>OW028575.1:55568367-56780867 GCA_932294295.1 Alitta virens | reverse complement strand
TATTTTGGTTCTGCGCAATGGATGGTGACAATTATCATGATGACATTGCGATTAACCATGAAATAAGTGGATGAAGAGCATCTACCATTCCAAAAGTTAAACGTATAGACAATGCATCACAGTACAGATACAACTTCTTGAAATTAAGTAATTTCACTGACAAATACAGCGGCTAGTATGCGAGTTGGAAAAGTGAATTTCTTCGTCTGTCGTTTCAAGAGGGGGTACTCTCCGGGTTAGCCATTTTGCATTTTATTATTTTCTCATATTTCAGATAATTGATCCCTCATTCAACACAATGCTGACAATTGCCATTGCCATACCAATCGCCATTCTTCTTGGCATAGGATTCTGTGTTTGTCTCAACTGGGTTCTCTCCATCAGGGACGGAAAGAAACAACTCATGTCTATTGTTAACTTAAAGAAGACTTCCAGCACTACTCGGCTGCAATAAGTTAAAATAATGGAATTGACCAGTAATCCCATAAGTTGACGGTTAGATCTAAACATTATATAACACTGGACAACTAATTTCAGCTTTCCGTTGGGAAACTGGACAAAAACAGATGATTTCAGCTAATACACCATTTTCACAGAGCAGCCATGTTGGAATTTTTGCCTCATTGACCTGACCTCTCTTTGATATATGTATTGTATGGTCATCAGTAGACGATGGTCATGATGTGGTCAGCGTGCAAGAACAATGGTCAAGTAATGACATCATAAGAAATTACGTAATTAAGATGATGTCAATGAAGTCGGTATTTCTCTACTCTGCAGCTTCTATATGTTAGACATGCATTTTATAATATAGTATAATACTCTTAATTAAAACCAATGCAAAACACTCCCAAATTAGTCAATGTCACTGATTTTGTCAGTGTAATGAATGTACTGTTTGTATGTTATGTGTTACATATTCTTGAAATTACTCCACCACAAATTCATTATTAGTCAATAACTAGAATTACAGAGTTAAAGGTGAATGAAACAAAACACTTCTAGTGTCTTATTAACGAGTCATCATACATTATGATAATTAATGTTATTATACTTTTCTACCAGATTCTAAGCCAGAAAATTATGACTTCTTCAATTTCTTAGGCTTATATAATATATATTTTTTTTTTCAATATGACAAAGTTTTCTATGCAGACATGCAATCCAGGTATCAGACTCGTCCAGCGGATGATCAAGTTTGTCACATTACAAGGTACATTTAAATGTAATTTGTCAATAAAACTTGAATGTAAGTTTCTTTACCGACAAATCACTCTTCTTCTTTTTTTTCATATACTATAAAACATGGCTTGATGAAATGATACTTTAGTGAATTTGCCAGGGCATATGCTCAACAAACGAGTTATACTTCCGCTTAATCATGCATTAATGTCATGCATTACTGGCAAAATTGAAATTGTAACAGACAAGACAAACACACACAAACACACACACAAAACTTTATCAGCATCAATACAAGAATGGTATTTAATGGGAATTAACATTCATCAAGGAAAAAATAAAAACATCCACGACGAGTACTTTCGCAATGTTGTGTATGCTACAGATGCTGACGATTCAGTGACGAAAGTCACTGTGTGTTGAGCAAACTACGGTAAGGAGTTTTCCTTGTCAGGCCACACTTATGCATAACTGCTGTGGATCCACTATTTGTGATTACAAACTAAATATTGCAAGCTCTGGCTCTATCTCCTAGTCAACTGGGTAAATTAGGAAGTAAGGTTCCATACATGAAGTAACATGCTGCATCCTTGGATGAACTAGTTCATCCATGCTGCATCAGAGTGCCAGGTCATCAAATTCAGAAAACCCCTCAATAATTACAATAATTGTGTATGCTAATCCCTGGCACTGTTAAGACAACAGATATTCAACCAAGTCTGGTCTCTGTAGGACTTAGACTACACCTTTTTGGACTTAATTCTCGTTAATACGGCCATATTAATTTACCTAAGGTGAGGCACCTCAATAAAAGGGCAATTGTGCTGTTAGCTGCTCTCAGTAATGTCACCATCACCAGCCATAATGATTATTGGGCCTGTTTATTACTTCTTTGGCCCAGGCCAACCAACACAGTGTATCTGTCTCATCCACTTGTCTTGTTACAGGAAACCAAGGTTAATTCAGTGTGAGGAACAGTCCCTCACGGAAGACCTACACATCACTGTATGCGTACACTGTACAGTATATATATTATTTGCCTTATGACGCAGTTGCTGTGAGCAAAAGATAGATAGATGGATAGATGGATAGATGGATAGATAGATAGATAGATGGATAGATGGATAGATGGATGGACAGATAAATAGATAGACAGACAGACAGACCATAAACGTAATTATTATCTGAACTCCTACAGCCGCGAAAACTGTTGATATATATTCATTGCATGGTAAATACCCTGTTAAAAGGCTAAAGTCACATCTATCAGCTATGCAAGGTCTCGAAAGCAATGCCAATAGATGAATATCACTTAGATAAGTGGCAGACAACACAAGCCAATATGATCTTGGTTGATTTTTATTGCCTAGTATTGTAAATGTAGCGCCTTGCAAATAGATGCAGCAGTCGGGAGACCATGGTCAGGCATACCATATAGTTGTTATGACAGTTCAATGATGCAACATGTTGATTAACAAAACAAACCTGATGATTCGTGCAATATTGATGAATCCGGACAAACATATCAATGGTTGATGAGAGGATGTTGTCAAGAGTCCATTATCACCATTATCAACACGTTAACAGTGTCCTCTGGTGGTATATTTTAATGCATTGTCGCTCAACAGCGTTTAGGCGGCTTCTATAATTCACTAAACGGCTAGTAATTACCAATAGAGGGAGCTATTAGTAACTACGCCTAATCATTGTTTAATGACGTAATGTAAATGTGATGTCATCAACTACACTCAAAGACCTCATTGTATGATTACGTCATCAACAATAGTTTTTGGACACAATTACTGATACTCTGTTGGTAAATAATAGCCCATTGTTTATTTGCGTCCCAAAGGTTTTCATATACTTCGAATCCATTTTAAGATCTCTTGCCCCTTCAAACACATAAGTGGTACTTATGACAAAAAAAATGTCCTTCTAACCCCCCCCCCCCCCCCTCCCTTTGACTAGTGCTATGTAGCTAGAACCTGGTCAAGAGTCTTAAGGGTAGATCTCACATAGCCGTAAAGTGATGGAAAATCCGTGGGTTGATATGCAAAGTTGACATATCGGCCAAGGATTCGTGACAGAAAGGGGCATGGCTAGGCATTGACGCATGACTACTTATGCTTTGGCATATGCCACAAACGATTCACGGTTATCCGGCGGATAGTACGTAGTTGATGTTAACTTTACGCCACTGTATGCAGAAAGAGAGACGGAGCGTGCACAGAAGAACGACGTATGCGACGTACGATCCGCCAACTATGACGGAAGACAGCGTATGATCCACCAACTACAACGGTAGTCGATATAAACGAAGTACAGCGACTACCACATAATTCAAGAGCTGCCTGCTAAAGTAGGTCCTAGGATAGAGAAGACAGACACCTTATGGAGGAAAGCTTTAGACCCAGGACTGAAGCTAGCCATCACTGTTCGTTATTTAGCCACTGGCAACAGCTACAAGTCCCTCATGTATGGTTTCAGAGTGGTCAGCAGCACCATAAGCCGCATCATCCCAGAAGTCTGTGAAGCATATCCTGTCCTACTACTCCAGACGTGTGGAAAGAAGTTGCTGATCAGTTTGCTTCAAAATGGAACTTCCCTCATTGCATCGGAGCCATAGACCACTCCATTGTAATCATGGCTCTTGTGGATGTTGACTAAGAGTTGATTGTGGAGCAAATGGATCTGGCTCTGATGGAGCAGTTTTTGCTGCAACATCCTTGCTGATGGTGCAATTGCTGCAGGACTGAAGACTTGGAACCAGGCAGATGACTTCTACAGAAGGAGTGGGGGAAGAGGCTCACTTGCACCAGGAAGGAAGACTTGTAGTCAAGGTGGAGGTTCAGGCTTGCATTACTTATTAGGAGACATATGTTGCTTTTGCTGCATGAAGGAAGAATTGGGACTGGCCAGACTGGCCAACTTACCCAGGAAGCTGCTCATGTTCAGAGGAGTGGATCACCAGACACCATAGATTCAACCGAAGGTGGGGTGCTTCCTAAAGGAATTCCAGGAACACCAGAAGAAGATCCAGGGACTGCCGGATAAACTGGTACAGCAGATGCAGCAGTAGTAGCCACAGAAGTTCCAGGGAGTGCAGATTAGAAAGTGGAAGACGACCCAGGCTGGAAAGTGGAGGACAACCTAGTCTGGAAACTAGAAGACGACCCAGGCTAGTAACTGGTGGCAGCTGAAGTAGAAGAGGTGGCAGCCGCACCGGTTGCAGAGTGGTCTACTGTTTCTCAGGAGTCATATGTTGGTAGGTCTTGTACTGAAACCATTGGTAATATGGATACTGCTGCTGTTGCTGCTGTTGCTGCTGTTGCTGCTGTTGCTACTGTTGCTTACTGTTGCTACTGCTGTTCTTTGGCTTCTTTTGCTTGTCTGGCTTGTCCTTTAAATTGCAGAAGCATAGTTATGCTCGAACTTCTCATAGGTATCCAAATCCAAGAGAATACATTCAGAGTAGACATTTTCGACCATTTGGGCGACTCTGGCGGCTTTTGCATCTGGAGCAGGTTGCCCTACGTGCTGCATCCTCTCATCAATGTTGGCTGCTGTCCTCCGGGCTGTCACAACAAGGTCACTAATGAGGGATGAACGTGGTTCAGATGCAGGTGCCCCTTCTTTTTCTTGAATGGCCCTCCATTGGTAGCAGTTGTGATGACTTGACTTTCATGACTTTCTGCAAGTTCTTGTGGTTACTCCTAATCGTCTACTTCAAGTCCTCCAGTCCTGAATCAGCGTGACTGGCACTTAAGTGTTCAATGTCCGGCATGCCTCTTCTGGTCTTGTCTATTTTCTTCTTGAAGTTGATTGCCTGGCAAGACGGGACTCTTTTTATGTGTTGATCAAAGTTAGCACTGACCTAATTTTTCCTCCTTCTCAGTTCGATTCCTCTGTGCAGTTCCAGAAGGTCCCACGTTCATTAACTTCCCAAAATATGCTTGCATGGACTCCAACCAAATCTTGAGTTGCTGGCCAGTGGACTGACAGAGTCTCAGCCATCTCTTCCATTAGCCTACTCTTCTTTTGCTGGTCCTTGTAGTCCCACATTGTGCGGTCAAAAATAATGGGGTTCTCAAAGCACCACCCTGCAATCTTCTGTTCATCATCAGCTGGGAGGCAAAGCTTTTCAGTCTTCCTTCTGCTCAGCAACATCTGCAGCATCATCAGGAGTGATAACTTGCACAGAAGAAGACTGGTCTCCTAGTTCTGATAGGGTGGGTTCAACAGCAGCAGCAGGGGACTTCTTCTTCCTTCTTGTCTGTACCAGAAGAATGTCGATGAAATCAGTGTCTTCTTCATCCTTGTCCGTATCCTAGTCTATTTCCTTGTCCGTATCCTTGGCAACAGTAACAGAGAAGAAGCATCATCATCTTCAGCAGTTTGTTGCAGAACTTCAGAAGCACAGGCATTTTTGCAGATTTTGCTATATCGCATCTTTTCTTTGGTCCAATTTTCACTTTAAAGTCTACCCATTCTTCTTCTTCTGTCAGAAAGATATGATGAACAGCAGGTATATATCCGTCTCTTCCATGGCAAAGGTGTGAATGATGGTTTGCAACACCTGCGGCACTTATTTTGTGTTTGATACTAGGATCTTACGCCGGATTATACGGCACTTACATAGACTATGCCATGCAGATATTGAATTTCCCTTACTTCACTATATGTCGCTTACGTACAAACTTCCATGGTATACTTGGACACATACGGTACATGGTTGCTTATGTGGCTTACTTGGCTAATCCACTGGATGAAGACAACGTAAGCCACACATAACTGACAGAAAGCAACATAAGACAGCGTATGATCCAAGTATTGACCGCGTAAAAATCTTTCTAGGTCAGTTTCACGGAACTTTCATGCATGTTTAAAAATTCCATCGCTACAGCCGGAATTTGACGAAACAGCGACATAAGCAAGGGACAGCGAAATAAACCCAGGTAAGCCCACGTAAACCTCACATAATCCCATGTAAACCCATGGAAGGTACAGTGCTTTATGTCGACGTTCCCAGCTATGTGAGATCCCCACTTAATAAGCAATTCTCATTCGTAGTGTTCTTACATACTTTTTATGCAGCCACTGACATTTGCAGGATAGGATCCTTCATTTACAGCTGATTTCATTGACATGGAAACAAAACACCAGATGACATGTGAATCCAGGAATAGCAAGTTCATAGGTTGAGGGACTACCTTAGCCAAAGGAAGTCCTTCATTCACATTATGTCATCTGGAGTTTCTTTTCCAAGTCAACGAAATCGGAGGTAATAACCCAAACCATTGGACTGTGAATCAGATATCGTCCATAAAGAAGTCTGAAGTTGAACTCACAGCCACTGCCATAGAAGCAAGCAATACTAGCTACTTGACCAACTGGTCCTCATTTCAGCATGACTCGTCCTTTCGTGTGTGTGTGTGTGTGTGTGTGTGTGTGTGTGTGTGTGTGTGTGTGTGTGTGTGTGTGTGTGATTAGGGCTTTACATCCTGTATTTCTGCACCTGATGGGCTAATTAGGACAGGCAGAGACCATGGCAATAAGACGAAGGAGGAAACAGTCATCCAAATTAGGCTCGACCGGGAATCGAACCCGGGACCCAGTGGTTGGAAGCCCAGCGCGCTTCCACTGAGCTAGGCCCCCCACCCTACTTGCCGGATTATCCGCAAACCGATTTTAAGAAAGTCAACATGCCAACCAAAACAGTCATGAAAATTATACATTGTCTTCTTGCATGCAATTAGTCCAATTATATTCTGGCACATATATCAATTGGATACTGTCGAGTTATTTCCACGAATAGTTGCAATGATATAAGAGAAACATTCTTGTTTATTTGTGGATGACAACTAGAAAACACGGATAAATTGTGGTATCATTATTACGTGCTCTGAGAGTGGGGGGTAATAATGATACCAAATTTACGTATGTAACATGTTTTCTGCTTATAATTATGTAAAAAAACAACAATATATCATTACAAGTATTCGTGGAAATACCTCGGCTGTAATACATTGTATGATTACTAAATGTCCGTCCATATATATTGTATGCGCCAGAATAATTCGTTTAGTTGCATGCATGAAGACAATGCACTGCTTATGCAAGTGATTGACAGGTCTGTCTCCTGACTTGTTATTTGTGATTCAGTGTTGTAAACTAATTAGTGATGCAGGGAGGACATCCCCAGAACCTCGTTTACCTTGGTGTTATTCAGATGCAGTCACGAAAGGACGAGGGCGGGGGCCTAGCTCAGAGGTAGCGTTCTGGGCTTCCAACCACTGGGTCCCGGGTTCAATGCCCGGACGAGCCTATGTTGTATGGCTGTTTCATCCTTCGTTTCATTGCCATGGTCCCTACCTGTCCTAATTAGCCCATCAGGTGCAGAAATACAGGACGTAAAGCCCTAATCCACCACCACCACTGATAATCCGGCATGGCCTATGGCTGGGCATTTGCAAGCTGAATAACGCAACTTCAAAATGAAAAGTTGGTCCAGAGAGTTCATTTAAAGGAAAAAAACACTGACCCTGGGTTCAAAATGAATATACCACGCTATAGTTTATCTAATCATTAGTTTATATGAATGTATACACAAGTAAAAGCTCAAAAGTGATTTGTAGGATAGAAAAGCAGGTGAATTGCTAAAAAATCATGTGGGATAATACGAAAAAAAATTCATATCATTGCGAAACTCTAGTCATATACTGATATAGCGGAGAGCAATGACTAATACTTCATAATAGGACATCTACATGCATAGAAGCGCTTAAGGAGGACCAGAAACTGCCAGAATTTAATATCCATAGGACTCAATGAATTAGTGAGCCTACCTTAGCCAATGGGAGTCCTGCATTCACATGACATTCTTTGTGGTTTGTTTCCAAGTCTATGAAATTTGCTGTAAGGGAGAGAAAATAGAAGCTTCGAAAGAAATTTTGCAACCCTCACTTATTCAGCTTTTAACAAATCAAAGGTTGTATGTGAACAGCATGGACCTACTTGTGTACAAAAGCAAAATAATATTGTACTGAATTATATTCTAGAAAAAAAAAGCAGGCATCTTTCCTGCCAGAATGCTTCTCCTCAGTGACACATTTCTCAGACACTGCTCAATTAGTCCTCAAGATTAAGAACCTTATTCCTTTGAGCTGCTGACTTGGTCCCAGAAAACCCAGCTTTCTACATGTGGGTGGGTGGGTGGCTGATTAGCGCTTTACGTCCTGTATTTCTGCACCAGTTGGGCTAATTAGGACAGGCAGAGACCATGGCAATGCTTTCTACATGTAGCTTCTGCAAGTTCAGACTGTGAAAAATGTCCACAAGAGCACGTTTCATCCACGTCTAACAAAGTTGTAAAATCATACACACAGGCTATTGAGTCATGAAGTTTGATCTATCAATATTTAGACCAACAAGATTCCGGTGGAGGAAATTTGGCTAATTCTATACCAAACAACATTTATAAACCATTGTAATTTAAAACAATGCTCGATCTGATGTGCCCACTAAAAAAATATTGTCTGTTCCAGAAAAATAATGGTTTCACTGGTGTCCATTCAATAGTTTGTGTAAAGTCAGTCAAGATATATTGCTTTTTTCTGAAGCAAATCAATATCATCTTTTGATTTCTACAATTGTTGTCTAAGGACATGCAATATGTTGGTTGATTTTAGACACAGACTCAGACATAACCAAACTAAGTGAACAGACATGGGCCTGATTTCAGCAGGGGCAGAAACAGCCCCCCCCCCCCCCCACTTTTTCATACTTTTTGTGCTCTTGCAATGTATATTATTGTGGAAACTGAGAATTGCCGCTCCCCCCCCCCCCCCACCCACTTCGCAGCAAACAAGGCTCATAGAGACAATCATTTTCTAAGAGTGCTTGTCAAATGTAAGCACCCCATGCAGAGGATGAGTTCCATCTTTTAGTTCATATGTTAACATATACACAAAATATCTGGGAAGTTTATTTATTTTTGCTAATTTGGGCATAACAATTGGGGACACAGGACTTGTACTATAGGATGCAAACAAATATATATTGACAATAAAAAATAACCCCACAGCTTGGCAGGAGGCCAAACCTAGTGCTGATTATTAGTGCTCGATCTGTGCAATTCACTGGCACTCTGCGGTGGGCCTGTGACGCAACGTTTCTGAGAGCGCAATACGCTGCGACTTAAAAGGGTGGCGATGCTAACTACGCCAGACGTCATTCTGTGTGTGTAATGGGAGACACGGGACATCCTTGTTGCATCCCAATCACAAAGAGCAGTACAGTATTTAATGCACATAAGTACCCTGCCTGCAAATGGATATATTCATTAGCACAGCGTTTTTCTCTGTTCAGCTCAATGATTCATATCATGACATGAAATGTCAAAATATAACAATGCAAAAAGCCCATTTTGATTAATCACGGATTTTCAGTCTGGATTCTAGGGAACCACGATATGGGAGAATTAGAACTATAGACAGTTTTTCTTTCTAGTTTTCCTCTAGGATGGATTCGTTTCCTTTTTCCTTCTTGACAGGATTCATTTCCTTCTAAATAGATTGAAATAAACACATACAATTGGATTACATATATACATGAAACAGATTGGTTTAAATTGTACGAACACTTTACTCACACATGCAGGGATCCGTTTTTCTCCGAAAATGTTATTTATAGTTACTCGAAGGCCTACACGCCTATTGGCGTCGTGTACAATTTAATATATCATTAGTCAAAATCACATTTAACACTGCATTGCGATCGTTCAGAGAACATGAAGTCAACTCCATGTTTTCCTTAAGGCCGCAGAATTATTCTGTCGACATGGAGGACGGGGCATTAGTCCCCCTGCCCCCAGACTGGGTCTACCTGGCCCTGGAATTGCTGGTTGCAGTCGCCTCCATTTTTGGAAATTCTCTCGTCATTCTCGTCTTCTTCAAATTCAAATCTTTAAGGACGGTTACTAATTATTACGTCATATCACTGGCCATGGCGGATTTGCTGGTTGGCTTAATAGGTGAGCAACATTACCAGTACTATTTACCTCCATCCGTTTAGTCTTGATATAGGCCTATGCACAGTCGTTCACAGTATACCCATTAGAAATCAAATTTCAATTTCACGATTTATCTAATTATTTCCAAAATGACACATATATGTGAAACCCAGCCATAAAACAGTAAGATTTTATTTTTTAAAGACCACCTCATTATTACAACCAACTAACAATTAAGAGCACTAGGTAGACAATTTATACCAAACTCAGGCCCATGTTGTAATTGATAAATCTCACACTTGAAAATTAGATAAGTATTTCACTAAAGGTAGACTAAATAGTGAAGTTGCACTCCTTATAGTTGCAACACAGACATGGCCATTAACCTGTGTCCAGCACTTTGATATTTTCTGCCCATTTCTCTCCAGGTATTCCGAGTGCTATTGCTGTGAGTGTCGGCCTCCCCAAGAACTTCCAGGCCTGTCTCTTCATGTCATCCCTGCTGATGCTTCTTTGCACGGGCTCCATCTTTTCGCTTGTGGCCATAACAGTTGACAGGGGTTGGGCCATCATGAACCCTTTAAGATACCCTGCCATAATGACTCGTAAAACTGCTCAAATTGTCATAGCAGTATGCTGGACCTTAGCCTCGGTGGTAGGCCTCCTGCCGGTAATGGGATGGAACAAGGGGCTTCCCCCGACGCCATCTTGCTTTTTCATGGAGGTCATTGACCTCAGGTACCTCGTTTTTATTTACTTTGCAACAATCCTCGCCCCATCAGCTTTTATGGCTTGTGTCTACGCCATTATCTTCCAGGCAGTACGTAAACAGGTGAGTGATTAATTTCCCCCACCGACGCAACTCGCCAGCCATGAATAATAGGGGACGGCACTCCTTAATTCCGATCCAACTCTCCTAAAAAAAAAAGACAAAAATCATAGTCACCAATGTTGTTGCGCCAATGTGTCTCGTATAGTATACGCCTATAGAATGTAGCCTAATGTATGCCATAGAGCTGAGAAATATGAGTGTATATGAGTATACAATATATTCCACATGACATGCAATTGATTTAGTTTTTTTGAAGTGGGAATATAGCTCTTTGAGATATGGGTTTCATTAACAATTAATATTGATTACATTACTGGAGCTATGGCTCTGAAATTATACACAGTTTCTAAATAACCATAGAGAGCTTGATTGTAATGTAATAATGGATTTTAATCAGTCATTATATATGGCTTGTGTCTACGCCATTATCTTCCAGGCAGTACGTAAACAGGTGAGTGATTAATTTCCCCCACCGACGCAACTCGCCAGCCATGAATAATAGGGGACGGCACTCCAATTATTACGGGGATATTAATCACGGATTAATTTGTGTACAAATAAAAGAAATCTAAATGTGCAATGTACAATCTAAATGGACAGAAATTTTATCATTAAGCAAAACACTAACAATACAATAACATTGCTCTTAATACCATGGACAGAAATTTTATCATTAAGCAAAACACTAACTTTAAAACTTATCATGATACGTATCGTTAAGCTATATCAACGAAAAAAGCCTACAATACTGACAATCCACTATGAAATGTAATGAATAAATATTTATGGAATAATCCAGACTGTTGTTTAATGTCATTACAATTAAAGTGGCTGATATTTTTCTTCAAAAACACTGGAATATCTGGGTAGCAGGTGTCCTATTTGCTCAAAATCGCTGATCTGCATACCGTTTAATTGCATCTTATTATTACATAACGGTTATCAATACCCATATCGTTAACATTGTACCGGTACAAACGGTATATCGAGAACCGGTGTACAGCCCTATAATTTATGTTTCTTTGAGTTTATGACAAATGGTCATTATTATGAAACGAAGGCAAAATATCTCATTGCAAAAGTAGGGAAGTGTAAATTAATTGTTACAGAGAGGGGGTTTCATCAGTTAAAAGTATAGAAGTTTGGTTTATTGATAACACTTCTGTACATTCTAATAAATATGCTGCTCCATGCTAGGATATTATTTTTAAATCAAGGAAGATATTTTGCATTGAAAATGTGCAACAGATTGGTTCTCATGTCGTTCGACGAGACTTGTTGAGTAACAATGTAAAATTCCTCTCAAAGCAAACATGTTATACATTATCAGAATTTCAATTTCATTCTGTCTGCAAAGTGGAATTCAGCTTATCCGAGGCATGAGCGCATAAACATCATGAAATGTCCCCTTGAGACATGTGATCAAATTGTGGCAAATTGATTTGATTGCTAACCTTTGCCATATCAAGCTTTTCGTGCCTAACTGCAGCACATGAAGATTTAGATTTTTAGATTTCTTTTATTTGTACACAGTATGTAGTACTTCAATACGGTTAGTACATTACATAAACAATAAAAGACATAAGCATACTGTGGGGGATGTGCACTTGCTTACTAAAAAGCTGTAAAATTGTGCACGCCCCTAACATTATAAATAATAAAAATAGGCTATTTAAATATAATTGAAATTAAATTAGCATTTTTTGGGGTGGGCATATATACCGTACATAATATAATCAAAAGAAAAGTGAAGGGGTCCTACCTTAATTTAAGGTCTGATCTTTGGCTTAATGTCTAATCATTAAGTTTAAGGTTAGGGTATTGCATTCGTTTGTTAGATGTCTTTATTGTCCATATATGAAACCAGTTTAGCTGCAATATTGTACTGTGTTATTATGCAAATATGATTATCATTCAAATTAAAGGAATGTTACAAACATAAGTGTTAAAAAAAAAATGGATGTCTGATATTCTGCAAGGTATGTTTAATTGCCTGAATAGCCAGAATTATGAAACCATGTGCACGATGTATATTGTATAACCAGAAACATCATTGTAGAGTCTTTATTCCACATTTAAAACAAAAGAAATTACTGACAAATGTTTATTGTAGACAGATCCTGTATACTCTGGTCGAATACAAGTCAAAACGTCCGAAAACCGAAACGTCTGAGTCCGTAACGTCCAAAAATGTTCCGAAACGTCCGAAAATGTTCCAAATGAAAATGTTCCGAAACGTCCGAAAATGTTCCGAAACGTCCGAAAACCGATATATGTATACATGAACTATTTTAACTTGAAGTAAATATAATTTCCAATTCTTAACCAAATTTTTACCAAAGAATCTGAAGCTGCCATAATTGCAGAGATATATGTTAGTGCAACAGACGAATAAAATATGCATAATAATAACAATGGAGGTATTGTAATGTTCAAATTTTGATTTGTTAACTGCACAACCCAAAAAAGAACAATAAATAATACATCTCCAGCAGAATACTTTGATCAATTTGGTGTCATCTGGACAAAAATTCCAGAGTGTGACCAATCACATTGCACATTTTTAATAACACGAAACCGTTATATTAATTGCAATCAGGAGTGTTTTTTAAATTCCCTAATTCACCACAATTGGATATTTCCACCCCTGTTATGTTCAACTGATGGGGATTATATTTCATAAATTAGCAGTTGATTGAAGTCAATATTTTCTTTAAACTGCCTTTGAATATGAGGTGTTATTTAATTGTTATAATACCTTCATGACACCATAAAAAGATTGTACATTGGTCTAAAAACGTAATTTATGTATCATTAATGTATTTATTAGAAATTATGTTGTAATTATTTATCAGGTGTTTATTAGTGAAATGAACACCAAATTTATTTAACTAGGTATTCAACTACTCAGGACAAATTCCTCAGATTCTGAGCATTCAGAACTAGAAGTGAAGTTATCAATATTTTCATTTCATCGACGGGGGGTACGGCGAACGGATGGCGGGGGGAGCTGGCCGGTCAGCGGGTTCATTGCCGGGTTCATTGCCGGCCTCCGAAACGTCCGATTGGTGCGGTCAGCTTTAACTTTAATTAAAATCACTAAAAAAAGGTCTTGCTCATTAAATCTCATGTAAAACTAGAGACAGAACTTGTATGTCAAAGAAATTAAATGAATTTTTAACAAACTATTGCGTAAATGTACATAAAACAGCAGAAAAAGTATTTTCGGACGTTTAAGACACTTTTCGTACGTTTAGGGAATCGGACGTTTAGGTAATCGGACTTTACGGGTTTGGACGTTTCGGTTTTTGGACGTTTCAACCTGAAACCCTCTGGTCAGGCAACCAAGTTGGCCTATAGCTCATTAAAACAATGCAATTAGTTAGCATATCTTCGGTCTCGTTAGTCCTATTATTACTTTACCTAAACTAGAATTTTGTTTTTCATGACTTTATCCAAATTTGGTCCAAATGGCGTAATTTTATGTGCGCTAGACTTAACACAATTTGGCCTCAAACTTTGGGTACTTGGGGAGGTATATAATCTGAAATCCAGTGGATGGCAGGTTGCACGCAAGTAAGAACAGAGAGGTGAAAAAAAAATTGCTCACTGGCTTTAAGACCTAAAAATATGCCAAATATATCGAAAAGAAAGCAGAAAAATCTTTATTATTTGTGTGTAGCTTGTCTTATCAATATCTTTTGAAATAGGACAGCGTTTTGTGATGAAAGGTAGCCCCTAATTACATGGTAAAATTATCAGAGTACACTAAATAAAAACAAACTTTATAAATATTTAAGACAAAAAAAACCATTGTTACATTACTACTTGACATAAGGGTATATATTGCAATTTCAGTTTGGGTATTATCTGTCTTTTCTCACAGCTCAGTAGATTTTCCATGCCATACCATTTTATATTTTACTTCACCCTAATGTCATTTATTTTTCCTGACTGGAAACAGTGAGAAGCATATTTTTATCTAATAGTCTTTTTTTTTTGCCAGAAAAGTCATTGATATCATATAATACTATTATATATGAAATTGTATTTACTTTCAAACAGAAAAAGACCAAAAATAGTCCTATAATTTATTTTTCAATTCAGCAGAAATTACGAAAATTTATATTTTTCCTGGTTGTCAAAGTCAACCTGCGGATGTGTAAAATTTCAGAAAATTCTGAGTATTAACATTCCGAATACCATTTTGTCGCCAAGCATCCGAGGGGCATACGCGAGACACTCGGGGGTACTCGGCACTCGTAGGTAGTTCGTAGATCGCTCGCAGATCACCTGTGAGTGAATTGCGAGTATATACAGATGGACAATGGCTACATATGGCCACGTATGGCCACGTACGTACGTAGAATGTAGGACACTCGCCGACTGACTCCCGAGCAAGTTATGTAACTAATATAAACAATTTACTAGTAGAACGTTCGCCAAAGTTTTAAACATGTTTAAAACTTTTTGCCCTCTCCACGTATAGTCGTGAGGAGTCAAGCACGACCAGGAGTGTTCTACGAATTAGCGCGAATATACGTAAAACGCTTGGCGAGTGAATCACATATGGCCAAGGATGACCATGAGCAAACAACATTTTTCATACGTGGCCGTACGTAGCTCTTATACGTGATAGTGTTAATACTCCTTAAGAGTAATTTTTGTTAAATCTCCAATGTCATTATCAATATTCTCCAATTACTGCACTGTATTAATTCTCTGTCCCACTTTGCTGAAAAATCTTTTCATTTTATTTATTTCGACTAGTTTAAAAAAATATATAAGTTTTACATCTTGTTTGGCAATAATTTTCAAAATGCATCATACAGTAGTTTTTGTCATTTTTTTCTATTTTAAGAAAAATGAGATGGTAAGGCAAAATTATGTATCCACATTCAGTGCTGATGCATCGTCTTTGATGCAAAATCCTGTTCTCAAGATATTTCAAATAATGGCATTTGCTAACTTAAGACAAACTGTAGATGTTCCCCTTATAGTCTAGGTAATGTGTAGATATACCCAGGACAAATTGCAACAGTTTCTACATCTAAATTTTCCTTATCTATATACGTGTAGAAAGAACATACAAAAAGTTTACCATTATACATTGAGTGGAACATACTGAAATTTACATTTGCATAATGATGTTTTTCCTATTGAAGTATGTAGCGGTTAACCAAATAGTCCTGCATCTATGCTTAAATTATCACCAGGATCCTGTCTTAATTATCACGATAAACACATATGATTTGGCACAGAGGTAGGAAAGGACCAAGAAAATAAATTTCTGTGATGCCACCACCAGCTTTTCAGTGATGGCCATGGTGGTCATATTTGTCCGCTATAGGCAACAAACCAGTTTCAGGCCATTACTTTGTTATTATTACACATAACAAAAGAGATATCTACACCCATGTTTTAAGGGCCAAGGAATTAATTAAAGGTATCAAAATATAAGTTTCATGAACTATTCATTGTTAATCAACCTGTGAGTGTGTGAGTGTGATTAGGGCTTTACGTCCTGTATTTCTGCACCAGTTAGGCTAATTAGGACAGGCAGAGACCATGGCAATGAGACGAAGGATGAAACAGCCATCCAACAAAGGCTTGACCGGGAATCGAACCCGGGACCCAGCGGTTTGAAGGCCAGAGCGCTACCTCTGAGTATGTACTATACTACAATCCAGTCTTTATTTGACGAAATATTAGGGAGCAGCAGCCTTTTAAAGTATATACAACCCCCTCTGCTGCTGCATGTACAAAATATCATTTGACTCGCCGGGTTTTACAACCCCCCTCCCTGCCTACGCTGATGCTGACACTGGTAGCCGTTGAGTTACTCCTAGTAAACCGCCGGCTTTACTACAGGTAAAATTAGGGACGGATAACTCGCCGACTTCCGACGGTTTATCCGCCGACTTTTGACGGTGTTTGGACACCCGGGAGTTTGCCACGAGTATGCCATGTACGCATGGCATACCTGGCTACCGGCCGCGAAACTCCCGGCTTGGCCACGAGTCCCAGGAGTCACTCGACGGGTATCGCCGGGTAGCAGGCAGGTTTGAGATGGGTAGCGCATTGCATAACCGTTACGTAATACTATGGGTTCACTACGGCAAAACCGGCTATGTGAGATGGGGGCTTTAGCCTATATCAGGAGGCAAAGGTGTTCATGAGGAGCAGAGCACATGTACCTAGATGATGTTTGCTTGCATAATAAGGAGTCTGGACAAAGCATCAGTGATTTGTGATTTCAACAATTTGCACCTGAACTTCATGGAGCACTGTTCCAATTCAAACACAAATATTGTAAATCTTACTTCTTGACTTTTCCTTGTTCTACCAGTAAAACCAATATAATGTATTGCAAAGAGCACCTGAGACCAAAGTTTATAAAATAATAAATTTTCAGCTTGACAGTGTATTAAAAGATATATGTTTCAAATGTTGTATTTATTGGAATTATTTCTTCATGATGTCAATTACTTTGATCAGTTTGGTGCACAGAAGATCTGAGGAACATGAATCTTTATGTTCGTTCGTTGGATATATATATACAGGTTGTTGTTGTGTCATAAAAAGCCGCATAATTGAAACAAAACCAATATTTGTGCTAATTGTATTCTTTCTTGCATTAACTGTAATATTTTTTCCTCATATGGATTACTTTTTTGCAACATTAGCTGAGGGCATTCCTGCCAATAGCTATGGCGACGTCAAAAATTCGCCAAAACCGGTACTGATATTCAAATGCTGATTTGAAACTGTTCCACTCAATATATTTTAGTAAACTTTTGATATGTCATTCAGTACATCTTAAAGTAAATTTTCTATTCTTTTTATTTTCCGACCGACCGTCTCATGAAAAACGGTCCGAGAAAGTTCCGAGAAACATAAGATCAAAAAACCGTGGCCTAATCCTGCGTCAGAGCTGGACTTCTGCAGCTTTTGGATTGAGAATGCAGATATCAGTCATTACCATCATTCCTTCATCATATCATCAAGGATATTGATTTACTCTTGGAGTTACGATTGAAATATCAATGTGAGAAAAATATCTCACGTGCATGCAACAAATTATACGAATGACAATTGGCATCATTCACCCAAATTACAGACAGAACGCACTCTTCAAATTTACTCTCCTCTCGAGACAAACATTTTTTCATTAGCCAAATTTCTTTGACACTATGTAGTCATGTTTGCTTGGAACTTCTGCATAAAACTAATTTCATGTAAAGAATGCAAAAGCAAACAAAGGAAGTCCGCTTAGTATTTGAATATCATTGGGTCAGAAGAAAGAGGACTTGTTTTATTCTAGCAAATAAAAATATAACTACCTTGTAATTCACATTGTGACTGACAATTACATTCATAAACTTGGATTCTGAAATCTAGAGGATGTAATGTGAATCCCCTACGCCCATTGGCTAAGACAGTCCTTCAACTAATTGGAGTACAGGGATGCACTGTACTTTTTTCTGAGAGGGAAATATGAATGCATAAGTAGAAGGCATTGTTACTTTACAGCCAAACTGACAGACTTGGAAACTCAACTCCCGAGGATGTCACGCGAATCCCACTAATTTTCACTAAGTAAACTGTCTCCACCCTTATTGTTTTGACAGTGACACAAAACAGAATGGAGTTTGACTAAACATATTTATCAAATCCCTGCATTGCAAGTAATTCAAATTCGCAATCCATTTTGAATTCTACCTATTACACATACTGCTATATAATTCTGTTTTGCAGATTCAAAGATTTTCCAGACCACTGGTGCTCGTGGACGTCTGTCAGCACCAAAATAATCTCAAGTCTCAAGGCCAAGCTGCACAGAATATTGCCATAATCATAATACTGTTCGTCATATCATGGATACCCTTGTACACTATCAATACTATAGTTTGCTTCTGTCCACAGTGTGAACCCCCTTCGTGGTTATGGAAATGTTGCATTATTCTGTCTCATCTCAATTCTGTTTGGAACCCAGGGTTGTACGCTTGGGGCATGAGAGACTTCAGAGAAGCTCTGCGCAAACTTTTTGGATTCACTTCACAACAGCAACAATTCGTCCACAAGCTAGTAGTTAAAGCAAGTCCTACCTCTTCCCATCAAAGTATTATTGACCAACTCGTAAGAAAGACTGGAACAGTTGTGTAGTTGTAAAGTATTTAAATTATTGGTGAAATAAAGGGTTTAACAAGTACTCTTGTTCACATGATGCGTTTATTGCTATGTGCTGAAAAATATCCCATGCCATACAGAGTGAAATAACTTTCGATTATTTTATGGTTGGATTTGTTGGTTCATATAGAACGTCACTTAGTAGAATATTGACTATCAGATATCACAAATATGTTTGTCATTTGTACAATATAACTACTACTACTAATTAATCTACAACATGGCACCAAAACAGTTTGTAATGAGAATAAGATAGCATGAAAAATAAAAAATAAAATCCTTAAACTGCGTAGTCCAGGAGCCAAACCCTGAAATGTGTCATCCAGTAGACACCCCTGAGTAAATTTAGTTTGAATAAGGTCATTAACATCTGGGCGGTATGGTACCCTGCCCTGTTCCCGAATCCTGGCAAGGGTGGGTGAGTCCATGACATATGTGCCATGATTCCATGACAGACAAAAATTATCAAAAAATCTAAATACTTGATTTAGAAGGCCAAATGTTGTATGTATTAAGCTGTAGTTTCTAATTTATAGAGAAATTAAGGATGAATTTCTAAAAAAAATTTCAGCTTGACAAGTTCATGTTTTTATCCATAACTTCTGTTCTGTTAAAGATATCAACATGATTTTAATTACAAAAGCTTTCCCACATTCTTAGCTTTCCCATGATGGTAATTATTGATCTGTGGTAAATAGATTTGTTGTTATCTAACAAGTTCCTTAAAGTTCCCCTACCCCCTGTTATTTTCAAAGTTTACGAAAAGCATGAACTTCCATGAAATTCAGTTCTGTGACCGACTATGCTTGGTGTTATGCCTAGATATGATTATTACTTAAGTAATCTTAGTAAGAGACACCAAAGACCAGGTATAGGTAAGATAAGAAAGAAACATACCTTTCATTGGTATTTTTCTTAAATTTTTATCTCTTAACTTTCTCAAGGCAAAACATTAATCAAGGGTGTTTTCTAAATGTCACAGAGCATTCCATTAAGTACATAAATGTTTTTGATTATTTCAGGTTTATGTGGTGGTGGTTTTGTTGCCATGCATGCATGTTATATGTGAGATTAGAGGTGGGGGTTTTTAATGGAGCCAATTGCATGCAATTAAGCTTGTTCATCTTGGCCAAGCAAATCCACTTTACATGGTGGTAGTGTTGATTAAATGTAGATTGTAGTTCAGTAGATGTATCAAGGTAAAATGGTTTAAGAATTATTATGAGATTAATGTGAGTGTAACACTAACAGCGAACCTCTTATAATTTTACCTCCTGTTGAAAAAGGACACAAAAGTATGAAGTTTTGGAAGATAGCGGTGCTAAATTCAGCAAGGCTGCCACACAAAAGACAGCGTACTCCAAATGCCGCAATAAAGTACTGCTTTTAAGTAAAACAAAATACATTAGTCAACTTCTGGCACTTCACACGTTGATTGAAGTAATTTCCTAAGAAATACAGAAGGCAATCAAATGCTAATGGCAGAGATTGTTTGTTCAGGGGGGGGGGGGGACAACATTTGGCAAGCAAGGGTCTGGTTATGATCAGCAACTTGACACTGTGTGTTGTCACCTCACAGCCCAGCGACCTAATTATGTACATGTTTTGCTTATGGTATTAAAGGTCTAACAATGAAATTGCAGAATAATTAGATGTTCATGTTCTGAGTTTACGCAATTCTTCTGACAAGCAGGCAATATGAATCCATTTCTCTTTTATTTTTAAGAGAAGATTTTTTAAGTCTATACTCAGCCTATCAGCTACATAGTTTAACCAATTGTTATGTTTAACTTGGTAAACTAGCAAAGAATGTCCATAATTAGGTCGCTTGGCTTATAGGTGAAAGAATATCGAAGACAGTCACTGCGGAAAAAACCAGGGCGGCTATGGCATGAAAGATGGTACTGAAGGCAAAAACCCTAGTCATCTGTGCCAAAAGGAATAATTTCAACAGCATTACGGAAACAAAGCCAACAGAAAAAATTAAGATGCAAATAGAAAAATTGAACAGAAAGAATGAGAGTGTGGACTTGGGGAAGGACATGCTTTAATCATTGAACAAATGTTGAATGGCATAATGGAGAATGAAAAGGTCGCCAATCCATTGGCAAAACTGTTTAAAGAATTTCAACCATCCTGATGCTGCAAGATGATTGCACCCGATGCTTATAAGGATGGCTTTGTTGCTTCACACACAAAGTCCTCAGTGCTACATGACACTGAGCGAGTTGGGTGTCAACAAATTGACAGGGGAATCAACTCTCCGAGATTATTTAAATTATGTAACCTCATCACAGGGATTTCAGGTGGAAGTAAGATACAATTGGATGGAATCACTATCTCGATTAATTCACTGATTTTTTGATTTTCACACCATTACATGGCCAAATGTGCCACAACATGTTCCATGTAAAGGTGTGGTGGGGGGTGAACCTGAAGATTTTCACACCCTCTTTTTTTTGTTATTTGTAGACCCCCCCCCCCCCCGACCTTTTTTTCTAAATTAAGATATTAAGTGACATTTATTGAAATGCATGGTAGAAATACCTCAAGACCATCAACATGGTCAAATATTGTGCACGATCTGGCATCAGGCAGTACATTCCTGTTCGGCTTGGGTTTGAGTTATGGTGTCTATGTGAGTCCAGCACTGGACATACAATTGATTTCAGGTTGGTCACTTTCAACAAGATTCTGTTTTGCGTATATATGAGTGCATTACGTACAATGTTTTTGCTATACAATGCTACCTGCCACTAAAAGGAACTGTCTGGCTACAGCTGGCTAATCAAAGTTGGATCTAAAAGTACTTTCAGCACCATGTGGTGCGTAACTTGCGAGTTATGCATATTTGTAATCTTTTGTTGAAAAGATGCATGTCGCTTGCACATACATATTCATAAGATAAATTTCTTACATTTACCATTTATCTTTTTTCAGTAATGGTAGTTTAAGCCGACTACAAGGTAGAAGTAGACAGAAGCGGCTGGCTTTAGCCGGTTACAGTTACAGCCAGGCATTGGTTGCTGTACAGCTGATTAGAGTCAACCATATTTTATAAAACTAACTGTAGGTATGACAAACTTAAAAATCAGAACAAAATGTTTGTTATGTTTCGATAGAGTTTACACTGGAAAAGATGGCACCAGTTCTGAATTTGGTCTTGGGTATGATGTTGTGGTAGACCTGTGTCAGAATTCAGATCAACAAGGATACAGGTTAGTAGACTATACAGAAAGTAAAGGATAGGTTGTGAATGATATTCAGCTGGTTGAAAAAAAATATCGATGTTAACCATCAGACAAGGGTGATTTTCATATTTAGCTTTGGAACTATTTCAGAGTCTATTTCGACAACTTTTTCATGTCAGCATAGCTACTGCGTCAATTGTATACCCAAGGCATGCTTGCCTGTGGCACTACACGGCCCAATCAAAAAAAAATTTTCCACAGCAGCTAAAGACTTCGTGGAAACCAGCGAGGTGAAATGCGATATATCAGAGAAGCAGAGATTCTGCTCTTACAATAGCAAGACAAAAATTTTTGTTTCCTTTTCCTTTTATGTTGCTGACCATATTTTGGATAAATCACTTGTACGTTGGAATTGATTTTGAAAGTATCTGCTGTTGATCACCGAATTTGTTCATTTTCTCTGTGCTATTTTTAAAATTTTGCGCTGTTACAGGATTGATTTCTTAAATTCGTTCAGAGATGAACAAATGAACAGTAAGTATGAACATATCTTCAAGTATGGGACATTTTTCTTAAGAGTTTTGAATAATTATATAGCTAATCATAACAATTATATATATGTTGATAAAGTATATTAAAGGAATCATGAATCCATTGACTTTACAGACCGTGACCGTAGGATCCACGGCACATAGTGCCAATGACGAATATGTGGTACAACAGTGTGGCAAAGAAGGTGAATATAACCTTCACATGAAAGGTGTTGATCTTGATCAAATTATTGGAACAACATCCTGATGAAATTTACAAGGTAATTTAGTCTGATTCTTAGTTTACAACTAAAAATATGCATTCTATAAGAGATATCGAAATTCATACATAAAATAATTATATTAACTATACTGATTTGAATTACCTGACTAATATGTCTTTCATGTTCCAACAGGTGGTGGAAAACTTTTATTTTTTCACATGGTGGATGTCATCAATAGGAGACTACAGAGGCTCATCCTGATAGGCCTGAATTTATATATGTATAAACAAAAATAGACTTTGTATTTACTGTAGTGCTAAAGAAACTGAAGATGAAATACATTTCCTTCTAGATTGCTCCCTATAAATCCCTGAGAGAAAATAACTTATAAATGTGGTTGAACCATTTGTGCCAAATTATGAAACCCTAACTCCGCCAAATTCATTGCAATAATGTCCCTAAATGTGCCAGAGGCAACAAGAGCCCTTAGCAAATTTGTCTGTAAATGTTTGGAAAAAAGATAAAATATCAAAAGTAAATCAAATCATGATAAAATAGCAGACAGGATGTTGATATCTAGTTGGGCCAAGACTTCACTACCAGTACTCAAGTTCTGTTGGGATGAGTCTTGTCAAGAAGCATTGAGACCTTGAAGAGAGCTTTAACATCTGCTCCGGTGTTGGGGTATCCACATCAAGAAGGGTAAATGGTACTCGACACTGATGCTTCGGTGACTGCTGTAGGAGCTGTGTTGCCTCAACTGGAAAAGAAATTGTGCTAGCATACATGAGTAAATCTTAAACTCCGGCTGAGACGAATTATTGCGTCACACGAATAGAGATGTTGGCAGTTGTCACCACAGTAAGAACTTGGAGGCCACACTTGGAAGAAGGGGGTAGTGCTCCTGAATGAAAATACTGGTGTTGTTTGGGCGAAACTCGGTTGTTTTAATTTAGTGGAACAGCATAGCCCGGGAAGAAATCACTGGAATGCAGATGCTCTTAGTCGGAGAACAACGAAACCAGCAATGTCACCATGCTGATGGTAGTTGTTCCCAAGAAAGGACATGCGGAGCAGTTGCAGAAGAAGATGGAGAAGGAGTTTTACTTGAGCTTGAAGGTGGGAAGGATGAACTTAGTGATGAACAAACGTGTCTCAACCTTAAATCAGTTTTGATGGCAATTGAAAGAGGCGGAAGACCAACTTGGTCAGAGTTGTCTAGTGAGTCAGAGAAAGTGAAGAGCTCGATGGCAGTGGGATCACTTGCTCCTGAAACATGGACTGTTGTATCGGAAATTCTTTGATAAAGACGGAGAGTCCTTTCGATTCAAAAGAAAGGAGATTACTACAAATGGCTCACGATGACCCCCTAGGTGATCATTTTGGTTTCAAACAAACTTTACAGAAGCTAAAGGCTTTTTATCGGATTTAAGTGAGGAGTGATGTGAAGCAATACTGTGCCAGATGTAACAGTGTATGGCAAGAAAGCCGAAATAGAAAAATCTCCGAGCACCAATGGAAAGAGTTACTGTAGACATCATGGGACCTCTTGGTAGGATTGCTGCTGGAAATGAATACGTATTAGTTGTGACCGATACATTCAAATTTACAGAGGTGTATGCATTGAGAAATATTGAAGCAAAGACAGGAAGTTGGTTGAAGAATGGGTGTGCCAGTATGGAGCCATGAGGATAATTCAGTGATCAGGGATGACAGTTTGAATCAAGATTGTTCCAGTAAACTTGTAAGCTATTAGGGGTTAGGGAGTGTGTGTGTGATTAGGGCTGTACGTCCTGTATTTCTGCACCAGTTGGGCTAATTAGGACAGGCAGCGACCATGGCAATGAGACGAAAGTTGAAACAGCCATCCAACTTAGGCTCCACCGGGAATCAAACCCGGGACCCAGCGGTTGGAAGCCCAGAGTGCTACCTCTGAGCTAGGCCCCCGTAGGGATTAGGGAGACTCGAACCACTGCATGGCAGCCTAAAGCTAATGGTCAAGTAGAAAGATTCAACCGGACTTTGGGTGGGTGGGTGATTAGGGCTTTACGTCCTGTATTTCTGCACCAGTTGGGCTAATTAGGACAGGCAGAGACCATGGCAATGAGACGAAGGATGAAACAGCCATCCAACTTAAGCTCGCCCGGGAATCAAACCTGGGACCCAGCGGTTGGAAGCCCAGAGCGCTACCTCTTAGCTAGGCCCCCGCCCAACCGGACTTTGGGAACCCTCCCGAGTATCTACTGCTAAGAACAAAGTATTGGGACAAACATTTCCCTTTCGTAACGAGTGCATATCGAGCAGCAAAGCAGGAGGCGACGAGTCTGACTCTGAACTTGATAAATGTTTGGTCGTGAGATTCTCATGCCTCTCAGTCTTGTGGCTGGTAATTCAAGTCAGGCTTTTGCAGGAGACTTCATGAGAGACGAGTATGTCGACCAATTGGTGGTAGTGTTTGAAAAGCTTACAGCTTTGCGCGAGCCAGATTGAAGAGAGATGCGGAGGTCCGTAAACGCCGTTACGATGTGGGAGCCTCAGATGTGCGGTTCGAAAAGGGTCAGCTGGTATGGTTATATGATCCAAAAAAGACCAGGGAGAAGTACGAAATTACAAGCAGCATGGAAGAAGGGATGGAGGGTAAAAAGAAAGATTGACGATGTTCATTATGTGATAGAGGGTCCCAATAGCAGCAAAGTCGTTCATGTTGACAGAATCCGTCATAGACAAAATTATATTTCTTTTGCAGCCCAGAGATCACACTATCAATGGAAAAATCGAGTGAGGAAGACAGAAAGAGGAAGGCCAGTAGGGATTGGCCCCCCGACTATACTCCTGGGATGGAGTGTCCTGTTCATGGTTGTAGTCTAACCTTTTCCAGACGTGGAAATTTTACCCGACATTGGGAACGACGTCATCAGTCTATCATAACCTCTTATCTGTGTAGACAGTGCCCGACAAAAAAATGGAGGGAAGATGAAGAAGCAAGGAGGAGATGAGAGAAGAGAGAGAAGAATGGAGGCTGCAACAGGAGGCAAGAGAGGAGTATAGGAAGGCAAGAGAGGAGTTTAGGAAGGTGCTGATGTGAGAAAGTTTAATGGCCAGTTTAGAGAGGGACCAACATGGGGCGACTATTGCTCGACTACAGGTCCCCCATACAGGATATACCTATGCACTGAAGTCAGTTTATTGGAATAGCCAAAGCACTTCAATTGCATTGTTATAAATCATTATTTCTATGAAATATATTTAATATCCTCCAATTTTTCTATTTCAAATTTCTAAACTGATAGAGATTATTTACTTACGTAAATTGGGTTAACGACCATTCTGTACGTCAATCATTGCAAGCACCATGTCCGGCCATGGAGCTTGGTCTGGTCATCTGACCTTGACAGCCAATCAGGGCTGTCCACTTCAGTAATCTTTTGACTGCCTATATCATCAGGCCTCCTCTGCCTGTGGTCATTCGCTTCCTTTTCGTCGCCAGCACATCAGTTCACTTTCAATTCACTGGATGCAACCTTGAGCAAGACTTCATTGTTTGCTGTTTACAACTCTATCGAGCCTTCACGCTGATATTCCAATGACATCCTGAACACTGTTGACGACACCTGCTAAGCCAGCTGGGCCAGCCAAAGTCGGCCAAAGTCATCTGAGCCTGTGTCGAGGTTCAGATACATCTTCGGATACATCTTCGGATACATCTTCAGATACATCTTCGGATACATCTTCAGATACATCTTCAGATATGTGAGTGCAATTGATCTTGCAATTGAGCTTGTCAGCGAGGTCAAAGCAGGGCAAAACATGCAGTTGTAGTGTTTGTGGGTGTGCACCCGGAGGACACGACAGGCCGATCGGCCCGGGTAAATGCAGGGTCGTGCATAGGGCTGGGGCATTCGTGTATTGTCTGAGCTTAATTGTGACGATATCAGCGTGCTGTCAGATACTGTAGACAGGCTGAATATAGAGGGCGAGAATCATGTTAAAGGTAGCGAATACAGAGTTGGGGGTGGACAGTCGCCACACCACTCGTCATATCCACCGTCAGCTATTGGCAACGAAACAGCTGAGGCTGATTTCACAGGTTGCGGGACTTGGCTGTTGGGGTCATGGGCACCTGGGTCAGGCTAGTAGCAGTAGAAATGTATCCTTTGCGAACGGACAAAGTGTTAACGACAGCGATTTACATGCCCACATGGGCGCCCGACCTAAACAGGTGTGTGATGAATACGGCCGACCAGCCGAGCCAGTAGGTTTTGAGGCGCATGGTCAGTCAGCTTGGGTATCATATAGAGACCAATATAATGGCACCGTGAGGCCAAATGAGCAGGCCAGACCAATCGAGCATCATAATGCTAATCATAATGCTAATATTAGGTTAGCCACCTCCCGGGGGATTGGAGTACGCGTCAATGTGTGTGTGTGTGTGTGATTAGGGCTTTACGTCCTGTATTTCTGCACCTGATTGGCTAATTAGGACAGGCAGAGACCAGGGCAATGAGACGATGAGTACGCGTCAAGAAAGTATGGCGGCAATACGAGGCGTATAAATCAACCGTCCCGAGAGGTTGAAGTAACGAGGAGCGTAGGCGAAAATTTTAATACGAGAGTGTCAATCTTCGCTCTGGGGAAGGGATTGGCAAGCCGGGCCCATGCCTAGGCAAGGGCTGACTGGTCCTAATAGCCCCGGTAGCTTTCAGGGTACCAATAGAGGCAACTACAGGAGACAGGAGCCGGGAGAATGTCCATGGTGGCTGCAAGACATCGGCAGCAGTAGTGGACAGGTCCCCATCGCCAATCATGAGAGGGAACTAGGTCCGTACATGATGAGAGAACTGTGTGTGTGTTATTGTTTAACGCCTTATCAGCACCTGAGTGGGCTATGTAGAGGCTCTCTAGGTTAAGATTGTTTATCTATATTTGGTAGTAGAAACCAGAAGCATGTAAAAAAATCCATAATTGTCTGCGTTGGATATCTGGTAAAGAGATGTTGTAAGGTAGTAGCTTGAAACAAAGGTCTTCTAATGAGTTGTAAGTGGGTGCAATCTAATAAAATATGTTTGATTGTTAGGGGGCACCGACAACTCTGGCATACCGGTGCCGGTTCATTGACTAAAAGGTGTAAATGCGTAAGTCTTGAATGTCCTATGAGGCATCTGTGATATATGCCTTGATCTTTGCGAGTATTGAACCTACTAGGTATTTTATTTTGAATGCAAGGTAAGATTGAATGCAACTTGTTATTACATTCATTCCATTGTCTTTGCCAGTAAGACTTATAAAAGATTTTATAGTCATTTTAAAATCAGTGTATGGAATGGTAAAATCAGTTATCTCTTTTGTAAGAGCCCTTTTTGTTGCCAGGTCTGCTTTTTCATTCCCTTCAATGCCAGCGTGTCCAGGAATCCAGCAGAATGTCTTTGTATTTGTGAAGATAGAAATACTTAATAAGAACATCTAAGATCCCAGGGTTATCAAGTTGTTCATTTTGGATTGCTTGAAGAGCAGATTTGGAATCAGAACAGTTAGTTAGTTAGTTAGTGTTATTGGTTAACGCCTCATCAGCACCTGAGTGGGCTATGTAGAGGCTCTCTAGGGTAAGATTGATTATCTATAGTTGGTAGTAGAAACCAGCAGCATGTAAAAAATCAATAATTGTCTGCGTTGGATAGCTGGAGCAGCTTGTGCGATGCGCACTGTCCTGTTTTAGCCACTGGGGATAGAGGACTTCACCCCAAGTGTTTCCACCCTCGCCGCGTGGAGGCCCAGGACCTTCGAGGGCCTGGAATCAGAACAGATAACATAACAATCTGATTCTGAGTCCTCGATGTTCTTTAAGGCAAGGTAAATAGCTGTTAATTCTGCAGTGTATATTGAGCAGTGGTCTGGAAGACGACATTCAGCTATAACGGTTTTATAAGAAGTGACTGCACAGCCTACCCGTCTTTCCATTTTTGAGCTTCCTGAACACAATACAAAAAAAGTATGCCTAACCCTAAAGCAGGTGTATTTTGTGTGGCAAACGTTCATTAAAAGGCTAGTTCCCACACGAGTCAAAATTTCATATTTTTTCATCTAAGACGTTGTAACCCTGTCCACACTTGAAGATATGGAAGCGATAGGTCAGTCACTAATTTCTAACCTATATATATTCAAGATTGCTACTTTATGGTTCATTGCATAAATTGGACAGTAGTTTCCAATCTCAACTAACAAGACGGCATTGGTCCCCTTCGCCATGTACAAAGACTGGGGACGTTTTTTTTTTATATCTGGACCATTACCAAATATAGGACTATCATAATATATGTTGTATGACAGATCAGATGTATTGAGCAAACGAAGCCTCAATAAAGTGACAAAATATGGGTCAATGAGAGATTGGGATCTGTGATGCACATACATTTCCATGATAAAATATTTAATTTTTTTTTAAATCTCTTTAAAAGTATATATCTACGAAACTCTAATAGACCACATACGCCTCAAGTTGTAAATGACGTTCAATGGAGGAAAAAAACTGCCCACACCCCTAGAATTTTGCAAAATGTAGTACAGTTATGGTTACTAAATATATAGATTTTATTGACATGTAAAATATCATAAGTGATACATATGTCATTCAGTTAAAAGATAACATGAAAGAGACATTAATGTAAATACAGAAAGCAATAAAATTTCAATAATCAAGGTTCCAGCCACCAAGTTAACTTATAATACGTGTTTAAAATCCACATACACAATAGAAAAAAAATACAAGCCGCTAATAAAAACATTTCACTCTTGACAAGCACATCATAACTAATAAACTAATAAACTAAATTAATAACTGTGTGGATACAGGAGATGGTTTTCTCTACACATCGGCTTGAAGGAGAAACTTTCCTAGACTATTTAATAACTCAGGTTCCTTGTTTGTCATTATTGCTGTAAACTTAGTTATATCATCTAGAGACAAGAAGTTGTTAATAAATTTAGTTGCATTCAAAAAAAGGTTAACACGGTGTTGCTCATTACCAGGACAGACAATCAAACAGTGAATTTCGTCTTCTACAAAGTTTAACGTACACTTTTCACATATTCTATTTGGAGCAGGAATTATTGGTTTATGGTGTCGACCTGTTTCAATCTTCAGGCTATGTGAACTTGTCCTAAATCTAGCTATTTTAGTTAACACTTTGCGAATTTGTTGCAATTCAAGATAAGGTTCTATTCTACAATCAGTTTTAAATAGTTTATATGTCCTAAGTTTTGGTTGTTGTGAACTGTCATTTATTGCATTTATAAGTCGCTCATGTTCAGCTTCATAGTCTTAGTTTCACTGTGTTAGAGATATTATCAATGTCAAAGTTTCTGAGGTTACTAATATCATATTCAATGTTGCAGTTATTTAATACATGACACACTTTACTGAACCAGTTATTTCCATTTACTGCATTCACATAAATTTCCTTCTGAAAATTTAAACATTTCTTAAGTAAACTGTCGTCAGGTGCTCTTTCCAATCTTATCCAGTAATTCACCATTCTAATTTGCTGTCTGACATGCAATGGGAATCTACCTGTTTTACCATAGACTGCTAAAGATGGTGTTTGTTTTCTAACTCCTAATATGTTTTTAAGATATGCAAGTTGCAAATTTTCTAATTCAGGCATAGATTTTTCACTTGTCCATATTTCACTATTGTACTCCAGGATAGGTAAAATATAGGTATCAAACATTCGAAGAGATAGCATGGGATCGATTTTTCAAATTACTGTAGTGTACATACTTCAATTGTTATTTCTGGCTAGGTGGCATGATCATTTTGCCACGTACGCCACCTGGCGAATTTCTTAGTGCATGATGGGTGCAAATAAATTGTGTGCATACAAGGGATTTTGCAGTTGCAAGCTAAATGTGACATTAAAGGTGGGAAGTTGCGAAACAATGGCAATGCAGGCGGAGTTTGGCTGGAAAAGCAATCTGATGCTTACTACATGTACAGGTCTGAGTAAAGCTAGCCAGAACCGACCCTACATTGCATTAGATGCGATGTAGGGTCAGAACAAGTTGTAAAGGAATTCTTTGAAGTTGACATTTACGACACATTTTTCTTAATAAACATTAGCATACCTTATTTCGTGGTTATGTACAGGAGTACGACTCTGTTAACTACTTCTATTCAGATTTCACTGAAAAAGCCAGTGGAAATATTCTTTTCAAGAGCATTTTCAAATTCACATTTGCTAGTTCATGCTTTTGTTTTAAATATACACAAGAGAGCGCATCAGTGCAATTCAGCACTGATACCTCTTTACACAGACAGGTTTTCGTCCACTCGGAACCCGACAGTAGAACGCTCAAGACGCAAATCAACAAGCACCAAAAACTCGGTATTAATTTACTACACTTTCGCCATTGCAACGCCCCCAGCAGGCACAGAAATGAGGACTTGCCAGTGCTATTCTGTGTACCACTAGGGGCGTCGAAACATTGCCGGAGCCCTCTTGAGTTTTGGCATAACTAGGCGGCCAGGTTTCTCATAATGCTGTCATGTAACCAAGTAAACAGGAGTGCCATATCTGCACGATACAAAGAAAAAAGGTATGTCTAACTCTAGCGCAGGTGTACTTCGTGTGGCAAACGTTTATTAAAAGGCTAGTTCCCACACGTCGAAATTCGCGATTTTTTCTTGTACGACCTTGTAACCCTGCTCTGTAGACAGGGACTAGTAGCTAAAGCTGTCTTTAAAATATAGAGGCCTCAACTTCTAGTGCTGCTGAAATATCAATCTTTTTAAAAAAAAAAAATTTCTGTTCTATTCATCAAGAGGTATGGTATTCAAGCAGTTCAAATCAGTGGGATGGAGAACTGGCGAGCAAACAGGCACAGCTTTTTATCAGTCCTCTGGAAGAGAAGCTGAAGTCCTCAGCGAAAGGAAGTTTTTACAAATGGGACAGGCCTCTCATAGACCTGAATTTTCAAATTAATCCTTACATACTGTGCAAAACAGTGGGATCCGCAGGCGTTCCAGGTGGATGCTCTGGCAATCAGTGGGAGAGAATGTAGAGACGTGCACCCCCACTTTTTTCCCCAAGGAAGATTGGGGCGAGTTACCAGGGGCGGACTGGGCCGCCGGGAGGCCGGGAGGTTTCCCGGTGGGCCGATGGTGTAAAAAAAAATAATAATAATAAAAAATATATATATATATATACATCTGGGCCACTATTTCATCCCAGTCCGCCCCTGCGAGTTACTGTAGCTATATTGATAACCCGAGGCACCTCTTCCCTATCATTCCAGCTGGCACACTCGGACCCAGTTCCTAGAATTGGTGGCCATTAAGCTGAGCAGAATTCCATGATGCAGTCAGTCAGAGCCAGCACAAGACTATACGGGCTTGCCTTAGAGGCTGGTGTGATGAAAGGGTGCGATTCCCCATACAGCCCCTCTGTGATGCATATTAGCCTAGCCTACTTTCTACCTTTTTAATTCAGGCTTGCAATTTAGTACTTCGTGGGTCTTGGTTTACACTTTCAAGGTAATGCGTTAAGTCGAAGGCCATCCTTATTTTACGCGTCACAATTTCTAAAAGGGGTTGTCAACATGAATCCTCCAGTACGTCATTAATTCCCAAGCAGTGAACCAGGTCAAAAGGGAAATAGTGAAACTTCAGGGGTAGATTCCCAGGGTACTGGGACCAAGGATGCAAGTTGGACTACATTAAAGTTGTATGGTTCACCTATTAATCCTTCTACAGCCCATTCACAACATTTGGAGGGTCGATCAAGGGCGCCGATTCGGGAAAGGAAAAACACAACAAACACCATCTGACCCACCCTCCTTCTGAACACTAATTCTATTATTTAGAGAAACTGAATGCTTCTTTATCATCCACCATGCCACTCTGGAGACGACCATATTCCGATATCAAATTAGGCATAGCTATAAATAAGCACAACCTGCTACACATGGCACAAAAATACAGAAGCCAAGGATCCAACCTCAAATTTAGATGAAAATCACAAGTTCGCTTCGGAAGCCATAACAAAAGCGAAACCTTTTAAAATTCAATTTAACAAATTTACTAAACACGACTCGCTCAGTAACAACTGTACAGGGCAATTGGGCAACTAATTATGGAGCACGATGGTATTTTACAATAGGTTTACTTGCATTCTAACATTCACTTATTTACATCAGATTCACATCCAGTTGTAACCCAGCACAGATAATTCCAGCCTGTCTCTTAAGACTGGACTTACAAAAAATTATTTGACAAATATAAACAATTCTGTTTATTACCGGTATATCTCGTTACTAAAAACTGAATTGCCTTGGCATTTTGTCCAACAGCACAACTGTATTACCATTTTAACAAACTTGACCATAAAAGCATTAACACAAATGTTTGGATTTACATTTTTAAAAAAACAACAGGTTTCTTTGGTGAAATTTTACAACTACAAAACCATACTTTGGCCATTTTACTTGTCTGAATTGTGAATTAAATTAAGCCTAAACATCAGTCAAGGAAAGCACATAACCATAGTTACAAAAGCTTAGCTTCGAGGACACACCACACTTAGTGAAGTACTCATTCAACTCTCTGGCCTCCAACAGAGAAGTGGAATCCGTCAGACATATCACAAGTACGAAAAGATTTAGCTTAAGCCTTGCTTAAGATTTCACACATTTCTGTGTCTATCACTTGATAGAAATATTAATTCTGCAATATTATACATCGCGATAAATATAAGTTAATATACAAGTTCGCTCTACAAATAACACTAAAATCGAGTAATCGACCACTAATTAGTGGTCAAAACAAGAGCCTGTTTTAAAATAATAGAATGACTGGTCAGACTTCCCAGAGATGGTATGCTCCATTTTTCTTTCCCCTTTTTAATAACTCTCCAGGAAGAAACAAAGATGTGATGCTTGGGTCAGAAATATCTGCCGCTGTACCAATGCCAACTTAATATGCATAGGTGCTTTGTCCCCGATTCATGTAATTCCATGGAAAAGCATTGAAAGAAAATGCCTAATATTTTGAGAGTCTTTATCTCTCAGCTTGGTCTTTGTCATCGGCTTTTTCAGAACTATCTTCCTTCTTTTCTTCTTTTACAGACATTTCTTTCAATTTGTCAGTCACCTCCTTTTCTTCCTTTGATTCAGCAGAATCTTCCTTTACATCAGAATTTCCCGATTCCTTCCCAGTTTCTGCATTTTTGAAATCTGTGGTGAATGAAAATGTCAACATGCATGAAGTAACACCAACAATACAAATCAACAAAAATAGCTTACAACTGACCATTTACAAAGTTAGAAAATTATTATTATTATTCATTTGATATAGCACTTTGTCTCTCAAACATTGGGTTCTTGGGGCACGGATAAATTCGGCCATGGATAATATAGTGTCAACCTGTCTGCTACGAACTGATGTACAATGGGACTTAAAAAAAATAAAAGCTGACCTTTCCAGGCTATGATCAAACTGCAGTCTCTCACTTCCAAGAAGTTTAGCTCGCACATTTTGCACAAAAAATATTTCAAGACAACACTCACCATTTTCTTCAGAGGAACTTGGCTTTCTCTTGCTCATTTCCTGCTTGGCAAGATCAAACTTGTCTCTGAACTTCTTGGCATCTGTTAATTCATTTAAAACATACATTCATCATCAATAATCCTTTGTGGGAAAAACTACTCCTTCAGAAATACATGAACAAAGAAGGGAGAACACTCACTTTCTTCATTGGCAAAACGAATGGCTAATAATTCAGGTTTGGCCTCCTCGTCAGCGAAATCTGCCGGTGTACTCCACACCCACGCCCTAGCGCTGCCACAATTAGGTTTCAATTCCATATGAGGAAGAACTGGAAGAAAATCATCCATCTTCAATAATAATCTTCTGCAAAAATTACTTAATTTTTGATTGAAAAGCATGGCACACTGGGTCACTCAGAATAAGGACATTCAACACTTGTTAATCAGTTCGCCCGTCGTTGTAATAATCATAGCAACACTTCCAGTACCTTCTGTAAACATGCATAAAATGCACTTCATAACTCCACCTACCATAATGATTGCCACATATCTTCAATGTTTTGTCCCGGCGCATTAAGAAACGGAAAGTTTCCTTTTTCTTATGCTTCAAGATTTTGCAGTCTCCCGTTCCTCTCTCTTTCCATTCTGGAGGTTCTACAGATGAGTCGTAACGAAAAAGCTTTGCTCGCCTGAAACAGTTGAAAGGAATGCCATTCAGTGTATGGAAATATACCTAACATATCAAGAACCAAGTTTATCTTCCCATTATATACTCTGAACAACATTTCCTCATGTTAATTAAAAATAACAGCAAATACAAAAAAATTATGTCATCCTATGTAAACTTTGCAAATTGTGGTTTTGAAAGCTCATCTCGAAAAACGGAATGAAAACTTACAATTTGAGAAGTTCTTCCTCATCTTCTTCCAAGCTATCGATGTCAACAGGAGGCAGGCTAACGATTGGTTCGAAATGAACATCAGGTGAATCTGGGACGTCTTCCTATACAAGAAAAGAAAAATAAGTTAACATTCATACACAGCAATCATTACTTAAAACATTGAAATGTCTTTCACATGAAATTAGATAGAACTAGTTTGTATGTTGAAAGTGTAAGAAATGGTTCTCAGAAAAGTGACTTTCCACAACATTTTCAGTCCGCCCGTCACATATTTCATCATAGAATTTCAAGTTATAAATTTTCTTGTTTCCTTTGGTGGAGTGAGAATAAAAGTCAAAAAAACTGCCAGGCACAACTACAAGAATCAAAGCTTGAATAATGAAGCAGAAAAATGCACTTAAGCCGTTAGTATTGCATCATTCATACACAGCAATTATTACTTATACATGAAATTAGATAGAACTAGTTAATGTTGAAAGTGTAAGAAATGGTTCTCAGAAAAGTGACTTTCCACAACATTTTCAGTCCGCCCGTCACAGATATCATCATAGAATTTTAAGTTATAAATTACCAAGAGAGTCATTCGTTTCCTTTGGTGGAGTGAGAATAAAAATCAAAAAACTGTGCCAGGCACAACTACAAGATTCAAAGCTTGAATAATGCAGCAGAAAGATACAATTAAGCTGCGTCATTCATACACAGCAATTATTACTTATACATGAAATAGATAGAACTAGTTAATGTTGAAAGTGTAAGAAATGGTTCTCAGAAAAGTGACTTTCCACAACATTTTCAGTCCGCCCGTCACAGATATCATCATAGAATTTAAGTTATAAATTAACGAGTCATTCGTTTCCTTTGGTGGAGTGAGAATAAAAAATTAAAAACTGTGCTAGGCACACCTACAAGATTCAAAGCTTGAATAATGCAGCAGAAAGATACACTTAAGCTGCGTCATTCATACACAGCAATTATTACTTATACATGAAATAGATAGAACTAGTTAATGTTGAAAGTGTAAGAAATGGTTCTCAGAAAAGTGACTTTCCACAACATTTTCAGTCCGCCCGTCACAGATATCATCATAGAATTTTAAGTTATAAATTACCAAGAGAGTCATTCGTTTCCTTTGGTGGAGTGAGAATAAAAATTTTAAAACTGTGCCAGGCACAACTACAATATTCAAAGCTTGAATAATGCAGCAGAAAGATGCACTTAAGCCGTTAGTATTGCGTCATTCATACACAGCATTTATTACTTATACATAAAATTAGATAGAACTAGTTAATGTTGAAAGTGTAAGAAATGGTTCTCAGAAAAGTGACTTTCCACAACATTTTCAGTCCGCCCGTCACAGATATCATCATAGAATTTAAGTTATAAATTAACGAGTCATTCGTTTCCTTTGGTGGAGTGAGAATAAAAAATTTAAAACTGTGCTAGGCACACCTACAAGATTCAAAGCTTGAATAATGCAGCAGAAAGATACAATTAAGCTGCGTCATTCATACACAGCAATTATTACTTATACATGAAATAGATAGAACTAGTTAATGTTGAAAGTGTAAGAAATGGTTCTCAGAAAAGTGACTTTCCACAACATTTTCAGTCCGCCCGTCACAGATATCATCATAGAATTTTAAGTTATAAATTACCAAGAGAGTCATTCGTTTCCTTTGGTGGAGTGAGAATAAAAATCAAAAAACTGTGCCAGGCATAACTACAAGATTCAAAGCTTGAATAATGCAGCAGAAAGATGCACTGAAGCCGTTAGTACTGCGTCATTCATACTAGTGCTCGATATTGTTTGATTCAAATTGATACGATACGTATCGTCGATACAGTCAATCGATATTCAATACATATCATCGATATGCATTTTGAATAGAAATAGAATAAAATGGCTTGGGGACCACAAATTAATGTGGCGATTTTCCTTTTGAAGCTATATTGGTTTACATTCCATTTATTTTCTTATCAGATTATCACTTTTCTTATGTTTAGTTATTCATAAATCATAATTAACAATAATTCCTGGTAAGGTCTCCTAGAAAAAGTACCATAAGCACAATCTCTAAGATTAGTTTTGTTGTATATATTCCAGAACTGTGTAAAACTTACAGGTATTCTCTATTATGATAGGTCAAAATAATGTAAGTCAGTTTAATGATGGCAAAAAAAGTGGTCATCAATGAGGAATCCTATAACTCATATGTTGATGGTAACCTGAGGTTACAGAGTAATAGAAGGAAGTTCAACTAACTTTATCTGGCCTACAACTTCTCTGCTTTGATATGTTGAATTGCAATTAACTATTGGCACTTGCTTGGTTGTGGTCAAGTTCAATTCACACTTTAGATTAACACCCGTCATCTTCCTAATTGCAATCAAAGTTCAATTGACTTAGGATTGTACAAGAAAATTTAAGCACTTTCCCAGCATGTAAATACAGTAAAATTACGGCCGTCATATCTTATCAAAAAACAGCGCGGCCGTACCGGTATTCATATCGGAGGCAGCGTACCGGTTTACTCGATAAATATCGTACCAGTATGGAGCACTAATTCATACACAGCAATTATTACATATAACATTGAAACTTCTGAAGTTTAATTACATAGATTAGATAGAACTAGTTGATATGTTGAAAGTGTAAGAATATGGTTCTCAGAAAAGTGACTTTCCACATCATTTTCAGTCCGCCCGTCACATATTTCATCATAGAATTTTAAATCATAAATTACCAAGAGAGTCATTCGCTTTATTTGGTGGAGTGAGAATTACAATCAAAATTGTGCCATGCTCAACTACAAGAATCAGAGCTTAAATAATGCAGCAGAAAGTAGGGCTTCACACCGCCATCTATGGTATATGACAATTGCTATGGTTCATTTAGAAACAGCACAAAATATTCAATAAATACTTGACTAGATTTTATAATTAGATAATTTTTTATAATACTATTTGTAATAGTCAAATTTTTTGCTCGATTACATCCTTACAAATTTATTGGGATATCTATCATGTATCAAACAATCGTATCAACGATGCATATCATATCGGAAATTGTACGATATGAAGCCTTAGCAGAAAGATACAGTTAAGCCGTTCGACCTGTGTCATGCAAGCAAACTATGTCACTCCACTGCTGTCGTAAACCCATCCGCCATGAACCAATTCACCACATATTAGTTCCTTGGCCACTCAGATTGAAACCAGCTGCCCGGTGTCCTCAAACTATGGCCTGAGAGAGCCGTTCTACTGTTTTGGTGAAAGGAAATGAAAATAGATGCATTACAGTGACTTGATAAGCTAGTAGAGAAACTAGTGTAAGCATTGATATACGAGTGATGGGGTTAATCTACATGGCAAAATTCCAATTATTACGCTTGGCCAATGAGGTAGGTCAGGCCTGTAACTGAAAAGGGTAAAATGTTGTTGCAAGGGTCACAACCACGTGGATTTTGTTTACACAAGAAATGGCAAGCAGAAATTAATTGCAGCTACTGAAAGTTATTCTGATCCATCCAAAATGTTTTTACATTCAACATATTCACTTTTAAGCCTATTGGAGAAAAAACGATGCTACCGGAGCAAAATACGAGTCTATTGGCAAAAATAAAACTGAGTCTATTGGAGCAAACCTAATAAATATTTTATTTTGACTTGTATTGGAATGATGTCGGTTTATTCAATAAATTATAGTATGCCATATTATCCTTAATTTACATAAATGTTGCAAAAAAGAATTTTCATGTCAGCTAATCAGTATGCTGAAAACTTAATATAAAATACTCTTTGAACTGTTTGCTCCAATCGGTCTCCTTTCCCTGTTGCTCCTGTAGGCCCAGTTTTACCACGTTTTATTTCTGTCTACACCTTTTGTATCATTTCCTCACATTAGCAATATTTTTCTGAGAGCTCTTGATAGCATTAGCATTAGTTGAGAAGGTATGAAATTATACATCCAGTCAGTAGTCATATATCTAACAACAATCTGTCTAACATCGAATTTCCTCGACATCATCCGCCTCAGTGTTACAGAGATACAGAGAGATTAACATGTCATTTGGGGAACCTTATTTCTATGTTATAAAAGTGATCCAAGTAATTACACTATACCCTCGATATCACAATCCCACACTGTAATATGTGGTAATAACAACATACCTTCCCTTTCTGCTATTATCAGCTAAATAGTCATTTTTCTCCAATACCCCTGTTCGGAGCAGCCCTTTTTTCATCCATAGGCTCGTATTTTGCTACGGTAGCATCACTTTTTGCTCCGATAGCTTCGTTTTTTTTCTCCAAAACTGGCTATACAATTGAATGTAAGGCCAAAGGGTGACATTTTAATACTTTGAACTGGGTATGTCTGCCCAGCCTTTCTAATTGCTGCTGATAGCTTGACAGATCTGACCACATAGAAAATACGCAAATTAGCTGGAAGTATTTCTGATTGCTGGCAGCGACACCGATAGCGATAGAGTGACGGGAGGCTTTGCAAGCAAATAAACAATCCATTGCTGGACATCTGAGAACTTACCACCGCCGGTGCAGTTTCCCAAGAATAATGAATTGTCATGTCTGTTTCTTAACTTAGCTCAGTATGACAAAAGGGTTCAGGCAACAATATAACAATTGACTAATCATTCAAGCGGTTTTGTGAGCCGAGAACGTTTAACAACCGTTCGTGTATTCTGGAGGGCGACAATGCACTGTCTCTCATGCCGCCCTTTAATTTCCCAAATTGATATCTTATCCGTCAAACAAGCCACTCTCAACGCACAGAAATAGAGTTTGACTATTTCTCCAGATAATTACCTTTTCATCGGCCATTTCTGTGGGGGATTGAGGCAGATTACAGATGATCGTTCACACGGCGTTATCCTCCCGAATATGGCCCCTCCGTTCCCGCGGAATTTGAATACGTGCCTCTTAGAAAAATCTTTCAAAGGTTAAATGTCGAGACAGCTTGTGAAAAAATATATAAATACAAAATATTAATTATTGACTTGTCTTAATAAATTTTGTTTTATAATTTCAGCAATAAATATGTGAATACAAACTTCAGAATTACAGCATCTGTGCGCCGCACCAATGATACAAAATACTAGAGGGCACAACGTTTGCAATGAGATCGCGCCACCTACCGTATTGTTGCGAACTTCTTAATTAATAACTTATAAGCTCTTATATGATACTAGAAAGGCCACTATAATACATGCACTTAAAATCACATTTGCATCAATTTTACTGCCCCAGGGCCGTAGCCTGTCCGGGGGGGGGGGCCCGAATTTTGATAACTACCACCCACCCACCCCAGAATTTTGATGTGTGACTTTTGACCTAACTGCCCCGCCCCCTAGACTTTCAGTTATCCCTTGGGATAACTGTACTTTGCGGAACTGACAGGCTACGGTCCTGACCCCTGCATTTAAAACCAGAGAATTAACTGTTTAATGAGGTAGGCCACGGGGCACGATCGAGGCCCAAAAGGCGGCATCCCTCGACGTACAAATTCAAGGTTACTCCCTTATGAGATAGGCCTAATGAATTAAGTGTACAATAATTATTCAAGAACAAAAAAAGTTCAAGACACACTGTAATGGGTCCAATATAAGGCAATGCCATTTTCAATTTAATTATGAGTATACCATATATCAGCTGTCTTGGCTGAGGCCTTCTTAGGTCATACATACGCAATAATTTTGATTAAACCTCACCTCATAAATTCACCAGCCTGTCATCTATAGTGCATCTTAAGTATAAAGAATTTGACACTTGACACTTGAAGATTAATTATGTATGAAATTTTATTATCTTTGTATTTTTCCAGTGTTGGGTTACCCCATACTATCAATAAAAACCACTCACGATGTGGCGTTTCATGCTTCGGTAATAAATGTAGTCTTACATATATACAAAGTCATAAGTTGCCCTGTTCAGTTGACCTGCTGAATCATTAAGCTTGGATAATCAAAATCCTGACATTTTGCACATTTACAACCATTATGGAGTATGTACATGTTTCTTGAGGTTTTACTCATCCTTTTTAACCTGTTCATTTCAGTTAAACATTCCAAATACATATGTATATGTTATTCTAATATATCACAAGCTTATATAAGAAAGCATTACTTCCTAGTCAGCAGCTTTCATCAATACAGCCTTTTTTTTTAGTTCATGAGGTCATTACAACATTAATACATATTAGTTTCCTAACTAAACAGCTATTCTTGGAAATTATATATGTTAGCAAAACTGCTAAATGATATACAAAATAAGTTAGATATGAGATATTTCACTGTATTAATTTACATGATCATCTTGAAGCTGAAACATGTGGCCCCTTTGGACATTGTTTTTACAATGAGTTGTTAAGTACCAATGTGCAATTAATAGTGTAATGCATAGCCTTTGAACTACTTAGCCCTCTGTTTTGTCATTAACAAACACAATGGCACATACTCTAGAGCTTTTGCTATGACAGACTTGACAAGATAATTCCTATCACACAGTATTTTTTGTCGTGCATTATCAATACGAAAAACTGTTCAGCTTTCTTAAACATATCATCGCTTGATTCAGCAAAAGGCCTTGCTTGCAATGTAAGTCTTACCAAGTCAGTTGTTACCAAGAATACAATCATACACAAACATACACAAAAGCAGATTTCCCTGCTTTATACAAAATACAAGGACTAATACAGTGATACCACAGTTACCTGGACTTCAGATATCCCATCATCCTTGTTATCCTAGCAATTGAATGCCAATTACACTAGCAACATTTTCGCAGACTTTCAAGCTCATTACACAATGTCATATTTTCAGAAAACTGTGGCCGCACTGTAGTAAAATACTGTATATAATTACTTGTTGTTACTCTAATTAGACTTTGGTTATATATATATATATATAAATATTTCATGATAAGAATCATTGTTAATTTGTTTGACTACTCTAGAATCAGGTCTAACTTCGTTGTCAATGTTTACAAAATTTAAAAGTTCAATGTATAAATGCCACTATTTTATACACATAATTTTTGTCCCCTGCAACACAAGGTTATCAAAAATGCAAGAACAAGCACAAGTTTGGAAGACAATAAATCATAACTTGCCAGAATAACAAAAGGAAACATAATTTGAACTTCAAAAGAAGGCTGAATATAGCAGCAGAAATAACGCCTGAAGCTTATTTAATTGCCAGATAGCTGTACAATTCTAATAAAAAAATATTCTGTTCTATGTCTGATCAGACTGAATTCTGAACAGACGGGACTGCATAAATCTGTCAAAACAACATTTTGGTACTGCTATAAAAAATTTGTTGAAATTTTCACATTTCTTACTTACTAAAATATGTGAATACCAATTTGACTAAAATCTTCATAAATATCGTTTGGAGTGGCTAAACTGTGACATTTGTGAGAAGTATAATGAGAGCATGATTTTGTTTGGAAATACTTCAAATAAAAAGAAAATGCACTGAACAGTGAACATGAAGCTACAACGACTTAACATCAGAATTTCATTCTTGATCAGTGTTACCAAACCACAACAATTAACCAACGAGCGCACATAAAGCACCCTCCTGCCCAGAACAAGAATATCTGCCAATTTATGCAGCACATTATGTACAGTAATGGTAGCTTCAAGCATTATTATAAACATAAGCATCCTGCTATTAAAACCCAACCCAATTCAAACCCCTGAGCACATAACACTGTGCCCGCAACTACTGTATTATAAATGAAACGCAAATCATATTAAGCAATGCTTCACTGAGTTACAGGTAAAAAAAAAGCTTTAGACCCAAGGAAATAAAAAATTGCCACATTTATAATAGTGGTTGGTATAAATTTACCTCGAAGCACAAAAATATGTCAATTATATAAAAAGGAACCATAATTTCCTAAAGACACTAATCTGTCTAAATATATCATCAGGCAGATACAGATATGAAACTACTTATGTCGTGCGGAAAAAAAATCCATAAAACTTATTTTTTCTCTCAAGAATATAATGAGGATCTTCATGAGCAGAGAAGGGGATGCTGCTGCCCTCTGTAGTGAATCAAACACACTAAAGGCCAGATGATAATCCTATAAGACCAGGTGGCCTCTGTGAGTCATTTTAAAAGGCTGTGATACAAGTTTCTTTCCATTTTAAGCTTTGGCGAGCTTGTCCTCGAGCTCTTTGATGCGTTCCTCATGAGCAGACACGGTAGTTCTAAGCTTCTTCAGTTCTTCTAGCAAAGTCTCAACTTTTTCTTCAGACCCATTTTGACTCTGTAAAGAATCAAACATCCATGAGTATACTCGAGTGTGCTTTATTCACATTGTCACCACATGCACACCTAGCCTTTGATCACATAGATTTTTAAGTTTATGATGCCATTTAATTAAATCAATGACTGAAATTATGATTTTCCCTTGCAGTTTTCTTATTAATTAAGAGGCATTAAACAAAACGAGGCCAAGATGAAAATGGTAACAGTGCGAATTTCATCTATACTCCCAACATCAGTTTCATTTATATATGAGAATATTAATGATGGCTGTTCAGACCTGTTCCATTTAAAACCCGGACAGATGACAATCATCAGTGCATTCCAAAAGCAGCTTAGAAATGTCATGGAGTGGAGAATAATAAACAGGATGTTAAAGGCAAAAGGAAATTGTTAATCAATTCTTAGCAAAAGATCAAGAAGCATTGCCGGGGCGCCATAAGTATTAAAGGACAGTCTGACAGTCTTGGTAACACTCAATGCTCTTTCAGGTATTTAAATGGAACAATCAATTCAGTATCCACACATCAATGAATTTATATATCAAACATTACTATAAATGTGTTTAATGCAATATTTATTTTCTTTGAACTTTTAATATGATTCAGCACTAATTTTATGACAATTGCACCACATTCCAGGGAAATGTAAAACGCACACTTTAAACAATTTCGGGTCAAAATATTGCACACCGCCAAAATCATGATATTAACATCACTACCATGCAATGTAACTTGACCATTAACCTTGTGGTAAAATTAACCATGTTGTTTGTTTACTAGACTGGTTGCACAATTCCATCATCTAAGTACTGATAATAAAAGCCTGCAGCTTCCTACTACTGATCTATCATTTGTTGTTATACATTCAGTCTAGTCACAAACAACTATTAATTTTACCCATTTCCTCACAACCAAAAATAGAAAATTCATGCAGTATGTGCGGTAAAAACCTGTGATCCAATCCCATGCCATGAAAACCAAAGCCCAAAACGTCTCAAGATATTTAATCAAATATGAGAAAAATAATCCTGTTGTAAAACCATTCCTTTCCATTTTGAGAGAGCAGGATTAGCAAATGCATCCCATAGAATAAAATACCGATCACACCTAGCCTAATGCCACAAACAAATCTACACTTTCTCTATTATTGGGTGTTAATCTTTCGACATTCAGTGACTCATGACAGCTTTATTACTTTCTGACAAGGCAGACTAGAAGGGTATCACAAGAAAGCATTTTGCAAACTTATGAAGAGCGGCGACCATTAATATGAAAAATCACAACACCTACTCAAGGGATTCAGTTCAATTGTTATTTTCAGTTTACTAAGATTCTGATGCACACAAATGAGCAAGCAGGCCAATATTAAGAACAGAAATAAGGCATTAAAAGCTATCAGTGAGAGTCAAGGTGAATCCCAGGTTGGGTACTTTGACAAGAGGTCAAAATATGTTAGTAATGGTTAGTACCAAGAAGCAATAGTTTCCAACAGATTCCCAGACAAGCACATATTAGCTCTGTTTGAATAGTAAGATTTAACAACCAGGCGCATCAAACCATCACCATGTATCACAAATATGCAAAGCCTGGATACCCACAAAAGCTGAAAGATTATATCAAGTTCAAAAGTTCACCATTACCTCTCAGACTTGTGAACTAGGGAAAACTGATATCGGGGTAGAGGGGGGGGGGGGGGGGGACCATTAAGTCCTTAATATCTTAATGTAGAAAAAAAAGCCAGGGGTGGGTGGGGGTGGCGACAGTCTGTCAAAAACAAGATATCGGGGGTGGAGGGTCTAAACATTTTCAGGTCCACCTCCCCCACCCCACTTTTTTTTAAATGGAACAGCCCTAGTTATAGGATGTCCTATCCTGTTTCTATTGATTATTATGACTTGAGAGCCCCATACATCCTACATTTAAAAGTCAGGTTAGATAAGGTTAGTCAAAACTATGGTTTTAGTAGGCTCAGTAATGTTAAGCTAATCTAATTAAAAATGCTGCAATAGATTGTTAAACCAAGCAAGCCCCATTTGCCAGTGTTATTGAACAAAGGTTAAAAACGATAATGAGTAGCAACCACTCATTCATTCATCCATCGCACACAGATGCAAACATACACAACAGGGATACACCAATCCCTGCCCAAGGAAAAAGTGCAGAATAATGTCATTAAAGAGATAACAAACCAGGGAAGTAAGCAAACATAACTACACTGGATTAATTGTTGTCACCCTGCGATTCATATTGAGTTATCTTGTCTTCAAGGGACTTGATTCTTCGTTCGTGGCCTTTGACAATGATTTTCAGCTTGCGAATATCATCCAGTATATTCTGGATGTCCACTCCCTATAATGAAAATGGAAAAAAAGAAAAAACCAAATGCAACTGAAAACTCGATTTTTGGTAAGACTGACTACATCTGACTACTTGAAACGAGGGAAACTACCTGCTACGTTTAACTACACGACATAAAGTGACCCACCATGATTAAATCCTGCATTTTGTTATGCCTTAGTCATTTGAAATATGGTTAATTCAATCAATACAGAGACGGGCGGATCCAGAAATTTTTCACGGGGGGTTGACAAATTTATATGTACTACGGGGACCGCTGAAAGCCCTCCCCCCCCCCCCCCCAAACCCGCTACTGAGAAATTAAGATAACTGTATAGCTGTAAAGAGGAATTAGGACCACGTTGAACAATAGTCTTGGTGAGTCTCTTCATGATCAAATAAACAACATATGCCACTACTAATACGAACAACAGTGATTTACCATTTATCTTTTTAAAATAAAATCATTATTTTTTTTGATTTGCTAACAGAAAGAATAACAACTTTCACACAACAGACTTTCACACCACCTCACAACAGTAGATATGTCTCAGCATACTCAAGTGTCAAGAGACAAAAGTGCAGCAAGTTTTCAGTGAATATGTAAACCCCTCAAGACTGATGTTTACAATGTGTTTTAATTGCAACCCAAAGTGCGCAGTATGCAGAAAAGTATGTCCCTGTTAGGCTCATCAATAATCTACCACCAGTGCGATAATCTGGAGCACTGTTTAAAAATCTTTTAGTTTTTTGCACACGGCCTCTTTTATCTGGCAAAAAAGACACAAATTCATCCTCTTTTTCCTTAAAACCTTATACCAAGCTACCCACCTCAGGCAAGGCATTAACAGGCTGCTCAACTTTTCCATCTACGCTGTTGTTGGTACTGGCTGGTTTAGTGGCAGTTGAAGGTTCTGAAGAGGCAACTGACTGCGTGATGGGCTTGTTTAAAATGTTTGGTTTTTTGTCTGCAGTTATTGAGCCTGTTTTCTTTGACGATTTGTAGCCATCTTTCATGGAAACCTGAGGCAGACACAAAAACACCATAATTCAATATCATTATTATCATTATTAATGATATCAAAAGTTGAACATGAATATCACATATACTTGACTAAAGTTGTAAATAATTTTTTTACCAAATAACCCATCAATTGACAACAAGGGAATAACTCATTACAATGTGAGGCACAGTAATCAAGAAACACAACAATGAAATCATTCACAAACCTTAACAGGCGGGGCATTTTTCCCGCTGAACCATTCTTCAGCCGACAAAGCTGGTATGTCTCCGCATGTGTCAGGGTAAAGGTCATCTTGGAAAAGCTCCGACTGTTTAAAAAAAGAAACAATAACCCATTTCAGTAGGTCAGATTTGCATGACAAAAGAGTAAATTTGCACTTTGACAAATTCCATAGACTTTTCTTATGTCTAGTTCTTACATTTAAAAAGGATTTTGCTCCAAGCAAATTTTTAATATCTCGCAACGATGCGACAACCACTTACTTTTCTTGGGACTGTCATAGGAATAACTTCACAATAACCTTTGCCTGTAAATCTGTAGAACCTGCAACACCCAAATTGTGTCGTGTAGTTTGGACATTTATGGAGGTTACCATTATCTCTATTCTGTATTCATAGAAAAAATATCCTTTTTCATATTCAAATTCCAATGAAAAACAAACACAATTCCTACCTGGTAATTTCACAAAGATTTACATTCACTCCTCGTTTGGGCATCATGCCAATACCTCGTTGTGGCTCAGAAGACAGGAACTGATTTAAGTAATGAACATAGGGGGCCTCGTCTGTTACTTCAAAATACCTGATAACACTGTCACCCTGAAAAGAACATAAGATAAAAAAATTAAAATTTTTTAAGTATGTCCTTATAAAGTACCAAGAGAGTCATTCGTTTCCTTTGATGGAGTGAGAATAAAAATCAAAAAACTGTGCCAGGCACAACTACAAGATTCAAAGCTTGAATAATGCAGCAGAAAGATGCACTTAAGCCGTTAGTATTGCGTCATTCATACACAGCAATTATTACTTATACATGAAATTAGATAGAACTAGTTGGTATGTTGAAAGTGTAAGAAATGGTTCTCAGAAAAGTGACTTTCCACAACATTTTCAGTCCGCCCGTCACAGATATCATCATAGAATTTTAAGTTATAAATTACCAAGAGAGTCATTCGTTTCCTTTGGTGGAGTTAGAATAAAAAATAAAAAACTGTGCCAGGCACAACTAGAAGATGCAAAGCTTGAATAATGCAGCAGAAATATACACTTAAGCTGCGTCATTCATACACAGCAATTATTACTTATACATGAAATTAGATAGAACTAGTTGGTATGTTGAAAGTTTAAGAAATGGTTCTCAGAAAAGTGACTTTCCACAACATTTTCAGTCCGCCCGTCACAGATTCATCATAGAATTTTAAGTTATAAATTACCAAGAGAGTGAACAAATCTGAACATGAACAACACACAAAGTATGATTTATGTTGAGCACTTTTAGGTGGAGATCCCAATAGCAAGACTTCTAAGTAGGATTTTTAAAAAGTCCACTTGTTTGTGTTCATATTTTTCCACAAATGGCACGGGCAGTAAAACAGGGACAGAAATGTTAGCAACACGTCAAACCCCAACTTTTTAGCTGAAAAAAAAAAAAACACTCCTGGGAAAGAAATAGCTTTAAGTTTGCTATATTGTATATTCTTCACAGTAATTTCTGCTGCTTCTCAACAGATGGCTATAATGAGGACAAGATGGCAAAAAATAATCATTGGAAAGCTAGAAAACTCAAACTAAATTTATACAGAGAGGAGTTTTTATGGGTTAAAAGGTTGGGGTTTGATGTTTGACTTATTAGTCACATTTCTGTCTATATTGTGCTGCTCCAAGCTTTTTATGACCAAAAAAAACAAGTGCATGTTTATGACAGATCAAATTTTCATGCCCGGCAAAGATGGTCTAAACAGGTCTCTGATTTGGCAATACCCATGTTTTTTCCACCAGAGGACAGCACATGCAGCAATATATATATATATATATATATTTATTTCACTCGTGGTATACAAGGTATTAGGTATATCATGACTATTGACAGCTTATAATATAGATGGCAGCAAATGCAATCCTCCAGATATTCAGTTCTTAGGACATAGAATGACCACTCACCTTTCCACACAAGAAGATCGTGCTGGTGTCTGCGTCGTAAAACGGGAAAATGACACCATTACTAGAGTCTATTTCCTGCATGTTGATATTGTCCAAGTTCTGCAATAAGACAGGATATATATAGATATATATATAAATAATAAGCTAAGATAGGGCTCCAAACTAGCCAATCAGCAGGGACCCAAATGTTATATTTGGTCAATCCTTTAACTCAAATTCCGTTGCAATGGATACAACCACCACCAAAAACGATGGTATTGCTTACTTTAGAAATGGTGTGGATACATTAATTGAAGCTATTTTAAGTGATTATGAAGTATGTACAATGTTTTCACACTCCATATGAGTGAATATCATACACTATCATACACGGAGGACAAGCCCCATGTTGTTTCTGTTAGTTTGACAGCTCTGACCACACGGGCCACAAGTGCAATACATGTACTGAAAACGCAAGAATGGTCCAGGGCTCATATCCTGCTAATCTACTATGTAACCAAAAGGCAGGATCAAATTCATTGAACTTTCTAACAACCTTCAGCGAAATTATGGGCAATATAATGAAAAATATATAAGCTAAGTCACGACTTTACCTCGTCCCAAAGGGCGTATTGTCTTTCACTCATTCTGGAGAACCCAGTTGTGAAGATAGTTCCATCTTTCAAATATACTATCTGTGTGGGTTTAGCTCCTTCGTGTCCACCTGCCATCTGAAAAGTGATATCAACAATTTAATATCAATCTACATGAACATTTTTCATTACGAATATGTATCAACTGACTCGGTGAACAATAAACTTTTACAACCCTGGAAAGCAAATGAGGGATCTTCGTGAACTTCCCGGTTATTCTCAATCTTATACACAGGGCTAGAACACAGGGTTCCCACTCTTTTCTCAAGTTCAAATTCAAGGTTTATTCCAGGGGTTTCCAGGCTGCCAAACTCAATTTTCAAGGTATAAAAGAGAGGTGGCAAACATTTTAACATTTATGACTAAAAGAAGTGAGCGAAAATATTTTTTGGGATTGACTAGTACTAAAATTAATTTAACAGAATCACTTGTCAAATCATAAATTCACTTGTATATAATTGATGGGGTATAGGTGGGAGGCCATTAAAACTAATTTAAATTGGTAATTAATTATACTTATTGGTGCAGAACATGCAATATTAATTATAGACTAAATAGTCCATAAGAGTAAATTAAAAGAAATAAATACAATATCTGGCAACTCTAAATGCAATTTGAGCCCTTTTGAAGATCTTTTCTTTCACCTGCACTCTCGTTAATTGCAATTCAGTCTCCCACTAGAGTCTCATAGGTGTGATTCTATTACAGTGCTATTACAGTGGATTGCAATGAAGTGTGATCAGTCACTTGACAAGGGGTTCTAGTGATGTTACGATTTACCATGCTTGTGTGGTCCCTAGTCAAGCTCTTAAACAGGAATGGACTTAAATTCGTTTGTCTCAATTACAGCCAGTCAGCTAATAGTGTTATGACCACGTAAAGCCTGTGGGGTGCAACAAAATTCAAAACATTGCACAATTAATTAAGGTCACTCTTTTTTTAAAAATTGGATCATCTGCACCATTGAATCAAGCTTCTGGTAATCAATACTAATCATAGATTAGGCACACATGCATGCAAAACTGTGAGGTGGCTGGCACACTTGCAAGTTGGACTGATGGCCTGTTGACTACACTTTGATGCAATCGGCTATAATATAAGACAGGTGGCAGCACCCTACGGATATACTGATAGTGAGGAGAGAGACTGAAATCTCTGTAATCTGTGTGGATCATGGCAAAATGATACCACTCTACACTTTTTTCTAAATTGTACTGCGTACCTTGAGGCACTTTCCAGTGCGGGGGTCCATGACTCGGAGACGCTTGTCTTTGCAGCTGAGAGCGATTCTGCTGCCGTCCAAATTCCATGATACGCTAAGAGGTAAGTCGGGCAGTTCGAATTCAATCAGGCCCTCTCCTGTTCCCACATTCCAGATAATGACTTTGTTGTCTGAGCCTGCAAAAAAGATTTGAAGATATACTTGATACAATACATAGACAAGAAAGATTGTGCTCAGTGACACAGTACACATCTACAGTTATGGAGTCATTCTTAGAATTTCTGTACACACATATAGATGTTTACAGCACAATATGCTACATATAAGGCATATGTACATACTTTTTTTTCTGACTTAATGACAGTTTCCAATAAATGCCTCTTATTTACACGACAATGCAAATATCAATGATTGATTTCATAATTCACTGAACTGAATCGTCACTTCAAATTCTCTCTTATTTGGGCAATGCTATTGAATCAGAAACAATCAGCTGCCAATAAAAGTAAACAACTGAAAAGAAACATTTGATAGGATGGTAAATATACAGATTAAATATGTGATATATATATATATAATGTTTCGCAACTCCATATTTTACGAACATCACTACCTGTCATTACAAACGTCATATGTTACCTGCAGTAAGAAGGATGCTTTGAGCAGAAGGATGCCAGCTCACTAAACCAACTCTTCGTTGATGTCCAACTAAGTCTACAATTGGGTCATTCAGGTTTTTTGTGAGTCCTCCGTCGGGAATCTGCCACACTTTGACAGTACAATCCTCTGAACCACTGGCAATGACGTCATCATTGTGAGGACACCACTGAATGTCCAGGACAGCGGCCTTGTGACCTGACACGATGGGAGCATCTCGCTCTATTCGACCAGTCTGCAAAAATAAAGCATAACACAGTTGTTATCCCAATCTCTCACACATCATGTACATTAACGGTCTGGCTTTAACAGTTTTACATTACGTCAAACATGTACCATATCATGCGTTCTTAGAAAAGTTTCATCGCCATTTCAGCATGAAATTTCACATGTTGAAGGGGAAGCAGGGGTTGTATCATGTATACATGAAACAAAAATATAACATTTCTAACCGTATTTCTTAGTCCTGAAATGGGGTTGGCCTTGCTATTGTGCTTGAGATTGTATTGTGAATGTATAAATACAGTGAAGTAAAATGAAATCCTGGTATATATAACACAATTTTGCTTGAAACTAAAATTTTCTGTTTCCTATATTTTTTTGATACAACAAAAACTGCACACATAAAATGACACCCAGTTGTAAAAAGTATATTTTCACAGCAAATGTTTTTATGAAAAGAGAACATAATGCACATCATAATCATGTACTAAAATCAGTGTAGCTACCACAGGGCATCAAAGAATGATGAACATAGTTCTGCACAATATCACATCAGGGCTTTCTGATTTATGAATCTGTTGCACAATAAAGTTTGTAATACAACTACACCCTACGTTTAAGCATTTATGGCTAAAGTTAATATTAAAAATATCGAAATATATCACCCAATATCATGGACTGTCAAGACTACCACTCTGTGAAGAATTGCCCATAAATTATCTATGTACATCCATACAACAAATGTACACATCAACTCAATTCATAAGTTGTGATGGATGAACTGCCACTCCTTTTGATCCATAGTATAGAACTTCTGTATAGTGTTCAGTGCTGTTTACAAACTGTTGTCATTTCATGCATAAACGATTGTTAAAATAATCTTGCAACCTATACTTGCATGCTAATAACACTACAACACTTCCTCGATTCCACCAGGAACTCGTTACCTCAGGCAAACTATCTACATTTCATGTTTAGTTTTTTAAACAGTAGGATCTCTTCTAATTGATTCGCTTAAGGCTATTTAGTTCACATTGAAAAAAAAAACACAACATATTCCCATTATATCGCTGCCAGCAATCCAACCAAAATATCAGACATGACCACCAGCTAATGGAAGCTTTGCTTAGCTATCATCAACTTTCCCAAAATGAGTTAGACTTCAAATATGTCACACATGCACTTCCTTGAAGCCATTAAAAACAAGTGGGTCAATTCATTTTTTGTTTCACTACTGAGCAAGACAGGGTGGTACAACCTCATTATAAATACAGTTATACGACAACCACACAAATAAAATCACTTAATTTCAGAACGATTAAGAAATATATTTTTTCTTAGTATTTTATCCCAAAATCAAGACATCACCAATCACCAATAAAACCATGAATACTCTACCAAGGTATGTAATTATAGGAACATCCTGCCGCATTATAAAATTGACCTAATATTAAAGTCTCATTTACCAAACACACATCTTAGACTGTACTGTACATATATCACAGAGTTATTTAATCTATACCAGACAAGACTCATACTAAACATGCTAAGATATGTTCATGATCAACTCATGAGTCACATTTTGAACTCAATAATAAGACTGCATTGAATGTCCCAGAGACCATTCAACATGTTCAATGAAAGTGGTTCATAGTTTACAAGCAACCAATGTGACCAACGGCAACCCAAGCCTGAAACACACAATGCACTTAACTACATAATGACGAACAAGAAATAAACATACTCTGAACTTAAAGTACCTGCAATAAGTTCAGTACAGACTACATATAGCACTGTATATATACAGTACATATATACTGCAAGCAAACATGCCAGAACAAATTTACATTACTACAACAGGAACTCTGCAACATGAGGAAATGCCTGTACAGTGCATTATTGATTTTCAACAACTTCGATTGTATCTGCTAGCGATCAAAGTACAACAAAATGCCATGCATATATGCCATATAATAAACGATAACCATGTCAATTTCTGAAAAGCTAATTGTGTACGTGGCAGGATAAATACTTTCCTTTCTGTGTAGACTTCTCTCGATGTAAATCAAATTCTCAATGCATAATCAGCACTATCAATGAAACTTATCCTGTTATCATATCAGAGGAAAGCAGAAACTGCACCACACTTATAATTAATTCATCTTGTTAATGATTGGAAAATTAATGCACTATCGATTCGTTGGCAGAAGTGAGAAGTGCCACTCAAACAATTCTAATCACGACCATCTCATCATTACATCAGCCTAAAACACTCGACAACAGGTCAAAATTATTGAGCACTTCATAACAACAAAGCTGAATGGTTCAGTGTTAATATATATCAATAGGCATACACATTTGTAATCAAACTGTCATTGCGCCACAGAATAAAACAAGCAGCCACAAGTACTACATAGTTTTTTTCTCTTTTTCGGTGTATGTTGCACTTCATGTTAGTCAGTTTGTCATCATTAGAGGAGCATGTACCAACTTCAATAAATCTTTTCAAGTTATTTCAGTATTGGTAAACTTGTTGAGTGTCTGAATGTCAAGAGCGAGTTTTGTTAGCTAAAGCCCAGTCGAGTACCGAGCTTTGGCAATGGAGTTTATTTATCAATAATCCATGAGGCGTGAGTATGTGGAACTTTGCACTTGTTGGGCTTGAAATTTTACGAAGCAATTTTACCAACAATCACTCCATTACAGTGATATTTATGAACTGCTAGTAAGATTGCTATTTGGCAGCTGCAACAAATTTCAAAACATTAAGAATTTAAGACCCAATCATCCTTGACAGCAATTCTCACTTTGATTCTGCAAGAGTGGCAGAAATCCAAGGTTAAATAGCTTCATCTTTTCCAAACAATCTAAGAATATATCCAATGCCTTCAGCTGAACTTCTTTGAACAGTTATATCAACATGCCCTTGCTCATAGCAAACAACATGTTGGTAGTTAAACCAAATTATTAAATGCCTAAAATGTTGGCCTCATCACGTTCATGATAACTTTACTAAAGAATTCATAACTTGGAAAATTTATAATGTATTATCAGAATACCCAAAGCAATGCTTTCAAATGATACTCATAAGCACACATGTTCATATACATCAGAATTATGATCTCACAGAACTCTTCATGGATGCAAAGATGCATTGGTTATGAATCACTGAGTCAGTGAGAACATTTCATGCTTATAAATAATAATGTCATATGCTGCAAAACCACCGAAGTCTAGCCAGTACAGAGACCCACTTCTGACACGGGGTATTTCTCTGCACCCGAAGTTCAACCCACAAATCACCCCAGACATCAACCTCGGTATTCCTGGCACAGATCCACTCTCCTACCTTCAGCTGCCCTAATTTTCGGACTCATTGGCCAATGATCAAACCCCATACATTCCAGAAACCCCTGCAGCTAGTTTATAAATTTGAGTCACTCTCAATTCAAGGATAGTAAAAGATCTCGTTGATCAGATGTAGAACTTGTGTTTTTTTAATTCTCATGAACAAATTTAACCATTATGGTTTACAAGCACAAGTAATGCAACATTAATTTATACATTATCATAATGATATTGACACCATGTAGAACATTCTACAATGTAATGTAATGACTAGTTCCATTATGCTGCCATCACACTATCTCTACAATGAGTTTATATCAACATAATCAAGTATGCTAACATGGATAAAGTTTATGAGTTCTAAGATAACATTTATAATCTATATTATTGCAGAGGACTAGTTGAATCAAAGCTAATCAGAATCTAATATCAATAAATGTTCCCAATTTATAAGACAACCTCACTGCCCATTGTCTCAATTTGTCTGAAAACTTGTAACTATTTTCAGTCTTTGCTAAATTCGTAATTCCATATTCTGCTCTCGATTTCTCAAACCTATTTAATTAAACATACCAAAGTGTCTAATATTTCATATTAAAGGTCATTTTTTTAATTCACAGTGCAGGTATACAGGCCAGATTAAATGAAAATAAGTCATAAATATACGATAGCTTGAATAGCTGCATTTTAGTACATATTGAAGTCTCACTGACAGTGATTATGGTTATCACTGATGATAAGTATTACCCAACATACACAAACTTCATTTCACATTGCCTTTTATGGCAGTGAAAATACACTTCCAAAGCGCTGGCAAACAGATCATACCAGGATGTACATTTCATATAAACTACCACAATTGCCCAAAACATGTTAACACAATAATAGCAGCACCTGAGCTGACAACTTATCTCCTCTCTCATATCCGGCTTGCATGGTTTTGTCATGTTTTAATTGCTTACATGTTTACCCAGGTTTAATATAATGTTCGATATATATTGTTCGAGCGCTATCATTCTAGCAAACCGGAACCAAGTTTGATTTCCAACTATAATGAATACCCTGGTACTTAATTTAATGGAACCAGTTGCAACCATGATTATGATCATGCAATGCCAGGATGGTTAGTTTAATGTTCAAGGATGCAAATCCAGGTTCAGTTTCATTGCTGCCAGCACATACAAATAATCGAACTAATCAGATCCGCTAACAGTTGAATGTTTGTCGAAATAGAATATTCTACAAGTTCAAATTTCGAATATTTCTGATTTATGTTCTTCCTAATTCTCAGTACGCTTAGAATCCAAAACAACATTACACAGATCTTGCATCACTTTGACTGGCATTAACACTACTGGATACAGATTCATACAACAATGTACAAGGCAATATCAACTAACAATTGATTGATGACCAGCTAATAGACACAATTTCAACAACAAACAATAAACACCATAACCTCCACCCTGCAAAATATCAACATGCATTCTTTAATAACAATGTGCTGAATATTTCGAGAAAAAGAACTGCAAGGAGCTAAGACACAGGGCTTGAGAGACTGCCAAGTACAAAGTGATGATGTAAATCAAGAATAATGCTGATGATGTGTTTTTTTTCAAACTATTGATAGTCGCTTCAACAATGTTCAATTCTGTAATCTAGAACAGCACCTTCTGCTTAAGAAATTGAAGAGTCATAAGAATGAACCATCATTTGAAGGCCAATTAAACATTAATTTTTCTGTTTATAAATGTAAACAATAAGTCTTTCAAGAGTTTTAACAGTTCTAAAGGTACAATGATGGTGTTCCAACTGGGCTGCACATTACATCTTCTTTTGGAACACTGATTGCTGTTGCTAAAGTTCTCTGTTACAAAAACTGAGATCATTTCCTAGTTATTATCTTTCCCCCATAATTATAATTAAATATTCTGGGTAATTTGGAGAGCGGTCTAACAAAGCCCCTGCAGTGGAACGATACTGTACTCTTGCTAAAAACTAGCAGGGCTCCTAACATAGGGATCCATTGTAGGCTGCTGTAGTCAGCAAGAAACATGATCATGCAGTGTTCACTCATTTGCAGGTTATAACTGACTATACCCCCGCATAGGTGCAATTTAGCCTTATGGATTGACAAGCTATCCTATATCATGTGATATGCAGTTGGTCAAATCAGAATATATTATAGTAGCCTCAAAGTTGAGAAAATCTTGTGATACTAGCAGATCTAGCCAGCCTACACATCAACAATTCTGAGAATTAGGCCCACAGGTACTAAATATAGCCCCCATAACATAGCATGGCCCTGCCAGCAGCTGCGAAACAGTCAGCACAAGTGTTGGAATGTCTAGATAGCCTGAGAATATAAGATGACCTAATTGCAGGACCATGTCATCACACAAAGATAGGGATCTGACTTATAAATGGGTTTTCCATATTTGGCATGATGGTGGGGCTGATTTTCCTGAAAATTACTCATAGAGGGTTCGTTCAGTTCTAAAGTTGAGGGATCCAATGGTTTTTACCTGAAGTGAGTGGTATAAGAGAATATTTTGGATCAGGGGGCGTTCTAGTGACAGTAAACGAGCTCTGTCAGTGATCATGGGTGAAATAGGTCAACTGGGAAATGGCCTGTCAACCGGCCAAGCGTCACACTCAATTCACACATTATAACAAATTTTTGCTCACCTTATCCAAGTTCAAAACAAGAAAAGCACCGCCTCCTGCAGCTTCTGTGATTATAGCCAAGTAGGTTGGGTTTACAGCACAAAACGTTGAGTCCCAGGAGCTCTTTGATACTCGAATATTGTCATAGCACTGGTCCCTTTTGTGGGCCTGCCCAAATACATGGCGAAATTTGCTGGACCGTACCACCCGAAAAGACATCTGAAAACAGAGGCCAGTACGCTGTTACATTGAATGCTCTGGAACCAAACAAAACCAGAGATCTCAAGAGCAATAGAAAAGGTCTCAAACTCACAATTCTAACTTGGAGTCAGGATCCTAGTTGCGCTGGAAATCCTACTAAATATCCAGCCTGGGAGCCGGCTAGGCGTTCAAGGAAACGAACGCAAAACTGGCAGGAAGTAGAAATGCGCATGCGCACGACGAACCTGCTTCTCACATAGCAAACAAAGCCACGTGCTCCTCATCAGCTGATTGAGTTATAATATAGATTAGGCCTATCTTACAGATAATAACTCTATAGACTTAGACTATATATCGATATTGGCCCTCATAAGAGACGGAAGTAGCCTATGGGAACCGAATTGAGGCCCTTTAAATGTATACATTAAACTGCTATATTATATGTGTGGTCGTAGGTCTATGGATGACCTTTTGTATATAAATTAACATGAGGCAGCAACGGTCGTAGGGGGACTCCTTTGTCAGGTGTCCAGCTGAAGGGTTTGTCCACTTGTTAGTCCACGAAGGGTATTAGTGCATGGTCCCCAGGCCTTGATCAGTTGACAGTTACAATTATATATAAAGCACTCCATCGTACAATTCAGCACCTTAGAGGGGAAAAAAAGATTGCACAAATGATTTTTATAATACTTTAAAAAATATTTATATTCGAGATTATTTAAAAATTAAAATGTTGATAATATGCTGAACATGGTTTGGACGCCAAGCTTTATCATCTCATCATTCCATCTGCCTCTGCAGTGTTGACTAGACCATGCAGTAGCATTGAGACATTGATATGACGACCAATAAAGGATCGACATATATGCAACTTTCGCATTTGCAAATTTATTAAAGGTATCTATAATATAGAATTATATGTGGTGAAGACCTTTATTATTCAATAACTGACAGGGTTCTTGTGCCGGGTGCAGGGTTGGATCCAGACATTTTTTGGTGGGGGGTTGTGGGGGTCGATACACTTTCCCGTAAAATGGTCATTCGTGCATGCATTCCAGCTACTTCGAAAACAAAATAATACTTTACAAACATAGCATAGATTCCAATGTAGATATAACATTAAAAGGCACGACTAGGCCATATATTAGTATTACCAGACCAATTTTTGGGGCAAGTGCATTGCGGTTCAAACCTCCCATCCATTTCGAACTCAATTCGTTCGCTGAGGGTTAAAATTAATTTTCATATCACCATATTGGCATATATATATATATATGACAGGTATAACATTTGAATATATATATTAATATTAATCGTCGTTGCAGTGTCACTCATCAGCAGAAACTTCTAAATGTTCAAGTAGACAACTCTGCCCCTCTCAGTAAATCCCTGAATACGCCACTGGCCTCGAAATGAGAATATCTCTTTAACGCAAGAGGGCAACACTATCCATTTGTCAGCTTACAATAATGACACGATATTGTCGTCAATAACAATACTGTAGTATTATTGACATGTTTGTTATAGTAATTCGAGCGTAGGCAATTATTTTAAAAGAGTCATAAGTTAATGATATGCTAAAAATTTCCGTCTGAGCATATTAGATGTATCCGGGAGGTGGCGTTAGATGTCAGTTCTGGTGATCAGCCAACATGGCTTCCGAGGAGGATCGAACATTGGAGGTCTTATTAAGTAAGGAAATAGCAGTGTCTCTATGGTGTCATTGTATTCGATAATACTTGTACAATGTCGGAACAATGTTCGGGGTACATATTTCGCAAAAATCTCCGTTGTTTGCTCAGTATTTTGTCCAGGAGGCAATCCTTGACGTGTCAAATTTCCCTATGTTCCTCGAATCATGCAATTTGCAAATTGTTCTTGTGATCAACGCCTGTTTTCTTTTGCCTGCTCCACTTAACAGGGAAGTTGAATGAGCGTTTGGGCGTTTGCTTCCTACCTGCGAAATTTTCATTGCAACCCTAATCAGTTTTTGATGGTGCGACCCGAGAAATTCGTAACGGCTGTTGCTGCTGTTTGGTTGGGCTGTATTGCATTCTTTGGAAGTCTGGCAGTGCCCCTCCCCCCTAATGGCCCTATTATCTTGCAAATCGCTGCCAGCACAAGTTGTGACACAATATTTGACATTATGAACATAAACAAGAGCTAAGAAATGCCTTGGTCTGAGCTAACAGTTTGCGGGATCTGAGTATTCAAATAACTGTGTTAAAGAAATGTAATTTACATTGGAAGATATATATATACACTCGGCATCAGCGGCAGTCACCACAATCGGCCAAATTCACCCTTGAAACCACCCAAAACTGCTTTAAAACTTTGGATTTTCATTACAAATCATCGCAAATGATGTACACAATTAGTTACGCAAATATTCTCGTTACTAAACTATAATTGCAGGAGTTGAAAGGGTGGCAAATTTTGCTGATTGTGATGAAGTTCGTTAATTCCGAGTGTAATAGTACAAAGAATTATACAGCTGTTGCCTGAGTGTATTTGCCGCACTTACTCTGAACTCCAGGAAACTATGATAATATAGATGTTACTCCACAGGGTACATAGATTATCATTATGATTATATATTGCCCAATTGTCTCCTTCACCTATATCTTACAATAAATTATATTGTAATAATTGTTTGCAATGATCTCAGTCAAAAGTTAAATATATGATTTGTAAAAGTGCACATTGCAAAACATGTCACGTGTATCAAGTTGTAAAAAAGGTAGGCCCTATGTACGCTCAACTTCAATCCATTAAATTGACTTTTATTCATCCAAATTGATATTACAATAGTATATTATCTATGTTAACAATTTGGATGATACCTGTTTATAGTGTATAAGCCTTAACTGTACTTCACACTAAAACCTGACAGCTGATTCTGCAGGGTTATTTTCAATTCTTTCAATGTATCAGGTACACCTTTAATTATTTAACGTATGTTTAACACATATACCTAATAGATAAGATTGTACTTGAAACCTGTTAACTGGATGCACAATTATGAATTAAAACTTATGAAATATATGCAATGCTGTTGCAGATAAGGCCACCAGCCCTGGCAAAAAAGATGAGGACTGGGACAGTATTATGGCTTTTTGTGACCAGATCAACAAGGAACTGGAAGGTCCCATGATCTCCGTTCGTCTTTTGGCCCACAAGATCCAGTCACCCCAAGAGCGAGAAGCCTTGTTTGCGCTAACTGTAAGTATGGATTTGCAGTACTGATTAAGTTTTATTGCAAACCTTTGTGATATAATATATCACTGAATTGGTGGTAATTACTTAACGCTTGAACTGTATGTATAGAAGTCTAATTTTTCATCGGTAGACACTGGAGGCATGTGTGAAAAACTGTGGAGCGCGTTTTCATCAAGAAATAGGAAAGTTCAGGTTCCTGAATGAAATGATAAAGGTTGTCTCTCCTAAGGTAGGTACATCTGTAGTACAGATGGACTTATTTTATAAATATGGTGTGAGATGCTGTTTATGGTTTATGGATGGTCCTCACTAGTATTTCTTTTACAGTACTTAGGTAACCACACAACTGAGAAGGTGAAGTCCAAAGTAATAGAACTATTGTACAGTTGGAGTCAAGGTCTGAAGCATGAACCGAAAATTGGAGAAGCATACAGCATGTTGAAGAAACAAGGCATTGTTAAGGCAGATCCTGTTCATGTTGACAAGGTTAGTGTCAATCTAACAAACACTGTCTTAGTCTCTTATGAGATGAAGTGGTTATGAGTAGTTTGGAATGTAGGGTAGTGCTTCTGTAAATAATATTGAGTCGGAAAATTAGTGAGGGAATCTTGGAATGCAGATAGCAGTATTGCATATCATAACATGCATGCCTGAAAAAAATATTGTCATATGTTTTTTGAAGAAAAAAAATATGTAATTTTCATTATTTTTTATTTTTTGGTCTTCCAATTAAAGTATGGAAAGGTAAGGCCATTTGAATGTTTGTTGTGGCCTTTCAAAGTGTGTATTCTAAGCATGCGCCTAGGGTTAAAGTTTTGAAGTGTTAAAGCAATAAGTACATGTTTTGCGTTGGTCTTTTAGTCATATTTTAATTGTTACGTTTTTAGGCTTTTTCGTACCCCGGCCTAGTCCCAAGTAGCGTTGCACTGTTATTGGTGTGTGTCATGGCATTTTGCAGCTCCTATGATGTTCAAGGTGTTTCACATACATGCATCGTAATCTTCGATCAAATGTTGGACTAGCGTTGCGTGCTTGAACTTTCTAAATTATGAAGCATTATTTTTCTGCTTTCCTAGCATTCATAATGCGCACGCTAGCGCGTCCATGTCATGGTTTTGTGAGAAGTTGATCCTTAGTTACTTTGTCATAACCAAGGTCATTGTACCACTTGTAACTTTGGCACTTCATAAGCACTTTTTGCTATAATTTTATGAAGATATTGCTCCTCAAATATTTGCAATAATCTCCTCCTATTATTTAAAATATAGTAATCCCAAATTATGAGCCATGGAAGTATTACATGGAAGTAATACTGTGCTTTTTTTAGTTTAAATAATAGATTTTTCTTCCACTTCTTAAGTTTTTTAAGTACTGCAGTGTTTTAAACCCTCAGCGAACGAAGTTCAAAGAGAGTTATTGTTATCACCAGTAGAGGGGGCGGCCAGGCAATAACACTTTCTTTTCTGGAGCAGAACTGGAACACTAATGCACTGACCCTAACACAATTTCGTACAGTAAATACTCTATATGGCCTAGTGGTGTCTCTTGATAGTCACACTGACATACGTCGGCTATGTTTTACACAATTTGGAAAAAATAGGGGTTGAACTCTGACATTACTGCACCTACATGCTTAAAACTTTGTCAAAGTATCTCTAAAATAGTGTAGTGGTGCCTTTTGGGGGTCTCATGGCCATAAATATTAGAGAATTGTTGAAATAAGGAAAACACATACAAAATTATTATGTTTTCAAACCTCCATATCACAGGCACTATTAATCCTACATAAGTGAAATTTTGCTAATAACATATATATCGTTTTATTGACAAGCCTGATATCAGGAATTGATACATGTGTCATACAACATTACAAAACAAACAAATATACAACATGACAAAAACAGGTCTAGTGTCTACATCTACTATATATACAATCTATAATCTACCAGTATTTCTAAATATTTACTTGATAAAGTCGGTTCCAGTTTTGTTTACATATACATACATAACGTATCTAAATTATAGTGTTTTCACTTTTTAAACCATATAGATTATTACTGTAAGAAATTTCATCCGGGTAAGTGCACCAGTGCTTGAGTTCTGCTCTGGAAACGAAAGTGTCATGCCTGCTGCCTTAAAAATAGATGCTCAACTGAGAGCTTAGAGGTTTCTTGAACTATCTTAAAGGGGAACTAACCCCTTGAGCACTTTACCTCTCAGATATTAGCTTGGGTCCATAGAAACACATCCACGCTATGCATAATATGTATATATGCACTGGTAATGAAATATCCTGCATTTATTAGCTCCGTTTTGTGAACTACGGAGGCTGCCATTTTTTACTTTCCCGGTGTTTTGCACGGACCGGAAATACGTCACTGTTGTACTATAGATCTCAGCCAAATATTCTGGAGGCTCGGCATTGCAATTCAACTGGTGAGAATAACTGTCAACAACAGTTTTAGATACAGTTAATTGCACTTTCAGAGCAGTTCTTACTGAGTGTCAAGTAATTGCCATTGAACTATTTGAGACAATGCAATTAGAGAGAGAGAGAGAATTTATTTGACTAAATTAAATAAAACAAAAGCAGCAAATTACAAGGAACAACAATAAGCAGTAAATAAATAAAATGAAATAAAAAAGTCAAAATACATATAATCTCTTTACCTTTGGTCATCTACTAAGTTCTTATTTAAAAAAACGCTGACGTGGATGCCCCCTTAAACTCATATTTAAAAAAATAATGATATTATTTAATAAATAAATAAATAAATAATTAATAAAATACATTTATTATGATTGTGACATGAAATATATTTTGTGTATGAATGTACTGGGTGGTACTGGATGGTCTCACAGATTTCAAAGCAGCAAGCAGAATTGACAATATAAAATTATCAGAGAAACAGCTATCAATTATCCTGCTATGTAATACAACTACTGAATGTTTGGATACCTGAGTACTAATTGAATGCATTTTTAGTGCAGTTTACATTGTATTAGATTTCAGCATTGTATGCATACAAGAAAAATGTATTATGTTGCCAAATAAATTGATCTATATACCTATTCTTAGATACAAATTGCTCATTGCAATCAATGCAATAATTATGCTGTATTCCCAAAAAATTGCAAATAACGCCCTTTATGTTGTTGTGCTATCTGTTCTTATAATTGCAATGAACAATGTAACGAATTGTAATCAACAGGATTATGAATTGATTCGTATGGCTGAATGCATATATTGCTAGCTGTGTATTCTTGACTTAGTACATAAGTGACGTCACTGTATTGCGTGTCGTGTGCAATAATGGCGGCCGCCGGCATGTTGGCGGTTGGTGCAAATTGCACTTTTAATTGGCTTGAAATCATATCAAACCAGAGTTTAAGACATTTCCTTTCACTGCAATATATTATTTCACATCTAATTGAACTTTTGAAATTAACATACAAACTTCCATTAGTTCCCCTTTAATGGTCTTGTGTGTCAGTATATGGTCATTCACTGAGGGTTTTACTGCAGCACAGCCTATGTTTATATTTACTAGTTGGTTTAATTGGACTTCTTTAGAACAAAAATTATGATACCTTTTCACCTCATAATAACATTTTCTTTTTTTTTCAGACATTTGGCCCACCACCTAAGGCTAAGATGGCTGAATTTGAAGATGATGAAAAATCAAAGGTATATTTCAGACTTTGCCTGTTGCCAATAATTACTAGGTATTTTCTTCTTTCGGAACTTTTAATCAATTAATGCAGTTTTTAGGTCTGTTATTTTTTGTACTCTAGGATCTAATTTTTAGGCTGCATTAAATTGAAACTTCATATCAGTCCATGTGGACGATCTTGAAAATAAAGGTAGCCTCAAAAGAGGCTCTTTAATGGGGCTACCTTTAGAGAGTGCAAGCGTTATTAGATATACACACATACACACATGTACTTTGTTTGTGTTGACAGCTTCTGGCTCGCTTATTGAGAAGCAAACATCCAGAAGATCTTCAAGCTGCCAACAGACTCATCAAAAACATGGTGAAGCAAGATGCTGAGAGAATGGAGAAAGTATCTCGAAGGGTCACAGAATTAGACACTGTGGGGAACAATATTAAACTCTTGCATGAAATGCTTATGGCATACTCTGGAGACTCAGGATCTGAAGCAGACAAGGACCTGATGAAGGTAAAATGATGTACTTCAATAACATTCTTGTGTATAAGATTCTATGTACATAAAAATTGTTCTGTCCAACCTGCAGTAGTGGACGCCTGTATATAGAATAGCCACCCGCCATAAATTGCCACTTCTAAATCCCCTGGACTGAATTTTCTTTTATTTTCTTGACCGTCTATTAAAAATGGTCATCTGTGGTTAAAAGCTACACATTTCCATTCCAAACAGCCATATTTAATATATCTGCTTTAAGCAGCAAATGGAGTGACCTGCATACCACCACCACATAATGTTGTGCAATTGATGGGCATTACTGCGCTATTACTGGCATTATAAAAAACTATACCTAACTCACTTCTTCTTTAATGTTTATGGCAGGAGTTGTATGAGAATTTGGAAAAAGAGCGACCGAATCTATTCCGACTTGCTAGTGACACAGATGAGAAAGATACCGAAGGCATAAGTAAGTCTTGATTTTATTTTTTTCCGACATTCACTTATCAAGTAGTCCCAAGTCATATTTTTTGTAGCATACTGATCAGCGTGTAGACCAGTAAGCAAAATGATATGAATGAATATTTGCTGTCTTCTTTTAAGTGATTTGATTTTAATTGTTCTATTATATCCTGCTTTTCAGATGCTATCCTGGCTGCCAATGATTCAGTTTTGAAGATCATGATTCAGTACAAGAAAATCGTAGAAGGAGTGTCTGATGAAAATGGTTTGTTGGATCTGGGAGAAGGAACGCCTAGTGAGTCATTACAAAATTATCAAATGCAGCTTTTTGGAGACCTGTACTTTATATCTGAAAATCTTCCTGTAATATTTGTTGAGTCGAGCTAAACTCTTCTGTTGAGGTTATCAAGATAGGAAGGTTGTGTGTTTACAGGGAAGTCCCATAATTCATTGGTTGAGGTGGATTTTGGTTCAGCGAGTCAAGTATGCAGTGGTCAATTTCCGAACATCCTTGATGACCACTTGCTGGGCATTGGTATGTGGTTGGTGTGCTTGGCCATGGAGCCTGTAACTGATATCCTGCAAATTGTTATGTTTCTAAATTAGACCTACATTTGTATTGCTTGCTGTGAAGTACTTCCAAACATTTTTACCTTTTCTGTTATGCCCCGGCACTGGCAGATCCAGGGGGGGGGGGGGGGCATTGGAGCCATGGCTCTCCTAATCCAACCTTAATTTCTATACGTGGCCAATGAAATGACTGACAGAGACACCTTTAAGTCATGCTTTTTGCCCCCCTTGTAGAGGCAGAGCTGGATCTGCCAGTGTGTCCCAGTCAAATGTTTGCTTTATGGCTGTCTTGGAGCTGTATGTTACAGTTCGTAGTTTGGCTGCAATATTCTGCTTTTGTGGTTTTTGGCATGTTCATTATCATCATCATTAAATTTCGTTGGTGACTGTAATCCTAGTTTGGTGTAGAAAGAGGTTTGATGCCGAACATCTTTATGTTGCAACAACAAGAAACGTGTAGAATTGTGTCATGTACAATTGTGCATAAAATTTATGACGTAACAATTGTCACAGTGCTGGCCAATAATGCAGGTGCACCACTAGTCTCTAACAGACTGTGGTGATATCAGTGCTTGGCTTGGCAATTTGATATCTGTCAATTTATAGGAACAAGAGGAGTTAATGAGTTATGCCATGATGAACAATCGTCAAGAATATATGTGAACTATCCGGTGGGTTATGAAAGCCACAACTGCACATGAAATATGGAATTACGGCATTAGAGGCATTAAAGTTGGTCCTGTAATGTGCTGTCAGTCTGCTTTATAAGTTGCACGGGCTTGATATTCATTGTAGCATGTCTCCGTATCTTTTACCTGAGAAGCATAGTTTTCTGTGAGGACTTCTTGAGTCGAGTTTGATGGATCTGCATGTTTTTGTTGTTGACCTGAAGAGGACCTTTCTCTTATCTCCCTCAGTTCATAATCCTAACTAACATTGCCTAATTAAACCCCTTAGAGGCAAATTATATTACACCAAGATGAATAACATCGCTATTCATGACTTTAGTAATTTTGCCTTTAGGTTTATTGAATCATTTTAATGATAATGTATTTTTTGTTTGTGCAAGGACTCCTTGATTTTCAATGTAATGTTGTAATGATCAGACTTGTAGTTGTTGTTTTTGCAAATGAAGTTGATGATTTTTCATAACATATTAGTTATTCCATTATCATGATTATGCCATCAAATTATGTCAGTGCTCTAGGGTTTGCACTCTTGACCTCAGGCGATATGATACAGTCATTCATGCAAATTCCATCACCTAATTCAGATGCTGGTTCCAGAGGTAATGAAGAAAGTGACACTGCCATTCTCGGTGAACTCTTCGGAGCTTCAAACAATGCTTCACAAAATCCAAATGTAAGTGCATTGTCATAAATAGTGTATAGTAAGTCTTTTGTTGGGCACCTTGTATTTGTAATGGTACATTTATTATAATTAAGAAAAATTCTGACAATAACCTAGGAAACTCTACAAGAGACCACCTCTTAACTAGGACCACATCATTTCATATCGCAGTATTCTTAACATTTTTTAACAAAGCAGACCTCTCACCGGTGAGACCGATAAATTTCAAAGTAATGGTGCTCTTGATAACTAAGTTGTTGTGCATATCTAATGATTGATTTTCTTGCAGGATTTTTTTTCCCTGGGCAACACAAATTCAACATCAGACATATTTGGTGCATCATCTAATTCTCAGACATTCCCGCTGGTGGCGCCACCATCCAACCATTCTGTGTTCAATGCAAGTGCGGCACCAGCGTTATCTGCACCTTTGTCTACTTTGCCACTTTCCACAACTCAGCCTTCAGCTGCTTCCAGTAAGTGTGTCTTTGTAGGTTTTAAACACGCAAGCGTGTATGGTTTGATTTAAGTGTTCTGGTTCTTTTTTTTTTACCATTTTAATTGGAATCTTCCTCAGTTACACATCTTTGTTTACATTTAAAATATTATGCAGTAGTATTTGGTAGTCTCAACTAAAACTGAACAGTATTCAAGCTATGAGGAGCCATTACTTCTAACAGCGTTAAAAGGTTCTTAAATGGTTTTATTTGTAAACTGCAAATGTCAGCAAAGCCTTGTGGTTATATTATAAGAGTTGGCAATTTTACCTTCAAAATTTTTATGTTCAAATAGTGAACTGTTGTGAAAGATATTTTTGCATTTGTCCCACAGGTTTACTGGACTCATCTTTATTTTCAACGCCAACAGAGGCTTCAGTATTTTCAACATTAACACAAAAAGAACAGCTGGCTCAGTCCCAACCGCAATCAGCAACGCAGGTTCCAAAGTCAGCACTTGATGATTTAGATATTTTGGGGAAGTCTTTACAAGAGCGTGGCCTTCCGAAGGAGCAGAAGCCTGTTCAGTCGTAAGTCTATTAGTAAATATTTAGAGAATGTGGTGTTGCATATTAAAACAAATTAAAGTGTATGTCATTGTGTCACTTCCTCTCATTATTTCACTAAAATTGGGTCTCAGCAGCAGACGTTGATTGCAGCTTGCAGCAGTTTTCAGTTTGTGGATCAGTATGTTCGTACATATGGCTCTTTACAGCCTGCTATTGGTTCCACTGTTTCCTTTTTCTCACACAATCCTATTTTTTCGCTGACCTCGTGTGATAACTTGGAATGCGGTGCTTGTCCCAGTATGCAACCTGCCGGCAAAATTGGCGGAAAATGCCGCGATTTGGATCCCACTAAGGATCAAAGTGTCCCAGCTGCTGTGGGCAGAACTGTACATCTCATTCTGACATTTCATGTGTGTTTGAATCAAAATCATTTATACCAAATTCAAGAACAAGTCAAATCTAAACATCACCAATTACTTGATATAATTTTAATAAATTAAATATGATAATTGATATGAAAAATAGAAGAAACCTTTGCAAGTGAATTTAATAGATGCATTGTAAAGGTTTTTCCTAAATTGGCCGAATACCAAGTACTTAGATAGTTTTCAATGACTAATTAACTTTAATATTCAATTAATGGCTCAGTTCGTTTATTGGAGTACTCCTCGATTGCCTCCCTGCCCATCCACAACAGTAACACCACCTTCTGGATTCAGCGCGGATAGGCTCGAGTTCATACAATAAATAATGACACCTAATTGTGTTTTATCTGCGTTGGTGCTCTCTGGCAATTCGCCAGTATCAGTTTTATATACTGTTTCATGTTTTCAGGACTCCAGTGAAGATCCCAATGAACCGGATGCGCACATCGCCTGTACCTCAGCAGCAGCAAGGGCAGGCAGCAGCAGCTGCATCTGGCATCCTCCAACCAACCCCTCTGCAGCCCGCGCCCTTGCAACCAGCCGTACAAAACCTCATGGATGACGCCATCCCCACTCCCACCAGCTCTGCCACAAATTCTCCAATGAAAACTAAATCCGATGGTGTCGCTAAGGAAGTCCAGCCCTTGACAGATATAACAGTTCCTATTGAATCTATAAAACCTGGTAAGTTTGTGTGTCTAGAATAATAATATATAGTGTTATCATTAGTTATTATCATATTATTAAAAAAAATTCCTGTTTTATAAATATATGTACTAAATCATAATGTTTATTGGACTAGTAAGTACTAAGTTCATGAAACCTTTAGCATTAAGTATTCAAGGCCGTGGATTTTAAGTATTCAAGTTCATAGAAATCTAAGTATTCATTGTTAATATGGAACTTTTAAGTATTGTAACTATTTTAGACTCAAGAGTCATGTATAAGGCTGGTCAAGATTCAGTGGACTGTGTCTCAGTTTTGTTCGATGAAAAATCTATATACAGACTGCTTTGTTGAATCCATAAATTTATAATAGGAGTATTTTAAGTTTGTTCAATTGTTTATGTTTCATTTTAGGTTCAATTCCTCCACTCAATGCCTATGACAAGAATGGCATTAAAATTGTTATTCACTTCGGGAAGGATACTCCTAGACCTGATGTTATGGTGATGGTTGTGACAATTATGAGTACAAATGAAGATGTAGTGAAGAACTGTGTCTTTCAAGCCGCAGTACCTAAAGTAAGTGACCTTTAATTGCCTAAAAAGTCGAATTACTGTCATGTATTAATATTTCAATTTTATAGATCACGTTTCATAGTTACTTGTGTGTGAATTTAGTCCTTCTTTGTTTGGTATATATTCCAATGTCTAGCCAGTACACCTGCATCATTTGCATAATTAATGAGGGTGCAACTGGCCACACAATCCTTTGTTTGAATTGACTGTATATAGCAAAGTCAGACTGGACCTCAGTCAGTTTGGGTGTTTCCACCACAATAAACACCTCTCTCAACCTATACCCCTGGACTCTATTCTGTTCTCCATACATTACATTACATAAGGCTGTAGCACTGCAAATTTATTTGAGGACGTTGTAATTGTATCCTTTCAGAGCATGAAAGTCAAGCTTCAGCCTGCAAGTGCTACAGATTTACCCGCTTATAATCCTATTTTACCCCCTGCCGCCATAACTCAAGTGATGTTAATAGCCAATCCTCACAAGGTGAGTTATATATTCTTTGTTTCTGAATGTGCTTTGAACTAATTTTTCTCCGCATTCTGTGATTTAATTGACTTGTGTAGTTCTTCTTCATTTAGTGTTGCTTGTAAGAGCTTTCTTGCACCATGGTAATCAGTGACTGATTGACACTTTCGATTTCTATTTTCAGGAAAAAATTAGGTTAAAATACAAAGTAGCTTTCAACTTGGGGTCCACCACGATATCAGACATGGGTGAAGTAGACACCTTTCCTATTCAATGACATCAGACGGAGTTTATTTAATAGGATGGACTAAATTTTACTTCCGCAGTGTTGATCATTGATGAAGGATCATCTGTACACAGCCAACACATGAACAAATGTATGGATTTTGTTGACACCTGTCTAATTTGCCTTATCGCAATTGTCCTAACAATTCAATGTGTAAAAATGTTACCCAAGTGCAGAATTTTAACATTATTTGTAGGATGAGGCTTTGTGCCAATTGTGATATTAGAAAGAATATAATTTAATCCAATGGAGTTCACTCAAAACACATAGCAGTTGTGATCTTCGAATCTGGGCTTCATTTTGCTTGCCAAGCTATCAGAAGTATGTGGCAATCTAGTACATCAGTTAGTTGACAATTGGGGTGGCAAAATCACTTCTTAAACGTTATTCTTCTGTCAGAATCAAAGATTTGTTGAAGTATTGCACTTGACATTGCCTAATTACATGCAGCTGATTTATGGTGGTTACAATTTTTGATAATCCTAATTATTGTAATATGTGTCTTGTCAATATGTTCGGTGTAAGACAATATTATTTTCTCCATGGAGAAAAGCTTGTACTTAAAATTAATTTTGTAATGATGATTGTCATGTTAGGAAACTTGAGGTTAACTTATAAATTGTAACATTTTTATTATTTGGAATCTAAATTCATATGACTGCTTTTAAGTGTAATACTACCTGTTCTCAAAGATCTGCCAAAGTAAGTCAGCAGCTCAGTTGGTGTAATGCAGCGGTGCTACCAATAGTTGTGCAAAATATTGTATGATTACCTAATTTTGATTCATATCTTCTAAAGGGAGACATCATTAATTGTAATTTAGTCAAATGCAAACACATCCCATGGACGAAGTAACTGATTAATTCCATGGCTTGGACTGCATGTCATTTTGTTAAACTGTGTTTTGACATGTTCGACAGAATTTTGCATTCGTACACGTGCAGACATGTGACCATATGTCAGTATCATGACAAACACGGTCTTGAAAAGGATGTGCCATTTTTAATTACATGGCCTCCCATTACTGAAGGAATATTTTGCCTTTGTTTGATTAAGAAGTCTTTATTGCCTCAGTTGGGTATAACGTTTACAGAATGTTATCAGGACAACCTGCATTTAAATTTATTATCTTGCATGTACACATTGCTTGTTCATTTTGCCACTGAACGGTAATATTTGCTTAATCATTACAGTCTGCTGCAGATTAACTTTGCTTGCTTCTTTCGTACATTGTCGCAATATATGATTATGTAATATGATCGTGTACAGCTATAATTTAAAAAGGGTCAACATATTGTGGTATCTTTTATAAGTTTATTCAAACACATTGTGTTATGCAATGTAAGGCGATATAACAACAAAAGTGTCTTGAAATCAAGTCACTGACACGGTAGTTCTCGGCTTAATGGTCTAAACAGTTACATAATTCACAAAGACCTATCAAAAATAAAACCTAACAGATCCTCTTTTTGCATTTTCCTTCATCTTCATTTTTGTAAGTTGCAATGTAACAACCATTATGTCTTTTGTTTCACACATACTTGTATATAAGGTGCAATAAATATATATGGATCATCAGTTGTAGTGTTTTTCAAGCACATGTTTAACTTCTATGAGGCCTGGGCAACTGCATGGAATACTAAGTTACAAACAGCTACCACGTATAACACTATCACTTTTTTAGCTGACTCGCACAAATTAATTCCACATCAGCTTCAGTGAATTTGACATTGCATAGTGTCATGGCATGCAGCTTATAAGTGCTTTTAAAACAGCATGGGCAATAAGCTTGAGAAACTAAGTACACACTGTATTAACATTTTCAAACATAATAAAGTCCCAAGAAATAATCCTGTAGTTCCTTTGATTAGTTGACATGGTATAATAGCAAATTTGTACATGTTTGGGGACGCTCCATAACAAGATCACATAAAAACAAATGCCCCCAAGCTTCCCACCCTGTTGTGTGAAACACTAGTCACTACTAGCCTCACTAGGATCAACAAGATTTTCCAAATCGGATTACATTTTGCATTGTGAGGTACAGTTAGCTAAGTCATCACAGCTGAAGCATTATTTGGGGACATGATATATAGATTCACCTTTAAATTTTTGCTTTATAAATACCATTGTAAAAAAACTAACTTTATAAATGATAGGGTATCGCAATACTGATGAATTAAAAAATCTTTCAAACTTCAATAAATTAGCAAGCATAAAATCACAAATGATGCACCAGACACACCTTTTAACAACTAGAAACTAAATGAGATCAGGAAAATACAAAATATATTGGTCTGATTAAAAATTATTTCTGAGCTAACTACCTGAAAAACACTACAGTAATTCAGGTATTCAATATACCGTAACGGAGGGTATTATGGACAGGGTGGGTATTTTCGACACATTAAAATGTAAACCTTTTTTAATATTAATATTTTTATAAACTAATTTAAGTGTCGAAAGTACCCGCCCTGTCGATAATACCCTCCGTTACGGTACTTGAAGTAACATCATTTTAATTCATATGCATTTAAGTGTTGGTTATATGCCTACACTAAAAACAAGCTTGTGTATAGATTCAGTAAAACGAATCTTCAATAAACATCACACTATTGACAGGACTTCCAAAAACGCACAAGGAGTTCTCCCAAGAAAATTTCAACGATGCGATAAAGTCATCGACAAATATTTGTAATTCATCACTGAAACAATTGTGATGCAGATTACGGAGTAAATGCTATTGAACTGACAATAACTGGTTTTCAATGTCAGAAAACACAACGAGATCTTAAAAGGTTTATGGTTTAAAAATTGTTAACAAGCACTTATATAAAATTCAAAGCTTAACCTGAAATATTAGATCTTGTTTTGTCTTATCTAAGAACAATGCAATCAAATTGAACAAACACTTTCTAAGATAGATCTATTGGAAGGGATATATGCTATTCTGATGAATAAATAAATACTGCTTTTCATGTAAGCCAAACCTAGGGAGCATTTCACAATTTTATGCCTGGCACAGGAAGTTTTGGCAATCAACAATTGAATGTCCACTTGATGATTCTCATACAGAACTTACTGAGCCTGCATTGCTTTCTTGTTTTTTGTCAACTGTAATTTTAGAAGTCTCATCTTTAGTATCACTACTGCATTTGAGAAGTCTCGGAGCTGACAAGGAAATGGCCACTGCTCCAAGTGGAGCTGTGATGAGGATCACTAAAACCGCAATGGTCAGCAACTGCCAAAAAAAAAAAAGTTCAGTTTATTAATACCAGCTTCTGCAATAAACACCACAGGTTAAACCACTAGATTATCAAACATTGGCATTTTTGAAAGTAATTCAGTAAAGAGCACATTTTGTTTTATAACTTTAATATTTATTTGTTCATTTATTTATTCAGAGATAAATAGTTAATAAAAAAACATTCACAGTACAGATATGCAGATTCAGTCGAATTGTTGCATGTTCAATGCAGCTTTAATGAGCACAAAGAAACAAAGTCTACCTGGACGCCAAGCTCGATTTGTTCATCGGGGGCATGTTTCGCTCTTGCAGTGTCTAATGCTACAGATCCTATGGCAGCCTGAAAAACACAACCATGGTAGACTAGTGTCCGAGTATAAGCTGTTAGCAAGCAAGACTATAAGAATCCATAATAAATTTCCACTTGTGTTTTGGGCATATGTTTCCATAAATGGCATGGAGCAGCCCAAAATGAACAGAAATGTCAGAAACAAGTCCAACTTTCTGGCTGATCTCTGGGAATTAAATAACCAGAATTTTGCTATATTCTCCATTGTAATAAATTGCTGCTGCTTCTTGGTGACCATAAAAAATGGCTATAATGATGAAAAAGTGGCAAAAATTATCATTGCGAAGATATGGAACTTGGGAGTAAATTTGTACACAGAGGGGTTTTTATGGGTTAGAAAGTTTGGCTTAGTAACATTTATATCTATGTTGTGCTTCTCCTTAATGTATATGTCAAAATAAGACCAAAAATCAAGTGGACATTTATTTTGGATGATACTATAACACATATCTATAGTATATTCCATCTCTTCTCCTCGGTCCCAGGGTAATTATTAATCATTATTGGAACACAGGTAACAGCAGTGGTTTAAAAGGACTATGGAGACACGGTACTCACTTGTACTGTAGCCTTGGGCATCCAAGCCAAAGGAATGAAGAGTCGTTCTTTTAAAGTAAACCCAAGTCCAAAGACAGCAAAAAAAGATGCAGCCATGCGGAGCACCATGCCTATGCACAACACAGCAATACCTAATCCTGTAACATTAATATAGTATGTATCAGAAAATTAAAACAGTCATTTAGAATAGTTATGAACACTGTCTGAAAACAATAGTAGTCAATTGTGCAGAATTCTCAAGCAACCAACTATTTGATGTGAAGGATTTTACCTATCGTCTGTGGCTGGATGCTGGATATATCAATCTCAGCTCCAATGAGACCAAACAATAAAGGCTGGAAGATTATCCACAATGTAGCCATGATACCACTCACTGGTGTCTGAAACACAGATTACAAGCATTAAAATACCAATACAAATACAAACACAGGAACCTCAATCAACAAAAATAATCACGCACCTCCTGCCCATCCACACATTCTTTCCTCCATCGGATCGCTGAGACAAAAGCCATTGTCAAACAGCCCAGGGCACCAGCCCCGGAAATGTCTGCCACACGACTGCCAAAGATGGCAAAGAGACCACCACACAACAACAAGAAGAACCTGAAGAATGTCTTGTTCTCCTGTCAAAAAAGAACAACAAAAAATCAAAGTAAATTAATCAATTCACTATAGAATCTCCATACCCGAGATAGACGATCACATCTCACTTATCACATCATCTCTCCATTATCATTATAGCCACTATTTTGTCTCGATCTATACATATGCCTGTGTCACTGAAATTAATCTCAATATTAAGGCCCTCGCCCCAATCTTTAACCAATGGTGGCCTTAAACAACAACTTGTTATCAACAGCATGAAAGAACTTACATATTTTTTGTGAGGGAGATACCAGGTGATCACCCCAAAAAAGATACCATAAGCAATTCCAGCCACTGCTTCCAAAGGTCCTTTGATCACAGTCAAAGCAATTCCACCTAAACAGAGAGCGTCACAGCATGATAGATTGCCAAACCATTTACATTGCTAAACATGATTCTATATAAAGGACTCTGCAAGAAATCTGACCACACGCCGAAATATCGGAGAAAGGAACACTATCACAACTAATTGAAATGACTTTCACCACTAGTTATGCTAGCAACTCTAACTTTTTTTTGTTTTCAATATTTCGACTTGTGATCTGACAATATAATGTTTTCACTCTGTTTAGCATATAGATATAGACATCTTGCCCATGTTGTGTAAATAGGTTTGTGTATTAGCGATGGGCTTGTCGACGATCTGACAATGACTCATTTTTTGCAACGACAACCTGACAAATCACTCTCGTTTCTTGTGAACAGGTTGGCTACTGCCCCTGTTGACGGGTTCACCTGTCAACGAGTAGTATTTCGGTGATTACACTGAATTTGACTGGAGACAATATTAGCTGATATTATATGGCAGGCAGAAATCCTGGCTTCTGATTGGCTGAGAGCCGTGCAATATTTTCATATATTGCATGGCTATATTGCTTTGCCTCGTGCAATATCAGTTGTCTCGGTTCCATAAAAACGCATATTGCACTCACCACTGTGTAATAATTGTATAATATTGTGTGTTGGGGATTTGACTGGAACTTCGAGTTTAACTGTTACGCTAGTGATTGCCTTTTAATGCTGCATGTATTGCCTACCTGTAGAAAATGCAATTCCCAGTACAACTCCAAATCCACTAATAGCCAGAACATCATCCACACTTGCAGCGGCAATCACGAGGGTAGGGATACCTTGGTCAACTCCGTAACCCTTCTCTTGCAAAGACAGCATGCTGGGAACCACCACTGCTGGTGAAACTGCAGCAAGTACAAATCTGCAAGTAGAAGATACAACATAAACTCAGCACAGCACTAAGCAGGCAGTTCAGAACAAATCCATATTTGTCAACCCTTCCATATCTAAACACCTTTTGATAGTTCAACGACGCTCTGGTGTCAGAAATTTGATGGCACAGAGCATATTATATACTAAATGAAATAATTGTACAGACATGATTAAAAACAAAAACCAACCCTAGCATGAAGCCCCAAATCCATGGGAAGCCGAGTAAAAGATGGGATGTCACGGCCACCGCTGCAGCTTCCACAAGACATGGCAGGAAGGCGAGACGGAATACTCCAGCTGACAATTTCTTCAAGGCCACAGGATCGAGGCCTAAACCAGCTCTAATGAGAATTACAACCAGTGCTATGTTTCTGAAATGTTACACAGAAACAAAAACTGTCATCCAGTGCATAAGAACTCAAAGATTACGCAACAGGAATACTGATAATCACCATGGTTACCTAAGTGCACTTGACCATGCAGAATCCAAATCTTTTCCCACATCAATTCCTGGTACATTTCGAAGTAGACATCCAACAATTAGCATTCCTAGAAAATAGCAATTATATCTGACGTTATCAAATCTCAGCAATAGATAATAGATATCAATACGCTTACATACTGGCATTAAATAATATTACACACATTAATATAAATGGTAGCAATGCAAAAGATGCATCTCATGAGAGCAAGCAAATTTACCTTAATCATTTAAGCTGCTATCTGACACTCAACACTACTATACAAACTGCCACTACTTATTTTATCTTACCTAATAGAGGAGGTAGTTTAATTTTGGCCACCAGCGCCCCACCAGCCATACAGCAAACAACAAGCACAATAAGTGCGAAGAAGTTACCACCAGGAAGAGCATGATTGCCAGTCAGAGACCATAAGACTGCCCAGAAGAATACGAAGGAGGCAGTAATGGTGAGTATTCTTGCTACTTTCCCATGCACAGGACACAAGATAGAGAACTTCGCGAGTTCATACTTGGTGGGATTTGGTGGTAGAGGGTTGTATTCAGTCAAACATTGTTTACAACAAGAGTGGCAACATCGCAGCAGGCCTTGACAACGTAGGGGTTTATGAACTTCTTCCTGGAACTCTTGATCGGGTGTTGCCGTGACATGAAGGCTTTCCTTTGAGGGATCAAGACTTCTCCGCATCTTGTCTGGGTTTGCTTTGTCATCTACCACATAAACTGTCTCTACTGGTTCATGTTGGTGTCCATTTTGGAGCAAGGACTCTGCCTTTTCCTTAGCAAGATTTTCGTCATCAGTGTAAGGATGGTCTTGGTCTTCTTCTTTCGTTTCTCCATTTGCTGCTTCAAGGGCATCATTATCAATTAGATCTAATGGAAACTTGTTGATGTCAGATTCACGTGATGAATTAGAAATATGCTCGTCATATGAGCCCTTAGATTGTTTGTCATTTTTCGCAGTCATAATTCAGAAACAAACAAAAAATTTAAAATAATTTCTAGAAAATTGGTCTGAAAAAAGAAAAAAGCAAAGCATATATATACATGCATTGATTGCAAACAAACAATCGCCATTAAATTGCATCAAAAGAAGGACAAGGCTTTCACAAAGATCAAAACAACTCTGTCTTCCAGTCCATACAGTCGATAATTAATACTCCTAATCTGCACAAAGCCCCATAACTGACCAATTACTATTTACATACGGCATGATAATGATCAACAAATGCCTAAAAGGACTAAAATGAATGCCTAACACTATAATAAATGAACACATACATGCAGCTCCTCTTAATAATCTCAGAGGAAGAACGGAGACCACGTATACATATATGAGACTACACACATGCGAGCTGATGTGATAGAATCCTCCTATGTATGCATGAGAACGTCTACACAGTGTAGATGTGTAGTCAACTCAGTGACAAACCAACCCAGGAACACACCAACCCAGCGACAAAATTTTTGTATCACATCCAAGTCGGTGACAATCTTCACCAGACAGTGATACCACCCAGGGGGCGGGCAGGCATTCAGTGGCTGGGTGGACTTGCAAACCGATTGCCCCAGCCGTGTGTGTCCACTGCTGAAGCTTTTTTTAATTATCCTTTTCCCGATTAATACTGTATATAGTATTATAAATTATCTAATGTTGTTAGAATCGTCTTAGCAGCTATAAGCGAGAGGGATTGATAAATAGTCATAGATTTCTGTACTCCTGCTATTTACGGAGTGTGATATGGCCCCATAATTTCGTGTAGCCGGGTTCGTGTCACCGAGTTGGTATGTGACCATGTCACCAGGTTTGTTGGCAATCCACAATGTACATATTTACATTATTTGGGATGACTTGACTATGAACTACATATATATATATAGCTACCTATGTACTGCTATGGATACCTATGGATATGGTGGCTAGTTGGGTCGAATTACCGGCGGTGAGCTTAAATACGGCCTGTGAGTTGACTAAGACCGGCGGGCGGTGAGTTGACAAAGGCGGTGAGTTAATCCCGATAGTTACTTGAACCGGTCCACCAGGCCTGTCATAATAATAGGTGCGCCGGCGTCATGTATCCCGTTAGCATTGACCACACATTACTGTAACTGTGTACATTGTAAGTTATATTACACGAATAGTCTTGACACACTTATTGTGACCTACAGGCTAGACGGTCAATCAATGAAGTCACATTACATTGACAAGAAAAATCACAACAATTGCCTCTTAAGAGATACCAAAAATATACTATTGACTTTCTCGTAAAAAAAACAAAAAAACATTATAACTGTTAGAAAACATTTATCGATAAAATTGAGGCCACTTATCTACAACACAAAGGTTTTCTTAATTAAATTAGCCATAATATATATTTTTTCTCTTTAAATTGCGAGGCAACAAAGCTCAGATGCACGTGACTCAGTGCAGAAGTAAACAAGGTTGTGACAGGAATAATCGTGTATGCTATTTTCACCATTTTAAAGAAATTTGTAAGTTTCACCGTTTTTTAACATATCACGTTCATTTTGAAGCTTAGACTAAGTGAAGGCTGAAGGTAAAGCCCTCCGTTTTAAAATTTTAAGTGTGTTAATTATCTATGTACATCATACTACATATTGTACATGTACACCAATGATGAATCAGGTGATATAATATTCTACTATAAAAAAAAAATTTTTAAGTCTTACAATACAAGTACTGTATTCTGTACATGTACAAGTAATCAAGAAGTTGAGAGGTATTCACTGATTCAGAAGAGATCATTTGTGAAGGGGGCATCAGCGTTTATTTGACCCCCCCCCCCCCCCCCGCGGCCCCGGCCTCTACCCCCGGCCAGGGTCATTCTCCCTGTGGTAGAGGACCCCTAGTCCCCTATAACCAGACAACAAATGCCACCACATAGAATACACATGTGAATACACAGATACATATATACATATATTTACTCGAATAAATGCCCCCCCCCCCCCCCCCCCCGCAAATAGAGGCCCACCTCCTCGAATAGTAGCAGAGCTCAACATAATTAACACTTGTTTGATTGTCCGGGACAAGTAAAAAGTCTCCAGGGACAAGCAGAAGTACTTTAGGCACTTGTCCGAATGGACAAGTGAAATTGAAATGGCTAAATTGTCTTGGAGTCAATCAATTAAATCTAATTGAACACTAGCAAATGCAAGTTGGATATTTTCTTGACAGATCATAATATATTATAGGTGTGAATATGATGAGTTGATTGAAATTCATGGTACCTTAGTGTCAATGGTTAATTGCAATATAACATGAGTCCAGAACAAAAGACAATCAACCCACAACAAATACCTTATTAAGGAATATATCTTACTTGAATACATAACATGCATAAGGTAAATAGATATAGTCTAAGATCAAATGTTATGGTAATATGTATCATCTTAATCAGGACAAGTAAGATTCTCAGGTGGGCAAGTTAAAATCCAAAGTTTCTTGTCCGAGGGACAAGTAGATGAAAACGTTTATCAAATAAATAATAAGGAGCCTTCCTGACTGGTGCCAACTTTCAGGTGAAGGTTCCAGCATCAACCATCTTGATGAGCATGTTAAGCTGGGATTATTTCCTGGTGCTAATATATACATTGTATTTATAAAATAACTTCTGTTTTGCATTTGTAGTGGAGCCGGCAATAAAGTGAAGACACTATGAATGCCATTGTTTCATTGTGCCACTTCTGTGAAGTCCATGGACCCAGCATCATGTTCTGCACACAGGCATTTCACTCGCCCGACCCACAACAGATCCTAGATGAGAAAAGCACAACAAGTCTGGAAAATAGCGGCACCTACTACTTCACGCCTCCTAATCCACTTACACCATCTACTCCTTTGACGCCTGGAGCAGGGGCATCATTTGTTGCACCTCCAATGTCACCAACAAATCAAAACCCCAAAACCTCAGACAACTGTGAGGTATGCATGTCTCCTGTCAGGAGTATTGTTTATCATATGTTTATTGTAGTTTATCAATTCAGGGCATTTCTGTTTGATGTCAATTGACTCATATCAAGTGAACTTTATTGCAGACCATATGTCCATAAAAAACATAGTTAACAATTCTAGAATATTATCACATTATTGAGGACTTGTTTGTAAGTTCATGATTAGATCGGAATGTTACCTTCTGCCACTCAGATCTGAGGTTAGACCTACAGTTGGTGTGAGTGCTTATCAATTTTAATTAAATGTATAATATAACCATGATAACTATACATGTACAAGTGCTTGTCACTATAACAACATAACTTAAAGTATTAATTTAGCTAGAACAATATTTTATATTGCAGGCTTGCAGATCAATACTCTCAGGACAAACAGGTTTCATCAGTAATGACCATGATGCCAAAGTGAGCTACGTTAGCAGTCAGTACCCTCACCATCCCCAGGTCTTCTCTATGGTGCGACAAGCATGTGTCAGAAGTCTCAGCTGTGAGGTAATAAAAACAAATTTAGTTATACTTATGGTCAATAATAGCTACATATCCTTGTATATTTAATGATATACGAACAATTGTTGTACAATGTTAATGTAGCTATATCCGTATCTTGGTCTTTTTTTAGGTCTGCCCAGGTCGGGAAGGTCCAATATTTTTTGGTGATGAACACCGAGGACATGTTTTGTGCCACACTTTTTTCATCAAAGACAGCCAGGCTCGTGGGTTTCAAAGATGGTACAGTGTAATAGTTGCTATGATGGATAAAATTTACCTTCTGAATTCTTGGCCATTTCTGGTGCAACATCTGCGGACTATCATTGATTCACTGCAGGAAAAGGCTTCTAAGGTAAGCACGTCTAATACTATTCTTCATTGAATAATTATGGACTTTATTATATGATAGGATAGTATGGGGCTGATACCATAATTTAAGAAATTATCTGCACTGCTATGCTTTAATACAGAACTAATATATAGATTTTTCACTCTGTCCTGAACAAGTCATAGTTGTAAATGAAAATGGATTTCACAGCCTGTATTATTAATTGGCACATTGCTTACATTTCCTTCTCACCAAACATACTTGAAATAATTGAGGCTTTCTTTTTTTAACAGGTGTATGATGATGAGCAAAGTAAGTTTCCTCAACGAGCCCACAGACTTACAATGAACATGACACCAGCGAACTTTCTACACCATAGAGGGGGTAATAAAGCTGCTCGGTCACTTGTTGATTTAACAAATGATAAGAATGTGTTCAGTTATCTACACCAGTCATTTACCTGGATTCTGAAGGCTGGTGGACAGAGACTGACTGAGAGAATTTTGGAAGCACCCCCTACAGAAGACTCCATTATCGATTTTGAGAAGCAAGAAGGTACATGGAGTTGCCGTGAAATTTATGGCAAATAATTGAGTGGTGTTTATTAAATTTTCATTCAAAAAGATTGTAGGCATGTAAATTTCTCTAATTGGTCAAGAATTATGATTATATTAAAGCAGTTGACTTTATTGAATCCCATATAGGAACATATGGTAATTTTGGGCTACTGCAAAAAAAAAAAAAAAAAATTTAACTTGTGTCATATTATGATTGTATTCATCATTTAATTTCAGAAACGGAGGAAGGCTTTGTCAAATTATTCAGTAAAAAGGATGACATGGTGGATGTACAGATGGAGGCTAGTGCAGTCAAGGAGGATGAAGAGGAGGAGGAGGAGGCTGAGGATGAAAATTGCTGCTGTCCTGTCTTCCAGAACTTGCGACATGTCATTAAGGTAGCAGAATCCTCAAGTGCTATTAAGAGAATATTTGATTCTTGTGTGTCAATTATCAGGAGTTCATCTATTTTAGAAAGGCTGGAGTTGTAGATACATGGCATGTATGTGTCTATTCCAGGTATTGGGATCTCAGCGTTTTCATGAGTTGGCTCATCATGTCGTAATGGGAAATCAAATAATCATCCGTGGTCAGCCTAAGAAACTTGTCCGGTCTTTAATTGATTGTCTCAAGGTATTTATATATATATATATATTTTTAATAATTTCTCCTTTGTTACATCTTATAAGTCATGAAACAGTACACTGGAATTTGAATGCATATCTTTGTAGAAAAAAATATTCAGATATCGTGCAACAGTGATCATAATTTGTTTGCACCCACTGCACAGGGTTGGAATGTACAAACATTTTTGAGAAGTTAAATTAAAATATATAAAACAGGCTTTATAAATGTGACTGGAGTAAAACTTGCATATTTTAGTGCAATGTAAAGTAAAATGTTGAAGAATGAAAAGGTTACGTTGAAGATGACCGCCTATTAAGACTTCGTCCAGATTATAACAGAGGATATTCCTTCCAGAAACTCCTTCCGAAGGGATGCTGCAGAATTATATACTGCAGTAGAGAATATGAGGATTCATGGAAGTGCAACTTTCTAGGCTTGCCTCCTGGCACTGTTCTTCCTTCTCATGCCACCATGTATGTGGTCTTGGATATCATTGAACCTGAGGAGGCAGCCACTCAAACCAACTTCTCTAATTACATGTTTTGTTTGGAAACGCCCATGCAGATGGCTGAGAAAGGTATGCAACTCAGAATATTTGGTATACAAATAAATAAAAACATCAGATAAAATATACTGGCTATAGGTTTTGTGTAAGCAAACAAAATAGTTAGATCTGTATTGTATTTATCAAAATGATACAAATTTATGAAATTAATATATGTTATAACTATAATTTATGCTGGGTTTAGATTATTATACATATCAGCAGCATTTTTATCCTGTTTTTCTAGTAAATTATTATACCAATTTTCTAATAAATTATAAATTGTAATGTTCAAGCATCATTGGTCAGAACTATTTGCTGCTTTGTATTCCACTGAGATAAAGGTATGCGTTAGGAATATGTTTACCATCCTGTATTATGTGTGTTCCAGCACCGACAGTTCTTAATAAGATGGAGAGAGCTTTGATGAATGACAGACTGGGTGATTCTGTGGTGGAGCAGTGCCTCATTTGCTTGAAGGAAGAATGGATGAAGTGAGTCTCACCGAGTAATTAATATCAAGATGGGGTTTTAGTGTCATCAAAACTTAATCTTGTTCTTATGTTTTGTCGACCATGTTTCTGGCGATTTTTAAAGAGCTTCATCCATAGACACATCTTCCGAAAGCGTGTGCCCTGCTAGAAATGGGCTCAAGTAGCTGGTTTGTGAATATCCATTTTGATAGTTAAAATTTTTTTTGGTGAGGTCATTAGCTTTATTTCAATGGTAGAATACCATTAGTCTCTATTTTTAAATCTATCTGATCTGTCTCAACAGGAAGTTTAGCATAGCTATGCTTATTGCTATAAATGGGCTTAATCGCCTGGTTTATGCATATCCAGTTTGATTGGTTGCAGAGAACTGTGGACCGACAAATGAGCAGTTATGTTAACGAAATTTGGCACAGCAACGTGGCCAAGTTTGACGGTAGAATGTTTTGAACCCTGAATGCATTGCGTGCATTGGCTGACCTACTTAGTCAGCGTCATGATGCGCTTTTTTACCGCTGGAGGGCCATGAAGAAAAAATCAATGGCATTGCCGTGATATCAAAGAATATGTACCAAGAAGCGCCACTCCTATACTCGATGTCCAGTGACGTCATAATCGACCAGTATGATGTCACTCAATTGTACTGATTGTTCTCTCTTCATGACGTAATCAGCTTGGTTAACAATGTGCCTCTTTTTCCCTGTAGGCATAGTGCATCCTACTTATGAGAGTGCGTGTTCTTGGTCTTCTTTGGTGATATCTAGCAAGGCCGTCTGGAGCCGGGCAGAGAAATAGGCATTGCTTTAGGAAGATGATTACAATAGAGCAAGAAACATAATCATTTGATTATCAGAATCAGTACTACAGAGTACTGCCACCATCTGCTCATCTGGCAGATATGAGACGCTATAATAACACATATTTATGAATACACTTACCTAATATTTTGTATTAGTTGATCATATGATGATAATTTTGCTTTCTTTATTTCCAGCAAAGTGAAAGTGCTGTTCAAGTTCACCAAAGCTGGTGGAAATCGATCCGACGATGACACCAGGAGACTGCTACAAGTCGTCAAGGCTCAGGATGAAGACAAAGCTGTGCTGAAGTTTTGGATGACAGGACTAAGTGTTCAGTACAGAAATCACATGTTGTCATCTGCAGTACAGCAGTACGTGTGATGATGGACTAGAGTGGAAGTCATTTAGCATCAGTGCTGCAATTAATTAATTAAATATAAGATGGTCAAAATTAGAATTGCTGGCTCACACCTCTTTCACAATTAAGACTATATGGAGCTCATATTTGGTGCTATCATTGACCTCAATTTCCTTACCAATTGTATTGATTGTATTAAGCTTCAACTAGTCAAATAACTGTGATAAAAGCTGCCACAGATCTATGTAATGGCACTGAACTGATAAACAACTTGGCCATTAGTAACCATTTTCGTGACATTGATACTGTACATGTTCTATGATTTTTTCATGCACCTCTTTTAATATTCATCTGTAGAATATTTAATTGTTCAAGCAGCTGGTCTGCCAATAAACTAAGTAGGATTAAACTGCATGAATTATGCAAATTTTATGCTTGTTACCTGTAAATAAAATGATATACCAAGAAAAACCTTTCTTTTGGTGACATTTAGATTTATTTGGAAAACAAAACCTTCATTCATGAAGTGATGACCATACAATTTTCACAGTGAATATATATTACAAACGTTATACAGTATTAGCTTAGCTGCTATTCCAAATTTTTATATTTCAAATGAATCATAGTATGCACTGATGTATGTCGTAACATTACTGCCAATTTCATAGGTCTACTGGGAAACTATACTCCAGAGGATGCCATGTGAATCGTTCACTACCATTGGCTAAGGTATTAATTTTCTTAGCAAGTGGGAGTTCTTGATTCACATGAAGTCCTGTGGAGTAGAGTTTCCAAGTTTATGAAATTGGCTGTGATACAATGAAACATAATCAGGGGTAATAGTTGGCACTCAATCACAACAGGCCACATGTTTACATTGTTCCAAGATAAGAAGGCAGGCCAACAGATGACATCACCTGTCGTCTGTTGCACCTTCCAAACCTAGATAAATTCAAAGTAAACTGAGACACAGGGCATATTATTAGTGATACAATTTCCTATCACAGGCCATGACCAGTACATAAAACAATGCTAATATTAACCAATTACAACCCGTGACAGGGTCAAAACTAATTATCACAGACACATGTATATTTTGATGTATAACATGGCGAACCTGTTTTTCCTAATATATCGCCTGCAATAGTGAATAGACACACAAGTTCACTTTTTTGTATAATTCAAACAATGTCGATTTATTTGCTCACTTTGGTATAGTGATACTTTATCCAAGAACAAAATGAACTCCTTATCAAAGGTGACTATGTTACAAGCCATTCATGCTTAGGGCAGTTCCATATTTAAAAAAATGGGGGGGGGGGGAGTGAACCTGAAGATCTTTCAGATATTGGGAGGGGAAGGGTGGGATCTTTGGAAAACTGATATCAGGGAAGGGGGTTGGGTTTAACCAGTATTTTCTTATATCTTAATGTAGAAAAAACGTGGGTGGGGGGAGGGGGTCTGTCAAAAACCAGATATATGGGGTGGGGTCTAAATAATTTCAGCTCCACTCCCCCCCCCCTTTTTAAAATGGAACAGCCCTTATCATATATATACTATCAAAGACATCCACTCCGAGGAATAATTATTTGAAGTTGTGTACAGCAGTGTATATCTACTTGCACAATAAGGAAATGACCGTCAAGTTATGAACTCAGTAAGGCTGTATAATAATTATTAACTTAAAAACAACAATTGTAATAACTCTTTGGCTAAGAATAGCTGAAGATTAACAACAAAATTAATAAAAACATACCACATTTAAAAAGCCTTTCCAGCATTAATACTTCACCAACCAGGATGTGTTAATTTAATTCAAAATATTGAACCATGACTTCCAGGTAAATTATAAGTTCCTTTTGCATAACTCAACTAACAATTGCTATGATAAATAGTACTTATAAAAAAAAATGTGTAGAATAAAAAATATTTAAACAGGGTAGAAGATTCTGTGATGTACCTGAATTTAAAACCATGTAAACCCGACACATTATTCCTGTACATCATTTTCTTGCTGCTTATTTTGTTTATTATCATGATTATGAAGCTTTCAAGCAACAAAATTCAATGAAATACCTACATATTGTAGATTATGAATACTTTACAAATATACAGAGACTTGTAACAATTAAGAGGCATTTTTACTGTCAGATCAAGACATCATGATTCCCAAATCCCAATCATACTGACATCACCCAAATATTATCTTCTACACCTGCATAATGTTGACTGAATTGTTAGTGACAGACTTTATGTATTACTGAGGAAGCTGTGAAAATACACTTGTAAGTTGGAGTAGACCATGATGTGATGTCACATTCATATATAGTGTTCATCACACATTAACATATTAAGCATACTAAAAAAAAGATTTATCATTCATGGAGTCATCTGAGAACATAAAATATTCAATGGATTTCATTCTTTGTAGAATTAATCTTACTCTTCGTGTAAAATGCAGAAGCAACCAAATTTGAAATAAAAGCTTATACGCATTACACTGTAAATACATTGCAATTGACTTGAACCTGACCAGCTCAGCTGAGTCGCACATATAAACTGTCACAGACAGATTTCCATTCATACTTTAAAAGCCTATCATTTCTCACACTCTTTATCAGCACTCCTTCATATGACCAGCATGTCAAAATAATTTATTCATGCTACAGAGTATTTGAAAATGTACGGAGATAGCAGTTTTAGTAAAGTCTGTTTTGCAAGAATTACCCCCATTTAAAATCTTTGTGTCTGTGATATAAGTATCTTTGCTACAAAATATTTGATTTCCATACCTAAATCTACACCTCACGGCTGTTGAACATGACTGCATAAATTATATAAAAAATATACAAATACATATTAAAAATAAATCATAAAAATACCTAATCAGAAGCCATTATCATCTCTCTGAGGAAGTGTCCAATTCAAGAACTTGTTTCATCATTTCATAAATTGAGAATGACACAGCTATCATTGGCGTAACCTTAATGTAATTCACACTTAGTCCTCGATATAATCCTTTCTGAATTCCATGTTCTCTTAGGACAAACTTAAGTGTAGTATACCATGTCCTGGAAAAAATGTATACAACTATTGAGAATCAAAAATTTACAAATTAATGCATTTACATTCCACATAGTTATCAGATAATTACTTAAAAATAATAAACGGTGGAAAGAGTGCAGTTTAGCGGGCCCAGATTTAGTGAGCCTCGTTGCCATGCATATGACATCAAAAGCTTAATTCAATGTATGAGGTCAAAAACAAAAGACAGCAGTTTTCATGTTAACGGTAAAAACGCAGTTTATTTTTTATTTTTCTTGGCGCTGCTGCCCCCAAACCCAAACCCCCGCTTCTATACACCCATGTTATTCTAATTATGCTTGAACTTCAAACTTTGTGAAATAATTAAAAAAATTCTATATTTCTTGGATGCCAAACTTGAAATATGGGCATAAATTTGGGTCCGCTATACTGCACTAAACCCTAAACAGTATATAATACTAACCCATAATGTTGAGATTCTGGTAACATCATGGCTAATTGCATTTTTCTCCTTGCAACATCCAAGGGGTACCTTTCAAAAATGATAAAGTAAAAATTTCAAAACACAATTTTCATTAAATGGAGGTTCAAAAAGTGTCATCAAGAACTTAAGACCGCTGAAGCATTTGAGTTTTGTAATAAACTGTATCACAGAAATATAGATTTATAAAAAGCTAATTAACATCATCAAAGAATAGCATAACATTTCTTTTCACTTACGAGACAGTCTGGGCAATGGCTCCAGCAAGTGCTCCACATAAGAGTTTTGCGGGAACAATCAGCACAACTTTCCCTGAATGAGTCTGACTAGGTTTTCCAAAAATATGGGGGAAAGTGTCCAAGAAAAATGTCTTGAGTACTTCAAAACTGTAGAATGACAGTCCTGGAAACAAAAATAAAAGGGCATATATCTAGTGATAGATTTACACTTCCGCATAAATATGCAAGATTGAAGGAAACTGCCAAATAATCATGTAATACTGTTTACAAACTAGACCAGACGGCTCTCATGATGGAGGAACAGAGAAGTTGAATTTGTCTCTTCAATTAAAGAAGAGTGAATAGCTGATAATTATAAATAATCTCACTGACTTTCCTTGCACATATACTTTGAACATGGCTGAGAAAATAATAGTCCCAAATTCAACGATCATTGGATCTCAAACACAATTTGAGCAGTTTCTGGAAACAATTTTCATTTACCTGTGACTGCTAATAACAATAGTGGATTTTCACGGAAGGTTCTTTGTATTTCCACCAGGTGGCTACAACAGAACACTGCAATTCTATTGGCTAAAAAATTTACCGCCCTTGACTGTGATTGGCCGAAGTAAAGTGCATCCAAGCAGCAGTATTTTTAATGTATATTTGACACTTTATCATTTATTTATTTTTTGTTATTTTTCTGAGAAAGTTATGTTTATGGAATCAGTTAGTTATTACCTACTGTGTCTGAAAAGCAAAAGGAGTAATAAGAGGGGAGGAAAGACTTATGTCTTGCTGAATTTAGGGCTGTTCAGTGAAAAGACTCTATTCTCTAGACACCTCTGAAGACTAGCCTGTTCAGCTAGCCCTCTGAACTATCATAAGTGCAATTAACACCTCTGAGGCTACAAACCTATTCTGAACTATCCCAATTGCCATTAATATACAAATCAATGAGAAAATGTAATTCAGACATCAACCACCAGAGTGCCTCAATCATGGCAATCATGACGCAAGCGCTCATAGCAGCTGTTTTCAGGACTAATACATCGAGCGCTGAAACGGACGAATTTCTGCAATTTTTAGAATGGAAACTTTCCGGCAAAATCCACCCAATAACCGACCTATACGATACTATCTTTTACACCATTAAACTGACAGAGAATATCCTCAGAAGATAGTAATACAAGCCATTCAATTGTACCCACCAGCATAAGGAGCCATACCCATCATGGTAGGGACTATGCCTCGATAGAGACCACGTATGCCGCCCTCTTCTGTGAAAATGACCTTAAAGGCATGGCTGATTCCAGTGTAAACATCTTCTCCAGTCACTTGAAATGCCAAACGAGCTCGAATGATGTCCAATGGATAGGTTAGCATTACTGCTGTCATGCCTGTAAATTTAACCATATTAAGCATTCTCTTTCAAATATACTTAGAAGATACTGTAAGAGAAAGTAAAGAATCCACATTTCTTCTGCCAGAAGTGAAGTTTAATAAAATAAAGGGTTTAGTGCAGTATAGCGGACCCAAATGTATGCCCATATTTAGCGTCCATTAAATATGAACATAAATCAAATTTTTTTTACCTAATTTAGTGATGGCAAACATAACAAAACGTTTTGTATCCTGTAGCGGGGGTTTGGGTGTGACGTCATCCATTGAATTTAGTATTTCTACGTCATAGGCCTGGCAATGAGGCTAGCTAAATATGGTTATAAATATTGGTCCGCTATACTGCACTTTTTCCAGAACAAATCATGTTTATACCGAGGAATAACATTGGCCAATAAAATTAGTCTACTTCAATAATGAAAAATGAAATGATTCTGTCTGTCTGTATATTTACCTGCAAATGAGCCTGCTGCCAACTTGGACAACTGTGATTGTCCAAACTGCTGCCGAAGGATCTGAAATTACATATATATTTTGGTGTATTGAACAACACTAAACATTAAAATATATAAAGTTAACATTTGCAGTGACTCTAATTACAGCCAGAGATCTACCTATTTAGTACCTAACAACTACTCATAACTGTACTGTAATATTATGAGCCATTATGACATGTATGTTTTTTTAATATATATGTTTGTGACATGCATATATGTGACCTAATCATTCCTGTTAATAAGTTTTATGAAATGTGGTTCCGCATTGACTCATTTACTGTCAATAAATCTTATATATCTATCAAACTAACAGATAATAGATAATGAAGGGGATAAAATCTTGAGGAAAAAGAAAATCAAAACAAGTACTAAGAACTGATTACGCATAGGTAAACAAACCTCTTTGTACTGCTCATAACTAGTGAACTGAATCGCAGCATATGGAAATATTCGCACAAGTTGGGCACTGTTCCCTTTGAATAATCCAGGTACTCCTTCTCTCTGTACGACAGCAGTTACTGTTGAGAAAATACCTAAATTTTAAAGAGGAACACAATTATTAAACACAAGTATCAGGGCTCGAAATAAGTCGAGAACGATCGTTCAGGTTACGTGGAGGTTACCATAATTTTTTTTCACGCAAACGGACTGCCGTTCGTGACAAAATGTGTCAAATTATTTGGTAACAACAGTAGGTTACCAGTAGGTTACCACATCAATATTTATGGTAGCCGGAAAGAGGGTCACCATTCTTGAACCTTATTTCGATCCCTGAAGTATGCAACAAAGTCATCATCAGGCTACATACTCACCAGTGAGGACTTTTTTTTTATTAGGCCTATACAATATAATACATCCTGTCGGATGGACAACCAGAGCAGAGGCATGCCAATGTTCTCACGGAACCGGCTCCCAGCTCACAGAACCGAGGCGTTAAAATCACAGGACAGTTTTGGCAGGGTTCATTACAAATTATCTGTGAATTACCCACTCATGCAGAGCAATCAATGTTAACTTGCTAAGTCAGAGCAACTATAGATCGATAACGTATACATGTAGGTAGAATATAAACAACCTTATTTTCAACATGATATTGTTGACTAAAATGTAATCCATGCTTACTCACCCAAATGCTTGTAATGTTGATTGTGGGCCTGTAGCAGTATTTTGACTCGGTCAAAAGGAGCAACTGTTGTTTTGGCACAACATCCCGCTACCCCTGAAAATAAATATGTAACAGATAAACCAAACATTAGTACAGAACAATAATATTCATGTACACATAGAACAATGATCATTCAGACAAACACATAGTTTAATCGTATATCTATAAGCTATTCATAATCATGAAAAAAAAGAGGAGCACATTTATGATACATATTACAGATTTTTTTTGCCCCCCCCCCCCCCCCCCCCCCCCCAAAAAAAAAAAGAGAATATTAGTCTAATCCTTTTAATGCGCAGATTCACTGCAGAAACAATATATAGATATCTATGACAGTGATTAGTGACTATGTACAAGGATTCATAATAAATGTAATATATGTCCACTTGTTCTTTTAGCTTTTGTTGTGTGCATATTTTGCAACAGTTCTGGGAACCATCTTAACATTGGTAAACAACCAGAATTTTGCTATATTCTCCATTGCAATTAACAAATGACCTTAATGATGAAACTTACCATTGGAAAAACAAGAAACTTGCAGTAAATTGGTACTCAGAAGGTTTTTAATGTTTTTTAGAATGTTGGGGTTTGATAAATTTACATATTATATTTTTAGTAATTTCTGTCCATTTTGTGCTACTCAAAGATATCTTTATATATAAATATGATCAATAATTCAGAGGAAATTATTTATGGCAATTACTTTTTTTAAGTAGGAAGCACATACATGATCCAACTGTATACATGTACTATGACATACCCAAAGCTTTTTTTTTTTTAAAGAAGCATATTCAATTATATATGCAGACCACTTGAAGTATTCATCTTGTTGCCTTCTGGTGCGATTAGGTTTTGTATTACTAGTCTTTTTATTCATGGTGCTTTACCTGACTCTCTTATATCAGTGATGCTAGTGCCTATAATTAAAGACAAGGCTGGGAAGATATCCTCGAAGGACAATTATCATCCAATTGCCTTAGCCAGTGTCATCAGTAAAGTTATTGAGATTTGTTTTTACCTTAAATAGAATCTCTAACATGTTGCTTGCCAATCCTACCAGTTGGATTTAAAAACAACATAGTACGGATCAGTGTATATATGTAATGAAAGAATCATCTATAGACACTTACAGATTGCTTAACAGTAGTTTATTTGTATGTTTTCTTGATGCCAGCAAGGTATTTGACCGAGTTAACCACAATGTTCTTTTTGAAAAAACTCGTTAAGAGAAAGGTACCTTTCTACATTGTTAGATTACTTGTTTATTGGTATGCTAATCAATATGTTTGTATTAGATGGGGGATTATGTATTCTGAATGTTTTAAAGTTTCTATTGGAGTGAGACAAGGGATGATTCTTTCTCCTCATCTGTTTAATATTTATGTGGATGATCTAAGCAACATGCTAAATACTTGTGATGTTGGCTGTTCCTATTCTGCTAAAGTGGTTAATCATTTGATGTATGCTGATGATCTGGCGTTGATAACTTGATGTGCCTCAGTATCAGGACTACAGGATCTCATAAATATGATAAAATTTGTGAACAATTTGGTTTATCACATGATGCTAATTTTAATGTAAAGAAGTGTGCAGTCATGCATTTTCATTCTAAACTTTTACGAAATGTTCCCATTCCAAATGTGACTTTGTATAATGATGACCTTAAGGTTACTCAATCGATTAAATACTTTATGCCCAGGAAAATATTCTATTGCGTAAATTCTATATGTGTAGTATTGATGTTAGGTTGAGATTATTTAAATCTTATTGTACCCCGATGTATAATGCTCATCTATGGTGGAACTATAAAAGGGCATATATTAGTTAACAGCTGGAGTTTTCTAAATCTGAGAGTACTTATTGACTACAGGGGCGGATACAGAAATTGGTAGAAAATTGATTTGCTAGCGCCTTTTTTTCTCTCTTTTTTTTTTTTTACAAAGAGGGGGGGGGGGGGCGCGCGCCCCCCCTTAAATCCGCCCCTGTGCTATGTACTGTGTTTGATACTCAGTGTTGTTTTGCTGTAATTAGAAATCTTATATATAGATTCTTGTGTAGATTGGATGTTCCCACAAACATTATAATCAGAATTTTTTTGTCAACCAGTCCACTTCTAGGTTTACATTGTAGGAGGCACTGGGTAAATTGTATGTAAAGACAAACCTAGCTGTAACATAGTTGCCTTTTTTTTTTTTTATCTATATCGATATTAGGGCTAGCAATAATAGCCACGGTCAGCAGATATAACACAGGTGATTCATCTATTTCTGTGTAATAATAAGGCTAACATCCTTTTTGCTAGGAACTGTCACACAAAAAAAGGTCTGCTGATTCAGTCACCGTGATTCAGTGTGAGAAAAGTCACATATTCCCAGACAGTGATGAAATAATACACACAATTGGACAAGTAACATTTCGGTACAACACACACACAAATAGCCAATCTCTCAAAATGCCATGACATGTGACAGTTGTGACTGTGAATCAAGACCATATTTTGTCCCGCATGGTGTATCATTCATTCACAACGTGATTGTCTGAGACCCAAGACCTTCATCAAAACATTAACTTCACTCACAGATTTTATCAACTTCAATTCATTATTTAGGTACATAAAAACACCAAAACGTCATTGGGAATGAGATCTATCTTACCCCCAGCAATGAAAGTCTTTAGAATAACCTCCTGCCTCCTGGGCGGAGGTTTACTTGAGCTGTCTGTCATGATGGTCTTCCCATGGATCGGGACATCTTGATCGTGCGATTAGGGTAAACTCGATTGCAATACTTGATGGTTTCAGCTGCTCACATGACTCACTGGGCTAAGATCACCGTAAAAGTCGTAACTGTTGCGTGAAAAAATGCATAATAAAATAATGATAAATAACACTCTTTTTCAGTGTATTCTAATATCATGTAAGTATATAAACAACACATGGCATGGCACCGACCATTACAAGGTAGTTTTTCCGATGTGCCAGGCAGGTTACAAATCGAGTTCACACGATTTTGCAAGGTCAAGGTGGCGCTGAGGCGGATTTCTGAAAGGGGGTAGGGATCCTCTATAATAATAATAATTTATTTTCCGAAATGTTGCGACTCTTGCTAAGCAACCTGCGGTTTATCATAGGCTAAATGTAAATGTATAATAAATTACATTTTGGAAAATATAGGCCTATTATATTTTCCTAATTTTTTTGGATACAGTATAGTGGAGATAGCATTATAATTATATGTACATATTATTTTCAAAATCTTATGGATGTCATATGATAGTACAGCTAGTAGTCTATATAGGCAAAGCTTTTAGTGTTGAAAAAAATGAAAATGAGCTAAAATGAAAGTGAAACTGATCAACCTAAAGTACATGTAGTCTGTCCAATATGTAAATCAGGGATGGTGGAACACAATTTATAATTAGGGATGGTGGATCACAAAAAAATACACATGGGTTGTTCCTAGGTTTTCTGTTTCTAGTCTTGATTTCAACGAACAGCTGTGGGATATAGCACTTAACATAACAGTTTACAAGGGCGACTAATATATATATTTATTCTGATAGTCCCCCCCCCCCCCCTGCCATTCCACCGCTACTGTAGGATAATCCTGCAGGTGGCAGTATCACAAACGCGCCACCTTTCGGATAACTCATTTAACGTTTCATCGCTCATTGTTTACTCTGACGCTTTCTAAAAGTGTGGTCTGTGGTGCATGGTATCCACAAATTAGGAGTTTACATATAGCAAGATATATCTGCGATGTGGCACAGTTGTAGTCTGCACTATCAGCTAGACTAGCACACACAATGTGACACATATATGCATTACTGATTACGGCTGAACTCCAAACTTCTGCTATTATACTATATATGCCAAGTTATATTAACTATTAATTCAATTATCCAATGATTTAGATCTAGCATAATGCCTAACTTTTACGTAAAAGAGGTCACGAACAGTGGACCGAATATTAGCATATTCCGTCGTGTTTCCCGGCAAGCATCTGGAGAATGTTTTAACCCTTATGATAGTAGTCGTGTGTTTTTTGCGTACGAAAGGAACAAGCAGTCTGGAAGCAAAGACAATGTCTTAGGTGTGGCATCTTATATCCCGGCTGACTGGACACTTCATGTACCTTCGGGAAGTAACCATGAAGATGCTTACTACCATATATTGTCCTTTTTGTTTGTTGTTCCGTATTACCAAAACTCAGGATGCGGTTCTCAGCTTCTAAGAACGGTCGAGAGGGATGCATTATCAAGATGTAAGAGGAATATACGAATTATGAGTGCGGAAAAGGCTGTACGATTTTTTGGTAAAAGCAAGTATCTAGCATGCGGTAATCCCATTCATTCAGCTTGCAGTGGCTCCCCTTTATTTAATAGACTTGTACCGATGGAGAAGACATACTCCTCACCCAAAAATTCTAGGCATGGATTTAGGAAGGAGGATGTTGCTACATTACACAGCGGAATCTCAAAAACTGCAGATCACCATCAATCGATCCTGCCAAAGGAGGAACAAGAAGCTCGAAAAAAGGATGTTTTACAGTGGAATATTTCCAATTATGAAATTGAAAGCTCAGAAAACTGGGAAGACAAATGAGGTCTTAAACAGTTTTATTGGAAGTCAATGGCAGTGAATGCAAGATGAAATGTTTGAAGTTTACAAGTAACTGTAATATGAGACGTATGAATGGTGATAAGATTCTCTGAAGTATGTGAAACTGCTGTTGTGCAACTTGTGTGCATATCACTGTATGGTTATACTGAGTATTAAGACATTCATGAATAATCTGTTAATTTATTGGCATGTGGTGACCTATTGAAATTACAAGACAATATCTTATTTTTAGGCGATGTGCAATATGCCTCCATTACAAGATTACCCTATAATTGAGGTTATCTGTTATGACAAATATTTATTGATAAAAAAAGAGGCCTAATTAATCCGTTTAGCAGTTTATCAGATAGTACTATTAACAGTGCTTAATATTGTATTCAACAATGTTTATTGTGATGAGAGTGCAATTTTTAATTCTTGCATTTAGGTGCCTTGAATTTATGGTGTGCTCCTGCATGTAGGCCTTATTGCAATAATGAATGATCCAGTTTGCTGTTGCCTAGTAAACATACTTCCTGAAAGTAAATATTCCCATAAAAACGTGTTCCTTATTCTTTTTTATCCTCCGCCATACCAAGGATGTATAAGACTTCATACTAAGGATACTGCCATCGCCTGTGGCGTCTGTCTGTCCATTGCTCTTGTAGAATGGGGGTAGACCTTGGATGAGTTCGAAGATGGGTCATCTTGACCTACTTTTGAGGTCACGTTTTGAAACCGTTTCGAACCTTGTAGAAATTTTAACTTCAGATATGTTGATGCTATGATCATGAAATTTCATGATCCTAGCATCAAATATGCCATAGGAGAAGACCTTGAATGAGTTCGAAGATTAGCGACCTGGACCTATTTTTGAGGTCGCAGGGTCATTCCGAATCTGGTGGAAATTATCAGTTTAGCTAAGTTCTATATTTATATATACATAGTGGCATCATGAAACAAGGGGGAAGTTATGCCTTTGGGGATAAAAATTGCCATTGGGGTTATTTGCAGCCATTTGGAAACGATCAGTTCAGATAAGTTAAGGATGGGCTTGTGCAACAAAGGGGGTTTTATCCAATTGGGGAAAACATTGCAAGACTTTTAAGGTGGGCGACTTTGACCTTTTTTTTTAAGGTCACATGACATCCTCACAGGTTTCCCCAATGGGGACGTACGTGAATGCTTTGTGGCAGGCCAAGGGTTTCATATTTGTTATCAAATTCTAAAGAAACATCTGACAGATTGTGAATTTCATCAAACCCATGTTTTAGATTATGATAAAAGTTTTTTAGTAGTGTTTACCTGGTCATCAGAAAATTTTCAGATTATCAGTCATAATACAGGTTGGCAGCATTAATTCAAAATATGCAGACTGAAAGATCTAGATAATTTCATTGCAAGTGTAAGCTTAAGTGTGTTGTCCATATTGTAACTATACATGTGCTCTGTGTTTAAAATATTGGAAATATCTGTCAGATTGTGATTATCATCTGATTTGGCTGAATGCTTGTAATATATTTGGGTCAATGCATGTTCTTTATCAGTATAGAACATTTAATTTTGATAATTAAACAAATATTAATTTTCATTTGTTAATAAGATTCCGTTGCTGAAAACTGATACAAGAGGTTTAATGAGCAATGTGTGAGGACCATTGGAAATTCACTAGTGAAGTTCACTAGAACTTCGAGCAAAAATCATTTGAAGTTTTTGTGAACTTCACTTAAAGTTGAGAAGTTTATTCAAGATTCACACATGCATTCACAATGTACATAAAATAACTTTCAATATCATTTCACAACTAGGGGAGTGGTGCCACTGGCTGTGTTGGCCATCCCTTTTAACATAGGTAATACAGTGGGAGAATACCTCCCTTTTACACTAAGACTATAAGCCGATCTCTGAACCAATCTACCTCGGTCTGAAGCGGCCGCCAGCTTATTTTCTGCCTGAGCGGTAAACGTGATAGGCAGGTAGGCGCTTCTGTTCCCTCATGGCTGATTGGTTTAGCAGGGAATTTTCTGGTTGGCCGTGCTATTTTTAGACTGGGAAACACATTCCGGTCCACGGATTTCAAATGTTAAAGGAAGAGATGCGCATACACGTTACCGGGAGGAATCTCTCCTGGAAGATGGCTGTATGTAGAATTGTGATGGGCCTGGGTGGCCCTGATGTTCATCAGTGCCTTGTGGATATCTTCTACCTCTTATATAGGGACTTTCTGACAATGCTTTCTATCGTGCGGACATGTCTCTTGATGAAACCATTACTTTGGTAATAGTGTGGGGAGCTTGTAGTGTGAACTATGTATGGACCATTCTTGCATAAATGTTGGAATGCTTGCCCTGAGGATTGGGGGGCCAATATCAGTCATACATTTATCTGGTCGTCCAAACAGCTCAACAATATTTGGGAGAAAGTTGAAGGACATGATAGGCCATACAAGTTACTATTAAGAAGTGATTTGTAATGGTAAAAAATTGACATCAGTGTCCACCCTGGGTACAGATTGATTGTGACAAGGCCGAGTTTCATCTTGTCGGCTACCACTTTTCTGGATGCAGGTGTTGGCAATTGTTCTAAAATGGGGAATTTAGAGTAGCGATCAACTGTGAGAAGAAATTGTTTCCCATTGGCCTCAAATAAGTCTGCCAAGGCTCACTGGTACTTAGTGTGGTGCTTCAGATTAGCATCTTGATATGTGCCACTGGTTCGCAGAATTTGCAAAGCTTCTCAATGTCCTTATTTATGCCAACCAAAAATATACACTCTCACGGGCAAGGTGGCGAGTTTTGTTGATGCCTTGGTGTCCGTGGTGTAGTTGCTTGAGAATGTCCACGCACATCGCACAAGCCGCTCCCCTCTCCAGCTTCACCTACCTCGCAGGGGAAAATCAATGATTATGTCTCGTAAGAATTAATCAAACCGGATTACCCAGGTAAACAAGGTGCGCGTCCCTCAGCAGGAGACCAGGCTGAGGCTGAAAAATTGACTACTGGAAATTCTCCTACACGGAAAAGGATTCAAATGAATCTGATGACCTGGTTCGTTTACACTGACCACGTTCATGGCCCCGGTATTTTATAGGACGACAAACTCAAATGTTTGTCAGCAATTGCCATCTGTGCTAGCTTTCTAGATCTTGCTGGCGAGACAGAGGGCACCTGATGTTTACATTCAGGGAGGGGTAAGGCTCCTGTGGAAGTTGTCCCACATGCAAAGGAGTTGTGTTATCCAGTGAAAGTAGCTTATGCCCTGATGACGAGCTCCAGGAATGGCTGTCTGAGCATGGAGTGCGGCACTTTCACCATCTGGGCAGGTTCTTCCCAGCTCCTCGTTCTTACTTTTGAAGTACCAACCTGCCTGATCGAGTACCAGTGGGATTGGATTGGTGTAGGGTTCACCCTTATCCCTAATCCCAGATGCTGTTTTCGCTGCCAGCGCTATGACCATATAGTCAAGATCTGAGACTTGTGCCCGATGTGGCTCAACAGAACATGTTCATTCCTGGGAACAACCATGTAAACAGCCACCTTGTTGTATTAATTTTTGTCAGGCCCACACAGCCTTTGACCGTAGTTGCCCAAGGTGGACACTTGAGAATGAAGTCAACGATTAAAGGCAACCCAAGAGGTCCCCAGCCCTGCAGATTAGCAGAACAGTCTGTGGGTCCAGTAACCTATGCAACAGTTGCATCATTATTATCGTTTCCGAGGTCAACTCTGAGAAAGAGAGTTCAACTGGACTCTCAATACAAGTATTGAAAGGTAAACCCCAGTGAACCAAGTTAAAGTACCAATTGTAAAAGTCCATGTCATTGAAGACTCCAATATAATGACATTTCAGCCTAGACTTTCAACTGAGTCTCATCTCAGCTTTGAGGGAAGTCAAGTTCTCCCAGTTCCAAAGTGGGCAGAGTCCAAAGTGCAGTAAGCACAAAATATTCAGAGTCCAAAGTGTACAAGTAAATAACACAAGAGTGGATTTGCTTCCTCAGCTGGTGAAATGAAAACTGATCTTTTTAATGTGCACAAGGTATATGTATTAAAACACAATTCATGAAGTTTTCCCCCCAGCAGGGCTGAGAGGGAATTATCAACCAATCACAACACAGTAAACTCTACATTCCATGGGGTGATACCTCCCCCAAACAGGGCTGCTACCAGCATCTTTCTGCCAATTCTGGCAGGGATTAGTGAAACTGAGACAATGGAGCAAAAGTGGACCCCCTGCAGTGCTCTGCATTGTGCTGAGGCTATTTATAGCTCAAGTCACAATGGGCTATTGTACTGAGTGTCAACTTTGGCTTGGTTAGCAGTTTTGGAGGGAAAGTTTTGGAGGGAAAATTAGTAAGCACCTCCCACAATTCAGGACTTAACAGTGAGGCATCTTAACAGGGCAATGCACTCACATAGCACTGACAATAAATCAATATGTAGCAAAAGGAATGATACTTGTCATCAATTGACAATTGATTGATAATACAGTCAATCAATTAATAATATAATCAATGTTAACAACATAATAATAATAAAATCAATGTTAATAATATAATCAATGCTAACAATATAGTCAATATTAATAATCAACATTCCTTGCAGCAGGCTAAGCTAGCTAAGACTAAGCATAATTAACAAGCAACTGGGCACATGTGAGTGGAGCAGTGACCAGCTAAAAATGTAGTGATGAGCACACACTACTACTGCATTTAGGTCACATGAGCAGAGGCCTGCATAGGGCAGGTGTAATGAAGAGCAAATGTCATATAACTCTAACTGACATATATCCTTTGCCTAGGGCAAGTGTAATGAGGAGCATACAATCAATGCACCTGTCATGTTACTCTAACTGACATATGACATATATCCTTTGCCTAGGGCAAGTGTAATGAGGAGCATACAATCAATGCACCTGTCATGTTACTCTAACTGACATATATCCTTTGCCTAGGGCAAGTGTAATGAGGAGCATACAATCAATGCACCTGTCATATAATAAGTGTTTGCCATGGGCTGCACTTTACATCACTCCCCCCCTTATTCTAGCTCATTGATGGCAATCAGCAAGGAGCGTGCTTGGGGATGATCAAGAAGTTATCAGCCTGGCAATATAAACAATTCTGACATGCTAAACAGTCCTGACATGTTAGACAATTTCGACATGCTAAGTAACTCGACATGCCAGATAATTCTGACATGCTCAACAATTCTGAAATGTTAGATAATTCTAACATGCTAAGTAACTCGACATGCCAGATAATTCTGACATGCTTAACAATTCAGAAATGTTAGATAATTCTAACATGCTAAGTAATTCTCAGTGACATCAATATGTGAAGCACAGTGAGCAAAAGGAAAAATGGCTACAACAATGCTGCAAGGTTAAGACAAATGGTGACAAGCCTGAGGAAACAAGGGTATTTCTCATTTTTACCTAAGCTAAGAACAGCTCTATGTTTGTGGGGATCTCATGACTACTTGTCATCCTGACCATGTCTCCCCCTTGAGGTAAGATCCAAGGGATCCAGCAGTGCGATGCATGCGTGGGTGCATGACATGCCAATGTCAGTTAACTTGGTTGTAGTCTGGGCTCAGCTCAGCATGCTGTCGCCGTCGTGCCTTGAGACTATTTCCCATATCCTTGCTAGGCTGCCCAAGCGGCAATGCCCAAGGCTAGTCAGTTCCAGGAGACACTGAATTCCTTTGGCCAGTGAATTCGAGTCAGCGGTGAACTCCAGGAGTTTAGTGAATTCTATTATGCAGCGAATTCCAGGCGTCAGTGAACTCTACCATACAGTGAGTTCCAGGAGTCAGCGAATTCCGTGTAGTGAATTCCATCAGCCAGTGAATTGTAGTAGACAGTGAATTCCAGTGGTAAGTGAATTCCAGCAAATAGTGAATTTCATCCGCCAGTAAATTCTAGTGGACAGTGAATTCCGTGTAGTGCATTCCAGTAGACAGGGAATTCTAGTAGACAGTGAATTCCGTATAGTGAATTCCATCAGCCAGTGAATTCTAGTAGACAGTGAATTCCAGTAGACAGTGAATTCCGTATTGTGAATTCCATCAGCCAGTGAATTCTAGTAGACAGTGAATTCCTTTAGACAGTGAATTCCAAGAGTTAGTGAACTCTACCATACAGTGAATTCCAGGAGTCAGTGAACTCTACTATACAGTGAATTCCAGGAGTCAGTGAACTCTACTATACAGTGAATTCCAGGAGTCAGTCAATTCCAATCAACAGTCAATTCCAGGAGACAGTCAATTCCAGGAGACAGTCAATTCCAGGAGACAGTCAATTCCAGTCGACAGTCAATTCCAGGAGACAGTCAATTCCTTGATTTTCTTGCCAGAGGCCGGCTGATCCTGGTCGTGTGTGCGGTGAGTGGCTGTCCTGTGCAGACGCTTGAAGTCCTTGTTCATGGGAGGTGCAGCTCTGGTCACTGCAGAGGTCCTGGGGTCAGGAGGGTCACCAGGTGACTGGAGGTCCATCCTGGAGGCTGCACACCTTTTAGGGTGATTTAGAGCATAAATGCCTCACTAGCTCATCTGAGCCTCAAGCACATTGTCAATATGTGCTTGGCTGTACTTGCAGTTGCAAGTGTTGACATCACTTAGCAGTGAAGGGCTTGTCTCTCTCTCCTTCCTGTGGCATAAGTGTGTTGTCTGTCCTGGTCCATCATCACGTCGGGGTCACCAATGTAAAAGTCCATGTCATTGAAGACTCCAATATAATGACATTTCAGCCTAGACTTTCAACTGAGTCTCATCTCAGCTTTGAGGGAAGTCAAGTTCTCCCAGTTCCAAAGTGGGCAGAGTCCAAAGTGCAGTAAGCACAAAATATTCAGAGTCCAAAGTGTACAAGTAAATAACACAAGAGTGGATTTGCTTCCTCAGCTGGTGAAATGAAAACTGATCTTTTTAATGTGCACAAGGTATATGTATTAAAACACAATTCATGAAGTTTTCCCCCCAGCAGGGCTGAGAGGGAATTATCAACCAATCACAACACAGTAAACTCTACATTCCATGGGGTGATACCTCCCCCAAACAGGGCTGCTACCAGCATCTTTCTGCCAATTCTGGCAGGGATTAGTGAAACTGAGACAATGGAGCAAAAGTGGACCCCCTGCAGTGCTCTGCATTGTGCTGAGGCTATTTATAGCTCAAGTCACAATGGGCTATTGTACTGAGTGTCAACTTTGGCTTGGTTAGCAGTTTTGGAGGGAAAGTTTTGGAGGGAAAATTAGTAAGCACCTCCCACAATTCAGGACTTAACAGTGAGGCATCTTAACAGGGCAATGCACTCACATAGCACTGACAATAAATCAATATGTAGCAAAAGGAATGATACTTGTCATCAATTGACAATTGATTGATAATACAGTCAATCAATTAATAATATAATCAATGTTAACAACATAATAATAATAAAATCAATGTTAATAATATAATCAATGCTAACAATATAGTCAATATTAATAATCAACATTCCTTGCAGCAGGCTAAGCTAGCTAAGACTAAGCATAATTAACAAGCAACTGGGCACATGTGAGTGGAGCAGTGACCAGCTAAAAATGTAGTGATGAGCACACACTACTACTGCATTTAGGTCACATGAGCAGAGGCCTGCATAGGGCAGGTGTAATGAAGAGCAAATGTCATATAACTCTAACTGACATATATCCTTTGCCTAGGGCAAGTGTAATGAGGAGCATACAATCAATGCACCTGTCATGTTACTCTAACTGACATATGACATATATCCTTTGCCTAGGGCAAGTGTAATGAGGAGCATACAATCAATGCACCTGTCATGTTACTCTAACTGACATATATCCTTTGCCTAGGGCAAGTGTAATGAGGAGCATACAATCAATGCACCTGTCATATAATAAGTGTTTGCCATGGGCTGCACTTTACACAATGTTACTACTACAAAATCTCTTAGTTCATCGGCTTCATCCACACCTGGGGATGTAGCTGAGGTGGGCCCCATTGAAACGTTGAAATCAAAACAGCTTCTGATGATGAGCCTGAGTAACCTCGGGCAAATCCCAGATCTGAAGATCGAGAACTGTATCTAATCATGGTTCTCAGGAACCTCACTGGTGATTATTCCCCAGTTCGTGATGATCTGGTGGAAAACAACCTGGATACTACCCTAAAAATGCTTGTTAATCATAACCAGACACGTGTGTTGCTTCCAGGCCGATCTCAGAGTTTTCCGCCATACAACACTCAGTTTCTCCATTTTGCGGTGTGGCAATAACATACATCCATAAAAAGAGCAACAGTATGTGCTAAATAATCCTGCTTGTGCAACTGACAAAATCTGCCCAAACCGACATCGAAATGCATTATATTGTCTATAAAAACTGCCAATGATGCTGTCAAGATCATCGCAAGGAGAGTCTGCATATAATTTGTGTCCTAGGTGAACTGCAAGCATTGGACTCTGTACTAAGGTACCAAAAATGTTGATTGTGATTTCTCTATTTGAGACCTTATCATCAAAGAGAATAAACTGGCTCTTTGCTCCATTGAATTGAACTTTATAATCCTGAGAGTAGATTTGGCATATACGGAGCATACTCTGCAGTCCAGATCTTGTTGGGGAGAGTAAAACCAAGTCATCTGCATAAGCTACACACCCTATGAAGTGTGGGCCAACATAACACCCATATCAACTTTGCCTAAGCTGCATGATAAGTTCATCAAAGTAAATCCCAAAAAAGAAAAGGGGATATAACTCCCCCTTGTTTTACCCCATTGTTTACAGCAAAGGTATCTGAATGATAACCATTCCATTTTATTCAGAGTTTCTGGTTAACATACATGTACATTAAAAGGCGAACATATAATACATCCATGCCTTTGTCCAGCAAAAGGTTGAATAATCTCACGTATTGTAAATGGTCAAAGGCTTTGGTGGCATCTAACATAACTGCATAGACAGAGCTGCCCCTTGATGGGAAGAGTTTGGTAACCTCAGATACAATGCTGGAACACAAAGTTGTGGATGATTTCTTCTTGAAGCCAAATTGTAAATTGTCTGTTGATAGGGCTTGACCGTGAGGGCATAATCATACAGCTTCAGAATACTGTTTATCAATGTAATGGCCCTATACTTGTCTGATGATGCAGTAAATCCTTTTACCTTTGGGTATTGGTGACATTGTTCCAATCAAGAGTTCATCAGGTGCATAGCCATGAGTTGTCATCATTCGAAATAGCAATGACAGTAGGGTCTTAAGTCTCTGCGGAGCATTTATTACACAGTCTGAGCTGAGGCCAAGATAACCATCTGCCTTCCCAGCCTTCAATCTACTGAGAATTTTGTCAACATCAATGTTCAGAATATGGATCCTATCATATGCTGTAGGAGGCAATGCATCTTCGATTCGCTTCATCAGCACCCTCATGTCATCCTGAGAGGAAGGTACACTTGAGTATAAACCACTGAATTTGTCATGAAATATCTTCAAAATGTCATGTGGATTGTTTGCACCATCAATTGTTGTAGGAGTTACCTTTCTTACTTGAGTCATACATTGAATTTCACTCCATAGGTTTCTGTCTTTCTTACTTAATGATTCTGCCATCTTTTGAGACAGAATGATATTCTCATTACACTTGCAGTGCCGTATGGAGTAGTGATATTCTTTCCTGGATCGCACCATCTCATCACGCACTTTACCCCTTGGTGTTCTACCTTGGTTGACCCATTCATGGTGCCAATGTAATGCTTCTCTCCTCTTGCCAGCCACATGATCATTCCAACCTGGGATACAACGTTGTCTTGTAGCACCAGTCTTTGGAATGCACTGATTCATAGTCATAATTGTGATCATTTAGGAGGCAACTGATCCTACCCAAGGTATTCATCAGATCATGATAATTCCCACTGTGGTATCTATTGTCACATGGCAGATAGGTGTTGATCAGTAATAACCTTAGGTTATTTCATCCTACAATCCTCGAATAACCCTGACTCCATTGGCAAGTGTAAGCAAGCCAGCACATATTCGAGGATTGTCGGATGAAAAAAATTTAAAATTGCAATTTCCAAATAATGGCACACCCTCCAAATGGGCGCCCCAGTCGCTGTACAGATTCATCCATAGCAGAGACTCCAGAGAATCCAATGTCTCCCCAAAAGTTGGAGAACTGACTCTCATAAAGGTAATGTTCTTGAATAAGAATAATGTCACTTTTGTCTAATACATCCTTGTAATATCTTAGTCCAGTATCTTTGAAGTGCTTACAGTTGTATGACGTAATAGCCACTGAGTTCTGATTCGCCATAATGATTTACAGGACTAAAGCCCCGTTCCCACATAGCCGAGTTACTCGTAGTCAACTCGTAGTAATAACAAAAATTACGTAACACCCAAAATTCGAGGAGTTGGCGACGAATTTTTGCGGAAAAAATGACCAGGAGTGACTCGCCGAGTTACTCGCCGAATTACTCGCCGAGTTACTCGGCCGAGTACCAGGAGTGACTCGCCGAGTACCAGGAGTAACTCGCCGAGTACCAGGAGTAACTCGCCGAGTACCAGGAGTAACTCGCCGAGTACCAGGAGTAACTCGCCGAGTACCAGGAGTAACTCGCCGAGTACCAGGAGTAACTCGCCGGGTGAAGCAAGGTGTCTACGACAGCGACGAGTCACCCATCGAATGATAGGCCGACGCCAGCCTACCTGCATTCTCAGATGAATATCTCGCTTAATATTTGGTCTATTTTCAATCTGAAAATCTGTGTGGAATAAGTATGAACTCGACTATAATTCAATATTTATTTGACGAAAATCGGACTAATATTAGGGGAACAGCAGCCTTTTAAAGTAGCGCTCAGCCTTACCTGCATTAATACAGTCCGGGCGCGGACGTCTGCGAGAGCACCACTGTTTGCCTCCGCCAACTTAAGCTGCCTTCTCAGACGAATATCTCGCTTAATATTTGGTCTATTTTCAATCCGAAAACGCGTATGGAATCAGTATGATTTATACTACAATTCAGTCCTGATTTGACGAAAATCGGATTAATATAAATGGAGCAGCAGCCACCGCAAGACAACTGCCTTCTCAGACAAATATCTCGCTTAATATTCGGGTTTTTTTAAATCCGAAAATACCTATGGAATCACTATGAATTATACTACAAAACAATCTTTATTTGACGAAAATCGGACTGATATTAGAGGAGCAGCGGCCTTTTATATTATATACGACCCCCTACGCTGATGATGCATGTACTAAAGGTAGAACTCGGCGAGTTACTCGGCGAGTTACTCCTACAACTCGGTGAGTTACTCCTACAACTCGCCGAGTTACTCCTCGCACTCCTGAACATCCCCCCCGAGTGTAATACGAGCGAAAATAGCGCCGAGTAACTCGGCGAGTTCGAGGAGTAACTCGGCGAGTGCGAGGAGTAACTCGGCGAGTTCGAGGAGTAACTCGGCGAGTCATGGCCGAGTTTTTGGACTCCTGGATAATTCGCTGAGTGTGCCGTGCAGCACGGCATACTCGGGAGACTCGGCAAACTCGGCTCCAAATCTCACGAGTTCGCTACGAGACTCAGGAGTTACTCGCCGAGCATCTCTCGAGTGCGAGGAGTAATCGCCGAGTTTAGTAAGAGTTGGGCCCGAGAGGCGTGTTACGTAATACTACGAGTTGACTACGAGTAACTCGGCTATGTGGGAACGGGGCTTAAGTGGTCTCGACGCTGTCTGCATTGCCAACTCTCACCCAAATATCTTGGGGCCAGAATTCCGAAGTGTAAACTCTATTATAGTCAGTCATTCCAATGTTGATACGAAACTTCTTTGTATCCCAGTCAGGTTGGTAACGAGGCTCCCACAGATGAATGTGCACTTTACCTGACTTACTACTGCCACCTTCTTCAATGAATTTGCGGAGTTCTTCATCTTGCATATCCTTGTCAACATTGTAGATCCAGAGGTCACGATTTGGTCCTAATCCAGCTTTAAACTGAGTACCTGCTGAAGAGCCCTGTATTGCTTGTTTCTTTTTTGCGCCATTTATTTTTTAATTACCTTTCTTCTTTCATAACCTTGCAGCTGCCATTCGTTTGTTTCATCTTCTACATCTTTGTTTCTATTTATCTGTGATTCTTGAGCCGATGCAGTTCCTATGGAAAGACTGACTGTTGGTCCTGATTGATTGCCACCAATACTGTTGGATGTATAGGTCTCCTCAAGTTTGTGTGCAGTCGTCCTTCTGCAGACGATACATTTTCTGTAGGTGCATTAAGATGTGGCCATGTTACTTAGTTAAGGTTGTTCCTTGTCATTTGTTTTTCAATGGCTTCTATTTTCATTCCTTGTTCATCAGTGGTCTTGTCTATACAGCTTCTCCACTCTTCTAATCTAGACAACTTGCTTTCCAATAACACAAGGCGTTTATGACCTTTTAGGTTAAAACATTATTAACTTCAACTACCCCTATCCTCGGTCATCAATTCAGGAATAAGGACCTTCAATGATGACACCAGATTCAATAGAAAGTTCATCTCTGCATGACCAGAAGGCTTGAACGTTATCAGGCCAGCCTTACAAAATAATACCTTTCATGACGCACGTGAAGTACCTCTCGCTTTTTCTGGAAAAGTTTATTAGTGCGATGCTTATTTCATCAATATGGTCATCCAGTTCAGTCTAACTGGCATTTGCAGGATTCGAAGTCACTTTATTTGGGGCTACGTGATATGTATGCAGTGAATCACAGCAATGAATGGTTTACCATACAGGTATGTATGGGGGTCTCTGTATTCCAAGGACAATAGCCAACATTTCACATTCTATGTGCTATATTGCTCATTCATATGTTGAATGTCATGGACCTTATCGGGGTCTGGTTGCACACCTTGGTGTGTATATAGGTTACCAACGAACGCCATTCTGCTTTTTTTGATGGAGCATTTCTAGCTGTTGAAAACAAGCCCTTTTTCCGCAGCTCGTGACATCGGCATATGTAAGTTCCAGTCATGTTCTTCTTCCGTTTGTCCAACTACTGCAATGTAATCGGCTGTACTGGTGACTCCATCCAGTCCTTCCAGGATTTCAACCGGCCTGGCTTGGACTAAGTCTTGCGATTCTCAAAGATTACACTGGAGATGTTTCCAGCAGTAACGCCCAAATGATGTGCGGAAATTGGTCAATAGCTGTGAGTCCTCATATTGAGGTATCGACCAATGTCCAGCCTTTGTGTTGAGTTTACTGAATACCTGAGCACCAACAAAGTTGGAGTTGAGTTCCTCTAGGTATCTTTTGGGGACATCGCTTGAGGCTGTCGTTCAGTTTTTGGGGATTCAGACATATGTGCCGACTGTTGTCTTTCTTTGTGCTGAAGGCAAGACTCGAGCACCAGTCCATGTTTTCAATGACTTTGCGAAGGACTTGATCTTGGACTCTGCTGTAAGTTTGTCCTTAATGTGAATACTGCTCTTTCGAGGGGAGTCAATAAATGGTACTGCGCCAGCGTTTAGGTGCAGCCAAGCTTTCCCTGGAAAGTTCCCAATGGTATCAAACTGCTATGGGTTTGCCTTCTTTAACTGCTGTAGACGACAATGGTGTATTATTTATACCATCATTGTGAATGGTAATTTTTAGTTGCACACTTGTGGGACATTGTGTTGATCCACGTTGATGTCTTGTGTTGGCATGCAATGCTGATGGTGTCCAGACATGAAATATTGTCACCACTGCGAAATCAGCATGATATTGGCTGCAGGTTATAGCCTGGTGAGCAAATTTTCTGATGTATCATACATCTATTGAATGTTCTTAGTGGCAAGGCGTTGCAAGACGTGCCAAGGTCAATCTTTAGCTTCAAAGTATGCCCATTCACAACATATGTCAGCTTCATTTTCAAGGTAATGTATGCCTCTTGTCAGAGTTAATCAACGTTAATTTTGTCCAGACATTTCTTACTGATTGTTATGGCAAGAAGCTTCTTTTACATGTCGTACTGGTTGTCATTTTCATGGTCGATGGCATCAACTGCTGACTTATGGAATTGATTTTGAGACCCTGAATGACGTCTCAGTGTGTTGCTCCTATGCTCGTATCGTCGACATCGGCTTCTTCTTCATCTTTTGACAGCATTTTGCCCAATGACCCATGATGCCACAGGCAGAGCATTCATCCTGGTAGACAGGGCATTGTCCCAGTTTGAGAATACTATAACAATTGGACAGTTCTTACGATGGCTGCTGTGGATGGCATTAGGTTTCAGAGGGGAGACACTTGACATTCCTAGCTGATATAGCTTGCTATTTCCAGCCACCACTGCTTCGAATTTGCAGCCTCTTCCATGACATCATCTAGTTTTGTACCGGCAGGTTTGCTGTACTGCCAATCGCGGAATGATTTGTGTGGAGTGCTGACACTGATAAGCTCAGTGATGTGCTCAGTGACTTTTTCACCAGTGAATGACATTTCAAACCAGTTGTGCATGATCTGTTCACAGAATCAGGGCTTCAGAGTTGGGAGTCGGAGTCGAGGAGTCGGAGGGTTTTGACTGACCAACTTGAGCAATGTCATTTATTTTAAAAATATCAATAGTATGATTCTGAAATTACAACATAATAGAAACAAAGTGACTACATAGGCCTACTTACAATCAGTCACAAAATAGAAATAGACCAGACATTAGGTTATTAATAAACTCTTTACAGTCACATTTTCTTCCAATTCGCCCTCAGGAATAGTATGGCATTGATTGCATCTTCTTTGAGTGATGCTCTCAAATCTGACTTAATGATTTTGAGTGCTGAAAACAATCCGATGATGATAATGATGTCACAGACTTTCACGTTCTAGAGTGCTGGTAGTTTCTTGCTTCGAACTCACTCTGTCCCAACGCGTTCACTTTGTTGTATTCCTCAATATCATAACAACGAGCAATGGGTTCCTGTTCAGTACATTTATTTGTGGAAATTCAAATTTTTTTCATATTTTGATGTATCTTCACGACTGCTAGTGAATATGTGCGGGATTGAGGTACCGTAAAATGGGGCAAATAGAGAACATTAAAAAATGCTGCCAAAAGTATATAAATATGCAATTAGCATTGAACTATATTGTGTAAATTTAATACAAGGTTTTTGACTACTAGGATTATACCTTGTACGCCCTTTTACAAATAAATGCGTGCATTGAATGTGTGTTCAAAAAAGTACAACAGATTTGACTGAGACAACACACAGAAAATGTAATAGATTGTGTCATTACACACTATGTAGTGTCATTAGGTAGCGGTTCTGTCACACCAACCACATAATAATGCAGTAAATAGTGTACAGATTGATTATTTTATCTATGTGGAGTTATATTAAACGTTAAATACAGTGATAGATTAACATGATGAGTGTCCTTCAATACAATTTTTATCCAGTGCTCACAAAATTTCTTTAATTACTAAATAAGAATTGTCAATATACACTTAGTGAGTATCATGCAGTTTCCTGTTGTGTTGTTGCACTCTGCCGCCATCTTGTTACAGGCTAGAACTGCATGCATTGTCCTCTGACTTCACCTCCCACTTTTCTAAGTCATGTTTCACGTCACTGTTCACTGTATTATGAATCACTTCTTACCAACAATCTCTGACTATTTCTTTGTGCTTGCATCTTGCATTAGTTCTAAAAATGCGCAACTTAGTTCAGGCGGTACGTAGTATCGCCTTTGCAGCACCTCTGGTGGCAATTGGGCGTGTAAGTAATAATGAAGGAATGATCGAGTTTACACTGCAAATCGCGCTATTACCATACTTTTGGGGCCCACCGCTGCAATATTTTAATTAGGCGAGTGAATGGACGAGATGAGAGTTACACGTGTAAAAGTCATCAGAAGTGTCAAGAATTGCATTTTCGAACATATCTATCACTCACAGGTCAATATTTGGACATAAATAGATAGCTTGAGTACCGGCCGAATCCACGCCTAACTTCTCAGGTCCATTACTCAAATAAGATGTGGTCTAAAGCATGCAGTTTGGGCTTAAAACTTACTTTAAAAGATGCTCTTTCTCAGACAACCAAAACCATGAGTTGTCAACCTGTAATTGTTATTGTTTAGTGGTTCCTGGAAGTAGTTTTTTGTGCTCTCAAACACACAACAGCAAAATCAACTTACACGCCCTATCATACATTACATTTCCAAGCCCAAAGACGAGCTTTAGTGTTATACCTGTTCTCATTTTGTAGTGATGCTGAGCTGCTGAGGGATGTTGCATGCATTGCATGTTATTTTTCTTCTCAGTTGTCAAACTTCCATTGGTGGCATGGATAGTTACTCCAATGCCTCAGAGCTGCATTTTGTTCCCGATGCATGCGGTACATAATCTGACAACAGTTGCACCAGCAGTGCTTGGGTTTGTAACCCAATTTGTCGGGCAAAGCTTGTCTTTTGGAGTCATTACTGTTTTCTCTCACCCATTCAGGAGGAGGGGTGCAACAAGGCAAAGATACTACATCAGCATCGCTGTCATCTTTGGGTTGGCTTTTAAAGAGATCCGCTGCATCCTGTTGGTCCAGCGTACAGTCTTCTTTCTCAAACTGGTCGTCCAGCTTTGCAGTGAGGTCGTGAAGGGATGTTGATGAAGTGATGAGATCAATCTGGGAAACCTTACGATTAGGATAAAGAAAGTTGTTTGCGGAGGCCACAGCTCTGGCTTGACTGTCAGCTAATAAAGTGTGATGACTCTCTGGAGGTCTTTTACTGGCAGTTGGTGCTTTGGCTCCAATGCCACTCATGACAGCTGCAGAAATCCTAGAAAAGAAAGTACCACAACAGTCACTCTTGTATTTTCTTTTCTTTTCTTAACAGAAGTATTTGTGAATATACATACTGATATTAATTTTGAGCTGACTGTACAACTTGGATGTATTTGAGATATGTAAAATTAGTAGGAAAAAATTTAGTAAGAAAATGTTTTTCAGTATCTTACAGTTGGCGTTGACCTTCGGATATCAAGATGGGGACCTTTGGGTTGGCAATAGAAGACTTCTGCTGAGTCACAGATTTTCTTCGACCATTTGCAAGAGTCAGTTTTTGGAAGTTGTCAGTGATCTGATTATCATTTGAGAATGTTCTTTTGTTTTGAAGCAGCATGTTGCTGTTAAACGTTTGATGGTGGTCTATTGGAGGCAGAATACTTGACTTCCTGGGATTTGACGAGGATGCTGCTAAAATGTAAATCAAATATGTAAACAAAGCAATACCTGGTAGCATAATATAGGTGTTTAGCACTATATATTATCACTTATTGCCTTTATCGACGAGTAAAGTGATACACTCAGCAACATTGAAAATGCACACCTAGAGATTGGTTGGGCCTTGTAAAGGATATTGTGAGGAAGATTATTTGTGGTAATATTTTGAGCAACGGCAAAGTTTTAGCATGAAGCATCTGTCAAAACAGGCATTTTTAGACAATTTTGGTCTGACGTCAAACTTTGCAAGGCAATATGTTGTAAAGTTATAGCGTTGCATCAGTCTGTAAAAGGAGTCTGACAATCAATTTATCCCATTGGTTTCATATTATGTTAAATGGTTGTACAGCACATGTAGAATACATGTACCAAGTTATGTCATTGAGAACAAGAAGTTAAATTAAAAAAAAAAAAAATTCCCCTACCTACCCGAATAACTGATATGGTAGTCTGGGAAATTTTTTCCTTTTGGTAATAAAAAAAGTATAATTTCACATTACATGCTAAAATACATACCTTGCTTGCTAGCTGTTGATGTTTGTGAAACTTTCCTCTCTAGAGTTGGCCGAAACTGTAAGGACAAAACAAATAATAGTAATAATAGTGACTTACGCAAATAATAGTGACTTACGCAAGTGTCTCAAGCATGTGAACCCAAAAAAGACACAATACAAGAAACTTTACATTATGTGCGGCACTAACGATATATCTACAAAAAAGCCTGTAGATAAAATATCCAAAGAATGTGAAAAGCTTCTACATGAAGCTAAACTAAGGGCAGAGACAGTGTACCTGTCAAGCATCCTGCCATGTATAGATGGAGAATCATATGTGACAAAGATTGACACATTGAACCAAATTCTTATTACTTTGGCTTACTCTCAAGGGGCAACATTTATCAATAATGATAAGAATTTTAAGTACAGAGATGATACTATTGATGCAAGCCTATTACTGCCTACTGACAAGCTGTATCTCACAGCAAGGTGCAACAAAGCTCCTGCAGAACCTACAGCTCAATGAAGAAGCAAAAGCTGCTATCAGTAACCCCTAACCCCACAGACAGGTGGCACAATAGACGTTCAACAGCCAAGACAAATGACGGCATCAATAGCAATAATCCGAGGCCTGCAAGGTCATGGTCAACCGCAGTACCCCCTCAGTCAATTGACAAAATGCGCACTTCCATTTGGGACTGCAGTAAAACCAACCAGCAGCAAACCCAACCTCAGGGACCTCACAACTCGATTGACAAGCAATAACTCAGATTCCGAGGACACTCACCCCTTAGCAACTTGTTTGAGGCACCAATTACTGTCTGGGGAATGCAGTTCAGAAGCTCCGAACACAGCTTCCAGTATGGCAAGGCAGTGGCCATGAACCAAACGCATGCAGTAAATGAAATTCTCAATGCCAGAACACCCCAAGAAGCCAAAGGCATTGGGAAAAAAGCGCAAACTGATCAAGGATGGCAAAATATCAGACAAGGCATAATGTATCAAATCCTGTGTGAAAAGGCGATACAATGCCAGGTGTTTAATGATTGTCTGAAAGCAACCGGCACAAAAAGGCTAATAGAAGACATTGAAGACCCCTTTTGGGGTTGTGGTATACCAGGAGACGGCTTCAATATGCTGGGACAACTACTAATGAGCCTACGAAACAACTTGCCAAATGTTGATAACCACAAATACACATCGCCAGCAAAACATCATATGAACCCAACAAGATCCAACCAACCCAGTCAAAAAAGAGACCAGATCAGGTGCTTTAACTGTGGAGAATTCTCTCATACAGTTAATAGTATCGAAATAGTGGCCCTCTACAATGCTTTGCATGTCGGGAAGAGGGTCACAAGCAGAACTTCTGTCCTCATAAGGTGCGACAAGACATTGGTTACTACCACAGACAAATTCATATTAATATGTTGGCCAAGAAGAGCCCTGGTCACACTGTAATTGATGTGAATAACTCTAATAATGCTGTGAATACATCATTTGATGTAATTGATGAACTGATTCAGTCTCCTGCTGCATCTGTTACAGATGCCAATTTGTCAAACTCTACATACATGTATTCTGCTTTATCAGAGACTGTAACTCTCACTAATGAAACTGATGAATGTGATTTTAATGATGATTTTAACATAAATCAGAGTACATGCATATCAACAGCAATGCAGAATACTGTAAACTATGAAGGTCCACTAATTAGCGAGTTGAAAGGTAAACGAGCAAAAAATGCCAAGCATATAATCTTTGCCCATGCAAATGTAAACAGTGTAAAAAACAAATTTGAATACTTTAAACAGATACTTTCAGAGGGTCTTGTGGACATACTATGTATCACAGAAACAAAGCTTGATAGTTCATACTCCAGTGCATTGTATAGCTGCAAAGATTTCAAATGTTACAGAAAAGATAAAACCTCACAGTCTGGAGGTATGATGGTTTTTGTGTAAGGTCTGATATTACGCACAATAGAGTTACCCAGAATGAAATAATAGACAATTCATGTCATATAGAAAATATTATAATAGAATTTGACTTTAAGAAATTTAAAGTAATGCTGATCTGTGTGTATAAAAATCCAAATGTTCCTAAAGATAAATTTATGGGTCATATGATAAAATTATATGATGTTATCACTGAGAGCAACAAAGAAAGTATCTTGGTCGGTGATATAAATATTGATATGACATTAAATAGTGATATTATGATCTAAAAAATGTAATGAAAGCACCCACTTGTTTCAAAAGTGAGAAAGGAACACTAATAGACCCTGTCATAAGATGTGTAGTCCATTCAATGTTGTGTGTGGAACAAATGATTTCCACAACATGGGCTGTGTATTGGAATATAGCTGTCCTGTGATTAAATATATATAGGATGCAGTACAGATCCTACAAAGAATTTGATGAAAATAGATTTAAGCATGATGATGATTGTATACCTGTACAGATATGTAACACATTTAATGATATGGATGATCAATATTGGGCTTTCTCTATAATGTACAAATCAGTATTGGATGAGCATGCTCCTCTGAAAACAAAAGTTGTAAGAAGTGAGAAAATACCTTATATGAGTTCAGATTTGATGAAGGCAAGGTACAAAAGGAATCACTATAAAAAAGTGTATGTTAAAAATCCCAACCATACAAACTGGGATTTATTTAGAAGACAAAGGAACTTGGTAGCTGGTATGCGACGAAATGCAATTAGAGAATATTTTGTTAAAAAATTTTAAATTTCAAGCGACCCCAAGAACTTTTGGTCTACAGTCAAACCTTTCTTTTCTGGAAAGGTATATTAAATGCAAATGGAAAAATTATCTTAAATGAAAATGACAAGATTGTTAGTGATACTCAAAGTGTATGTGATGTACTTATTGAATACTTTGTAAATATAGCAAATGATATAGGACCAACTGACAAAATGCTGTCAGATGTCAACAATCTTGACAATTGTTTGGTAATCCACAGTAGTCATCCAAGCATTACATCAATAGGTCAGTATGTACAGTTGGAAAACAGAGCAATGTTTGAGTTTAAACCAGCTGGATATGATTGTATTCCACCTAAAACGGTGCAAATGTGTCACAATGAATTAGCTCAGTCTATTGCCATGTTGATAAATAACTGTTTCTGTAAAGGTCAATACCCTGTAGACATGAAAAGAAGTGAAGTATCGCCAATATTTAAAAAGAAAGACTTCATGAAAAAGGAAAATCATAGACCTATCAACATCATTGGGATATTCCCAAAAATGTTTGAATCTGTTATTGCTAAACAGATTGAAGACTTTATGTTTCCAGTTTTTAATAGCTCGCTTGGAGCATACAGGAAGGGACATGGCTGTAGTCAGATGCTTACTTCTGCAGTAGATAATTGGAAAAAGGCGCTAGATAATAATGATGTTGTTGGTATGATACTAATGGATCCATCGAAGGCGATTGTTCCTTATTGCACGCCTATGGGTTCTCTATTACATCATGTAGTTTTATGCTGAGCTATCTCACTGAAAGAGTGCAAAGAGTAAAAATCAAAGATAAAAGAAGTTCATGGAATATTTTAACAAGGGGTATCCCCCAGGGCTCATGCTTAGGGCTGTTATTATTTATTATTTTTATTATATCCGCCTTCACAATAACATCCACTTAAAATCTAACCACATACCCCGTATTCAATGTTTTATGTGATGCTATTTCCCATTCCCAGGTTCACACATCTCTACTACGTCAATTTGGGGTAGATCTTCAGCCAACACCCATCCCACATCGACTCAGGCCAACCAACTTCAAACTCAATTGGACACAGCTCTAAAAGGATCCCTGCAACCGTCCACGGCCAACTCATACAACCACCACTGCCAAACTTTCCTCCAATTCGTCGCTCTGCAGCTACAGGAGCAACCCATTATCCCAGTACCTATAAACCATGTATGCCTCTTCCTTATTCATCTACAGAACAAATACCTTTCCCACACAACCATCCGCTCATATCTGTCAGCCATATCCTTCGTCCACAAAATTAATAATTCACCTGATCCCACAGCCGCATTTATCTTAACCAAAACTCTGCAGGGCATTTGGAACCAGCAGACCCCCACCAACAACCAACTACTGCCAATTACTAGAGATACCCTGCGATCCCTGTTGCAAGTGCTCCCTTATGCAATACCCGGCAATTACAAGCACGCCCTCTGGCATGCCCTATTTTTACTCACCTACCATGGCTGCTTGCGCTCGGGAAAGGTGACACAGGCTGCTAATCCATCCAACGTAATCCAACTATCACAGATTACTCTCGTCAGCACCACCATACAGATTAAATTTTATCGCTATAAACACAGCCAGGGTGCTACACCCACTCTTATCATCCCCACTGAACCACATGGCACCCAATGCCCAGTCAATGCAATTCAAAACTACATCACTATACGGGGTAACAGCCCAGGCCCCCTCTTCCTTAACTGAAACAGAGTACTGGTTACCAGAACCAAATTCGTGGCAATCCTCAAAGCTACTGCCACCATGTCATCGCTCCAGGCACACCGCTATAACACCCACTCCTTCTGGGTGGGCAGAGCCACACAGTTGGCCATCGACGGCCAACCTGACCAAATCATTCGAGCCGCTGGCTGATGGAAAAGCACGGCATACCAGCACTACATTCAGCCAAACAACTTCACTCTACCCCAGTGAACCTGCAACAGCTTGGCACTTGCCAGCTGTACTTCACACTGCAACAATTTGGTGCTTGCTAACTGAACTTCATCCTGTAACAGTTTGGTGCTTGCCAACTGAATTTCACCCTGCACCAGTTTGGTACTTGCCAACTGGACTTTAACCGGCAGCAGTTTGGTGTTTGCCAGCTGTGTCAGGCCACTTCAACGGACCAAGGAGAGAGAGCGAAACACTGACATTTTGGGATGAACGACCCGCACAGCATCTCGTTCTAGAATATTCACATCCCATAAATGTGCGAATTCCACGTGTATGAACTTCATTCACTGGCAAAGCCCATGTTTATTAAACCTAAACACTTTTACTAAGTGCCTTTTGTTCATAGCCTTTGTACTTATACTCCTCACTTTGTACTTATACAGGGTGAGGCCTAAAAACTTGCACTGGGCTTCTCCTCTTTGGGAATATCTCTAGGTTACTCAAATACTTATGAGGTCTTTTAAAGTTTTGCCACATTTAGTCAAGGGTATAAGCAATTAGTCATTGTGATATTTTTGATCTTGTAATGTCAGACAATAACAGTGTCTGAATTATTGAGAGGGTGCATGCTGCAGGGCATGTTCTGAGAGACACATGTCACAGAAGACAGACTTCTGTCTGCTTGCATGGTGTCTCTAGTTGAAGAAAAGTTTACAAATTAGAGATTTCCTAGTTAATACACCTCTGAAGCCACTGAAAATATAATATTTGCAGAGAATCCTCCTTCAGTGTTCTCTATACATGCGTATGTATATTATGGTATTAGACGATAAGAAGGTTGGTTTCAGTTTTGATCCAGCAAGGTTATAAAGTTAAAACAAGAGATATATAATGGTATTCCAGAGGGACTTTCCAAATCTACAACTAATATGGAAAAAATCACATGATTTTCAGGAAGATGGGCCAGTTAATAAGACAGAAAAGACAGAAAATTGATCAGAATCCGAAATGGCACTTTCCACCTCAAAGGTGCCAATGGTCTACCTTCTTATTAAAAATGCATCTATTTGTCCTGTTTTTGGTGGCAAAGGTCAACAAAGGTGACTGTAACACATCTGTATGATCAGTGACATAATCTCGTGCTTGTATAGCAAAGGCCGAGGTGAAAATGCCCCGAAGGTGTGATAAGTGTGCATGTGCTATATTTAGATCCATATTATCAATAATTCCTGAGGAAATAATAAAATATATTAATAAAGATAATGTAGGAATATAATTACTTTAGTGTGTATAACTGCAGCTGCATGTGATGATTATCACTTGAGATAATAACAGAAGAGGTAGCAGTAGCTGCTGGTGCAAGTTTTTATGCCGCACCCTGTATAGCTAGTCATGTAATTAAAGTATCTTAGTACCTAGTCACGTCATTTAACTTGCTTATCCAACTATTGTGTACTACAGTTCTTAATTAATTTCTACTTATATATACATTCTTATGTTAATCAAGATTTCTTGTCATGGCACTAACTTGCTATATCATTTATTCTGTACTACATTTTTACTTTATCACTTAAAATGAAACCTTAAACCCAACTACGGTCTATGTTGTGGTTTCATGAAAGTTGTATAGAGCATGCATGTCGCAGAAAGCATTCCAAATTGGGCCAGCGTCATTTCTATATCGGCTGCCATTGGTACAGTATCGTTTTGACGTCGCCGACATCGCACCGACGTCGTTACGATTTTGAATGCTATCTGGGGTAATTAATGTCAGGGTCTGTTGAATATGATCCCAGATAGCATTCAAATCAGGCCAGGGTCGTTTCTATATAGGCCACCTAAATTTTGATATCGCAAACTTTGCACCAACGCTGAAACGATTTGGAATGCTATCTGGGAATGCTATCTGGGATTGGTTTCATTTGCTTAATCGCAGTGAATGAGCACCAACGTCTAATATTTTCAAGTAACTTGTAACTTGCATGCTGCTGATTTAAGCAACAGAGCACCAGTGTTGAATAAATAATTAAATCATATCATTATGTAATGATTTTTATTGTGTGGTTTGGGCTGGCCTGACCTGGTAATTATTAAACAATCGCATAACCAGATAAGGAAATAACAGTAGCAACCAAAATGTTCTGCTGACTAGTGCATTACCAAACTTTTGGAAGGCAGTGTAAGTATTATTATTTTTATCATCACTATCATCACTTTATTCATACTAGACTGTCTAGACAACAAACTGAAGTTAGAGATAATATGATAAGCTGAAAGAGATTAACTTTATGCAAACATTGGTTTAAAATGGTTATAATTTGATTTCTTTCAATATTCCAGTTGCATTATTACTGAGCAGCTAAGAGATTCCATCTGATATGCGTGTGTTTTGTCATTAAACTAGTGCATATATATTTTAGGCGCGGTGAACCTATACAGTATTCAACCTATTGTGTTTTTGAGCCTATCCCCGTAGAAAATGCACAATTTTTCCCTACCAGAACAGGGCGGGGGCCTAGCTCAGAGGTAGCGCTCTGGGCTTCCAACCGCTGGGTCCCGGGTTCGATACCCGGTCGAGCCTAAGTTGGATGGCTGTTTCATCCTTCGTCTCATTGCCATGGTCTCTGTCGGTCCTAATTAGCCCAACTGGTGCAGAAATACAGGACGTAAAGCCCTAATCACCCACCCACCCACCCATCCCTACCAGAACAACCACCTTGCCAGGCCTATTATAGTGCCTAGTGGAAAAGTGACAATAAAAATTGTTCAGGCCTTCAAAATGTCATATTGGTTGTTATTATTAGTATCTGCAGCCAACCCTGATTGTTTTATAAAACAGAGAAATCAACATTTTAGGATAATCTCTCTGTTGGTCAAAACTCTTGGCTCGTTGAGCAAAGTCATTTGCAACAGCTCAGAATGTAGCTGAATACTCTAGGAATTGCCCCGAGCTTTATGGCAATTATTTTGGTAGTTTACCAGTTAGACTTAAATACAAACAATTTGCCTAATAGCCTAAAGGCTTGCTTATGGTATTGAATGTCTAACAGTGAAATTGCATATCAATTAGTTTTGTCTGCATTGATTACGCTCAATTTTTAACAAAGATTGCTCAGTTAGGTCACTTAATTGGCTTAAAGCTGAAAGCACACAGTGCTTGGAAGACTTTGGCCGATCAAAAAGCACCATCATGCGTGTATATGGTGAAATATGCAAATTAGTTGCCACTAGAGATTTGAATTGAACATTCCCAGCGAACATGCAAGAAATTTCCCAAAAATAAGTGGTAAATACCCATAAATAATGAAATTTATGTTTTATAGAAAAAGAAAGAAAATTATTTTTGTGTATGTCTGGCCCCATCCTTGAAGGCAGTTTTGCAGGGGGAGTAAAAGCTGTTCTTGACAAAGTCAGTAGCCTTGGTCTTGTTGTATGCTAACTTGCTAAGATGGCAAACTTCTGTTTTTCAAACAAAACCAATTAATGATCTAAGTCACATGTCACATAAAACTTTCGTTTCCGGAGCAGAACTTATGCACTTACCCTAACGAAATTTCGTACAGTAATTGGTAATACTCTAGATGGCCTAGTGGTGCCTTTTGATAGTCACATTGACATATGTTGGCTATGTTTTACAAAATTTGGAACTAATAGAAACCTTTTTTTTTCCGGAGCAGAACTCTGACACTACTGCACCTGCATGCTTAAAACTTTGTCATAATATGTGTAATGGTGCCTTTTGGGGGTCTGATGGCCGTAAATACTATTGAATTTTCAAAATAAGGGCAAAATAGGGAAAATTCCTACTCTTTCATATAAAAGACACTATTTACCTCACATGAACAATGAATGAAATTGTATCAATTACAGATCTAAATTATTGTATTTTCACTTTTTAAACTTCATTTTGATATTCATTGCATGCCATTACAAATTAATGGAAAGCCTGGAACAAATGCTAAAAATTGTCACTAGAGACTCCATGGTCACTTTGACATATCTGAGCTGCGTTTTAAAATATTTGGATAAAAATGAAACAAAACAACATAAAATTTCTGTTTCCAGAGCAGGACTTACACACTACTGCACCTACATGTGTACACAACTTAGTAAGAACTGTTCATCCAAGGTAAGAATATGTCTAAAATAGTGTAGAGATACCTTTTTGGGGTTTCATGACCATTTATGACAGATAGTTTTATTTAATAAGGAAAATATGAAAATTTGGACAGTACTCTATCAAACCCTCATATCAATGACTCTATGACCCTTACATCTGAACCATTTTGCCAATGATATATCTAGATTATAGTACTTTCACTTTTAAGCTTCTTTTTGACATTTGTTTCATCATTCTTTTTTTGTTCATAATATTGGAAAATCTGGAAAAAATGCGTAAAATTGTGTTGCTTCCTTCAGATTCCTTAGCATCCCATACTTAGCAATGACAGTCGTAAATGTTGAACAATTCATGTGAAATTATTAAATATTTTATCATAGTATTGCCATGCTCAACTGAAAATATCTGTAGCTCAAATTTAGCTTTTTCCCTGTATTACTGGTAATCATCAATCAGTGTACATGTCCCGAGCGTTATGCTCCATTCATAACTCAGAAAAAAAAAGATTATAGCACTAAATCATGGTGTTATAATTATTATGTTCTTCATATCATTCTAGACTATTTTCAAAGTAACTTATTTTTGCAGCTAGGATAGTTAGAGCCCAACTAAAGTAGAAAATGGATGTCCCAAACGTTATGTCTAATTGTCAATGTTCTGAACTCCTCTGCCCCAGCCAATAAACATAATGATAAACTAAACATTCCTTTCACAAAATAATCAAAGAAGTGGGATAATAAATTATTGTTCGTTAACTTTTATAATATAAATGTAATTTAATTATTAAATTTAGTTAATTAATAATAATGCTACTTCCGCTTCCGCGCACTTCGCCTGGGCCAATAGGAGCCCTTCTCTTAATCTCCTTATCACTCACTATAAATTCAACCCCTCAACTCCCTTCATCATTCGCTTCATTAATTTCCATCAAGATCATTGCATTAGCACCATGCACAATGCACACAGAGGATATGTGCACCCACATGCTGTTCACAGTTGACCGGAAGAGCTGCTAAGCTGTTGAGTCAGCTAAGTCCTTCACATCTACATGGTCTCCAGTCTTCAATCCATTGTGTCCAGCGGTCAATTCACATCACTTCAACAAGCTGTTACCTGTGGTGCCAAATCCAGTGGCACAACATCCTACACAATTATTTCATCATATCAGCATTTTGTAACTTCATTGAAGTAAGTTTCCTACATCTACGACTATCATGACAAGAGGAAAAAAGAAACCACGAAGTTGTTCTGCCTGTGGTAGGGCCACAAGAGGTCATGACGGCCCATTTGGTCCTGGAAAATGCCAACAAGCAATGTCAACAAGCAGAGTTGAGGCCATGCCAGCAGAGGATGCCGTAAAGTCAGTGGATGAGGAAATTGGGAGGCTCAGCCTAGATATTTCATACAGAGCGGATGATGAGAATGATGTGGAATATAATTATATGCAAGAAAGCGAATATTCAGAGGATTTCACCCAGCCCAGCCTGCAGAAAATTGAGCACGCAAATACTGAGAACATGCAACCAGAGGGCTCCTCAGGGGTGGAATTCACTGGCAGCGGTGAGGGGGGGGGGAACCCCTGCCTCGAGATCGCTAGGCTCAAGGTACGAAAGTAAGAGAGAGTTGTTAGAAAGTGAGCTAAGAGAAAGAGGTTCTAGAGAAAGAGATCTGAGAGAGAGATATCTGAGAGAGAAAGACCTGAGAGAGAGAGAGATCTGAGAGACAGAGTTTTGAGAGAAAGAGATATAAGAGAAAGATTTGAGAGATAGACATGTGAGAGAAAGAGATCTGAGAGATAGAGATGTGAGAGATAGAGATGTGAGAGAAAGAGATGTGAGAGAAAGGGATGTGAGAGAAAGAGATGTGAGAGAAAGAGATATGAGAGAGATGGAGGTGGAAGAGAGAGAAAGAAGGAATAAAGAAAGAGAGAGAAACTAAGGAGAGAGAGATAAGTGAGAGAGAGTGGAAAGAGAGAGAGTGGTCGAAATATTGCGAAAGCCAGTGGAGAGCCAGCAATTATGTCACCAAAAGGATACGGGCCATCCGCCCGCTGTCGGACATCCTATCTGGAAGAAAGGCTAATCTAGACTGGAGTGAGAGAGAAGTCAGGTTTGGGATAGATAGGGAACCCCCCAGCAGATCAACCACCAGGAATCGTGAGGATACATATGACGTACAGGACTAACAAAGATGGCTGCCAGACCCCGACTTCACCCAGAAACCGCAGTACAATCGATAGCTGAGAACGAACTCAGCTGAGCAGCCGCCAGCACTCAAGCATGGATCGCGATCGGCCAACAGAAAGACACGCTACACGCGATCAGCCCGGCACGAACGGCACCCTACGGGACGTCATAGCCGGATATAGCCTGCAAAAAACTTGACCATGGAGTATGTCGTGGCCCCATGAACTCAATCAACCCCAGCCCCCAAATGTGAATATGAACTCGCTCAGTCGTGAGCACCACAGCTCGGCTTGGCCCGGTGACCACAGTCCATCAATGGATAACAATATTGTACCTGGGACCGAGCATGTGGCTGGTCGTACTAGGGAGGCAGCCTTAGGGGGTGAGTTTGTTGATCTTTTAAGCAGTGCGATATATCGCCGATTGCGATGAATTTAAGAGTTTTGTAGATACTGATGGTATAGTTAACTTTAAGTACCAGAGAAGCAAGAAATCTATTGCAAGCTCATTTAAATGGCTAGAAGCTTGGGGCACTTATGAATTAATCTTGTGTAGTGAACTAGGATTTAATGTTTTTCTGGAGATGGTTAACTACAGATCTTTTATATTAGCCATGTTTCATAAGTTTAAACTTCCATTTGTATTCACATATGATACTCGCCATCGCCAAGCGCTTGGGATGCGTAGATCCTTTCTATTTTCAAGATTAAATCAAGAACTATATGTGATCACGTTTGATTCCGCTGCATTGCGAAATGTGAACAAATGCTCTAAATGCGCATCGATGGACCATTCAGTAACAGATTGTCCATTTCGTGGCTCGGGGCAGGTCAATGACCTGTCCAGAAACAAAAAGTTCAGCACAGGTCAAGGTCAGCCACAGTTGCCCAATGAGCCCTGCTTTAAGTTCCAAGACAATAAATGTCAATCTGGGGCAAATTGCAGGAGAAAGCATGTGTGTATCGGATGTGGAGGACAAGATGGGCACAAGTCATGTGCCAAATGTGCAAAACCCAAGTCCTAATTCAGTGATATTTCTGAACAGAAATTATTGGCAGACAATGCTTCCACTTGTTTATGATAAATGTCTAGCCGACTCTGTTTATTTACAATTATGTGAGGGGGTGCACATCGGACGCAGTGCAGCAACAGACACAATCATTTCGCCTAATTGGCCTTCAGCCATTCATTTTAGCTCGGCAGTATCGGAGGTCGTTGACTACGACCATGCAATGGGGAGACTTCACGGTCCCTTTGTTGAACCCCCATACAATCATTATGTAGTATCACCATTGGGGGCATTCCTGAAGAGGAATAGTACAAAAATAAGGCTGATCCATGACCTGTCTTTTCCCCCGGTCAATTCTGTCAATGCCATTATTGACCCTCATGATTTTTCTCTGCAGTACTCCACTGTAGATAATGCTGTAGAATGCTGTATAAAATTTGACTGGCATCTCTTGGGTCTGGAGTGGTCTGAGTCTGGAAAGCAAGCTGCCTTTTATTTTTCCAAGGTTTTGAATTTTGGTTTGCGTTCCGCCCCAGCGTTGTTTGACATATTTGCAGGTGCTTTGAAAGCCTTCATGCTGTACGAAGGAGTAAGTGAGGACACAGTCCGCTACGTTGATGACTTTCTGGTGGTGGCGCCCACTTTATCTGAATGTCAGAGTAATCTGGACCTCATGCTGAAGGTATGCCAGTCAGCTGGCTTCACAGTCCAGCCTGACAAAGTCTCGCAGCCTGCTACTGTGGTCGAGTTCTTGGGCATTATTGTGGATGCTGAGAATTTTGAGCTGCGCATTTCCGAGGAGCGTGCTTGTGAGATCAAGTCAATCCTCGCCAGCTGGCGCTCTAAACGTATTGGGACTAAAAGGGAGCTCCAGAGCTTGGTAGGCAAACTAGCCTTTGCCGCCAGGGTCGTACGTACAGGTCGGGCCTTTTTGGGTCGCTTGATAGGGCTATCCAAAAGGCCAAAGCAACTGCACCATAAAGTCCGGTTGTCTGCAGAGGCTATCGCCGATATAGCATGGTGGGAGCAATGCATAGGCACACACAACGGACTCTACATGTTCAAACCAGATTGGCCCATAGGCATTGTACACCACATATATACCGACGCGAGTGACTATGGGTTTGGTGCTGTATTCGGCAGTCAGTGGTTTGCCACTGTGTATTCAGGTGAGAGTAAAGATCTAGGTCATTACTCCATAAATTGGAGAGAAATGCATGCGGCTGTTAAGGCCCTTATCACACGGGCCCAGGACTTAGCAGGTCTCAAAGTGATTTTCCATATTGACAACTCCTCAGTATGCTACATTCTAAACAAGTTGTATACTCCAGTTAATCCAATCATGGAGCTAGTTAGACAATGGTGCCTAACGGTAGAAAAATATGGCATATCTGTGGCTGTTGTGTACATATCCACTCTGGACAATGTCAATGCTGACCTCTTGAGTAGAGGCCGAATAGACGAGTTCACAGCCCGTATGGGGCATTGTGTACCGGCACGTGTCTGGCCCTTGGGTATTCCATAATTTAGTCATATTGTCTAAAATCTCTTTTCAGATCTAGATGGACATGTCCTGGGATTAGTCGGCTCGGGTGTCGCATTTAACTCATGTCGAGCCTATTCAGCAGCGGTCACCAGGTACCTGAGATTCACCTCCACATATGATCTTGACCCATGCCAGCTCACAGAGCTGGCTGCTCTTAGGTTCATTGCATATCTAACTTCCTCACATCTTGCTCTCTCTACGATTAGAGTATACCTATCAGGAGTTAGAGCTTGGCTTATCTCTATGGGAGAAGCCCCTCCAGATATATACACCGTCCGAGTAAAGTGGGCCCTGAAATCGGTGGAACGGGCTTCTCCAGAGCCGATTCAGGCCACTCCAGTGTCATACTTGATGCTTGCGCGTCTGCAAGATAATATTATATGTAATTATGACACACTCATGCTTTTTTCCGCCATGAGTCTGGCATATTTTGCCTGCCTTAGAGCAGCAGAATATTGTTTTAATCCTGCGGTTTCAACTCCTATTACTCCCTCATCGCTGTCATTTCACAAATCCGATATTTCATTTATGATTCTCCGGGTCCCATCCTCTAAAACATCACTTAAAGGTTTTGCAGTAACAGTCGGCTGTTCTGGGGCCGATGTCTGCGCCTTTTGCAGCATGCGGAAGTACTTGTCCGCTAGGACAGCTCCTCTGCAGGACCCATTGTTCATATTCAAGGATGGTACCCCCTTAACACATAAGGCTCTGTCCAAATGGATGAGGATTTTGTTCCTTCGAGCAGGCATGCCGGTGGACCGGATCTCTCCACACTAACTCCGTTCTGGAGTGGCCACAGATGCTGCTGCACTACAACTTCCAGAGTCAGTTATCAAACGCATGGGCAGATGGAAGTCGGAGGCATACAAGGTGTATGTAAGACCTACTGCCTTACAGCAAGCGACCCTCAGTGAACGCTTAGCTTTGGGTCACGTATCCTCTAGCACACCCTGCACGCGCACGCGAATCTTTTAAATATAATCACACAAACCGGCTCTTGGGAATGTCAAGCATGTTTTTGGACGTCCACTAGAGCCTGTTTTATGTCTATTTGTCGAAACTCAACTTTGAGTCATCGAGTGTGTTTGCATTACAGCCAATAAATGGCACATTTTCAAAACCTATGCCTGACTCATTGTTACTCATTCTTTATTAGTATTAAATGTAATTTAATTAATTAATAATAATGCTACTTCCGCTTCCGCGCACAGCTGACTTCGCCTGGGCCAATGGGAGCCCTTCTCTTAATCTCCTTATCACTCACTATAAATTCAACCCCTCAACTCCCTTCATCATTCGCTTCATTAATATTAAAACATTTTCATGAGCATTACCATATATCAGACTAAAAGAAATGATGAAAAAATGAAACTTACAATACAGTATTTATACGAAAATTGCAGTTATTAAGACGGTTGTGAGTTTCTATGAAGAATTAACTTACAAAAACTAAAAATCTACACTTAGGCTTCATTATTTGTGCACTAGGCTACAAATGTACTCTACTACTAGAAAATTCAGCAATGCTGTAATTAAAAGCAATGTTGCCAAAGCATGTGTGACAAGTCAAGACAGTCAGAAGAAATAGGGAGGTGGTTTCTGGTAAGTTTATAAGCAAAATAAAGCAGACCACGTAAGTTATATAAAGTTATATCCTAATATAGTGAGTGCAGTAGGTGCTGGGATGATGCTACTGTAGCATATCTAGGCCGAAGCCACTGGGGGGCCAAGGAATTGACTGGGGGGGGGGGGGGCACAGGCCACTAGTATTTGTGGAATCTGTCTCAGTTTTTTTAAGAAGAATTTTTTCAAATACATTTTTAAGCTCCCCCCCCCCCCCCCAAATAAAATATCCTGGAGCCGCCACTGATTTTTGTTGGATCTGTCTCCGTAGTTATTTAACAATATATGCTGCAAAAAAAATTGCTTCAAATACAGAATACATATATATATGCAAATGAATTATCCTGGAGCCACCACACTGTGTCGTTGGTATTGAAAACATTTTTTATAAAAACTAGCATATATAGTTGGTGCAATATATTAGATATATTTCCTATTTTTTGGAAGCTCCCTCCCCAGCTCTGCTCCCTGTGCAGTACTCGCAATGCGGGTCAAAGTTCACATAGAAAGTAGGTCTGCCAATGAGTCACGTATGTCCACCCTGCATGTGTTGGTCGAGTGTGTGTCCAGCTTTCTCATTTATGATCTACAAACACATTCCACTTCTCCAGGACAGTTTTCCGGATAAATAATCACTATGGGATAGTCTGGAAATGACGTAAATCCAGGAAATTAACATGTAGAAGATAGTCTGGACTCCGTAATGTTCCTGTTTTAGACTGCGGCTTTTCCAACATGGCACGGGCAACAACATTACTTCTCGGAATAATTCTAGTCATCACACATGCTGCTAAAGGAACATTGCGTTATTCAAACCAACTCGAGGGCACTCCCTACCAAAGAAACGAAAGTGACTGTGAGTAATATAATTAAAATAATTAATGACATTTTACTTGACATGCAGAAAAACATTGTTCTGTCGTCAGTATAATAACAATAGAACGTGACATAGGTTTGGCTTCTCCAAAACTGTGGTAAGATTATATTCTGGAAAAAAAAAAACAATGATTAATTAGGCTTCACCTATTACCATAGGTGAAGCATATTGTTTTTGTCAAAGTTATTAGGCTTCACCTATTACCATAGGTGAAGACTATTGTTTTTGTATTAGTTATTATTATTATTATTCCCGGAAAAATTTCTTTGTAGCATTGCAAAAAAATTCATGGCAGCAGCCTTCTATGACCTTGTTACATTGACCCAGTTTTAGTGACCTTGACCTATTTTTCAAGGTCACAGAGCCGCTTGAATTTGACATTTGCAAAATTTCAAATTCAAATAACTCAAGTAATGATGATGCTATGGTCAAATGCTTTCATATCTTAGGTTATACATTATTTCTCAACACGTCTGACCCACTTTTTTAAAAGTAGGTCAAGTTTTAGGTCAACCGATTCTCAACTTTAGTGTTTAGTTTGTTTCTACGGTTTTGAGAAAACCAGGAGACATAGAGCTACAGTTTTGGCACTAAAAGTTGCGTAATAGTAATGTCCAGTGCGGAAAGGAGTATTTTGGCAATTGTCAAACTTGTTTTTGAAATATGGAATTTTAAGTTTTATAAATTCACCAAAAATGGATGACATGTGGTATTTCACCATGAAATATTGGTTTTAGGTTATAACATGCTATAGTAAACTACCCAAAACATGTACCCAAAACCCCCATATCAACTGTCAAATTTGACCTTGGAGGTCATTTTCAAGGTCATTTGGACCGTTAAAGTAGAAAAACAGCATATTTTCAAAAAATCACAAAAATATCCTAGAACTAACCTTTTGGCCTGAATATTTTCACTCTACAGGGCATTGACCTGCCCTTAATGGATATTTAATCGATTATACCACAGCTTGATTTGTCAATTTTTGAGAAAATGGTAAATGAAGAAAACCGATTGACAGATACAAAAACAACTAAAATGTCAAATTTCAAGGGGAAATATTCACTCTAGCCAAGCATTGGTGACCCCCCACAATTCAAATATGGGCTTTCAGAATCTGTTGTCAATTTTGACCTTTGACCTAATTGTCAAGGTCAAATTTAAGGTCAAACATTCTACAATAATTGATATTTTGAATACTTAATTTATTTAAGATAGTAAAAATGTTTGGATTTGACTGATCTTTGGATATAATGTTGCCCTAATACCCTACAAACAATCTGAGCAACATGATGTCTCAAGGTCAAACGGTCAAGGGCAGAGAGTAGAATTAGTGTCACTACTTTGGCATTTTCATCTAGCTGAGCGAAACCAGTGTCCGCACTTCCATCGGCTCTAGCTCCGGTTCTAATTGAGCTACAGAACTGTCATAGAGATATTTTGAAAGCTCATTTTCCCCTCTTTAAAAAAAGATGTAGGGTGGCACTGTAGACCGATCGGTTCAAAAGATCGCCAGACCCTGAAATTTTCAAGTTAAAGAAATTTACAAAAAATGTACCTGAAAATTTGAGTTATAATTTTATTTCCTATGACGTAATGCTTGGATTTTACCTTTACCCATTGGAGTATTAATACACATGGATAAGAAAATTCATGCACAACTTTGGGTCAAAAGATCAAACGGTCAAGGTCACAGACCTAGAAAAGTACTTTAAACAAAAAATTCTCTAACTCCAGTCCTTATCAACCTTTTTTAATGGGGAAAACATTTTTGGAAAGCACATTCCAAGCCCTTTTATTAGGGTAGAGTATGATGTTCTGAACCTTTTGGGTAAAGCATCATTTAACCATGAATTACATGTGTATACCATTTAAGGTCAAACATTCTACAATAATTGATATTTTGAATGCTTAATTTTTTTTAAGATAGTAGAAATGTTTGGATTTGGCTGATCTTTGGATATGATGTTGCCCTAATACCCTACAAACAATCTGAGCAACATGAGGTCTTCAGGTCAAACGGTCAAGGTCACAGAGCTGAATTAGTGTCACTACTTTGGCATTGTCATCCAGCTGAGCGAAACCAGTGTCTGCACTTCCGTTGACTCTAGCTCCGGTTCTATTTGAGCTACAGAACTGACATAGAGATATTCGGAAAGCTCATTTTCCTCTCTTTAAAATGACAATAGCCCTGTCGTATAAAAAGATCGCCCGACCTTGAAATTTTTAAGATCGAAATAATCCTAAAATATTTAGCTGAAATTATAAGAAAATTCATGCAAAAATTTGGGTCAAAAGGTCAAACAGTCAAGGTCACAGACCTTGAAAAGTACTTTAAACAAAAAAATTCATAACTCCAGTCCTAGTCAACCTTTATTAATGGGGAAAACATTTTTGGAAAGCACATTCCAAGCCCTTTCATTGAAGTATAGCATGATGCTCTGAACCTTATGGTGGCGGCATAAGTTGAAATGAAATATGTGTATAACATGTTTTCCTATACTCATTTGTACTGTTAAAATGACAAGACATTGGATAAATTGGAAAGATTTTTGATTGTCAATTGTGTGCGCCAAGTAAGCATGCAGGCAAGCGGGTGGGGTGAAATGCAATATTGAATGTCCTGTCATAAATTGCACTAAATTCAGGGGCAGATCCAAAACTTCATCATGAGTAAAACATGTGTAAAGGGGCGTCTGGAATGAGGGGAAGGTTGGTGGTCTGGCCGAGGCTGCCCACTTTGAACGTGCATATCTTTGCTAGTACTGCACAGATTCTGATGCTGTTTGAAAAGCCCCATGCGGCAGGAAGTCAGTGGGATTTCTGTGGGGTGTCGCGGTTGCTGTGGCGGTTATGCTATCACGGCTGACATGGGACGAAGTCTTTGGCGATGGCCCTTGCTCAATGGTAGCGTGCTGGTGCAACCACTGCAACAAATATAATGCCTTGCAAACAGTGCTTATTTCTTTGACTTAATTTCTCTTCATCAAGTTATACTTTCTGCAATCAGGATTCAAACGTGAAGCCTCGAAACTGTTCAGCAGTTTCAGTTTTCTAGTTACCACTACTTTTTTACCTTATTGTTCTTGGAATTGGAGAACTGTGATTATATAGGCCTAATTTTACCTAGGTTGTGGTCAAAAGCTGGCATCTTGAAGCCACGTGGTATAGATTGACATAGGAATGATGTCTGGTGACATGTTCAAATTACAGCAAAATTCATAGAATTGGAAATCTTTTCTCGACAGTCCTCCCGCGGGCGGGATGTGAATCTAGGACTCTCATTGGCAGTTTAGCTTCCAAGTTTGTTTTTCGACTCGATGGAATTGGCTGTAAAAAGCAGTACGAAAAACCTTTTGCTTTGATTTGTTGTTCGAATTTTTGTAGTCGCCATGTTGGTCTCTTTATTAACCAATCAGCCACTCTGATTGCAGAACGTAATTGGTACATTGTAAAAAAAAAAACCACAACGAAAAACACTTCCTAGTTGTTACACTATACTGAACCAGATTTAAAAAAAAAAAAAAGGAAAAATTGTAAAAACCATTAAAATAATTGTTAGCTGATAATATGATTAAAGCGCAATTAAATTCAACGAAAGTCCTGGTAACAAGAGAGAGAGAGAGAGAGAGAGAGAGAGAGAGAGAGAGAGAGAGAGGAGAGGGAGAGGGAGAGAGAGAGAGAGAGAGAGAGAGAGAGAGAGAGAGAGAGAGAGATTTACATTTGAGTCACCTTGCCTATATATGTCACTGGTGGCAACAAAAAAAAATTCTTATTTCTGCGCTAGTAATAATATAATGAAATATATGTTACACAAAAGTAGTAAAGGGCCATAGCGAAGAGCCCGGAGTAGTGAAACTGCAAAGCTGCAAAGCTGTTAGGGTGCTTGCCTGTTTCACGCTTCATTGATTTTCTTTTGTCCCGGATCAAAAGCCATCAATGCGTCATCGATTTTCTATTGCCCTAGATCAAAGCCATTCATTGATTTTCTATAGAGCAGGACTGGAGCACCTGTGGTGGGGTAATTAATTTGACACCCTGTCAACGTCATCTCATCATGGGAAACCCCCCTATTCTAAAAATAGAAATGCGAAGTCACGGTGCAGTGAATCAGGCCCCCCTTGGTCCCCCTCCTCCATTGTAATCCATTGCAGCCTGTTGTAGCGTGCTGTAGTCTATGGTGCAATACTTGGAAACCCCCTATTCTAAAAATAGAAATGACTTTTTACCCCTCCAGAAGCAGCCTTTAAACAATTAATGTTCACTTAAATGATATTTATTACAACTGATTGGAAATTGAACTTAAGAGAGCTTGAAGGGTGTATTCCTGCTATTAATATTGATATTAAGATCTTTAGATTTACAATATTTCAAAACTGTGAATAAAAGTAAAAATATCCTAGAATAACTATGTTATTATCATAAGATATGCGCATTTTGTCCAAGTGTGCTATTATTTGTTAGGTAATATAGTAGTGCGCATATATATCAATTATGAGGTTTACTAAAAGGTTTGACCAAATTTCTCTCATTTACTGTTATTTTCATATCAAAGGAGCAAAACCCCTTCTTGATACCATGTGACATAGCCCCCCTAGGAAGGAAGGGTGAAGATCTCTAGATAGTTGAGGGATTTACAGTGAAACCTTTCATTTGAGAATATCCAATATAAAAATCCCCTCAATATTAAGACCCCTTTGCAAAACTCTAAACTTGCTAAATATCCCAGAATTAAGACCTCAATGATAATAAGTCCACTTCAAACCATTTCAGTGATTACCTAGAGTGAAAACATAACTGGGGTTCCACTCAGTGGTTCCACTATAGTTAAAATATGTGCCAGCTGCAGTGACCTGCATTCTTATTAGACTGTGTGTGTGTTTCCATCAGTGCAGGTAGTTGTGTACATCAAACATAAAGGATATCATATTAGGAATTTTGAGATTTAATGCTAGTTTAAGAGTTCATGTACTGGAAGGTAAGTTTATTCATTTATGCTATTTTCATGTTAAAGACAAAGCTAAACGGTTTGCAATACACACTGATACATGAAAGATTAAGGAAGTTTTCTGTTACAGTATAGACTATCCAAGATTTGAAAAATTAAAAACCCACTGTTTAGTTCTGTGCATATAATGACAAGAATCAAGAACTACAGAGCTCTCTAGTTCCTGATTGATATTTTGAGAGGTGTGCAGTATTTACCCCATTCTCTTGAAAAATTAATATTAAAATAATTCGGGTAGCATATATATTATAATTGATCAGAAGTTTAGCCTAGGGGCCAGGGCTGATTAAAAACCAAAGGTAATATTGTGGAACCTAATAATTAAGTTCATATTTTAATTTGTGTTCCCTGGGCACTATGCAAGATTCTAAAACTGAGCCTAAATCATGATATTAAGATCACTACTTCAGTGGTTCCAAGGGGTGGAGTCCCCTGTGTATATGATATATGATATGATATGATATGATATGATATGATATGATATGATTACCAAGGGTAATAACAGGGATTCCACTATAGCTAAATGTTGGTCCCATTCATTCATTCAGCATTTGTTCAGACTGCTTGGAAGAAATGTATGTTTCTTCCAAGCAGTGTCCATCAGTGCAGACATTTGTATCAAACATATATAGGATTTACTGGAATGGACAATATCCCCACAATGAACTTTTTACTGAATATTGCCAAAAATATTATCTTTAAATGATTTAGGTTCCAGGTTGGTGCATGTTGTCATACATTGACAATTTGACATTGAATTGTGTTTTTTTTTCAGAAATTGTATTCCATTTTCTTTGAAACTGCATTTGTAAACCACATTTCATTAATGGTACTCATAAAACCCATATAGAAGAACTCATGTTCAAAATTTCAGCCTTCTACATGACATATTGTTCTTGGTATAGCCATTCAAAAATGGTGTTTTGCAAAAACGACCAAAATGAAAAAGCTATTTCAAGCAGACAGAATATTATGGAAATTCAACCTGTACCTCTCAAAGTTTGTCTAGCAAAAGTAACGGGGCCAAATCTAAAGCATATCCATATTAGAGGTCTTAACTTGAATAGTTTTTAAGATATAATAATTTAAAAACTGCATTTCATATGACGTTGCCAAAACGAGTGCATTGATCTAAAATTTTACACACCTCCTATAAACTAATGTAGCTTTGCCTCAGAATTTTTTAAGGCAAATCTGAGATGGTCAGGTGGGAAAATTTTCTGAAATTTGTTGACAGGGAATGACACAAATTTAATTAAGTTCATATTTTAATTTGTGTTCCCTATGTACTATGCAAGATTCTAAAACTGAGCCTAAATCATGATATTAAGATCACTTCTTCAGTGGTATCTGGAATTCAAAGATTTGTAAACCAACTACAACTGTATACAAACAAATATTTTTCACTGCATTTAACTATGAGAAAGTACGAAAGGCAGAGTGGTAATTATCAGGGTCTATTAATACCAAAGCTTTGAGTTACCACATGTATGTCTCAAGGACATGATCCCTGTTATCACACAATACACTTTCATATCATATAAAGACAATTTCATATGTTTTTGTTTAACAAGAACAAGAATACATCATGATAAAATACTTAAAAATTTTAGAACTTTGCAACAAACTTAAAACATTTACAAACTACAAAAATGTCATATTTACAACACTGAACATACGTAAAAAAAATTACAAATACATTAAAACTTAAACCAAAAATTTAAACTGCACACTTCAAACTTACCTTAGAGGGCTGCACTTCCCATATCTATCTATCTATCTATCTATCTATCTTTTATTTCTCATTTAAATCACAAAACTAAAGACAAAATCATATTTTACAAATTATTTAAAAATGTTTACCCAAAGTTACAATCTATTATGTTACTTACACTAGAAAAATAAGAGATTTGCTGACTTATTTAAGATATTTGACTAATAAAACCAAAAAAATTAAAATAATAAAATAAGACTAAGATCTGAAATCTCCCTTTAACTAACCATAAACATATATATATATATATATATATATATATATATATATATATATATATATATATATATATATATATATATATATATATATATATATATATATATATATATAGAAGTACTTATTACCCAAAGTGAAACTTCAACACAAAACTAGAAAATAGTCAAAGTTAACAAAATTATCTTTGAACTCCTTTTTAAATTGTCATAGGTAACCTACTTTTACTGATAATTATTTCACACTAACCCTAATTATGTAACTTCCATCTATCTACAGTCATCTTGTAATGTTAATCATCATGTTCTTTTAGGTTAATCCCTAATTATTGGTCTGAAAATGTTCAAATCTGTTCATACAGTGACAGGTATCCCCATTGCATGCAGATAATATAAGAGACTTCAGTTTCATGGAAGATAGTCACAATTTAAGTTTGTTACAAACATCTTGTCACATTATTTGCTTTAGCAGAAAGCATATGATCATGTGACTTGAACAAAACAAGAATAAAGTATAGTTTAGCTTTTTATTTTCCTATGTTGACTTATACCATGTCTCCATTCTTATACTAAATTGGTAAAATACTGATAGCACCACTGTAAAATCACTCCAAGACATTGACAAAACACAAACTACTAGATAAATTCATATTACTTCTAGAAAATACATGTTTAATTATATAATTAGGACGTGATTAATGGATATTTAAAAGCTTATAGTCATAAAACTGCTGCAAGAAATCACACTTATGCAATGGCTCCGACATATGAATATCTTAAATTATACACTATTTGGATAATTGATTGCAAGAATAAGGGATTATCCTTAATAGGAGTCAGTTTGTTTTTAATACTTTGTTAGTTTTGAACTTCTTGATGTAGCAAAATCACAAGGACTGCATAGGTAAAGTCCATAAAATCATTAAACAGCGTCTCAGTTAAGCGTGACGTATTTTTGTGCGGGACGACAGAATCATTCAACCGTAAAAAATAGGTCAACCCTGCGTCAGCGTCTTATGACCACAGCAGCAGCATCTTTGATTTCTTCAAATGTCAATACAGAGTTTCTTCAAGTTTATTACTATACGTCCTGGATTATAGCCGTATGGGTCATAGGATACTATCCACATATATCTACATCTTTTTGTGCCTATTGGATCCACAGTTGCTTCAATTTGCGGTAAAAATACAATGTAAACAATCGTCGTTTTCCCAGCCTACAAATATCCTAGTGCAATGGTCAACCTATCAAAAGAAGCGTAATTTTCTCAGCTACATTTTTTATATATCCTATTCCTATCCGTTCTTAAGATACAGTTGAAAATGTAAACACAAGTCAAATCGTAACTCATTTCTTATATTTCTTTGACATATTTGTTACACTTTACCAATCGGTTTGCCATTTTACCATGTTTCTACCCATACTTAGCTGCTGATCATGTTTTGACACTTAAATGCATCATGTATGTTTCTTTTCATTACTATAACATGCTCAACATCAACACTCTTGAATCATTACATACTCAATTACAGTCGCAAAGTCACGAACTATATATTATTTCTACCTCCTGTATGCAATATCACACATACTCAATTTCCATGGCATGATGTTATATTTGATATTAGAAACAAGCAAACATTTTGTTTGAAGCTTATTAGTCCCTATTCTATTCAACATTGATGCTTAGAATAATTACCATTGATTACTTAGCTAGCTTATTGGTTCCACTAAATGATTTTAACTTTATTTATTTGTACCAAGTAGTGACTTAGATGTTGGAATGTGTAGCAAAGTGTTACAACTTAAATATAAGTTTGCATGTTATCTGTGATCTAAACCATAGAAATTGTGATTTTGAATAAAGTATCATTTAAATTCAGCTTTTATTTCAGCAATGTATGATTATCATGGTTCATACTAACTAAAGCATCTTTCTATTAATTATTTATTGTTTATCAGACCAGAGCTCAGTTTTCTAAGTTAATGGATACCATAATTTCCTACAAAAGTGTGTGGAGACAGCATTTATTGACACTGTTATTACCAATCCATAACTTCATTTAATATCCTTAGGAGTGGTACATGAGTCTTTTCTTATCTTATGCATATCCAATACCTCAACTTGACTTGTATGAAAAGACAGAATCTATAATAGGAATGTATTGTGTCAACTTAAACTCAAGCACTCTGACAGATAATAATAATAATTGTAGAAATCCTCCATAAACAATCCAAAAACTTTTAATCAAATTGAATATGATCCAAAACTTGCACCACAAAGTCAAAATGTTTAAATTTAACCAGTTCCATAATATGTTTTGCATGCATGTTATTATATTTAACACCAAAAACAAGCAAAAGGTTGTTTGAAACACAGGCGTTTGCCATCATGATAGACCTCAGCAAGTTAGTATACTATAAGACCAAGGCTACTGACTTTGTCAAGAACAGCTTTTACTCCCCCTGTGCAACTGCCTTCAAGGATGTGGCCAGTTTCAGTCAATAACATCATATTACACATTAAAAATGGTTATATTATACACAAAAATAATTTTCCTTCATATTCTAAGTGATAACTTCCATTATTAATGGGTATTTACCACTTATATACAAGGAATTCCTTGCCTGTACACTGGGAAATGTTCAATTCTCAGCTCTTATGGCATCTAATTTGCATATTTCACCATCTACACACATCATCATGTGACACATGATGGTGCTTTCTGATTGGTCAATATCGCCCAAACACAGTATGCTGTCAGCTTTAACCCAATTAAGTATGTTTAGCTCATACTAACAATGTGAAGTACATCTTTCTGTTATTTATTGTTTGTCACATCATAACTTTGTTTCCTAATGTTACAAAAAGTATGAGTATCACAATTAAGTGCAACATTTGTAGAGAAAGCATCCTCAATGATACTTTGTTTCACATTCACTGCATAATGCAAACTAGTTTAAGAAATATTCTCTGTTATAGATCTATAAAATGTGTTCTTCATATAAATGAGTTAGCTTGTGTAAATAATCTTGTGTAGTAACAAAATATACATCTTTAATTGGAGGATTCAAAGTGAAACTTTACAACCCAACTTAAAATCTAAAGCTTCTAATAAATTAATTAGCATCAACTTAATGATACTTTTCTGAAACTTAACTAATATGTTAATGTGATTGTATGACTTAGTAGCTTGTTAATCCAACTTGTTAAACATTTTAAGAGTTTGTTTCATATAAGAACAGTGCTGAACACTTCAAATAACAAAGCAACAAAGGGGAGGATGTAAACAACTCACATAAACATGGTAAGTTAGGATGTTTTAAACAATAACATATACAAAATGTATGTTACATATTTATTTCATTAGACATAGCTATTAAGTTCAGACAGAAGTGTTACACATTATGATTCCATAATACTTTTTCTACATTGCTATACCATATTCATTAGAAATGTGAAATTAGGGGTACCTCACACTCAGCAGTGCTCAGTGTCATTGCTGAGGCAAGTAAAAGACCTCACCCTTAGACTCCCAAGTCTTATCTCATCATTATGTCTGCCTCATAATACTTTCTAGGGATTGGTGTTGAATCAAATAGTTAGAGTCTGAAAGGTTTCCAATGATATACATTTATTCAGTGTAACAATAAAGATGATTGAATGATATTATGTCTTGATTTTTTTTTAAAAGATACTCTGCCAGTTTGTTATGAAAAAAATGTTAGCCGTGAACAGCTATTAAACACTTCTCTCACATTCGCCCAACATCACGGGAAGATCACAGAGCACGGTTGAGCATAATTTGGAATATAGACAGTTGAAATCTGTCCTTTTTTTAAATTTTTTTTTTTAAATTTTTTTTTGTGTGTGACTCGTTATCCTCTCCCTCTTCATGATAGAAAACAGTTAAATCTAACCTGGATCGGATTTTACCGTTTCACAGTGGGTGAATATTAAATGAAGCATATTGTACACAATTAAGTGACTCAGCGATTTCTGGGTGGTGCTGTCACACCGAGATGGCGGAGATTTAGATCCTTCAACCATCTTACGAAAGGAAGTTGACACCGAGTCACATTTTTTAATATAAATCAAGCCAAATATGTATATTTCAGTAGCCATTACTTCTAGCTACAAGCTAAAAGCTACTTACTACTAGCTGCTAACTACTAGCTGCTAGCTACTAGCTACTAGCTACTAGCTACTGCTAGCTACTAGATACTAGCTACTGCTAGCCTATTCTTAAATAAATCTGTTTCAAGAGTCTGTATTTATCAGACATTTGCATAATCCAACAAGAATTTGGATTAGTTTGAATAGTAGTGGAAGCATAATTTTGAATGTTACGCTCCAAAATATTGAGTCTATGAGTTTGGATGAAATTATGGCATTGACAGAGATTGGTTTGGTGGGTATTCCATTCGGCATGACTTAATACTGAGCTCAGAATGCAAACAAAAAGATCCACAAGGTTTTTTGGATCAGGTTTTGATGCAAATAATTCTTCATTTAACAAAGCAATGTTCCAATCCAAATAATCACTCATATTGACACTTTTGTGAATTCGTCTTCGAGATTGGTTAAGAGATTAGCTAGATCAGCTCTTTGTGTTTGTTTTAATGAATTAAGGAAAGATGTGAATGCAGCCGGTCCTCGCTTCTGCAGCAGAAATAAAAGCGAGTAATTTCGTTTGGATGGTGGTTCTAATATTTCAGTAACCATATCCTGATTGAGAATTCCATCTTGATATAGAAATGAAAGCACTTCTGTACAAGGTACTTCTCTAACCAAAACTACAAAGTTCCTACGCAAAGCATCATGATCGCATCTGAGCATTTTGAGGTGCTGACACAAACTGAAAAAATATTTATCAAATGTGGACACCAGTCTGTACTATAAATATTATTAATTTTATTTTATTTATATTGTGAAAATTTGTGGTTTTTTTAAATATTTATAATAGATGTTTTACCTGAAATACTTCGTTCGTATCGGTTCTAACATTATATCTAAGGGTTTGGTTGTGACGCCATCAGCTAATACTTCCCTTTTAGGATAAAAATAAGCGAATCCGGCTCTATTCTGTTGATACGTGAAAATAGTATTACTCTTACTGATAAAGCCTACATTAGTAGAGCTACGACTTTCCTTAGTCTCCAAAACGCTTTTAAATATTTCTAGAGGGTTTTTGACTCTGTTTTTGGATATACCTTTAGAACTAAACTTACAATGGTCTTTGTCGGCTACGATATAGGTTTTAGAACAGAGTCCATAGAATATCTCACCTTCGTATTCACGTTTAAATAACCCAGGGCAACGATTGTCATATTTAGTGTGTTCTGGGCAACAAGTTCTTGGAAACCAATGAGTTTCAGCATCAACGTCTCTAACTGAACAATATCCATTTAACTTATGCTTATATTCATCTAATAGTTCTGGTTTAATCACATCTTGCAATGTTTCCCCTGCTATTGAAAAGTAATTGCTATCGGTATCCATCTGAAGCATTTGAAACTTATCTCTCGGAATGTATTTACAGAGAAAATCGTAATAGAATTCTAACATTCTTAACTTGGCATATTGCAGAATGAAAAAACCTATTTGAATTGGTAAATCTAACTTAATCTTGTTTTTTTGAGATTCGATTTCATAAAATTCGTAATCATCAGAAAGTTGGGTCATGGATTTGAATCCTTTCTCGTTAGCTTTGAGACAGGCCTCATTCTCACCTTCTACATATCTAACATCCAACTGCTTCAGTTTATTAAGGATAGTTGATCCATAGGCAGAATTTCCTATAAGTTTTGATAAATCGGCAATTATTGATAGATCTGGATCTCTATCTCCCGCTCTCCTGGCCTCTGTAACATTGCTAACAAATTCCTGAAAGCATTTCATTCTGTTATATTCTATGACTTGGTGAATTTTGGATACGACTAAACCGTGCTCTAAATACCATTTCAACAAAGGTGTAGCAAATAGGATTTTCCTAGCTTTCATTCCTCCTATCAACAGTCTTCTAGGTTTTGTACTCACTCCTGATTCTTGAGCAAAGTTTTGCATATGCTCACCAATTGCTTCAAATGGTATGTCTGTTGTGCAAAATATTGGTGCCATCTCACTAAAATAATCGTATGGTGTCAAGTTATCCTGTTGTTTGAACCCTGGTTCCCATTCTTCAGGGACTGCGATGTCTACTTCTACCATACCGAATAGTTCATCCCGTTTCACCGCTTCTAAAATTTTCTTTTCTGTCAGAGTTTTCTTATGTTTTTTGAAAAACTTTGGTCTCTTGTTTTCGATGAATTGTTGTAAGTCGGGAGTATCTTTAATCATTTTCAGAAATTCGCATTCCCATATCTCCTCAACTTCGTATCCTAACTTTTTGTAGTAGTTATTCCTATCCTGTCTTCTTTTCTGAGCGAGTAACCCTTTCTTCTTTTCTTTCTCAGATAAATTGTTATTCATTAGAGGACAATCACCACCATGGTGGTGGAAATAGCAACCATCGTACTGATATATTTTTGTCATATTATTTGAACAAGATACTCCATCAGCAAAGAAACGACCATCTCTCTTTTCCTTATTTCCATTTCGTTTATGCCAAATCTTTAGATTTCTTTTATGACTTAAATAATCCATCCAATAGAACATATTATCATATCTATCCCTCACCACGGGTTTAAATTCATCTTTCGCGTGTCTTCTAATGAATGAACCCACTGGAAATTCTTTGCTGAAGGCATATAGATATAACGCATTAGCGTCATACCCTATTATTTTCTTCACCCGATTATTACCACGCCGAATAAATGTCTTATCTCTCTGAGCTTGTCTGTGAAAAATAATAGAAGCTCCTCCAATTATATTCTGTAAATAGGAGAAGTAAAGATCCGAATTTTTTTGGTCAATCAGAGGAAAATAGGCACCATTTTTCTCTGCACTCTGAAAAACTAATTGCCTAGCAATTCCTGGGACACTAATGGCACTTTTGAAAATATCTATTTGTTTAACCTTATAAAAGTCTTGCAGCTTCATAACTGCTTTAACGAATGGTGCGACATCTAAATTATTATACCATATAAGAAAATCTTTAAAACAACTCATATTTTCGCTCAACCAAACTGTTTTCAACCATTGGTAATTTTCAAATGTCTCCAGGACATTACATTGTTTTAGATTAGAGTAGAATGCTTCGTATGGTGGTAATTCTGGATAATCTAACTTGGAGGGATCATCAAAAAATTCGTAAGGGAAGTATCCTTTCTTTTCTTGAATTTTAAAAGCTTTTAAGAAGCTAGAATAACTTGTGCCCGGTGCTAAGTAGTTTATCACATCTAAGAATTTAAAACTCTCATTAGCAAGACAGGAGTATGAACTGTTTTTCTTGACTATAAACTTGCGTTCTGAATTGTGCAATTCTAGACATCTAGCTATTTCTCTTTTGATTAAATTTATGTCATACTTTGCAGAGTTAAAACCTAAAACTGGAATCTGAGTGTAATAATGTTCGAATGTGTCAATCATGTTTTGAATTTTTGTACGCATTATGGCATTGAAGCTTTCTTTCTCATCTACTTCTGTATTCCAAGTATTCAATTGAGATTCCAGTTCCTGCATTACAAAACTAAGTTTTTCTTGAACAAGCGCTTGCGCGGTTGATTGAATTCTAGTCATATATGCAAGCATTGCCTTCACAAACGTCTCCCGATCTTGCTCGACTATACAGTGAGCTTCTTCAAAGTCTGGGACATTACTACAAATACTAACGCTAATTGGAATGTGCTCTGCTGTCATCATTGTATTTTCTACGGAATCATTCTCTATTTTTTTCAAATATGCCTCGAAATCGTAGACTATAAAATATTCGTAAAATCGTTCATCATTGGAGACATCTATTCCAAATTCTTCTAACTGCTCAAAAATATTTCGTTTCATATCGTAAAAACCACCCGGAAAATTATATTTCGTTGCTAATGTGCAAGTTTTGGAGTGAGTTTTACATATGGAAAAAGTTTTGAAGTGCTTTTCACAATTTGAGCATTGATATTTACTACAATATCTATTAATATTAGTGATATATGATAAGTGATGCTGGTAAAGATTCAAATTCATAGCATCGGTGTATCTATGAGCTGATTTAAATATGGGGTGTGCAGTTTCATCTTCGTGTAAAGAAAATATGTTGACGTTTAACTGAAAAAATTTCTCAAAATCTGGAATTAACTGCAGGTCAACTCCTCCTTCCAAATCTTGCTCGCAAGCGTTTGCGAATTCTTGGTAATATTTGTGAACTTTCTCTTCGAAACGTTCGGTCTTTTTATATAGATCTCTGTGTCTGTGGAATGTTATGCATCTAAACAGACATAAGTTATCCTGAAATTTGTTATGGTTCTTAAAACTATGCGTGAGGGACATAATTGATTTACTATTTCTGATATATTTGGGAAGTTCACCCGACCCTAACGGGAACCCTGTTGAAGTAATGTAGAATCTAACATTTGTTATAAGAACTAATTTCCACTTCGTGGAAGGTCTCTCTTTAGTAATATGTGTTGTAACGTCTATCTCAGTCAGTTGATCTCTGATCTTTTCTAAATCTGCTCTATTTGAAATGGTGATGGGTAGATCAAATAAGGGGTCATTAGAATAGGCTTTGAAATAACGGTATTTTCCAGTCTCGATATGTTGTAAAATGGATCCAAAAGATAGATTTAACTTGAAGGTTTGGCTTTGCTCATCGAATATTTCGCTAGCAAAACCCATAAGGTCTTCAATGCTGAAATCTTCAACTACTGGATAATTATAAAAGCTTTGCGGTTGCCCTAATTCGTGGTTATCATAAATGAATGAGTGGTATCTATTGTAAAATTCTTGCAATTTCTCATCTTCTAATGATACTATTTGAGCTCGACCTCTACCTCGTTGGGAATGAGAATCTCTTACATGAATATTTAATGAGTGTCTATCCTGAAATTCCTCTAAACATCGTCTACATCTAATTCTATGATTTTTTTTGTGATAACGTTTATGGACACTCAGGCTCTTTTCAGAATTAAAAAGTCTCCCGCAAACTTCGCATAGCACATCAAGTGACTGAATGGTTGACTGAACAGGTGACTGAATGGTTGGCTGAACACATGGCTGAACACATGGCTGAACAATTGCTGTTTGATTTGTTTGTATGATATTACAACTTCGTTTGCATGGTTGCTCAGCTGCTTGCTTACCCGTTTGCACAGTGTTGTGTGACTCGCTTAGCTTTCTTTTTCTAGATTTATTGCAGCAATGTTTACCGTAGGCTTTATGTGAAGGGAAAATTATTTCGCAATTTTGACATTTAATTTCACACGGATGGGAATCGTGTGCTAGACTGTTTGTGTAAATTTTCCTACATTTTTGACACTCAAACACACCTTCACAAACTTTCGTGTGTTCAGTTAGTGAGGAATTTTTCAGAAAAGTTTTGGAGCACTTTGAACAGGAAAACGTTTGCTGCTGCTGCTGCTGCTGCTGCTGCAGCCGTTGCTGTTGCTGTCGAGCGGGTTGCTGCAGCCGTTGCTGTTGCTTTTGCTGCTGCTGTCGTTGTTGCTGCTGATTTTTTGAAATTTGACATTTTAGCTAATGTTTTTGCTTTGCATAGAAACTTTGCAACTGTTTGTTACAGCGTTGACATTTCAGCTTTTCAGAGCATTTATGTTTACCGAATAAATAAATTGAGGTGAATTGCTGTTTGCATTGAACGCATTCTTTGAAACCTGAACATTTCTTTTGGTGCGCATTCCTGTTAGAATTCCTGGTAAAAGATTTACCACAAACATTACAGTTATGCGGTAGTGGTTTTACTGGTTGTACTGGTTGATTGAATTCAGGAAAAGGATCATGAGTGACTGTTTGAATTGGAATATTACCTTGGCAATTGCTTTGATGTAGTTCTTGAAAGACTCTATTGGTAAATTGTTTGAAACATTTTTGACAGTAAAGATGGGTGTTTAACTGCTGAAGTCTGCTTTGAATTTGTGCATCTTCAGTCAAATTGTTTCTGTGAGCAAACTGTATTAAATCTTGTTCATTTGTGAAATTTTGAATCATATGTGTGAAATCATCATATGCGGTTACCAGATAATTGCTATTGCTAGTGAATTGGGAAAGCCTATCTTTAACTTGAGGGTCTTGGGTTAGATTGTTTCTATGAGCGAATAGCATTAAATCGTGTGAGTTTGTGAAATTTTGAAGCATTTGTTTAAAATCATTGTACGCTGAATCATTTGTTGTTAGCTGATTGTATCTATCTCTAACTTGAGAGACTTCGCTAAGATCATTGTTACTTTGAAAATAATCATTGATATCTCTGTTCTCTGCCATGTCTGCAGTGTGAGTATTGTACCATAGACTGCAACACGCTACAACATGCTACAGCAGGCTACACTGGCTCCCCTATAGGTGGCCAGCTGGAGGGCTACACTGACTCCCCCTATTTCCCATTACCTCATAGGTTATTTTTAGAAAATGACACCCTGTCTATTTTTAGATTAGGGGGGTTTCCTGGAGTTGACAGGGTGTCCAATTAATTACCCCACCACAGGTGCTCCAGTCCTGCTCTATAGAAAATCAATGAATGGCTTTGATCTAGGACAATAGAAAATCGATGACGCATTGATGGCTTTTGATCCTGGACAAAAGAAAATCAATGAAGCGTGAAACAGGCAAGCACCCTAACAGCTTTGCAGCTTTGCAGTTTCACTACTCCGGGCTCTTCGCTATGGCCCTTTACTACTCACAAACAAAGGTGAAGTAAAATCAATAAATAAAAGATCTGGTCTTTGTACAAATCAAACATGCCATTCTATAAACTAAATTTATTAATTATGCTGGACCTTTTATTAAAACATAACTGTACATATGAACTTTGCAATTCATTGTTTACTATTCATTATTTCAACTAATAAAGAAGCAGGATCTAAACAAAGAAGAGACAGGGATTCTAATAATTTATTAAACAATTCTGATCTTCGAAATATCCTCCACAGACTAGCATAAAATGTATTTCGTTTTCAACAAGATTAAAATTACACACGGGGAAGACTCTCCTCTATTGGAGAAGGGGGGCTATTAAAAAGTTCGGTTTCTATAGCTGAGGCTTGGATGAAGTTCATCCAAGGCTGAGGGGAGGAATACAAGTCAAAACGTCCGAGTCCGTAACGTCCGAAAATGTTCCGAAACGTCCGAAAACCGAAACGCCCGATTCCCGAAACATCCAAGAAATGTCAGAAACGTCCGAAAGATGTCCGAAACGTCCGATTTTAATTTTTTTTACATTTTCCCCAATGTTTGTAGAACATTCCTTGAATGAAAGCACACAATGTAGATTCCACTTTATCCAAGGACTTTCAAATTTTTTTTTTTTGGCATTGGTTGAATCAGCGACCTATAGACTATACTCCGTATACTTTTCCGACCTCACACAGACCATGGCTCTAAATCATCTAAATCCTCTTGTTTTAAAATCCTATTTTAACTTGAAGTAAATATAATTTCCAATTCTTAACCACAGTTTTACAGATTCATTGCCGGCCTCCGAAACGTCCAATTGGTACGGTCAGCTTTAACTTGAATTAAAATCACTAAAAAAAGGTCTTGCTCATCACTTCTCATGTGAAACTAGAGACAGAACTTGTATGTAAAAGAAATTAAATGAATTTAAAAAACAGCAGAAAAATTATTTTCGGACGTTTCGGACACTTTTTGTACGTTTAGGGAATCGGACTTTATGGGTTTGGACGTTGGACGTTTCGGTTTTCGGACTTTTCGACCTGATACCAAGGGGAGTATACCTAGACGGAATTGTGACATGAATGATCTTTCAGATCTTGAGAGATAAACTTGAGTGTATATATATACGTAATTTAGGAATATTATCAAGATTTCCTCCAGTCATTCTTAAAATTCGCCATAAGTTAATTTTCTGCACTTCTTAATTCATTTGCAGATCAAAATTGAACAGTTTCATTGTCAAATAAGTGCATTTGGTCAGATTGTTCGAAAATTTGTTATATACAATTTTTTTTATAGCTTTTTATTGACATTGAATATCAAATACAAACAAATGTATGTCATTTTACTCCAATATTCTATCATGAGGCACATCCTCACATATATATTATATAAAGTAAGAAACATATAAGGGGTGCCTAATGTGACAGTAATGTCCCTTGTTAACCCTCAAGAGTTGCAGTATAGTTGGTATGAAGTGGGCAAGCAAAGAAACTGTATGTCACCTACCGACAAGTTCAAATGCGACTCTTTAAAATTTTTTTTTTATTCTAGGTGCATTATCTGACAATCTCTGTTGCCTTACATGATTGTAGGGCAGTTTACCAATCAAGTGTATTATTGTCTATCTGACACAGAAATAATTAAGAGCTGCAGCTGCTGTGACAACTAAGTTCAGTGTTCGTTGTTTACAAAAATTGTGCAGTTCTCAGGTTATGCCAAGTTAAGGTCCTGTCTGACTCCATCTCAACAGGCTTTTTTCTGATTTTGCTATGTGCATGATCAGAAATTTTACAGACAGTTTAATCATGGAGCCACCAGAACATGGTTTAATTACAAACGGTCCACTCTATAGACAGCTGTAGCAACCTATTCCAGGCTGTAGCTATAACTGGCTAAAGCCAGCTGCTTCTGTCTACTGCTAGCTAATATCCCCTTTGTAAATCTATGAAATTTATCTGATATGGTTCTGCATGTACTTTTAGATCCAGCTTTGAGTAGCCAGCAATATAGTATATAGCCAGACAGTTCTGGTTAGTAGCAGGTAGCATCATGTAGCAGAAGTTGTCTAGCTTCGTCTAGTTTTAATTTGAGAAGCCATTTTTGATGAAACTTACTGTACATTCAAAATTTAAAATTATTTTTAAATGAATAATAATTTAAAAGCAAATTTATGACATTTTATATAATCTCGACTCTAGCAATTGCTCTTGAGTCTTGTACCACCTTCCTCCAGTAGTAGACATGGTACAGAGGTCATTTGTAATACTGATCACAATTGGTTTCGTAAATTTAATAATCAGGTAATGTTAAAATTACGGGGCCCCCCAGCCCATATTGCCATGTGCCTTCCTGGGTCTATATAACTCCGGCTCTGCCAGTAACAGTGTTGTGTATATTATATATAGCTTTTATTGACACTTTTTCATATCAGAAAAGATACATATGTCACATATCTACTCACTACGTCTATCTAAAACTACATCTACAAAAATCTGATGTACAAGTTCTCATTATTTTATACATAATATACAGCTTAACATTTAAGGTCCCAGTTGCCACAATTTGTTGTTTTCTGGACAGAGTCCTGCTCTTAAACATTCAGTATTAAGGCGAAATAATATATATATATATAAGTACATAAAAGATTGCAAATAAAATCGCAGATACTGATTACAATATCAATATTAGATTTAAATTTTACAAATATATACACAAATACTGATCATAATATCACAATAAGATTCAAATTAACACAAAAAGATAAGAATGTTCACATGTATAAAAATAAAAAAGTACCAGGCAACATTGCGTTGACCCTGGCATTTGGCTCTTCTAATTTGTGTTGACAGTCATGTCAGGGAGTGTCATATCGGAGGAGCCCAGTTGTAATTAAAGTCTACATTACTATATTATTATATTATGTGTATATATTCTCCTTGTCCAGGTGTTGGAACTATCTTCTTATAATTCCCACATGTGACTTTGTTCACAATACCATTACTTTCTGTACGATTTTCAAATTTGAAGTTGCAGTCGATGCTTTTAATCTCAGGTCCTTCTCTCCCTTTACCACGTGTTTACTGTGGCCATTTAGGGAGATGAATTCGTCTGGCCTGAATGTGTTGGCCAATGGGATTGGACGTCTTCTGGGAGGCCCAAGACTTTAAAGGGCCCGGCCAATAGTATATACGAAAGATCAACCATGGATGACTAATGCATATCTGCTAGTATGATTGTTAGCATTAGTTCAGTTCATGTTAAACATTGAACTGCTTACTTCCCATTCATCTGTGAGTGAAAATCAGCATTCAGAGTATAGTCGAAGAGCCTTTGTATATTTTCATGATTCTATATGCTCATCTGGACTTTTGTATAATCATAGCTTATATATTGTAATTGCATATATGTATTGTAATTGCATATAATAATTCTGACTTTCCTAAAATTTACAATAGCTAATCTGTTTTTGAAAATCCCAATACTGAACGTGGGTGTTTTCCATTTACATCGATTGTATATATCATGTGAATGTGATCGAAAACATGATACTTGCACACACCCACAAGACCAGGGAGCAATTTTGCATTGAGTGATTTTGTTTTGCTTCCTGTAACGAAAGTTAAAAAACCCTGTATTATTCATGATCAGTAAAAAAATTTTGAATTTCAAAATGTTTTTTTTTTGTGCTTAGTTTGCTTGTTGCTTCAAAGCTAACTGCCACAATTCACCCAGGTTTGCTAGATCTGCTTTCTGATTTCCCGAAAATCACCTTATATGTGTAACTAATGAATCTATCGGGCATTAATTTAAAAAAAAAAGATACATTGGAAGAAATCGGGACATATTAAAACATTTGTAATACAATGCAAATGGCATCATCACCCTTTTTTTAGTATTGTGGACAATTAAATACTAGGTGATGTTTATTTTATAGAGAGATAGGTAATCAGCAATATATTTTGACCACTGTGATATTGAGTGACAATCCAGCAGTGGTTTTATGTAATGGTTGTGTTTACACTTTTCACAACATATTGGTTATAGTCATATAGTTCCAGCTGATTACTGAAATTGTTTTTCAATAAAATATCTCTTATTATTTCATGGCCAGTGCCAGGTACAGTAATTGTCAGTGCTCAGATATTAATATCCATTTGTTGTTCTTAGTGGAGCTGCAAGAGGTCCAAAGTTCATTGGCTGGTTCTTGGTATGTTTGCAGTGGTCTTCATCAGTAAGTGCGTCTACGACAACGCTAATGACCTCGTCTGTTATTTTGAAGTTGATCCGAATGCTGGACCTCTGAAGTTTGCATATCAATATCCGTAAGTTCCCTTCTATTGGTATAACATATTTTGCCATAATTGGCATTTAGTTGTGCAAAATGGACAGAAATGTTTGCAACAAGTCAAAACCCAACTTTCTGCATAATAAAAACACTTCTGGGAACAAACTAACAGTTGGCTATTTTCTCCATTGTAATTTCTGCTGCTTCTCTGTGATCACTGTCGTCACCTCACAGCCCAGCGACCTAATTATGGACATTCTTTGTTAGACTATGTAGCTGATAGGATAAGAAATCTTCTCTTAAAAATACCAGAAAAAATGGATTCGTATTTTTTTTAGCTTATGCAATTTTTCTGAATTGCCTGTTTGTCAGAACAAGAATTGCGTAAACTCAGCACATGAACATCTAATTATTATGTAATTTCATTGTTAGACCTTTAGTACCATAAGCCAGCCTACAGACTATAAGATAAATTGATTAATTTACTTAAGACGAGTAAACGAGCATAATTAGGTCGCTGGGCTGTGAGGTGACGACACACAGTGTGACCATACATGATAAGTTGATAACAAATGCCCATAATGATGAAAAGATGGCAAAAATTATCATTGAAAAGATAAGAAACTTGAAGTTAATTGGTCCAAAGAGGGGTTTCTATGGACTTAGACAGTTGGGGTTTGGCTTATTAATAACATTTCTGTCCATCTTGTGCAGCTCCAAGCTATTCATGATAACATATGACCGAACAACTTTTATTATGAATCCTACTATAGTGGGAATAATTGTGCAGTGCTCAGTAACCCCAGAACCTTTACAACCATCCAATATAGCTTTCCAGGAGTGGGAAAGTTTCAAATGAGCAGATGCATCTACAAAACAGAAGCATGGTTCCTGATTTTAAAGAATTCGTATCTAAAAAATGCTGGGATTAGGTCCTAAAATTTTGCATATGGTCATCGTTTATAATATTGGTAAATTATGTACATACAAATTGTATATATCGCTGTCAGACATGGTAAAGTGTTCACCTAATTAAACCATGGGAATGTTATTACCCATGACAAAATAATTCTGTTAACCAGGTTAAAGTGAGTGGAGAAGTCAATCGCTTAAGTCAATGTGTCTCTTTCAGTGGCGGAAATAGTTACTTGTGCCCTCTTCAAGGGGATTCAAATTGCACATGGCGAGGTGACTCTAAATCTTACGCCAAATCAACTTTGAAACACTTGTTATTCCTCTACAACGACACACCGAAGTACATCTCCAACATTGTTGTCATGACACCAGTAAATGAACGTAAGGAAACTTCTCTTTATTTCTTATTTACAGCATGCAAATGTCTAATCTAGGACCATTTCTTATTATGTTCATTGGCCCTCTGGAGGTCTAATGATGCCAGGTTTGTTTTCACCCATAATAAGAATTTATCATTTATTAAACATTCAAAAAGAGAGATTATTTGGTTGTATGGGTGAATGGTAAGTTGAGTCTAGTGGTAAGCTGAGCCACCTTTTGTTACCAGGTTACAGACAACTGCACAATAGGACAACAGGAGGCCTGAAAATGTGTTGACAGAAATCTCTGAAAACCTGCTTCTTTATTCTTTAGACCTTGAGGCATTAATTGCAGCAGATTTCATATATTTGGAAACTAAGTTTTGTAGACTTGGAAACTGTCATGTGACTGCAGGACTCTTATTGGCTGAGGGACTGCCTTGATTCATGGAGTTTAAAGTTTCCAAGTCCTTGAAATCTGCTGTAAAACAAAAATTTTAGATGGATGAAAGTCAATGGGAAATTTACAGAATGTAACAACTTTTTTTTACTTTGTTATACAAAGTTAGAAAATATAATTTCTTAATTTGGGATGTAGCTATCAGAATCTCAATCCATAATTAGCAGAACTCATAGAGATAGAGAATACTTACTAAGATTGGTTTTACAAATAATCTTCTGAGGTTTGTGTAAATTAGCTGTTACATCACTGTTGTTTGTGTACATTTAAGCTGTGGCCAGATCACTGATCTTCACATCCTTGAAAATGGCTTAAATAACCTAACTATGGCACATTTGTCTTCCTTGAATAATAGAGCAACTTTGAATTGAGGACCATATGTCAAAAAGTGCCTGGTTTTATTGTACCAAGGTATTTATAAAATCTTAACAGTCCCCCCCCCCCTCCAACATAATGGACTCATCCATGTTAATCTGATTTACCGGAAATTGGCATGGTTCATTTTGGGGTCTTAGGGATGAAAGCTTATGGAGGTTTTCCACAAGTATCTGTTTGCATTCCTGAAAACTAATGTGATTTGAATTGGTGACTAATACCTGCAACTAATATCCTTTAGTCTGTACAAAATTTGTCAATTCATTTTTTTATTGCATGTCTATACTACATCAACTTATTCTGATACAGGTCTGTTTTTCAAAGAGAGCTTTTCTTGTTCAACTACAGAAACACAACACCATCTGATGCACAATCATGCATGGAGCCAATGTTCTAGAGAGACTTATGCATGCAAAAATGACCATTGCTCCCTTATTATTATAGTCAGAATTACAAACCGAATATATTCTGAAAGTAGACAAAATTATCGATCTACTGGTAACACATGAATATTTTTCCACATTCATAATTATTCCCAACAAACTAGTTTGATGACGAAAAATACTCTTAACCTAAATTTTGAATAAAAATATCAATTCTAGACGTGAAGTCCATGTGAATTGTGTAGACTTTATTTGCTGAAAATCCGATATTAAGGGAGCTGCTGTCCCAACCTGTCCTTAAAATCACGGTATTTGTGCATTTCAGTGAAACCAAGTAAAGTACTGAATGTGGCTGCCAGTTCTACTAATACATCAGTAAATATATCATGGGAAGCTCCCCAACTTGCACCAACAGCTGTCATTGGCAAGTTACAGTATTTGTACAGGATTAAGCTGTTTCATAAAGAGGTAAGTTTAAATGTGTCTATTTAAATGATCAAAACAAAATATATAAGTTGTCTTAATAAGTTTTCTATTCGTTAGATATCTATCCAGCAAGAATTGCCTGATGTTCTCTTAATTTTATAATTTTTGTAAACAAACTATTTCGGTTGACCGGGTTGAGAAGTTTGTCTGAATTAAATGCAGCCTTGATTGTTTATCACCAGCATAAAACAATAGCAATCCCGACTAGTACACTAATGTATCAGATGTCGTACTTTTCGCAAATAGATTAAGCGCATCTGGAGTTATGATTATTTTTAAATATCTTCTGAGTGGAATGTCCAAATCTTTCAATAGTCAGATATATCAGGTATCTGCAACAGAGAAACCTTCTGCAAGCTTTCAGTTATTTTTTGCTCTTCAAAGGAATGTTACAAAAATTTGAAAAATGGCTGTCTGATGATTTTATGCAGGGTATGTTTTATTGCCTAAATAGCCAAAATGCTAAAACCAGGTCCAGTATACACTATTAATACTGGGAAGCCATATCCAGCTCTTGTCTTGCCAGTAACCTTATGTTCTGGGTGGGCTTCAGGCTTGGTGATGATGTTCTAAAGCCCAGTTCACTGTCACAAGTGGGGATGGCGAGTGACCACGGACGTCAAAGACAGACTATACTTGCTCACTCATGGTCAAATGGGAGGCTGTTAATCATGCATAAATTCTTTCAATGCGCGTTCGAGGGACGTCCGTTAAACGCTCGGCGGATGGCCATTGGCGGGAGAACGATGGGCGGGTACCCAAGAAGCCAGAAGTGACTTTTGCAAGGCTTGTAATGACCTTCGGCCGCTCGGCGAGTGGTCCACGAGTGAAGGAGGAAAAAGCCACAGATGTTAGCCGAGCATTTCACGAGCTTTCAAAGAGCTGTAAAAGAGTGGACACGATTAGATGGCGAGTATACGCAGATGGACAGCCTCCCCTGCATACCTGCAAGTGAGCACGAGTGGCCACGAATGGCCATGGATGGCAACGGACTTACGTAGATCACTCGCCAAACACTCTCAGAGTTACTCCTGAGCGATTCTTGATTAATTCCCATAAATAGGTAACAATTTGCCTCGTAGAACATCTGCCAAATTTTTAAATAACCTTTAAAATGTTTGCCCTCTCCACAATTATCCATGAGTGATCTGGAGGACCTGTGAGCATTTTACGGAATAGCATGAGTATTGTATGGACAAGGATGAGCATGGGGAAAAAAAATTCGTCATATGTGCTCACTCGCCATCCCCACTCGTGTGAACGCCCCTTAAGGCAAGGGACTCAATAATACTTGGAAAAACATTTAAGAGTGTACGTATTGTCCCCCTTATAAGGATGTCTTTCTCCATAAGATTCAGTTTGAGGACTTATAAGGATCAGCTTTAATTTCTATTGTCTATGGCATGTCATTGTCATTTTAAGATTTTAATCTTTTACCACCCTTTTCTTTCACAATCCAGATGTTTCTGTAATTTCTTTGAAATGTCTCATGTCGTTTTAACTTACTCCAGTTACTACATTGTATTCTCTGACTTGCTAAAAATTCTTTTTTTTTAACATTTTGATTTGTTGATACAAAATATGTGAAGATTTACTTCCTGCACGACAGTAGTATTCAACATGCATTATAACATCAGACAGTGCTTTTCTTCTTTTTTTCGAAAACTGTAGGTACAAGGCAAAACTATATAGCGTTGCCTTTTATGCAATTAACTCTGATTTTGAAATTATGGAATTTGAATAACAACTTGAAGTGCACTGTGACCCAATTGGGTCTGTTTAAAAAAACCGGAGCATGGACAAATTTTATAGAAAATGTGTAGCGGGAGGGGGACTAATGGGAGGTTCGACCCCTAAACTCCCCCCACCCAACCTCCCTAATTTAAGAAATCACTTGCTTTCAGAATGAAGAGGATGAAAGAAACACAACAGAGGAGTCTATCATTTTCAATGGCTTAATACCTTATGAGAGCTACTCTCTTGAAATTTGTGCACGGAATAACACGGAATCTGGTTATTGGAGTGATCCATACAAGATCTCTGTCAAGACAAAACCAGGCGGTAAGGATGCCTATCTTAAATGTCAGCATGCAAATAGATAGATAAACTTATATATGATTTCTGGTCATTGGCACTTGAATTTGAATGAATAAGGCTTTTTTTTAAAATCTATTAGATTAATTAAAACCTGGTGAACTTCCTTGTTCATTAGAATAATTGGACTGCCACAAATTAGTGCATGGTATATCACTAATACAATGTATACAAAAGGTCCATTGTATGTTAGGTGATTAAGTCAGGATAAACTAGACCTATAAACCCGCATTTAAAATTATTATGGGTTGTAATCATAATTAATAATATGTAAATGATTGCGGAACTAAGATAATTAATATTTATTCTGAATTCATGCTAGCTAGCTTATCATTGCTTATATCATTTGGATTCATACCAGATCAGCCAGTGGCTAGCTTTTATGTGTATATCTTATCATCACAATGACGTAATGAAAATAAAAATAATGTATGCATGTACTTGATATGTTTCAGTACCAATTGCCAACCCAGAATATGTTGGGTATTATAATCTGAATGAGACCCATGTGAAGATCATTTGGAAGGTAAGATTCTATTGTCCATATGTTGTGTTGTATCACAAGCTTCAAGCAGCCCTTGTAATCATTGAATTGAACTCTGCAGAAGTACCTATAAAGTGAAGGTGGAGTAATCCTCCTAGTGTGGGTTGTGCTAAGCAGAATGACATGACATGACAAGCAAAACTGTGAGTCTCCCCTATATTTTCCATGCCCGTCTCTTCTAAGGTCCGCGATTAATTTTTATCCAATTGGAGACGTTCTCCTAGAAACCTGAATGTTCCCATGCAGCCAAATCGAGTGCATTTCATGTTATTATATTCTGAATGATTAAAATTACTGGCTGTAGTTGTACATTTTGTATCTATATTTTTTACTGTCGTGCTGTATATATACTATATAAACATTATGTTTTTATATTAATGTTTGGCAGCCACTGGACATAGAAAAAAGCAGAGGTCCTAATGTGCTTTATAATATCATTGAACATGGTGGTCAATTCGAAAAAAATGGGATATCAGAAAGCTCTGTGATATTTCAACTTGATGAAAATCAGTCCCATGTCATTCAACTCTATGCAAGTCATTCATTTGGAAGGAATTCAAGTATATATCCAACTGTATTAAGAATCTCTTGGCCAAGAAAAGGTAATTATCTGCAGAGAATTATCAATTAATTTTGCATATTGAATATATTTTCAAGGGGTGGCTCAATCTGCCCCAGCGATATTCATTGAGGCCCTTTGGAAGTACCATGTATGGTGTAGCCTATAAACAAAGTATGAAATCGTTGATGCATAATATAATGGAAGACAATTCAGACCAGAAACTATGTAGCATAAACTTGTGACCAGGCTGCCATCTTCTCATGTAACAAAAAAAAACTAGTTTTTTCCCCCCACTGGTACATTTGGATAGTTTGTGCAAAAGTGACTAAACTTACTTTTTCTTGGTTTTCAGAGGTCATCAAGGAGCTCAGTCCTCTTGTTGACAGTCAGAAAAACGTGGTGTTTTACTGGTCCCCTGGTGTTAATGTGACAAAATACAATTTGCTCTGGTGTGAAGGCAGTGCCACCAATAAGGGATGCAAGGTATTGAATTAGTTACAGATTCCTACTTGTGAAAATTTAATCTATAAAACTGAGTGAAGTTCCAAAGGCCTGTCTTGGCTTTTGTTAATGACCTAATGATTGTTTTCATCTGCATCTTTGCATTTTCAGAGTACATTTCAATGGGGCCATATCACTGAACAAGAAATGGGGAAACTGTGTAACATTTCTGCAGGAATGACCTACAATTTTGCAATATCTGCCAATTACCCCGGACAGGAACAAGGTCCTCTCACTTGGAGCACTTGCAATTATGTAAAAGGCAAACGTAAGAATTTCTTCCATATCTAGCACATTAATACCATTCTGTGAAAACCTGAATTACACTGGGTTTAATTGTAGTACCCTATTATATGAAGTGTACATTAACATTGAAAAGTATAATGATTATTGGTTTAATGATAACAATAGATTAGGCTTTATATACTTATATAATAATTAATTTTGTGTATTATATAAATATTGCAATCCAGATTGTACATCGCAGGTTCTTGATGGATTTGCAGCTCAGCAAATCTGAATCTGAATATTTTCATCTGCGAACAATTTGTGATTAATTTTGTGACATCTTTCAGCAATAAAGAAACCCAAGCAGCCATTCCAATCTGCACTTATGAAAGCAGGAGAACTACATGTTGAATGGAGTCGGCCATCTTGTGGAGACACTGGCTACATCCAGAATTATATCGTGCATTACTGTCTTTCATCTAATTGTTCGAGTGAGTAAATCAGTGTTTTGTATGGTAATCAGGTTCGACGTGCAGCATGTGCAGTTACTGGTAGTTCTCTTAGAAATAGGCATGTTATTAGAGTCATCGTTATTGCTCAAACGGGGCATCGAATCAGGGGGGAATGTGGAGTACAAACTTATATATATGCAATGTGGGGAAAAGGGGGAGCAGGGAGCAGAACAAAACTAATCAGCTGAGAAATGGAAATGAGAAAAGTGCTATTGGCACTTAATTGATAAACCAGCTGCCTAGCATCTTCATAATTAATTGGACTTCTTTTTTTTTGTGGAAAAATGTCTTACTGATAAAAAAGGGTGGCCTTAATGACATTGAATAGTTTCCAAAATTACCCAGAGTACCACACCATGCTTATACATTTAATTACATGTTGTTTAGAACCAGTGGAAGTAGAGGTACCTTCAACTGTTAACCACTGGCAGACTGCTGCAGTTCAGCCTGGACAGCAATATGATGTGTGGATAGGAGCCAAATCTCCTGAAGAAGAATCTGAAACCAGTGAGCGGCTGACTGTCAGAGTGAAGAGCAACAGTAAGTCAGTTAAAATTTCTTTATAACAATTGCACTCTTGGCTTTTCAATCCAGAGTCTTTCTCAACATAATACAATCTTAAGCAAGAGGTTAACCCGCTGGAGCTTAAGACCTCACACCAGTGTCATTAATGTGATTGCCTACCGCATTATACATGTACCTGGGTGGGCCATTGGTTTCAGGTGGATTTGTTCAACTCGTCCATTGGAATCTGCTTATCATGGTTAGCAGGCAAAAGTATCAAATAAATTGGAAAATAAAATACATATTAAATGAAGAAATTATACTGATATACAAGGAAGCACCATAACCTTCTCCAAGTAAATGAAATTCATATGCTATATTAGAGCTTAGCACACCTCAATAGTTATCCAAAATTATCATGTCTCAAAGGGATCTTCTTTTCTTTCAGCTTTGGCTAGAGGAATCATTGCAGCGATTGTGATTTTTGTCATTGCAACTCTTGGGTTGATCGCATTTGTTGTGGCCCACATTGTCCGGTAAGTGTTTTTTTGTAATGATTTCTTTTTTTTTTATGCTTAAAAGTCTAGATTTCTAGAATTTAATGAGACTGATCCTGCTGGTATAGTAGGTCAATTGGCTTTCTCTGAGAAAACCATGCAGGACATGAAACATGGGGTATAGTCTCAGATACTTATGACACTGGGCTGATTTGTTCATATGTTTGGTTCATTTATGAAAAATCAACTTTGTCTACTACTACTACTACTACTACTACTAAGCTCTAATACTACTATACTACTACTACTACTACTACTACTACTACTACTACTACTACTACTACTACTACTACTACAACTACAACTATTACTACTACTACTGGTGGCGTAGGAACCTTCAAAGACCTGCGGGGGATTCCTAGTGTATAAGAGCCCTGACAGTTGGGGATTTGTATATATGTGAAAGTCCATTTTGATGGTTAAGAATTAGGAACGAACCTCTTTAATCTCCTTTCTGCAGGTTGACATCTTGTCGACAAAGTAGAGGGAATGATGAGGATGCAGACTGGATAACGGAGAAATTTCCTCTTTACACCAGTGCTGACAACAGCCCAACACATTTATAATATAGTAATGATTATTTGCATGTTGTCATAACTGGCCTTGTGCTATCCTTGTCATTTGTTGCTGTGCGAATTGTGACATAAAATACGCTTTGATGCTTGAATATTTTTCTGATCAAGAATATCATATTATGAATATACAGTATTCTACATGGCGACTATTAATGAAAGATACAAATAAGAGAAATATTTTATTTGTAAGTCAGCCATTTGACTCTGCATGGAGAGGTGGAGTAATTCAAATATCTAAAAGTTTTCATTAAGTCTTCTTAAAAGTACTAAAGCAACGACTCTCTGATATTTAGCACATTCAACAAAAATTACTAAAGTAACAGAAAGAAAATACCTAGGTAAAATTAAGAATTATTTGTTTCTGACAATATAATTACTATTTTTGCTAATGTGTATAAGTAATGATGCAAGATCCCAAAATTAATCTGATTGTTCAGAAAAAATTATGTAGATTTATGATGCAATAATTTCAATTAATATGAATATAACACCTTAATATGGTGTGAAAACGGAGATCACTGCAATAAATAGTATGTATTTTAACATGTATACTATTCCCTGTTAGTGTATTGAGATTTTTTTCTCAATGACAAAATGTAATTGGTGTAATGGTTTATGCTTATTGCTGCTTTATACATGGTGTAAGTTGGAACCTAATGAAGGTATAAAGAATATATACATCCCTAAAAAGCTGAGTCGCCTTGTCTTTTTGAATTTTGTATTTGATGATCACCTAAATGTTACATTTTATCTTGTAGCCTCTTCTGGCCATGACTCAGTTCAGTTACAATATAGTTATGTTTTGGATATTATTAAGCTTTTTATCACACCTGCAACAGCACAGCTTCTATAATAACAAATTTTTTTTCCAGAACCACAGTTTAGTTGCTCATGCTTGTTTTTATTTCAGAAATGCTCAGCTGATTCATTCCTGATTTGCTACGAATTTCCACCTTCTGTTAATTCTGACATTGGTTATTATTTATGTGTTCTTTCAATCAATTTTATTTGCTTATTTTTTACTTTGGCTTTTGTTGTTCCTTGGTTTTCAGAAGCTACAAAAAGAAGATGGAAGAACTGGCAATCACACTTCCAGAAAAAGAAAAGGTCTGTTATGTAAGTTAGTTTATGAAATATGGTCACTAGTTCTACTTGATCAAACGTTTATGCATCCCAAGAGATATAAGGTGAGAGCCACTGCAATCTCCACGGACCCTGGTGCAATTGCTGGTACATGGCCAAATGTGCCTCGTGAGTTTTCCATGAGAAAGATAAACTCATGAAAAAGCATGGTTTTTACCTAATTAAAATGAGGTGAAAACCATGCTTTACCATGTGTTTATCCAAACGCATGGAAAATGCATGTGGCACATTTGGCCATATAACTTGACTATGCTCTAAAGTAGACTTGCTAAATGGTTGATAAGTGGGATTAAATTGTGACTGAAATGATAATAACAATGTTTTGTCATCGATTCTTAATAAATGGTTAGATTGATTTTTCTCCTTCACACGATATACATTTCCCCCTTTTTTATTGCAGTTGCATATTGAGGATGAAAGTCTATCCTATAATTACATGACCGAGATGGAACAAGTCAATCGTCCTGAATTCAGAAATTCTGACAATGTCCATAATGCTAGCCGGGAAGGATTTGAATCAAGGACTTCTGAAAATGTGCGCAACGAGTATCAAGAGAGGAAAAATAATAATATCAGAAATGTTACTTGAGAGATCGCAACATCTCAATGATTGGTGGGAAGGGGTGACCTTGTCTCATAATGTTTACAAGGAATGCATGCAACAAGTTGGCCTTGCTTTTTAAATGGTTGTTCAGGGGCATTCTCAATTGCATGTTGAGGTACCATAGGCTAGCCAGAACCGACCTACATTGCATTAGATGCGATGTAGGGTCGGAACGCGTTGTATGGGAATTCTTTGATGTTGACATTTACGACACATATTTCTCCATAAACATGTCAGCATACCTTATTTCGTCGTGATGCACAGGAGTACGACTCTGTTAACTATCAACTTGTATTCATATTTCACTGAAAAAGCCAGTGGAATTATCCTTTTCAAGAGCGTTTTCAAATTCACGTTTGCTAGTTCATGCTTTTTGTGGTAAATATACACAAGAGGGCGCATCAGTGCGATTCGGTGCTGATAGCTCTTTATACAGACTGCTTTTCGTCCACTCGGAATCTGACAGTAGAATGCCCAAGAAGTACATCAACAAGCACCAAAAACTCTGTTAATAATTCACTAAACTTTCGCCATTGCAACGCCCCCAGCAGTCACAGAAATGAGGACTGCTCAGCACTATTCTGTGTGCCACTAGGGGCGTTGAAACGTCGCCAGAGCCCTCTTGTGAGTTTTTCGGAACTAGGCGGCCATGCTTCAAGCTTTGTTTACCGAAATGTGAATTCGAAAATGGCACAGAAATCGATTAATATTGGAAGAAATCAACCATATCTGAGCGCGACACAATTGAAATAAGGTATGTCTAACGCTACAGTGGGTGTATGTTGTGTGACAAACGTTTACTAAAAGGCTATTTCCCACTCAAGCCAAAAAGTCAATATTTTTTCATCCAGGACCTTGTAACCCTGTCCTGTGGACAGGGGACTTGTAGCTACCATAGGCAGTTCTATTCTAGTGTCTCCTTGTTCAACTGGTGACTATTTTGTAGATAGTGTGCTTCGACTGCCTGTGTGACAGAGGATTGGCAACCAGATCGTAGGCTGATGGCAGGTTATACTTCACCAGAATACTTCTGGTTCCAGTATTTATTTTTTTAGTGCTTTCCACTTTTTTTAAGACTCTTGGCAAACCATTTCAAACTTTCAAACCAGTTAAGCCATAGCCATGTTTCAGTAGTTCCTTTTGTGGAGATAAGCATACTAGTAATCTCACATAGCCTGAATGTAAGAGTTGATGGTGGGTTTTTTCAAAATCACTGTATGGGAATCACTGGGAAGGTCAGGGTATGCCTAGGGTACATTGGGACTGTGCCCTGCAGGACAAGGTGACTGTACGTACAATAAACCAAATATTTTCAATATCAAAGTATGGTGAAATCCAAGAAGATGAAACCTAAGCATGCTGAGAGGCAGTCAGAATTAGGGACCGTGATCTCAAGAAGAGAGTGGTTGTGTCAGACTGCCAAGCCATTCGATTCTAAATCATGTCTCCACAAGTATTTGAAATTGGTAAAACATTAACTGGGCAATAAGCCCAGGATTGCACAGTTTTACTGGCTAAATATATACATCCTGAATGACTTTCATCTGATGCTTTGTAATATCATATATATATAATTTTATTGATAAGATATTATCACCATTGATACATTCGTCAAACATACATGTAGTATACAAAATACAATACATTATTTCCACAATAATAAAGATAATATATATATCAAGTCCCTAATTATGACTGGGATTAAATTGATCATTGTTATACTTTACAGTCTCAACAATTACTATGTAATTGAAATATTGTGTCAGAGCTTTTTGGTATTTCATTGCTTTGACAAAGGTTATTGAAATTTTGATCAACATTAAGATAAAACTTTATTGGTTAAATTCTATAATGTAAAATAGAGTTCAAATAGTGTGCATTCAGGTCCGATATGGGATCACCGATAATATAAATGTTGTTTGTGTTAGTAACAATTTACAAAATGATATCAGTTTGTTTTCAATGTCCCAGTGGTCTCCAGGCTGTGTCCCAATGTACCCCATGCCTGGGGACCATTGGGACAATTTTTATGATCACTGAAATGCTGCCTCACCGGATGATGAATTTCAACATCCATGTTTTGCTTCTACATATTTGTTGCACACATATATCAAATTTGCCTAATTTTTACTTCTGTTATGAGATACTCAATCAAATGTAAAAAATGTCCCAAAATTCCTGCGTATATCAGGGATATACATCAACCCATATAATGCAAATTTTAAATATGTCTATAGAAATGCTCCACTGTTTTATGTACGCCACTATATATGTTGTATGAAAGGGTGTGGGTTATGAATGCAAGATATATATTTTATAATATGTGTACATTTTTTATATACATAGTTGTACATGTTTGAGTCGGATGCACCAATGTTTGTCTTTGATAACTATATAATGGTTATAGTGCCTTACATCGTAAAATATTCTCCAATGAAATATGCTTGACCACCAAGGGGTTGGGGCCTAGCTCAGTGGTAGCGCGCTGACCTTCCAACCACTGGGTGTGGGGTTCAATTCCTGGTCGAGCCTATGTTGGATGGCTGTTTCATCCATTGTCTCATTGCCATGGTCCTAATTAGCCCATCAGGTGCAGAAATACAGGACGTAAAGCCCTAATCCACCACCACCCCAATAATGCTTGACCGTCAGATCTCTTTGTTATACCATGGAGTCACTATACAGTGACTCCATGGTTATACCTGTTAATTGCACTAAACAATTAAACAGCTATTTCAGTTGTTTCCTCTATATGTTCAGTGTTTGCCAAAAGCTGTGAAGGTGTTGTTTTGCTAATGTGTGATTTTCTGTATGAACTGGCACTTTGAGTCAGGATTCTGTACTGTACAGACCTTTTTTATATTTATTTGCTGAAATGCATTTATTTGAAGGTATGTAGTGATATGTCCTGTGCTTAGCCAGGAACGACTCTGTTCTGTGTTAATTACGATAAATTACACGAACCTCCATTTTGAGTTGAACTGTTTATTCGAACTGAAAACGTACCCTGCGCATGCGCGCGCCGGAGCAACACTTCCGGTTAGTCACAACAAGACGATCACTCTTACGGTACAATCATTCTAATACATATCACTCTCCCCACTTTAACTTTATACATGGGTGTATATTTAAGAAGTTAACATTACTGAATAAAGAATAACTTTTATCCTTGGTTGTCTTAATTCATTACTAATTACAACTTCTTGAAATACTACAAATGTTACACAACTAATTATGAGTATTTAACATTTTGAGTAAGCTTAATGTTATACAACACAATCATAATTTTGATTATACTCAATTGTTATCATTCTTCAATAATACTATTCAGTAAAATACTGAGCAATGGTTACATACACAACAGTTAAATTTTAATACATTGAGATCAAGTATCATCCATTCAAGAGTCCACAGTTATAATTTTAATACACTGATATTCAAGAGTCCAAATTTTTTTTTTTTTTTTTTTTTTTTTTTTTTTTTTTTTTTTCTTAGCAATTTTCAATAAGTCTCTCAGGAACTTTTCTCGCTCGTTCGGGGTTTCTTCTTGGCACCACGATGGGCCCGTCTGCTACCACTGGCACTTGCGGTGGTTCAGCCACACCTGGAACATCTGGCACAACATTCGGACCAGGCTCTTGCACATTTCGCTCATCACCCACATTCGGCACAACATTTGGTAATCCATGTAACTCATCATTTGGTAATCTCATTGGCACATTATTTAATTCCTCATTTTGTAATCTCATAGGTATTGGCACATTTTCGAATTCAATTTCAGGTTCCCTTTCAGGTCGAACCCGCTTGCTTAAATGATCCACATGCACAACTCTTTGTTTACTGTCAATATTCACCACATATTTCAATAATCCCTGTCTACGAATGATTTCTCCAGGGGACCACTTACTGCGGCCAACTTGGTTCTTGACCCACACTAAATCTCCCTCGCTGAACTCTCGTATTTTATCCACCACTTCTCTGACATTCCCTTTTCCTTCCGGGCGCAGAAAAGATAATCGGGTACGAAGTTTTCTTCCTAACATCAGCTCGGCTGGAGTCTGACCTGTGACGGTCGATGGTGTACTTCGGTACGTAATCAGAAAATCATCCAGTTTCTGCTGGAATGATCGATGAATTGTACTTCTGAGCATCTCCTCGGTTAATTGTCTCTTCAGGATTCCCTTGACAGTCTGAACTGACCGTTCTGCTGATCCATTCGTCTTTGGGCTATACGGTGGTGACAAAGTGTGCTTCACACCATTTCTCCTGAGAAAATCCTCAAATTCGCTTGAGACAAATTGTGGCCCATTATCTGAGACTAATTCGCTTGGCAGTCCCAATCTGGCCCACCAGCTTCTCAACACGTCGATGACTCGGCTTGAGGTTGTCGTAGGCATCACTGCTACCTCGACCCATTTAGAATATACATCCACCATAATCAATAAATCCTTGTTGTCAATACTGCCCAAGTCAATATGTACTCTCTCCAATGGTACTGTGCATTTTGGCCAACTCACAATTGGTGCTGCTGCTGGTGCTTTAGCATGCATCCTGCAGGCTTCACATGACTTAGCTAAGTTCTCCAAAGCTTGATCAACACCCGGGAACCAATAGTAACTTCTGGCGAGCATTTTCATCCGCACAACCCCGGTATGCTCGTGGTGTACATCTTGCAGTACTTTGGCTTGCAACGGCTTCGGTATGATCACTCGCATGCCCCATAACAAGCATCCCTGCTCTATAGAAAGCTCATTCCTGCGTCTGTGGTAGGGTAATAACGCTTCCTCCACTTGATCTGGCCATCCAAACATCATGTACCGCATGACTTTCATCAAATTTGGGTCCGCCGCTGTTTCGGTCCGGACATCTTGGCAGGTCACTGGCAAATCATCAACATAACTGAAGTGATTAATTGGTAATTCCAAAGTCTCTTCGACACCACTGGTATCTGGGAACCTAGACAGCATATCCACATTTCCGTGATCCGAGGACTTCCTATATTCTACTGTATAATCGTGGGCCATTAGCACTAATGCCCATCGCTGCAATCGCAGTGCAGAAACAGTTGGAATATCCTTCGTGGGACTGAAGATAATTGACAACGGCTTGTTGTCAGTCACTAGACTAAACTTTCGTCCGTAGACGTACTTGTGGAATCTCTTGATTCCAAACATGATAGCCAAAGCCTCTCGCTCTAATTGGCTGTAGTTTTTCTCAGCTGGGCTCAGTGTTCTTGAAGCGTAGGCAATAGGGCGTTCGAACCCATCAACGACATGTGCTAGCACTGCTGCAACTCCATAGGGTGATGCATCCGTTGACAGCTTCAACGGCATGTTCACATCATAATGTGTCAGTAACAAATTACTGGCCAACATTTCCTTGACTTTGTTAAAAGCCTGTCTGCACCTAGGCGTCCAACTCCATTTGGCGTCCTTCTTAGTAAGATCATAAAGTGGTGCACAAATTGATGCAAAGTTCTCCATAAATTTATGGTAAAAAGTCACTGCTCCGAGAAATGTACGAAGTTCAGATGCATTTGTTGGTTCAGACACCGCTTGGATTGCCTGTACCTTCTCAGGACTTGGTTGTATCCCGGACCTATCAATAATATGTCCTAGGTAATGCACTTTCTCGATGCCAAACTTGCATTTAGCCCTGTTTGCAAGCACCCCATAGTCCTTGAGTCTAGACAAAACTTCTTCCAACAGCTCTACGTGCTGTGCGGTTGTCTTTGAGGTTAACAAAATGTCATCGAGATAACAACACACTCCACTTAAACCACTCAGAATTTGATCCATAATGGACTGGAATATGGCAGGTGCCACTTTAATTCCGTACGGCAACCGATTGTACTGGAACAGTCCTTTATGTGTATTAATAGTCAGCAGTTCTTTTGATGCCTCCGTTAACCGAACTTGCTGATATGCATTTGACAAATCAATAGTGGAAAATATTTGACCTCCTGCCAAAGTTGCAAAGATATCCTGCGCGGTTGGCAATGGATAAATTTCATCATCCAAATTTAGATTTACAGTTTTCTTATAATCACCACACACACGAATTTTCCCGTCCGCCTTCGGTGCTACCACTATCGGTGATGCCCATTTACTGGTCTTCACGGGTTTCATAATGCCTTCATCGATGGCCTTCTGCAAGTTTTCTTCTACTGCTGACCGCAGTGCATAGGGTACAGGCCTGGCCTTCCTAAATACGGCCTGGGCCTCGGGCTTCAGACGTACATTAGCTTCGAATTGTTTGATGATACTGTGTTCGATTTTTCCTTCGAAAACTTCATTGTATTTTCGTACAACTTCTTCTACTGATTTAACAGCTGTAGTTTGGAACAACATTTTCCAATCCAATTTAATCAATTTTAACCAATCTCGGCCTAGTAGGGCTTCTTTCACGCCTTTCACTACCACCAGTGGCACTTTTACTTGTTGGCCCTGGTATTCAACATTAACATCGATTTGGCCTAAGACAGGAATCTCATGCCCCGAATAGCTCCTTAGTGCATATTTTACGGGCTTCAATTTACAATAGTCAAAGTTCTTGTAGTACAAATTTTCAGAGATCACTGATACTGCCGCTTGTGTATCCACAGCGAAGGTTACATCTGTTGTCTCAACTAATACAGTCACTTTGAACTCACTCTCATTTTCGTCATGTACAGCCCGAATTTGATACAAGTTCATATTGTCGAATTCACTTTCTGCTCTATCCGACTGTTCCACTTGGTTCACCTGACCAGTAGATCCTCTTCCACGACCGGATTTGCTGCCACGATCGCTACCACGGCTGCTGCCACGACCACACCTAGACGATGAACTCTGCGAACCTTGAATGTTTCTGCAGGCCCATTTCATATGGCCTTTCCGATTGCATCCGTAACATGTGCAATGTTTGTATGGGCACTCACTACTTCCATGTTCTGTGGACAAACAGCGCTCACATATTCCTGATTCAGATGCCCCACTATTGCGAGGTGCAAATTGTCGACCGCGGGCAAACCCACTCCCTCCTCGGCGGTATTTGCCTCTATTCACTTGGTTGATGCTCCCTTGTTCCTGTGAACGGCCATCCCGGTTTTGTTCCATAGACACAGCCTCTGCTTGGGCTCCTGCCCATGTTAATGCTTTAAGTGTGTACAATTTGTTTCGAATTGCTGGGGTTTTCAAACCTGAACAAAACCGTTCCAACAAATTGTCCTCCAGCGTGTCTGCAAATTCACATGTCATACTAAGTCTTTTCAGCTCTAATGCATAATCACTGACCGATTCAGCATCCTTCTGTGTCCGCTCCCGAAATGCCTTTCTCTCTAGTAGCTTGTTTCGAGGCGCATGATAATGTTGCCGCAGAATTTTGGTCAAATCTGCCAACGCTTTGGTGCTGGGGTCATCTGGGTGACATGTGTTTAGCAGTACAGATAAAGCAGAGGGTCCCATCACTGACAGAGCTGCATTGACCTGGTCATTTTCCTCTACCTTATTTGCCTTCAGCCATACTGTCAATCTGGCGATATACGCTTCAATCGCCTCCTCTTTGGGGTTGTAGTGACCAACCGTTCCGATCGTTGCCTGGGCCATGCTGGATTTCGCTGTGTATTCAGAACCACGTGCGTTCGTCACCTCGTGCGTCGCCGTCTTCCCCACGCTGAAACTTCCAATTTAAGGCCTGTCCGATCATGAACGAACGTCCCACATGCTCCCCTGAGTTCGTTTACTTCCTCGTCGCCATTGATATGTCCTGTGCTTAGCCAGGAACGACTCTGTTCTGTGTTAATTACGATAAATTACACGAACCTCCATTTTGAGTTGAACTGTTTATTCGAACTGAAAACGTACCCTGCGCATGCGCGCGCCGGAGCAACACTTCCGGTTAGTCACAACAAGACGATCACTCTTACGGTACAATCATTCTAATACATATCATGTAGAATTTTGTGAACCTCTTTTTGAATATCAATTTAATATGATTAATACATTTATTAGGCTATGTGTTCTCAGTATTTCTTTTACTTAACATCATGTAGTGTTTATATATCAGCCACACTGAATTTACATGTTTAGAATTATTTCAATATTTGTTGTAACAATTATTGGTTTAAAAGACTGTTTGGACTTATATAGGACATTTTAATTAACAGGTGTCCACCATGTTTAGTCACAGTCACTCATCACAGTCACTCATAGCTATACAAAGTCACATTGAATCTGATGCAGGATATAGAGGCACATTCTTGTGAGTTAAATATAGTTATCCTTTGGTCATTTATAAAGACTTTGATCATTCATCCTTATTCAGCATACTTTATTTGATTTATACATTTATATTACTCATTTGTGCATCTATTTAATTTGTGTATTTATGTATTTATTTTAGATGTACCTATCATCTGTCAACCGCATTTGATTGAGTAATAAATGTGCTAAACCTATTGCTGCGTCAATAATACCATATAATGACTATTCGTAGTAATAACGTTTTTCTGGTCTTCTGTGAGATTTGATTGGAGAATATGACAAATAGTGGATGGAATATCGTCCAATATAGTTTTATCAGATCCAGAAAGCTTTGTCCAATATAGCTTTTTTGAAAGTCAAAATTGGCCTTGTCATCAATGCTACGCTAATATAGTATGTGAATGTCATCAAATTATATCAAAGATCAACTGAAAGAAAATGCTCACCAATATGGCATGTGAATATCGTCTAATAAATCCAAAATCAGTGCATTTACTGCAATTCCATTCATTTTTATATCCTTAATTTCATATTCAATTCTAATAAATGGACCTTACAGGTTGAATACAATACAAACTTTTTCATAATCAAAGATATGCTTCAGATTGATAAATGTCATTCCTCCATCACAATCCAATGTATCTATTATATGAACGTCAGTTGTACCTGGCGAGTTTTAAGTTTATGTTAAATTCTTATTGATTTATTTTATACACTGTGGTAAGGGGGGCCCTTTGTCAGCGACAGCATGGCTGTCTTAGAAGGATCTTGTATATTTTTATATACTTTTTCAAATAAATTTGTTCCGAGTTCAACAGAAGCTTTCAGGGCCGTAGCCTGGAAAAAATCTAGGGGGGGGGGGCAGTTCGGTCAAAGGTCATGGTTCTGATGTTCTGATGTTCACTTCAGTAAACAAATGTACTATATATGGCCAGTTTATACCTGGGAGTAACACATGCACGTTGACTCAATACGAGTGAACCTTTTCTCAAGGTCCCAGGTTTTTCGTGGTGTTGGATGAAGAGTTGCCGAGATTGGGGTTTTTAAATTTTTGCTATTTACCCAAATCTTTAGATTTTTATAACTTTGGTTCATCCTGATCGGATCTTCCCCAAATTTGGTTACCATCATGTTCAAATAGTTCCAATAGTTTTAATGCCATAGGGAAATTACCCCCCACCCAAAGGGGAAAATGCTATATTTCACTTCAATCCTGGGGTAAAACTCTATAATTCAGTTTGACAGACTTCAAGCAACTATACTTTTGACATACCTAAATTACAAAATTAGCTCTTTCATGAAGTGCATTTATAAGATGTTTTTGTAACAGTAACAAAGTTACATGTCATGAAGGTGTGATAAGTGTGCATGTGCTATATTTAGATCCATATTATCTATCATTCTTAAAGAAACAAGAAAATATATTCATAAAAGATAATTTAGGACTATTATTACTTTCGTGTGTATGATTGCAGCTGCATGCGATCACGGTCAATTGAGGTAATAACAAAAGAGGTAGCAGTAGCTGCTTGTGCAAGTTTTTATGCTGCATCCTGTAAAGACTGTAATCGGGTTAAACCGGTTACTGTTTCAATAACAACACACAATCCTAACAGAAAATAAGTACGGGTCCACGCCCTTCTGTAGCCGGAGTAGATTGCTTTCATGCTTTCATGAGTAAAATTTAAAAGCTGAATGTTATATCAAGATTTTCTTACCAGTAGTAATTTATGTGGGAAGACTATTGGGTTAGACTCCAATCCTTTTCATTTCATCCTTATGTCTGCCGCTGTGGCTATTAGCTAGTCAGACCAGTAGCATGCACACATACACAAATAAATGAATCAATCATAATAAAAACAGACCATTGTTAAAACTTACTTGATCAAAGATGTTCGGTTGTGTTCCTTTGTCCATCTTGCAGTTGGCAAGGAAGTAAAATCCTAATGCAAAAAATGTCCAGACTTAAATGAGCTCACAACAGTTGTTAATTCATCAGGATGTGACGCACATGCAGCAATAAATTACAGTGGGCGCTCATCGAAATTACGTACTATACACTCTTGGTCAAAATGATTGAATATTTTGAGCTTAAAAACCTTATGAAATGGCTAGAAAAGCTATGGAATGTTTTGAAATATGCCTCACACACATAAAATACATTGTACATCAATGCATTGACTGATGCACTGCATTCAAGATTTTTACTGAAAATTCACCAAAAATATTGCAATGATACATATCACTGGTAGATATACAGTGCAAAGACATTATTAATAGCGATTACATCCTCCAAATTGTGCATTTTTTTACTAAGAGCTAGTTTCAATCGAGAGTAGCTGGCAGAACATCTCTCTCAACAGTTGATTCAAATCCAGAGAATAGGCTAGCTAAGGAAGAACCTCAATGTCTTCATTTTGATATTTCATGCTCTGTGAGCTGGTGCGTTGCCATGAAAGTTATTGCCAAAGTGCTCTCAGAATAGGAACAATTTATTCTTCAAGGGAAGGCTAAAAACTAACATGAGGCAGAATTTACGTTCCCTTCCAGAATGACCAGTCCTGTTTTTCCCGCATTGTGGATGGCACCCCAAAAATCCACCGATCCTCCACCATGAGCTCGTGTAGGCATTACGCAGTCCTGGTGAACTTTGGCCAACTTCCTGCATGGAGCTAGAATCTGGACTCATCAGAGAACAGAACATGTCTCCAATGGTTAAGTTGGTAATTCTCAGGGGTTTGTACCCATTGTAGACTTTTCTGTTTGTTTTCACGGTTCAAATATGGCTTCTTTGCTGGATGCCTAGCTCTCAGGCCACATTACCGAAATTTATTGTTGACAGTTGATCTTGAAACTCTGGTTTGTATCTGCATTTGCCAACGACTTCTCAAGGTCTCAGCAGATGCTGTTCTGTTCATGTAGGAGACGATCGATGGCCTTCTTGCATGGTAGTTGCCCAAGGACAACCAGTGCTAACACCTGGCTGCATGTTGCCCTTATTTCTGAACCTGGTTACCACCCTTGAACACTGTACCCTGAGGTACACCCAGTCTTCAGCTTATTGCACTTTGCCTTCCTCCTGTTCCACATACTAAGGTTGATTTAAGAAATAAAAAAGGCAGCAGATTGTGTGAGTTCACCTGACCAACAGGTACCCAGATAGCATTCCAAATTGGGCCTGTCTCGTTTCTACATCGTGTTGACGTCACCGACATCGCACCGACGTGGATACGATTTGGAATGCTATCTGGGTTTAAACTATAAACATAATTTGTTAGGCTTAATTAAATCAGTACAAACAATGTTTACAAAAGCTCATGCAATATATAGATCAATTAGAAGATGATTTGGGAAAATATTCCAAATATTCCATAATTTTTACCAAGAGTGTACTTAGTTACTTGCATACCTGAACTCCTCTGAGTACCTAACGAAATACTGGTTTTGATAAGCAGGTTTACTGTACAGCTATGGCATGCACGGATCCTTTAAGAACCCAGTACAAATCACCTGGAGAAAATAATAAAGGGGGACCTCTTCGAAATCTGGAAAATTAAATGCCTTCTGGTCGGACTGCAGCTTATATGACCAGCTGCAGAGGCAGATTTAAAGATGAGATGATAAGGCTTGGAGTCTAACTAGGTTACACATTTAATCCATGATTTGTTTTGGTCTTACACTTGAAATAAAGTGGGGGGGCCTTAGGACATGGGGTACATCTGGGACACTTGCCATATGACTATTAGGATAATAAACAAATTAAGAAATCCAAGGCCGCTTGCAAACTAAAAATGTGGAAGCGATCGAAAGTAAAATTTGCATTATACTTTAATTAGAACCATACTATATCTTGACAACAGCAGTTGCGCCATATCCAGACCAGGCCCGTAGCCAGGGGGGGGGGGGGGGGAGGAGTCGAAGGGGTCGTTCGACCCACCCAACTTGGTCTATGTCCACACACTGGTCCACATCAGGGAATAATATTTTAAAAATTGGTATCGAAGGTCCATAATTTTATGAACAAGACCCACCCAATGCTAGCGGCTGGATACGGGCCTTCACACTGTAATGAGTTTGAATGAGTTCCCATTGTTGTCTTGCAATTTGACCGTAATTTTTTTTACTGCAAAATACTGTAAATTTGATATACAGCACACTACCGTAAAATATTTTATGATATTATAACATCCACAGCTGAGGTAAAGAAAACGGCAGTCTACTGTAAATTATTGAGTAGACTGCCGTAAGACAGACCAACATTTACCATTCAGCATTTGACCGCATTGTCTATGGAAAGATACCATAAAATGACTCTACACCATGACACGGCAGCATTTTATGGTAATAAGATACAGTACATTTCAGCTATATATGACACCATAAAATGTATTGTAGATAACCTAACATTGGCTTATTACAGTGGACCCCAGGCTGTGTTCCAATGGGGACCATTGAGACAGTTTTAAGGTCACTGCCTCAGTGGCTATGTCACTGAGTATCATGACCTGGCTTTCTTCATAACCTAAACTAAGGCCAGGATAGGACGTGGCTGCACAGCAATACCAGAGTATACTGGACATGTTGGATGCCGTTTAGAAATGTTTTGAGGCCCAATCAAAGAAACCATAGTGCTTTTTACAAGTTTTATTATTAACAAGAAAAGCTCTCTTTAAAAAAGAGACCTGTATCAGAACTGGTTGAAATAGTCTGGACCAGGGGAAAAACGAATTTTTTTTTTTGTATAGACTAGAGGGTAATAATAGCTGCAGATATTGACAAGGTAACATGACATTTCAGAAATATCAAATAGTATTTCATATAAATTTGTTATCTTTATGATTGTTTGTTTGTTTGTGATTAGGGCTTTACGTCCTGTATTTTTGCACCAGTTGGGCTAATTAGGACAGGCAGGGACCATGGCAATGAGACGAAGGAGGAAACAGCCATCCAACTTAGACCAGGAATTGAACCCGGGACCCAGCGGTTGGAAGCCCAGAGCGCTACCTCTGAGCTAGGCCCCCACCCCGCGTTATCTTTATGATAATTGCTTTAAATTTACTCTGCCTCTACCATAGAAAATGCCTGGTAATTAAGGCTACTACTTGAGAGGAAGGGATGGCCCCAATGTCCGCTCCCCCCCCCTTAATCCCCCAGCACCTAAATATTTATACTATGCAGAAAAATGACATTTTTGCAAATCTATAGGTATATTTTAGAACCACATTTTATAAATATGTTCAGTATAACTTCAAGGATGGTGAGTGTAGCATGTTTGAACTGCATATCTGCTGTTTAAAACAGTTTGGGAAATAAATATAATATCCAATTGAAGTTGGGAAGGTCAGCCTCCTGTCAGAAAATTAGTTCCTTAATATCTACTTACATTATTTCATTCCTATGAAAACTAATGTGATTTGAATGGTAACTATGGTGCTTTGGCTGTTAACAAAAATGCATCATGAATTTGTGCTTGTGATGTTGCTGTTGTATGTCAGTGTGGCAGTGGTCATTCCATCTGGCTATGATTGGCCAGTTGAGTGACACACCCACACTCTGACCTATAAAATGAATGAAACTGGCCACACACCCTCACTGTTCTCACTCTTTCTTAAGTGAAACAGTGTAATTACACAAATTGGATTTGTCAATTGCTCTTTATGTTTCTGATAGCTGATAGCATTTGAAACTGTACACTGTAATTAATTTCAAGTAATTAGGCCAATGTTGAAATGAAATTATTTCTCAAACTGTTTTAAACAGCAGATATGCAGTTAAAAAATGCAACACTCACTGGACCTGTCAATTATGTATGTTAATGTTAAAAAATGAAACATGATTATATATTTTTTTAATTTGGATCTGAATTATTCTATTAGATTTGCAAAACATGTCACATTTTTCTGAAAATTTTGGCTGCAAATTACAGAATACTGAAAAAAATTAGGTATATTAAAAAAAGAACTGTAAAAAAATTCTATGCAACTTAATAGCAGGAAAGTTTGATATATATATAGTATTATATACATATATATATATTTTTTGATTTTTTGTCATAGTATGACTAACAAGCAAAGATCTCTTTTTATAATTACTAATACTATAGATGGTGCAAGTGGTCGATTGGCAGACAGTTGTGGGTAGCTAGTATCTGTTACCTGCAACTAATACCCTTTAGTCTGTACAAAATAGTTCAATTTTTTTTTTTTTTTTTTGCATGTCTAGACTTCGTTAACCGATTCTGATACAGGTCTCTTTTTTAAAGAGAGCTTTTCTTCTTACTAATGTAAGTGCATAGTTACAAACTTATAAGAGAAAATTAATCAATTTACCATTATGGACCTACATGAGCTTCCAAGGTACTACATAATTTGACATTTCAAGAGTCCGAACCTTATGTTTAGGCCTACATGCATTGCTCATTACACATTGCTACATTAGCATCACTTGATCAAAAGCACAAGGTACTATCAGACAACTTTTCAAATGCAAATAACATTAAAACATGATATATCTTCGACATATATGGTTTAACATCATTTTTGCAAATAATTCTGAGAGGTAACAGCACTGTCAAAAACAAGAACAGATTCAGACCAACAATGGCCACAAGAGGGCAGCAGCTCATAGATCTTCACCATTAGCATAAGACTGATTATTACTTGAAATTATGACATCTAGGTTCTTAGGCAGTATCTTGTACAGCTATGGGCATGATGAGGTGGATTAACAGAACAGTCTGCAGACATAACCACTAAAATTATATAACATAAGCTTTAACCCCTCAAACCAAAATGAACCATGCCGATTTCCGGAAATCAGAATAACATAGGGTGAGTCCATTGATGTTAGAGGGGGGAATTGTAAGATTTGATGAATATCTTGGAACAATTAACCCAGCCACTTTTGACCCATGGTCCTGCATTCAAAGTTGCACAATATTTTTCAAGGAAACCAAACATGTTAAGGCCTTTTTGATAATCCATCAAGGGTGTGAAGCAAAAGGTGTGAGTGATCAGGCACAGCTAAATGTACATAAACATCAGTGATGTCATGGCCAATCTTCACAAAACAGGGCACTAAGGAAGTACCCTGTGACCACAGTAAATGTATCAGAATCTATAGGAGATCTGACACATAAAGGATATCTTAAGGATTTAGATTCTGATACAAAAAATAATTATTAGCAATATTGAGTGAATAAACATTTGTCAGTGATCTATTTGGTTCCTTGGTGGAAAAATGGATCCAAAATTATGTTTCTGGTTATTAATCTTGCACATGTATTCACAATTCTGATTATTTGGGCAATAGAACATACCTTGCATAAATAATAACATCAGACAGCCATTTTTCACGTTTTTGTTTGTAACATTCTTTTGAGAAGCCAAAAAGGACTGCAAACTTGCAGAAGCCTTCCAGAAGGTATTCCATTGCAGGCGTTCGACTGTCTGATTTTTGAATGATTTGGAAAATTCACTCAGAAGGTATCCGCAATAATCATATTTGCATACAAACTTCAGACTCACTATAACATTACATGCCTTCGTTTGATTTAAAGCTCAAAACATGCTCCTGTGTTGTTTCCTTCATAATTGGTTTTCAGTGTATACAGCAACTATATCTACAACATACACTCCTGGGCATAAAACATGGGTCACGCAAATATATATCAGTATGTAAGCAGCACAAAGTCTGCAATTGCAACATAATGCTTGAACGTTTTGTGATAAGGGCTTTTGTCCAACCTCGAAATACTGTTTTCTGATGAAAACAGTTTAAACCCTTTACATTTCATGAAGATAGGCTACAGAGCAAAACTGATCAAAAAGTGTTTTAGCCTAAATCAACAACTTTGCTCTTTTTCGTCTTAACAGAGGGCTTATCTCGACATGAATATGAATAACATCTGCTGATGGGCACACAAAAAGGAAAAGCTCGCAAGATAGAATTTTTCAGGTCGGCAATTAAGACATATGTACGGCTTTTAAAATCTTGAATGAAACTAGACAAATTTCTGAAAAGAAGGCAGTCAAGGAGTGCTGCTTCCAAACTTCTCAAAACTGAATCACTACAGGGAAAAAAACTATTCCATTTAAAGCGTTTCTAATTTTTTGGGTAATATCATTGTGTTTAGGTTTTGGATGGTGTGTTTCTAGCAAATAAGAGACTAAAGGATTTACGGGAAACTGATGTTGCCCATTTTTTTTGTTTGCCCACCAGTATCTGAGTATAGCGCTTGCCGAATGTCTTCCAATTGAACTTTTACCTGTACATCTACTGAAGGATTAAGTGTAATGAAAGGTCAGGATGTGGTAATGCAAGAAAATCAAGAGGAATCTCTTAAACTTTCACTGGTCCTTATATCAGCACAGGTGCAGTATGTTTTTCACTGTAAGTATAGCACATGCTCCCAAACCAAGAGCAAGTATGATGAGTATCGAATCCAGAACTATCTTAGATCCAGGTGAAATACTTTAACCACTGGACTCAAATGCACTTCACCTTGATACTGTTTTTCTTTTCTTTCTCATGCATACTTGTAGTGTAGCTTGGCCTCGTTCTGTAACTCGCAAAGATGGGTCAGTGGTCCTTCAGGTATTTGTTTTTAAGAAAGAAATACGAGTTTCATACGTGCATATTTGCCTACTGTAAACTTCCTAGTATCTACTAACTATGTTGGCAAAATAACGTGAGTAATTCATGAACGTTGCCTTTGGATAATAGGCCTACATATCGTTTGTTTCATTCTGTGTTGATCAATTGAACTTTACCTACTGGATTTGCAAGTGTAATTGTATTGCATGGAGGATTTTTTTACTTACACGTGAATTCCCAGAGGCAGTCACACTTTACAGTGACAGTGGCACTTGACCTGTACCTTCTCTTACACAATGATATAGGATCCATAGTTATCTAATCAGCATGGATCATCGAGTACTTATGACTTGGTGCTAGTTCTTCACTCAGACATCCCAGAGTCACGGGTTAGGAAGCACCTGGACTCTTTTTCGCAGCTAGACTCTTTTGTGACTTCAGGGTGTGAACGAAGTGCACGAGTAGAGGTGGGTGGATTAGCCCTTAAGGTCAAAGGGCAAAGGTCTGACAGGTGACCTGCTTGGCATTTTACATATCTGCTACCCAGCTGAGCATATAGTCCTACTTGGATGAGTGGAATTTCTTACCAACACTCATAAGTTGCACTGGAAACATCCTTCAATCATGTCTGGGTTCTACGTGTCCACTAAACAGGCGGCGATCATTGTCGCTCTATTCGTCATCATTGTCGTCTTTGTTGGTCTCATGGCCGGTTTGATCCAAGAGTCTTGTCCGGAAGTTGTTCCGGTGGACCCGGTTACCACCACCACACCAGGCACCACACAACCATCAACCGAACCACCAGAGGAGGGTCCATGGATGAACCCTTTCTTACCGAGCTTCTCCAAACCCAACCACTACAGCCTTTGGCTCTACCCTGATTTCTACTTTGATGGAAATAGTTTCGATGGTCGGATAGACATTGAAATAGACATCAGCGAGAACACGAACTATCTCATTGTGCATATAAAAGCAATGGACATCAGCGAGACCGATACGCGGGTAACCATTAAGGATGGAGACAGCTTAAATATTGTGCGGCAGTTTCCCTATGTACCTCATGAGTTTTGGGTTGTAGAAGTGGACAGGGCTATACCTGCTGGCGCGGAGGTCATCCTGCATCTTGAATTCACTGGTTCTCTGGTTAATGGTATTGTGGGCTTCTATAAATCCAATTACACAAACACTAAGACTGGGCAAGGAAGGTTAGTTGAAATTTCTCATATCATTTCTTTATATGAATGCTGCCAGTTTTTGTTGTTGTTTTTTTCAAATTCATATTGTATTTTACAGATATTTTTAAACTGCACATCTACCTTTTTTTTGTGCTATAGTGGAGGGATGATAATACATTAATGTGGGTGACTAAACTGCTATATACACACTATTGTCAGTCCTGTGCAATGTAGCGGAACTAATATCGTGAAATTTACATGTTCAAACTATGCCACATGTTCTCATGTTGCATTTCTTCTAGGTCAAGACCTTCTAATTTTCAGGCCTTTTACTGTTACATACAGTTTTGTGTAAATAATGGCATTTGAATGGGCTACATGTCCATCATTTCCATGCTTGACACACTTAAATGTGTGCCCTGGACAAAGGCAGTAGGTTGTTAGATCAGAGAGAAGTTTTATGGACCTACTCATTCCTTATATCTCATTTAATGGCTCCTTGTTGGAGCCAGGATATAGAATCTAGAAGTGTAACTGTCTGCAGTGACAAATACAAAATGTATGTAAATACCACATGGGAGACCTCAGACCTTGCTTTCATTACACCTCCTTACTAAGACATCGTCCTGGCCAAAAGTTTTAGGACACTTTAAAACACTTTAATTTTGTTCTGGTTTTTGCTTTACACTTTTTCTTGCATTATTTAATTAAAGATCTTTCTTACTCTCCTAAAAAATATATTTGTAAAATAATCACGCTAATATATAAATAAAGTTACATGTTTTGTTGGCAGGAGTTGAGTGAAGCCACAAGGCTCTGGATGAGTTTGACCCTTGTGACCTAAAAACTGTCATCCATTTTTTAACCCAGTCAAGGTCTTCCTCTAATGTATATTATATTTAGTTCCACGATCTTAGCATCAATAGTTCTGAAGTTATCATGTCTATAAGAATCTGTAAGAGACAGACAGAGAGACAAATGAAGGAACAAACGGACAGAGGTGCAGGCCTTCGCAATACCCTAGGCCATATTCATGACCAAGGATGATAAAACCTATTATTTTTTTTAATTAAATATATTTTAAAAATGTTAAATTGCTCAGTGCAAACTGTTTTTCAGCAGTGCCCTTTACAAATGTACTAATTGAAAGATTTTTACAAAAATGCATTGACAATAAAACCCGCCGTAGTAAACATACATAAGGATAAAATAAAATATGATGCAAGTTTAAAAAAAGGTATCATAGCCACCATCTATAGCAAGTGTCCGAAAACTTATGGCAACAACTGAACATTACATCAACTATGGTAACATTCGAACAACTTTCTAATGTGCATGATATTTCTCTTGTGAATGTAAACGCCTGTTACCAAATAATACAGTTGCTTATATGTGCCTTATGATTTTCCTGTAATTTTTTTATATAATGCCTTATCATTTTCCTATAATTCTGTCATATATTTATAATAAGGTTTTAGTGTATTGGGTAACAGTACTAACATTTTCAAGAAATCTGATGCTTTGCTGCAGAAGGTAGTCCTGACATTCCCGTGTAATGTTAAGCCGTAATTAATCTAATCTTTTAATGTTCAAATAACCTTCCTGTAATATCTATGATATCGTGTTTGCTGGGAAAGATCTGACCATAGAATTAATAATAATATTTTTTATAGTTTGCTTTGAATTAACGTCACGTACTTTGATCTTTACCATGCATTGAGTGATAGTGAAGTCCAAGGCTAGGGCCAATATATAGTATTTTTACTTTTGATAAGGAGAGGTCTTAAAACTGAGAGGTTGTTTTAAATGTCAGGGGTATTGGTGAATCCCAAACAGGAATTGATCCTAATTGCAAGGGTGATGGTCTTTGTACATTCATGGTAGTGCCCTTTTTGAAACTTTTTTTTTTTTTAGTGATATCATATTTACATTCCTGTCACTGACAGATTGTGATGTTTAATATGCACAAATCACTTCTTGAAGGAATATATATAAGACACGATTTTTCCATGAGCAAATGTAGGACTTGATATTGTAACACTTTGTTGCATCATTCTGAAGATAACATGACCATGCATTGTTTTCAAACAGTTCACATTAAACATTGGTCCATTATGAATGCGGAACCAAGAAATCAATAAATTATCTGTTATGTTTCAGATTTGATCAATTAGTTTGTTCAATCGTACAGGTCAATATAGGTGCACAATATGTTTCTGGACCAGGTTTTCTCAAAATCTACATAGCAGTGAAGAGACATTTGAAGGGCAATGTTTGTAAAGTCTGTCAAAATGGTTGTGGGACATCTGTCTATCTATCTATCTATCTATCTATCTCAATTAACCTCTTCTGCCACTTAAATTTTTCATAAAGTTTCAACTTTATGTTTACCTCCAATGTGTTTTTCTGCTTACTTGTTGTCTTGATATCTATTCAACTAGCAGCAAGAGGGCAGCACTGTTGGTATACATGATAATAATAAGGAAAATAATTTTATTCCAAAACAACCGATCACAGAACAGGGATATATTTTTATTAAATTGTTTTTAGCTGGTTGGCAACTTCCAAATTCCAACCGACCGATGCAAGGAAAGCCTTTCCCAATTTTGATGAACCCAAATACAAGGCCACTTTCCAGGTGACCTTGAGGCATTGGAGAAACTTTACGGCTCTGAACAACATGCCGCCTGAGGTAAGTCTACATAAACCCCATCCATGATATCAATATATCCAAAGAACAGGATGATATATAAAATATTATCATTTATACTTTAATCAGGGTGGTGCACATTCAGGCATAATGAAAAAAGAAAAGAAAAAAAAAGATGAATGATTTCAAGTTCAAGTTCAAGTTCTTTATTGGGAATAAAATTTAACATCAGCACATTTAAACAATAATTCAATATAGAAAAGAGCATTCCCCTGCCCTGACACAAAGAATTATGTATATGGGCCAGAGATAATTATTTACAATTTAAACATGTACCATTCTATAGAGTAATAAGCAATAACATTTTATAACGCATTTAGTATCAATTATAAGATAAATTTTACAAAAAAAAAAAAAAAAAACGCGAAAACTAAAAAATAATTAAATTTTAAGATTTACAATGATTTATTATTATTATGTCGATCACCTGACTAAACTGTACACTGCCGTTTCCTCCTCAGTCAACAATAGCAGAGGGCATCTTTAATGAGACGACCTTCCAGAAAACTGAAATCATGAGCAGCTACCTAGTGTGCTTCATTGTAACTGACTTCGTGTACAAGGAAAACCATTTTGCAAGCTCTGGTATCCCTGTGAGTACAATATTCTGTTTAATCCTTAAAAGTCTTTGTGTCTGGTAATGGCCATCGTTGGAGGGGACATCCATGGAAAAGAACAGTTAGTTTAATTCAAAACGGCCTGTCAAATTGAACCAAGATAAAGCTAGACAACTTCTGCTATTTGATGCTGCCTGCAACTAAACAGAATTGTCTGGCTATAGCTGGCTACTCAAAGCTGGATCTAAAAGTACAGGTAGCACCACTTGGTGCATAAGTTGCGAGTTACGCATATTTGTCATTTATGCATGGTGTGTAAGGTTTATATTTTTTCAGTGGTGGTAGGTGTAAGCCGACTATTGGCTAGTTATAGTTACAGCCAAGATAAAGATGGGCTCCTACGGCTGTCTAGAGTCGACTATATTTTATGAAACTAACTGTATATAATTTCCTGCCTCTAAGTACTGCATCCATGGCTTGTTGACTTTAAGGCGACACATTACCAATGTTTTTTTTACTTAAATTAAAGGTCCTTAAGGTCACATTTCAATTTAACAGTAGAATAATGTTTCTGTCTCTCTAGCTGTCTCTTTTATAGTGAAGTATTTTGCAGCCCTGGCCGGGATGTAGTTATAACTGTGCTTATATTTTATGCAATACTCCATACAAAAATTGACAAGGTTCAGCTGGTTTCTAAAATAAAATTATCTCCTTTAATTATAAATGCGTTGCTCCTAATTAATTATGCATTTCCACGAATATATTTGCAATTTTAACAATTTGTACTGTCCTTCAGCACCGCATCTGGACCAGTGAGGACAAAATAGACCAAGTTGATTATGCTCTTAAACTAGGTAAAGAAATTGGTGATTACTTTGAGGTTGAAATGGACATGGACTTCCATCTACCAAAACTGGGTGAGCATGTTTATAAATGTAGAAATGTCATTTAATGTCAAAAGTTCAACAACATTTGAATTTCAAAAATGTTGATACACAGTTGAGCCAGCTTTAAAACTGGCGTGTAACAATCCTATGTGGATCAATGCACTCAGCCCAGCTTTTAGTGCAAATAAACAAGTAAGCAAAACAAATCTTATAAAACCCTTATTAACAATCAATTTCTCAATGCTATCTAGACTCCTGTAAATTAAGGCTAGTCTGTGAGTTTGGCTTTCATGCAAGTCTATGAGATTGGCTGTAAGACCTAGGATGTCTTCTTTGAAAGGATCAAATCAAATGCTGCACCATGTTAAAATATATTAAGTCTAAAAATCAAAGATTAATACGACATTCTCTGCATGATTTCAGATCAAGTGGCGGTTCCTGATTATCCTTCAGGGGCAACTGAGCACTGGGGTCTCATCACTTACAGAGAAACGAATCTCCTCTATGATGACAAATCAGTGGCGCCCTCTGGCAGAGAAAGGGTGGCGATCATTGTTGGCCATGAGCTTGCACATAATGTGAGTAGATAGCTAGATAGATAGTTAGATAGATAGATTTCCCAGATAACATTCCAAATCGGCCCAGCATCGTTTCAATGCTGTGGGTTAGACTGTCAGACAAGACGGTCAAGTACTATGCATGCATTGCAGCAATTGATTTGTAATATATCAATATATCACCTTAAAAATGTACGGGGGTGCTGCCCGGCTGAGACTCTCCAACCCATACCCAGGAATAGAGATTTTTGTATAAAATACAAATTCATTCAAACGAGGCCACAAACGCATGATCAATCTTTTGATATACAAATGTACAACACAATTTCTTTTTTTCAATACTTCATACTTAAGCCAGGAGTACTTTAGGCACCAGTATTAGCCATACCAGGCATAGTCTAAACAGGGTACCATCTCTAGGAAGAAACGTGGGGCCATGTCTAGGGAAAACAGGTTTTAATCACCCTTTGCTGGGGAAAATTAACTCTGTAGAGCCCTTTCAGCCGAGCATATGTGTACACTTAGTTATAGTACAGTGTAGACAAGAAGGTTTTGCGGAGTAATTTGTACTGCCTTGTATGCGACATGTACAACGTTGATTGACATACCAATGAATAAATAATTGTAAAGTAAGCTAAAATGCTAAATTAAGTTTTAATTAACAAATCAGCAGGTGCTGTTCTTACTGCTGTTAACATTTATTTTAATTTGTGTGCTGCATATGGGAAAGGTGAACTGTGTAGTCACTTTTTTGGTTTCTAAATTATAGTCAAAATATTCCTCTAATAATGTTAGACCAGAAAAAGTTGCCCAGTTCTCCTTAGTACCCAGTTCTCCCCACTTTCCTCTTCAGGATTTCTTTACACAAATAACTTTTGTTGATTCTACAGTTTATTGTGTGTATATATAAATAAAAAAATCTCCTGCCCATTTATTTTTTGCAGTATTTTGGCAACCTGGTCACCTGCGACTGGTGGGATGGAATTTGGCTGAACGAGGCGTTTGCCAACTATTACCAATTCAAGTCAGTTGATGGCAGTGAACCGGATTGGGATCTCGTAAGATTTTTTCTTTTTTTACAAATAAAATATATGCATGTAAAATCTGTAACTGGTTTGCAAGTAAAAAAATGATTAAACTAATACAAGAAATTGAGACTCGTAAAATTAAAGCCTAAAAACTTGCACCAGGCATCTCCTCTTTCAGGATAGCTCTAGGTTACTCAAATGCTCATCAAGTCTTTTAAGGCGTTGCCACATTTAGTTAGGGGTATAAGCAATTGGTCATTGTGATATTTTTGATCTTATAATGTCAGACAATATCAGTATCTGAATTATTGAGAGGGTTCATGCTGCTGGGCTTGTTTTGAGTGACACACATCACAGAAGTCAAATTTCTGTCTGCTTCTTTAGTTGCCAAAAGTTTACAATATTAGAAATATTTATATATTTCCTAGTTACTACACCTCTGAAGCCACAGTAAATAAATATTTGCACAGAATCCTCCTTCAATGGTTTGTATATGTGTGCATATACATCAGGGTATTATATTAGATGATAAGAAGGTTGGTTCCAGTTTTGATTCAGCAAGGTCATGAAATTAAAACGGATAAATATAATGGCCCTCCAGAGTAGCCCCGGGGACCCATACGTGAGCTACATGTCCATCATTTCCATGCTAACACACAGTGGTTTTCAGGGCTACTCCAGAGGGACTTTTTGAATCTACAACTAATATTGAAATAATCACATGATTTTCAAGAGGATGGGCCAGTTAATTAGACAGAAAAGACAGAAAATTGACCAAAATCCAAAATGGCACTTTCTGCCTCAAAGGTGTCAATGCTCTACCTTCTTATCAAAACTTAATCTATTTGCCCTATTTTTGGCGACAAGGGCCAAGAAAGGTGTCTGTAACACATCTGTATGATCAGTGACATAATCTAATGCTTGTATTGCAAAAGCCGAGGTGAAAATCACCTGAAGGTGTGATAAGTGTGCATGTGCTATATTTAGATCCATATTATCTATAATTCTTGAAGAAACAAGAACATATATTTATAAGGATAATTTAGGACTACTATTACTTCCGTGTGTATGATTGCAGCTGCATGCGATCACTATCAATTAAGGTAATAGCAAAAGAGGCAGCAGTAGCTGCTGGGTGCAAGTTTTTATGCCGCACCCTGTAAAGCAATAAAAAAAGGCAGGAAACAAAAAAAAACTAAGACTTATTTCGTCAGATATTGTGCTCTCATGCCACATGCATCAATTTTAAAATTAAAATTCGCCAGCTGATATACATATATAATTATGTAAGTAGTAGGCTGTAGTATAAGCTGGAATTGAACACTGAGTCTCCTTATCAGTATAGTATTTCACAAAATCGTGTTGAACTGCAAGACTGAAAAAAATAATTGATTGACATTTTTTCCCCCAAGGAGTGTAGGTAGTAAACCTAACTTAAGTCATTCACTGGTTTTTACAGAACAACTACTTCGTGGTGGACACCTTGCATCCTGTGATGGAAGTAGACGCTACCAGCAGTTCCCGCCCAATTCTAATAGAAGTCACTCACCCCGATGACGTCAACCAAGCATTCGATGGAATCACTTATGACAAGGTAGATGAGAACTTCTTTTTCTTATGTATTAATAAAGTGCAAACAGTCATTACTTTACCTTAACAGCTACCATTTACAACAGATAAATAACCTTATTGATAATTCAGCTTGTACAATTATGACGAAAAAAATTAACAGAAGTTTAATATTTGGCCACACTGAAAATAAATTTGACGAATTAGGTTCGTCAAACGATGAGTTGATAATTTGAAGAACCTTATTCGTCGAAAAATGCGTAAAACAGCAGTTTCTCTAATGATTACCATCACTAATCATATGACCAACATGTTGGAGTTAGTCAAATGACGAACTAGGTTCATACTATTGTCGAAGCAAAGTTCATCAAATAAGACATCATCAAAATATTAACCTAATTCATCATTTTGACGAACCCAATTCGTCAAATTTTTTTTCAGTGCATGATTTGGCCAACCACTCTTCAGCAAAAATCTCAAACACCAATAACGTGAAATCTGCTGTTACATAAGAGTTGGGCTTATGAAATAAATACTAGAACAGACATACTTTACAGAGTGTCAGAGGTTCAATATCTGATACACCTTTCCAAGTTTTTGCATGTTTTTTTGTAAAGCCGATTTACTCAAACGTGCATGGAGCATTCAGATTGTTTAAAATGTTAATCAATTATTTATTGTGTTGATAAAAGTTATTATCTGAAAAGAAAACATTTTTATCGTGCATGTAACTTATTTTCGACGTAATAGCCTTGTTTCTAAACCATTATAAATTGATCTTATCTGTTGGACCGTCATGTCATCTAAATTGGCCCTTATTGATCAATTGTACTATCTTTGTGTTCTCAGTGTCTTCAGGAAGTGTACGACCAAATAAACATATTTTTTTTTGTAAAATACATAACAACTGTAATAATTGTTAGTTGACATTGTATTTGTTATACAGGAAATCGTATTCTTAAACTCAATATTGAGAGATCACTTAGAAACAGTGAGATCACAAAAAGTTTTCTCGAAGAAGACATAGGCCTATACATGATCTTAATAGTGGGGTAAAATTATTACGATTGGACTGATGTATTTTGCCTTAACTGAGAGGTCTTATCATTTATTGACACTCCATTTCGTTCTGAACCAACTGTTTTGAAGTAATAGTATGTTATGACCAGGTTTTGTTGTACTTAATTAAGGGTCAATTGTTATCCTTCCTTTTGCAGGGCGCCTCCATGCTGAGAATGATCGAGAATTTCATGGGAAGTGACAGATGGATAAAAGCTATAAGGGTAAAGTGTCATGTAAAATAATTCATAATTTAGTAATATGGACGCACTGTAAATAAGCATGACACATCACACCTATTTCCAATTGTTCTAGAACACTGAAGAATAGTTTTGGATGTACAATGTATTTGCCCTTCCATATTAATAAAAACAACTGGTATTTTTTTTTTTTTTTCATTAATTTACGTTATGTATATGTGGCCTGAACAGATGTGTACTGCGTCCAAAAATTCTGACTGCCAGTCCAATATTTTGGATTTTCTTCAGAATATAATAACCTCACTATATATTTTTACGAAAATGCGTTCTCAAAAGTGTTCTAAAAAATACTGGACCTAGTTCTATGCATCTAAACATGTCATTAAATTCCTGTTGCAGCAATATCTTATCGACCATTCATTTGGAACAGTAGTATCCCAGGACCTGTGGAATTCACTGCAGAAGGTCAGTGCTAAGTAATAGTTATATCAAGAATAGGAGGGAGTAAACTAACATTTGTGTTGGTTTAATCCCGACGCTGAAGGCAGAGGGATATAAGCAAGAATTTTTTTTTAGTAAACTCCCGAATATGAGGGATATAACTAACGTATACTCCATTAGGCATATTTACTAATTTGTTTGATTGTTTGTTTTTACTGAGTTTATTTATGCAAGACAAACTCAGTTTGCACTCAGGCGGGAGTTAAACTAACATTTTCGTTGGTTATTGCCCACTTGGAACAACAGGAAACAATCTAAGTGGAGTATAACCTGTGTTATCTACAAGTTACAGAATCTTACCAAAAAGTATTCAGTAACTAATGAAGTTTTACAAGACACTGTGTTGCACTTCTCAACAGTAGATAATAATAAATGTAAATGGGGGTTAGCCACATTTTAGTTTATTTCGACTTATCACACAGTTATCCAACGACAGACTGAAAAAAAAAAATCTAAATTGCAAATCTGTTTATTTCCCATTTCAAATTTCCCATATGACTACATTTTTTTAGATTTATTTCTTCTTATCGCAGTAAATATAAATGGTAGTGACCACACAAAATGCAATCTTGATCTGCCAAAAATTTTGATGTGAATTAATGTTACAAAAATCGCCTCTATCCAATATAATACACCACATGACTTTTGTCAGATTTATCTGTTTGTTGATTGATCAACTAACAACTTCAGCTTGCATTAAATGCCATCCATTATGTCGATTCAAAATATAACTTTATTTTATTGTTGCCCAGGAGATGGGAGGTGAGCTGGACATCAGCTTAGTGATGAGTCGATGGACAGAACAGATGGGTTATCCGGTGATTGACATCACGCTGGAGGGCAGTCGTTTCACGGCCACCCCTCGTCGTTTCTTGAGCAACCCAACCGAGGACCCCACAGAACCTGAGGCTCCTTATGAGTAGGTGGATTACATCAGATTACTGAACTTGGAAACAAAACTCCAGAACCAAACTCCAGAAGATGTCATGTGAATTAAGGACTCCCATTGGCTGAAGTAGTCCCTCAACCAATAGGAGACTGGGAGTCCTGGTATTACAAAACAATCCTCTGGACAGGTCTATGGCAATCTGCTGTAATGTCTAATGTTTTGGAGTTTGTTTGGACCATTTGTTTTTTATTTGTGAGTTTAACTTAAATAAGGTCAAAGATGAAAACTTACCTTGTATTACCTCATTATCACAGGTAGTCTGTTTTCAAGTATGCAATATAATATACTATACGTTACAATATCATTTGTATTTTTTAAACAATTGTCTTTGATTTCTGCCCATGTACATACTGCTCAGCTGATTGTATCTTTACAGTTCTGTATTTTATCTTCAGCTACACGTGGTACATTCCCTTCAGTTACCAAGTTCAAGATTCACCAGACATTGTAACCAGATGGATGAACGACACCTTTGGTAATTAATGAAATCAATATATTTCCACCAATTTTCATCCATTCTCAAGTGGGGCTCTTTTAAAGAGCATCTGATCAAACTGACTGCCTGTCACACACACACGATTATGGAAGACTTGATATGACAACATGCTGTTTTGAGAAGCTCAGGCCAACCCCTGAGTTTGTTGTTTGAAGGTTTAAAGTTTAATTATTCCAGAAAGCTTCAGTCATGCTTGGTGGGTAAACTTTTCTTTGGTGCCTGAGTTGTAGACAGTAACTTAGTCAGTCTCTGGGAAACACACTTCACGTGACTGTGATGGGTCCTTGCCTGGAGAGGATACTATAATGAGTTAGATTGGCCCCTGGTCGTCATGAGGTCTGCATGAGGTCCTAATGAGGTCCTCGTGAGGTCTTCATGTAGGTCTTGATGAAGTCTTTAAGTACAAAGAGGATGATGGCCCCAATTTGCTCTGACATAATATTGCAGTGTGAAGTCTTGATTACAGATCCTCCAGTGCCCAGGTGTTATTATGAGCAACCACTGCCATCACCCCAGTGGACTGTATTCAGTCCCGTATGCTTTGAGGACTGGGACGGGGAGGGCAGTCATTTTTAACACTGTCTTTGAAGGACACACATTTGTGTTTGTTTTCAAACGGAAATTTGTTTTACTTTCAGTAACCTTTGATGATCCCAGATCTGGAAGTCCTGATAAATGGATCAAGTTCAACCCGAACAACTTCGGCTACTACCGAGTGAACTATCCAAAGGATATGTGGGACGACTTCGCCACCAGACTCCAGCTCAGTGTTGGGGTTAGAAATTTACTGTTTTTAACATTTGTTAATTTACAGGATCCTCGCTATAAGCCTGGTCCAAATTCTTATAGCAAAGTTTGTTGGTCATATTTCTTCTGTCCTTAGATGGATAATGATAAAATTAATCTGCATACCACATGCATTATATTCAAGTTCCCAGATGACATGCCAGGTTGGCCAAAATTTGGCCTGATGTCAATCCTACGTGGAGGACATCAGTCAACATCGAACCGTTGTGACATGTTATTTGGGTATTTGGCTAAATTACCGTTCACCGATTTCGGCACTCGATCTTTTAATAATAACAAGGTATACATCGTACATGGCCCAAAGAGATTTCTCAGGCCCAAAGTGGCTCTGACCTCATGCAGCTCCGCACGTTGGGCCAATCACAGAGAAGTATTCCATTCAGCCCTTTTATTGATGACGTCAGAGACAAAGACAGCCATGCCAACAAAATGTGCCAGTTTAGTCAGGAATTCTCTCTCGTAGCAGCATAGGAAGGCCTGTAATAACTTTTGGTATATGATCAACAGTCGTAAACTACATTTGGGATATTCTATGGCTTAACAATCTATGTCATACTGTATTTATCAGAGAAAACATCGTGAAGTGTGGGCATTAGTTGGGGGGGGGGGGCTGTATGGCCGATGGTACCTTTGGTTACATAATACAGGAAGCTGCATTTTCGTCAGCTGTAGTTGTGAGATCAGTAATTTATGCCTCTGCCCTGACTTTTCTATGAGGGTTGCATGTACTACTTGAAAAGCTGGGCAAGAGTATAATTACATCATTAGCAGTGGCAATCAGCAAGCATACAGTTAGTTTCATAAAATATGGTCGACTTTAGACAGCTTTAGCGACCTATTCCTGGCTGTAGCTATAACTGGCTAAAGCCAGCTGCTTCTGTCTACTCCTAGCTTATAGTCAGCTTACACCTACCACTGAAATAATAGTAACCTTGCTAAATGTAAAAAATTTAATTAATATATCACGAATATTTATTTGAGATAGAGATGCATCTTTTCAACCAAAAGTGACAAATATGTTTAGTGGAAGGTTGCATCGTATTGCAGAAGTTGTCTAGGTTTAATTTGACAGGTCGTTTTAAATGAAACTAACTGTACAGTTGGGAAAAAAGTCTTTGAACACCCATTTGATGGTCTAGAAATTAATTTTTAAATGTTATGTTCTTGTCTACCTGCAGTATAGGTATGTACTATTTTACCAGAACACTAGATAAGGACGGTGGAAATTTTATCAATTGGACTGCTCTTAGACATATAAACACCTGTAATATATTTAGGGGATCCGAAAGATGGTGAACAATGCCTGAGTAGGTCAAAGCATTTCTGACGTGCGAATCGATTGTCTTACTTGGGTATAGGAGCGGAAGACGAATCAAACCATCTAGTAGTTAGTTTCTGCCGAAGTTTCCCTCAGGATAGCTGGCACTCGGTAGCAGTTTTATCTGGCCCAGATAACATTCCAAATAAGGCCAGCGTCATTTTAGTATAGGTGCAACATCGTATCAACATCTCCAACGTCTAGCCGATGTCAATCCGATTTGGAATGCTATCTCGGAGTACAGAGAATGATTAGGAGAATACAAAACTTATGTGGTGTGTGGACACTTTGTTTGCACCACTGTATTGTGCGACATAATTCTCAAAACCATAAATGGCCGACTCTCTTATTGAATTTCAGACATTTGCACCAGTGGACAGAGCCAACCTGATGGACGATGTGATGAACCTTGCAAGGGCTTCCCAGCTGACCTACGAAACTGCCATGAATATGACAACCTACCTGGCAGAGGAGACTCATTACTTCCCATGGGTAGCATCCAGGTCTGGCTTGGAGTACATCAGTGATATGCTTTATGGCAATAAGGAGTATCCCTTAATCAGAGTGAGTACCTATTATATCTTGAAAGGATGAAATCCCATGTCAAATTTCTGTATGTGAACTTACTTGATCATGCTAGTTGATGCTGATTCACTGCATCACTGCAAAAATACATTTTGACTTACAACTGAATAATAATAGGTGATCTTTTAAACCTTCCATCACAATCTCTTTCTTTCTTTCATCTTTCTTACTTTCTACTTTCTTTGTTGCTTTCTTCTTTCTTTCTTCTTCTTTCTTTTTTACTGAAGAACATTGTTTCTTTTTCCTTTGTTTATTTGTTTCTTTCCTGTGCCTTCTTGTCTTTTTTCGTTCTTTTTTAAATTTTTCTGAATTCCAATAAGACATATTTAAGCAAGATTTGATTTGAACATTTTCCTTTTGTAGAGGTACATCAGGGAAATAACTGACAAAGTCATGAACGAGCTTAAAGTTGAGGGAGGTGGCAGCCATCAACAACAGTGGGTGCATTTCATAGATCCATTTCTAAAGCTTTACGTAAAGATACAGTTAGTTTCATTCAAAAAAGGACTGTTAAATTGAACTTAGACAAAGCTAGTTAACTTCTGCTGTACGATGCTACCTGCCGCTAAACGGAACTGTCTGGCTATAGCTGGCTACTCAAAGCCAGATCTGAAAGTACATGCAGCACCATTTGGTGTATAAGTCGAGAGTTGCATATTCACCATTCTTGAAAAGATGCATGTCTATATATATTTTCAGTGGACAAAACTGGCTGGCTGTAGCCAGTTAAAAAGGTTGCTACAGCTGTCTAGAGTCAACCATATTTTATGAAACTTACTCTATTACTCTACGTAAATCTTTTTTTCCCAATTGCTCTGAGAGGTATATAACCAACAGAAATGTCAGTTAATGCCCTCATTAGTGCAAAAAGTTCCTTACTCGCATAAGAGCAGTTGAACAAATCAAACAAACAAATTAGTAAATACTTCTAGTGGAGTATAAGTTAGTTATATCCTTCATAGTTGGGATATAACCAACAAAAATGCTAGTTTACTCCCTCCTACATGGGATACATGTGTTTGATGGTTTTTACTTGCTCTTATTATGGGAGACAACTAACAACAAAGATATCAAGATGGAGTAACTGGCATGATATTCTATTGTATTCTTCAGTTGTACATTGAGATAATTATCAATTACGGAATTTTTTAGCTAACAGAATTAGGAGATTGAGATTCCTGGAATTCATTAGTTTCAGTTGGTTTACTTAATTTGTTCTATTTCCCAGAATGCTTCGGACTGGAATCATCCGGCTTGCATGTGGCCATGGCAACAGTGCTTGTCTCCAAAACATCACAAACTACTTCTACGATTGGCTGGACAATAATGAAACGTTAGTATACCACCATCAATTGAAACACCCTGTTACTGTAATTAGTTGACATTATCCCTGTATTACACCTGTATGACTATCATACTAACTGAATAAAAATGTGGTCATATTTTCGTGGAGGCCAGATTTGTATTATTGAAAAGAGCCACTGCTTTACATACATGTTTATCACCAACGTATTACAGCACAATATGTATTCTTAATAACTTGTCTTTACAGCATACCTGCCAGTATTATGCAAGAGGTCTACCATTATGGAATGTCACAAAATGGAGGAGAGAATGAATTTGAAATGTTATGGGAAACATACGAAACTGTTACTGCTCCCCAGGAGAAACTGTATATTTTGAATGCGATGGCACAGACCCCGCATGTGTTCTTGATTCTAAGGTATTGGCTATACGTTTCATGAACCAGTGATGGATTTCTTACATGTAGGCAATTCTAGCTGCTCATTTCGAACATTGTATTGTGATTATTCTGGAATGATTTAATGAGGTCTCCATGGTAAGACCTAATCCAACACCACCATTGCATTGCATCTCTTGACAAATGCTCCCAGACTCTCCGCAGCATGCAGAAGTTTAATTGCCACCAAGCAGTTTAACTTACCTTATTTTATGCCCATAGTGCAAGTCATACTCTGAGTAACCATGGTAATATTACGGAGGGTTATGGGAATATTACAAGATGATATTCCCATATAGCATTCCAAATCGGGCCAGCGTCTTTTCTATGTTGGCCGCAGTAGGCACAACATCATTTTGACATCGTCGACATCGTGCTGACGTCGATACGATTTGGAATGCTATCTGGGTTACATGATAATGTTAGAATTACTTTTTCCAACAAGAATCAGATTTCTTGTGAAAACGTCAGCAATGTAATGTTACCAAAATATAATAATGATATGACTAGGTTACAGGGTGCTGGTCTTACAAGCATAGGGTGGTCTGTCAAAATACCCCTCTGTAATTTATCAATGAATCCCATCAGGTGAAACCTTTGAAATGTCCTTTTCCAGATATCTAGAGTATTGCAGAGACGAATCTAAAGTCCGGCCTGGTGACTTCTTCAGCGCTGTTCAGTATGCTGCAAACAATCCGGTGGGAACATCCCATGTATGGGACTGGGTCAGAGCTCATTACGAGGAGTTTGTGGGCAGGTAAGAATACATTATATGACTCATAACTTCGCTTTAACAGTCAGTTTTAGCTTAAAGAGGTTAAATCAGTTTACCCCAGGACTATGATTATCAGCGCTCAGAATTTTGACTGAGTGAAATAGTGTTCCAGGCCAAGAAATGGTTACTGTTAATTCAACATAAATTTATACTTTTTTTTTTTTTTTTTGTGAATTTAACTGTTTGCTTCACTACGGGTAAACTGAAAACTTTATTACTAAGGGTAAACTGAAAACTTTATTACTAAGGGTAAACTGAAAACTTTATTACTAAGGGTAAACTGAAAACTTTGTTTTGCATATGTTCACTCAAAAAGAAAATATGGAATACAAGTCACTCTATGATACAGCTGCAAAATCTTATATAATGAAACTCCAAACATTTCAAAATAAAGCATTGAAAATATTATATAGACTTTATATACGGATGCCAACAAAAGAAATATACCATAAATATAACATTATGATGGTAAAAGATATGTACAAGGAATGCTAGCATGATTGAATTTGTACTTCAAAGTAATAAAAAATCTTTTCCCTCCTATTTTTCAAAACTATTATAAATTTAATGCCAGAAGAGTCACTAGACAAAATAAAGAACTATTGATAAGCAGAGTAAAGACAGAGAAAGCAAAAAAAAAAACTGCAGTTTATGAAGGCGCGATACTGTGGCAAAAACCACTTCATCAGTAGTTACATACCTGTTATTGACCTTAATTATTTTTATATAATTCAAACCTGATTCTGTAAAGGCAACCAGCCTGATAAACCTTGGCTTTTTCTGGTTGCCATCCACTTATGGTTAATAAAATTACTACTTTTCACTTGATTTTTCTTTCTGTTTCAGGTTTGGACTGGCTGACCGATACTTTGGTCGTATGATACCAAATATTGTTACTTCCTTCAAGACTGAATTTAAGCTAAAAGAGGTATGTAATCGGGATGCTGTATTTTAGCATTAACCAGTTCATGAATATATATAATTTGAGAAAATGTGAACAGTTTCTTCTACAATGGTATTAATGAATGTATGTATACCTCATATATTTCCACTTCAATGTTGCGTTATGGAAAAGTTTTTGAAATTATGATTCATATACATTGGTGGAAATTAAGGTTTTTGCACAATACATACATTTGTACCCTCTTGTATTAAATAGTTTATATGACAAAAGTGGAAAGCAGACCAGTCCAATTGGCAAAGTTTTCATTGACCTTGTCAAGCATAAGTGAAAATTAAATGCGCTGGAAAAATAGTCCATACCTGGTAATTTACCCACATCACATAGGGGTGGGGGGCCTAGCTCAGAGGTAGTGCACTGGGCTTCCAACCACTGGGTCTCAATTCAATTCCCGGTCGAGCCTATGTTGGATGGCTGTTTCATCCTTCGTCTCACTATCATGGTCCCTACCTGTCCTAATTAGCCCATCAGGTGCAGAAATACAGGATGTAAAGCCCTAATCCACCACCACCACCTACATCGTATAGAGAGAAGAATTTAAAATTTAAAATATTTCTACACTAAAATCTTGCCCGTTGAATGGGCGTGCAGAAACATTTTTCCACCATAGTATTTCATAGACTAAACTATAATGGCCATTTCATGATGCTGTGACAGGTTGAAGACTTCTTTGCGCAATATCCAGACGCAGGAACAGGCACTATGCCTAGAGCCCAGGCATTGGACAGCATCAGGAATAACATTTACTGGAGAAATAACAATGAAGAATCAGTGATAAACTGGCTGAAGACTTATTACCCATGATACAATACATGTAATTGACTTTTACGAACTGTGCAATATAACTTCAAAGCTCAAAGATTTTAACTTTAGTATTATTTTTTGTATAAGAAAAAGTGTACATATTTTACCTTCTCAAATTGTAATGATTTTATAAACATAATGCGTGTAATTATGTGACAGGATGTGATTGACTGATATGCAGTGTTTTGTGATAAATGTTGCGGTTAACGATCATTTGTGCCTGTAAATATTCAACAATGTTACGAAACTATTCAGTATGATTTACCATATGTCTATGATCACAAAGAGTTCGTTGTAAGAGGAGTGAATAAATAGGAAATCATAAATTACAATGCACGTTGGGTGTTATAGTCTGATGAATCTCTTTACATTGCACCCAATGCCTCATCAGTGGCAGAAGTAATGATGAAACGAAGTCGTGTGTTTCTGTTATAGCTGATTTTAGGGCATAAAACTTTTAAGAACGTCATATATGCATGTGTACTGAACGGCAAAGGAAACACTCACTATATTCACTGAAAATCCTTTCTTTTTTTTTCATTTTGTCAGAAAAATAGTTCTGGAACTCAGGGGGCACTAGTATACCTGCAGGCTTCATTGCTGTAACTGGCACTTTCGTAAAACGGGTGTCCGATCAGCCACCATTAAAATACCTTATATTATTAATAATTTCAAATGATGTTTACTAATGTGTAAACGGGGTTAACGCCATCTTGGGCAAGGCAACATTAATACCTTGATGACCACCAGGGTCCAGTTACGTTCTCAGCCACCACCAGGGACTGCCAGCTGGGCTAATCCAGTTGTCTTAGGTATATAACTCCCTCCCACCGTCCCCTTAAAATTCAAATTTTCCTTTCTTAAAAATTCTCAAAATGTCACATATAACCTTGTTTAATCTTGCTATATGTATTACCCATTATTACTAATGTGTCCCCACTAAGGGTGTCCACAAACACAAGCATGTAACCATTCCTTTATGCCAATCAATAAATGTGGCTAAATGTATCTACTCACCAAATCATGTGTTCTTGTTGTTCTTATGTGTTAAAGCCACATATATATAGTATATATATTTGCGGTGTGTTTTCATGATATTACATCTGTCGTTCAACACTATTTAGTGCGAAGAGGAGATCTACCGTTGGAGGCAACATCGTGAATGTTTTCTGGAATAAACGTTAAATCCTAAAAAATAAATTTAAAAAAAAACATCGATAAACAACAATTTACTGCCTAAAGAAGAAAAATTCAACTGATTGCCTCAACCACAAAGCCACCCAATTGCTGGAATTGGTGGTGTCGAGGTTGGTAAAAATTGGAGTAAGTTGGATTTAGTTGGAAGGTAAGTTGGTAAATATTATCGTAATATTTATGTGCTGTTTAGATTAATTTCCAAGGCAAATATGACTTTTTTAGCGTCAGTCGACAATTTCTATGTGTCAATAATTGCATTGCATGTATAGACATACCTATTGATGTACTTTAATAAGTAACAATCCGAAGTAAAAATCCATAAGAATCATGAACTGAACGAATATAATTTATTTTCAGGAAAAACTTATGGAATGCATGGACACATTTTCAGCCGAAATAAGTTTGAAAGTAAAAATAACCCTTGCCAGTTTATTGTCTTAAAAATGAAAGTTAACGAACACCCAAGAAATTACCCTGTCAGCACCAATTAAGTTAATGACTACGCAGACAAAATGACAAAAAAATGAAACACACGAGTGATTGTGCTCGAGATAAGTTTGATTGAAGTATTTGCGTGTTCTAATCTTTGTGGTTAATTCGACAAGAACTATAAGGGTCAATAAAAGTACTTTGCTAACTCAGATTTACTCCCCCATCTGTTGCTAATTAAATTTCTTGGAAACTAAACTCCAGAGGACGTCATGCAAATCCAGGACTCTTATTGGCTGAGAGACTGCCTTAATTTAATTAGGCAATGGCAGTCCTGAATTCACAAGGGTCAATGCTACAGGTTTCCCTGCAATTGAAGTTACACAGCTGTTACTTCTTTTGTCTCTAATCTGCATTCTAATACGAGTTTCAAGTGATATCACATGGCTGCATTGATAGTAGTCCGACAACTGTCTCACTCCTATCGGCGCATGCACTTGCACAACATGACAGCAATGTTTCGGTCTAAATTGATAGGAAAGTTTCAAAATACTAATGAAAAAAAAATAAAATTACAGAAAGAAAACATTACTCGGAAACCTGTGGAGAATTATTGATTATAATTCTGTAATGGGGGACAAAGTGCCACCCACACATCACGCACAAATTTAGATTAAACATCATGTTATTCTAATAATATCCTGATTACCTTGAATCCTTTTTATATAAATAATTAGGTTAACCACAATTGGTTTACCACGATTCAATGGACTTTACCTGGCCTTGGTGGTTTTGTATATTTGACTATTTCGGGAGTACACCTCTGCATCTGTTGCTTGAATTTCAACGCGCGTGAATGATGGCTGTGGCAGCAGACCCCAAGGCAGCTGAGTTCTAATAAACAATTTGGATGCTGCTGCTGCTGCTGCTGCTGCTACTGCTGCTGCAACTACCGTGTAACAGACCGGTGGGGAGAGTTTAACCCACACCAGGGGGAGTAAACATTAGTTGAAAAAAGCACACACGCAGCACAAACAGCAGTGAATATTCAAACACACAGAAGATACTACCAGTGTCAAAATGAAGCACTCTTTTGTCATAACACGATGCCAGTTGCTGATAATAATTCTGGTGGTTGTTGTGCTTCTAATCGCGGTTGGCTTAGTGGTGGGATTTCTCAAACAACCATGTCAGGAGTTACCTGTGCAGCCACCGGTGTTCATGACAGAACCACAAACAACAACAGCGACAGAAAACGGACCTGTGGAGAACGGACCGTGGTTGAACCCCTTTCTTCCAAACTTCGCCAAGCCTGGTCATTACGACTTGTGGCTTTACCCTAACTTCTACTTCGATGGACGAAGCTTTGATGGAAAGATAGACATTGAAATCAATATCACAGACAACACCAATTACCTCATTGTGCATTGCAAAAAACTGAACATATCAAGAACGCAAGTTCGTATTAAGGATGGAGACAGCTTGAATGTTGTGCGGCAGTTTCCCTATGAACCTCATGAGTTTTGGGTAGTAGAAGTGGAGAAGACATTAACCACAGGTCAACAGGTTATCTTTTGCATGGAGTTCTCTGGGTCACTCGCCAATGGATTCGACGGATTTTATAAATCGGTTTACACAAACACTCTGACCAATATGAAAAGGTAAGCCTTGAGCACCTCAATGATAAAGCTTTTTTTCTTCAGGTGATAGCTTTTTCATTTTCGTTTCCTCTCGAGCATTTCCTATTGTTTAAAAAAGGATACGGTTATTACTCACCAACATACAAAGATATGATTGATATTAGGGATTGTTTTTTAGAGATATATTAATTATTTAGATGATATAATCTCACAACTGTGATGTAAGTTTGTGATTGTGTTTCACATACAAGTGTGAGTCACGTCATATACCTAATGTGCTTGATCTGCGAGTTTTTATGATTTATTTACTTTGAGCAAGTCCAGCATCATTATAGAATTAACACACAATCTTTTTGTTTATTCGACCCTGATAGTATTCACATTTCTAGAATTTCACCCCAGATATTAGACTCTGCTGGAATGTCTGTTGGTTTGGAGTAAATATCATCTTGATCTCAATTTATTGGATGCTTTATTGCGTTTCTTCATGATAATAGTTTGATGATTGGTCAGCTGAAATGACCAGCTGTCCAAGCAGATGTAATGAAGATGCAATAAGGCTTGAAGATCAGGCCACACATATTATCTCAAGACTATAGCTAAGATGGAGCGCATTAAGAAAATCCCAGACTTGTAACTGAAACCAAAACTCCATGGAGAAAAATTAGTTGCATTAGCAACGAGAACATATTAGAAACTAGGACATCGATGCAGCTGGTTATAGAATAGATACATTTAATATTAAACACGCGGAGAAATGTTTTAAATTATGTGGAAATTATAAGTAGGCCTAAGTACAACATTCACATGCAAGCAAATCATCATTCTTTCGTGACACTCATCATAAATGGACACATAATTTCAATTTTTTTTTTTTCAATTTCCATATTATCTGTAATATTACAGATATTACATTATGAACTATATGGCACTAAACGGCTATCAAATTACAAACTCAAAATATATCTATTACAGATGGATATATCAATAGTATCTGCAAGCCAGAAGCGGATATATGGCATGCATGGGAAAGTCCAACTATTTTGAATACTGTCATGAATGCAAATAAGGTTCGGGGTTCGTGAGACAAGCCAACAATGTGTTTGAAATGTTCAATTTTCAAGTAACCTCACTAGAGCTTTTAAACACAATTATTGACTATTACGTATATAGCCCATTGGATTAAATCTGGTATACAGTGTATTTGATACTTCCCAGATAACATGCCAAATCGTATCAACGTCGGTGCGATGTCGGCGATACCAAAACTATGTTGTACCAACAGCGGCCGATATAGAAACGACGTTGGCCCGATTTGGAATGCTATTTGGGTTGTCTTATGTGATGTATGGTGCAAATGCTATATTTATTTTGGCTCTTTCATAAAGTGCAATACATTACAAATAAGAAATTATATACTGCTGTATTTGCAAGTCAATACGAATATTCCGCAGTATGGTAAAGATAAATCTTTTCAGTTGACTTTTGAGAGAGAGAGAGAGAGCGAATTTATTTGACCAAATAAAATAAAACAAACAAAAGGCGCAAATTACAAAGAATAACAATAAGCAGTAAATAAATAAATTAAAATAAAAAAGTAAAAATACATATCATATTACTTTTGAAGTGACGGACATTAGTCAGTTTTCTTAGCTGGGCCATTTGATTGTAGTCGCAAGAAGGGTGTGATAAAGTCAAATTTTCTGAGTCAAAGTTCAAACAAACCGAACAACAATATTACCATCCCACCATTGCCAGGAAAGAGCAAGTAACCAGCAAAGGTGTAGGTTCAGAATAATGACTGTTATTTATAGCATAATAACTGGTGTAGCACTCCCAAGACAAGTGATGCTGAGATAAGACGAAGTAACTGTAGATGTTTTTTGGTAGAATGAGGTGGTAACTGTCATGGAATGATACCCAGGTAGACAAGGTAGAACATGATAGCCCCTCTCTCCCCTTCTTGTCTGCAAAGAATATCTTCCATTTCAACCGGTAAGCGTATCGTCTGGAAAACGTTTTTCATCACCAGGGTTGTAACTTCTGGTAGAAACACACGTCTGTGTTGCATTTGGATGTATGTAGATTTTACTCATCAAAATGTATATTAAACTATCAGCACTGAAGGCTACAACTAAATATTTAATTTACCAATATCTTGTAAATATCATCCACCATAATTTTGAAATTATTGTAGCTGTCTGGTCTGTTGGCTGATCAGCCTAGGTCTGTCATTCCTCATTACACTGTGTGTCGTCACCTATAAGCCAAGCGACCTAATTATGGACATTCTTTGCTAGTTTACCTAGTTAAACAAAATAATTGGTTAAACTATGTAACCGCTAGGCTAGGTATAGACTTAAGAAATCTTCTCTTAAAAATACATGTGAAATGGATTCATATTTTTATAATAAAGGTAATATTTTTTTAATTGACTTCTTGTCAGAACCGAATTGTGCAAACTCAGCACATCAACATTTAATTATGCTGTAATTTCATTGTTAGACCTTTAATACCACAAGCCAGCCTATATATTATAAGAGAAATTGATTAATTTACTTTAGAGGAGTAAACGAGCAAAACATGTACATAATTAGGTTGCTGGGCTGTGAGGTCACGACATACAGTGATTAGGTAAACCTCAACTGAAAAAGTGGCTTTGTTTGATAAGTGGTCATTCAAACAATTGATAGTTTTCTACTCAGAGATTATTTTGGCGAATCTGATTTTGTTCAAGCCTTACTGCTTAGTCAGACGACCTCGCTATTACGACCGCTAAATTGGTTCGTATTCAATTTATTTTTATTAAGGCAGTATGGATATCTTATTTATTAAATAATATATATTATAAACAATGTCCATAGAAAAAATATATAAAGCTTAAAAAATAAATAAAATAAAAATGGAAAATAATAGAATAATGATGTATAGAAAAACAAAGCAATGAAGAGAAACAACATTGGTTTTAATTTAGCCATTTAAAGCAGTACATGCCATGAGAAATGAAGAAAAGAAACACGCGATCAATGAATGGAAGATGGATAAATAAATGGTTATGGAGATACCTGGTATAACTGACTCTTTAAAACAACGATCTTTGCTTTACTCGAATTTCAGCTGGTTAGTAACAACGAAGTTCCAGCCGACAGACGCCCGCCTGGCATTCCCACACTTTGATGAGCCAAGATTTAAAGCAACTTTCACAATCACAATGAGACATTGGAGCAACTTCACAGCACTTTCTAACATGCCTGCACAGGTAGGTATGTCATTTGATTCCAGTTTTCAAATTCATAAATGTGCGTCTGATAAGTCAGAAAATAATCCTTGTGATATTCTCACTGAGTAGAATGTTAGTGAAAGCAGCCAAATGTTTTTTTTATCAGACCTTAATCTGTATCATATGTCCTGTAGCAGACAGGCCAAATCTCACTCATTCAGAGTGAGTCTCACTCACTTGGTTGCCGACTCCCTCCTCTAGACTTGAGTATTTCCTTCATATTTTTATTTGTCTCACTCTAACAGAACCAGAATAAATCTTTAACATTTTAATGTAAACTGGTTGGAAAGTAGCAAAACTTAGTCATTCACCACTCCAGAACTTAACATCTCTGCCTGTAGTGCCATAGCTGATTTGAGGTTCTATATATATTCTGATCCGTTGGGTAGCATTCCATGATTCCAAATCGGAACATCATTAGTGCAGCATCGGTAGTATTGATTGTTCTGATGGCGGCCGATGTAAGAACAATGTTGTCCAGATTGGGAATGCTATCTGGGAGCGCTCGGCAGTTCAAGACAGCATCAACTATTGCTCTTGGTCAAAAATTGTTTCTGTGTATCACCTTTGATATTTGAAGAAATTATTATTTTATTTTCTGACAAACAGTTTGTTATAAATCAAGTCCAGACCGCATTATTCATTTTATATCCAAAAGGTATTTGCGCTAAATTACATTAAATCAATTCATTCAAAGTGATAAAATATTATGCATGCCTAGCTGTTTACTACATAACAATCTCTGGGTTATCTTAACAGGTGTCCAAAGAAGTAGAACGTGACTGGAGTGAAACAACCTTTCAGAAGTCTGTGCCCATGAGCAGCTACCTCGTCTGCTTCATAGTCTGCGATTACGTTTACAAGGAAAAGAGATTCAAGTCTGGCAAAATCGTAAGTAGATCTTAGTCCAACAAAGCCAAAATTCGTTTTCTAAAGGCCAGAGGTTATATTATAAATAAATAATTATGTCTTTGAAGACAGGAAGATCGCTCTGTGTTGAAAGAGGATATCAGTGGAGGCGTGACAAAATACTGTGATCTGTTGCTTGTTATGAAGTAGACTTAGACTGAATACATTAGATTTGTGAAAGCAGGACACAAGTCTACCAGAAAAAAAGGAACATGTTCATTCAAGAGAGATCGAATACATGGGATGTACTGGTGAACCTGGACAGGAAGCTGGTGTCTCCAACACCACATGCGTTAGACCGGAAGTGGTCATCTGGGTTATGGCTGCAATATCGATCATAGAACTGATGGTCTTATGCTAGGAGAGCACAAACAACTGACCCTACTACAGGGCCAAATGTGCCACGTGTGTTTCCCATGCGTTTGGATAAACGCATGGTTTTCACCTCATTTTAATTAGGCAAAAACCATGCGTTTTCCATGCGTTTATCCTTCTCATGGAAAACGTGCGTGGCACATTTGGCCATGTAGCCAATTGTAAGAAAACAAACAAGTATACTGCGGAACTATGCAGACAACAATGAAGGGTGGGCCATATCTATCATGGTCATCTACAGAAAGTTGCTTCTCAGCACAGGCGCCGTCCAGCAGGCGTTATCAAGACATAGAATAAAGGTGGAGCACTAGGAATTCCTGTGCGACAGTATTGCGGAACAAAATTCAGGTCTCTGGTGTCGCCAATTACGTCCGCGCTGCTCTAAATCAGGTCCGCGACCGTTTTTAGCCAGTCTGTGGCCTACGGGGCCTCAGGGTTTTCCCTAATAAACCCTGTGGGTACCTCTCCTGCTGCTGTCAATGACCTACATGCTGTCCGCATGACTGTCGCAATCGTATTTAACAGCCAAAAATGAGACAATATCCCTATGTTGTCGATTCATTAATAGGAAATATTGTTTACTCGATGTTACCAAAGAATCAGACATTCAAATTAAGTTTAGTAAGAGCACCGGACCTTTGAATGAGGCCATCTCAACCTGCTCAGTGCATGAGAGAGGCACCTTGTTATTAGACAGCGCCTGTGCTCTCAGCAAGACCAACAGTAACAAAACCGTTCACCAGCAATTAGACTGATTGAAGCTTCTGAGGAAGTCACATAATGGTGCAGACATGATGATCAGAGATGGGGGGGGGGGGGGGGGTGGGGTTGGAACAGATTGGTGACGCCACTGTCTCTGAAAAACTTGTGACGTCACCAACGATCAGTTGCTCATTGACTGTCAAACAAGCAACATCCAAACAAGCAACATCTCAATCCTGTTTTATCACTACAATTGCTAGATTATGGTATGAGTCGTTATACAACCTCTATCGGTACTTATTTGTGTTGCATTCACATACATTTATTTTTAGCTTTTGACCAGTGGCCAGTAATTTCTCTATTCTTACAATTTAATAGGCATATTACAAATGACAATGTGGACAGAATATTGTTTTGGGCTTATTGTAGGCATAGGATAATGTTACATGTGATGTGAGGCTGGCGTTGGGCAAGATGTATCAAGGGAGGGACATCTTGCCCTAAACAAGCCTCAACCTCCCCCCCCCCCCCAAAAAAAAAGCTTGATTTATACAATGTATTTATGTGGGGTTAATTCAATAATAAAGTCAAACAATTTGTTAACACTTCTTGAATAACTACTTCTGAAGTACTGAATTGTTTCAATCAATTCAATGCTTTTTTCTTTCTTTTTTCATTGGCTGTCTTCAATTAGTATGAGGTTGGTTTTTTTTTTTACAAAATAAATACATGTGAGACGAGAATTGAGAAAAACCATATCTATCTAGGCTAAATGTGGTATTAATTCCCCCAACTACATTGTACTTGTTCTTGGCCATTTTGCCTACCACAACAGTTCAGTCGTAAATTGTATATGGGTCACAGGCAGTGAAAATTGGCCCAAACATTGCCGATTTTCTATGTCGGGGAGATAGATCGGGATCCTAGCTACAATTGTACCAAGTTTGAGACCAGTAGGTTGCTTCTGTGATTTATGGTGAAGTTTTTAAGTTCCCATAGGATTAACATGGGTTGTCAAGGGCTACAAAACTGGTGACAGTGGTGCCTCCAATCTGTTCCACTTCAAGATGTGGCAGCATTAGGATATAAGGCTCAAAATGCCCATTGAATGCCTTGGAGCCTGAAGAAGTCAGTCAAACATGAGATCATCTCAGTCTAACACCATCTGACCATCATAGTCAGAACATGGAGTCATAAGCACTCCATGGTCAGAAGCAGTATATACCCTGATTGAAAAATGTATAGCATACCACCAGCTTTAGAAAAACAATTACGAGTGTGCACTGGAAATACTTTGGTCAAACATCTTAGTTATTTGAATTTACGTAACAAGTTATTGAGCCTTGGTCAATGTTACATAAAGTGACATATTTTGGACCAAGAGGTGACTCATTATGACTCATGACTTACATGATTAGTTAGCCTTAGTCGATGTCATAAAATGCCATAGTTTTTACTCAGAGGTGACTCATTATGACTCATGACTTACATGATTAGTTAGCCTTAGTCGATGTCATAAAATGCCATATTTTTGACTCACAGGTGACTCATTATGACTCATGACTTACATGATTAGTTAGCCTTATTCGATGTCATAAAATGCCATATTTTTGACTCACAGGTGACTCATTATGACTCATGACTTACATGATTAGTTAGCCTTAGTCGATGTCATATAAAGTGACATATTTTTGACTCAGGGGTGACTCATTATGACTCATGACTTACATGATTAGTTAGCCTTAGTTGATGTCATAAAATGCCATATTTTTGACTCACAGGTGACTCATTATGACTCATGACTTACATGATTAGTTAGCCTTAGTTGATGTCATAAAATGCCATATTTTTGACTCACAGGTGACTCATTATGACACATGACTTACATGATTAGTTAGCCTTAGTCGATGTCATAAAATGCCATATTTTTGACTCACAGGTGACTCATTATGACTCATGACTTACATGATTAGTGAGCCTTAGTCGATGTCATAAAATGCCATATTTTGGACCAAGAGGTGACTCATTATGACTCATGACTAACATGATTAGTTAGCCTTAGTCGATGTCATAAAATGCCATATTTTTGACTCACAGGTGACTCATTATGACTCATGACTTACATGATTAGTTAGCCTTAGTCGATGTCATAAAATGCCATATTTTTGACTCACAGGTGACTCATTATGACTCATGACTTACATGATTAGTTAGCCTTAGTTGATGTCATAAAATGCCATATTTTTGACTCACAGATGACTCATTATGACTCATGACTTACATGATTAGTTAGCCTTAGTTGATGTCATAAAATGCCATATTTTTTACTCACAGGTGACTCATTATGACTCATGACTTACATGATTAGTTAGCCTTAGTCGATGTCATAAAATGCCATATTTTTGACTCACAGGTGACTCATTATGACTCATGACTTACATGATTAGTGAGCCTTAGTCGATGTCATAAAATGCCATATTTTTGACTCACAGGTGACTCATTATGACTCATGACTTACATGATTAGTGAGCCTTAGTCGATGTCATAAAATGCCATATTTTGGACCAAGAGGTGACTCATTATGACTCATGACTTACATGATTAGTTAGCCTTATTCGATGTCATAAAATGCCATATTTTTTACTCAGAGGTGACTCATTATGACTCATGACTTAGTGAGCCTTAGTCGACTAATATCAGTCAAATGGCTATAGTGGGTGAGTCCTATTCAAAATGTCTAAACGTTGGTCGAAAATGCCATGAAAGCTTTGACTCACAGTCTACTCAGAGAGATTATAATTTTGTCATTACTTACTTCAATTTGTGCCACTAATTAATACTCCACCGCGTTATATTCTCTCTTGTTCATAGAGAAGCATTTATAACCAATGACAAGGAAGCATGTCACACTATCAAATGATCAGGCTCCAAACCGCAAATGATTGTTATAACCAATCTGTTTGTGTCCGGAAGTGTATGTTACACGGATACTTCACTCTTGTTTGACCTTTTCAGCACAGGATATGGACATCTGAGGATAAGATAAACCAGACCATGTATGCTCTGGACATTGGTACCAAAATAGTTGATTCTATGGAAGAGGACTTTGGCATCCAGTACCATCTGCCAAAACTAGGTTTGTGGAATAATATGTCTTCATTTACATCCGCAGCACTGATACAAGGTTTCAATTCCCTGCGAAGTGTGATCCAATTTTTTTCTATTAAAATATATTGCAGATCAGATAGCAGTGCCAGACTTCACATCCGGGGCATTGGAACACTGGGGGTTGATTACATACCGGCAGACGTCACTACTTTATGATGAAGATTCTGTGGCGCCATCTGGGAAGGAGATGGTTGCCCTAATTGTGGCACATGAGCTGGTTCATAATGTAAGGAAAAATTTAATCAAATTCAAGCATTCATACATTCTGAACAGACACTGTATGAAGTGTCACTCTCTTTTCCAGAGCAGAACTCGAACACCAACGCAATCTCCCTAACAATATGTGGTACCCTAGCTAATACTCTATAGTCTATACAACCTATAGTTGTGCCTTTTGACAGTCAGACTATATGCTATCTCAGCTAAATTTTACAAAAATTTGACAAAAATAAAATTATTTTTAAAAACTCAAGCACTCATGCACCCACATCGCGACATTCCAACTTTAACCGAAAATTTCTAAAATAGTGTAGTTGTGTCTTTTTGGTAGCTCACAACCATAACTAAGACGAAGTGATCATAATAAGGAAAAATGTCAAACATTCCAAACTTCCATATCTAAGAGACCATAATACCATATCGAATCCTTAGTACTATCAGTTTCGTTGCTTCATACATTGGAATAGTCTGAGCTTATTTTTTTATTTAATGTTACTGGTGTAGGACTTATCAATTTATTTAATAATTTCCTAGGCAAATCTGCAACAGTCAGAATATTGATTTTAACTAGTTTTATTGTATGATATTTGCATATATCTATAATTGACAAACCAAAAATTCAAACACTTTTGTATATTGTGATCTGCACTCACATGAACTTAGTTTTGCTCTGATAATATATTACCCAAGTTTAAGTTGTACTGTTCTTCTGATAGACCAATGATATAAAGTACTAAGTTTATAAGATGTGGCCAGGGAGGTTTATGTCTATCATTGTTTCAGTTCGTTTGCTGAGGTTTGCTGTATTTGCAGTGCTATGTTTTAACCTATTGTTTTATGGAAAGATTTTTTCTATCTATTTTTCAGTACTTCGGGAACTTAGTGACCTGCAGATGGTGGGATGACATCTGGCTCAACGAGGGCTTTGCCAGATACTACCAGTACAAAGCAATCGGAGCAGTGCATCCGGATTGGCTGCCGGTTTGTAGTTTTCAAAGCTCATTGTGCATAAAAATTATTAATTTTTTTTTAAACAAGATATATTATTTGATTTTTAGCATATCTCTGTGCGTAATGGGCTCAGAATTCTATAACAATGTACAGTGTAAGTGAGATTTGTATTGTTCATAGTAAATTTAGGAACATGGGTTAAATGTATCGCACTTGTTGCCATGTTCTGGACGTTATACATTATCCGAAATCTAAAAATGTATCCTGCCATTTTGTTTTCTTTAGCTTTTAATGCAAGGAAATTCTCTAATCTATTATCTTAGGAAGACTACTTTGTGGTGAGAAGCGAACAGGCTGTCATGCAGTTTGATGCAGGAGCAAGTTCGAAACCTGTGATAAGCAACTTGGTTCATCCGGTAGACATCAGAAGTGCCTTCAATAGCATCACATATGATAAGGTTTTTTTGCTTGGTTTACAGCTAGAAATACCATAAGAACTTATAATAACGTGATAATATCACAACTCAATAGAAATACAATATAATTATTATGGCCTCCAACTTGACAACCATGCAAATGCCAATGCTCGGAGCATCAAAATAATATGCCTGTTTTTTTAGCTCTCGTCTGCTAATAAACCAAATGGATGAAACTGAGTGTATTATTTTTCAGGGAGCTTCTCTGTTACGAATGATTGAATACTTCGTGGGTCCGAAGCACTTCCACAATGCTATGAAGGTCTGTCATCTTTAATAACCAGAGCAGCAATTCTGACTTTAATTAGACATAAATAATCAATTAAAGAAACGAACAGCATGCCAGATTTAGAGGATTCTGTGGCTTGATGAGGAGTTTTGAAAATCATAATAAACAGGGTTTAATGCGCATGTGTAGGCCCCTTTAGTGGAAGCCCCTTTAGTGGAGGCTCCTTTAGGGGGGCATCTTTAGTGGAGGTTCCTTTAGTGGAGGCTCCTTTAGAGGAGGCTACTTTAGTGGAGGCTCCTTTAGTGGAGGCCTTTTTAGTTGAGGTTCCTTTGAGGCTCCTTTAATGGCGGCTCATTTAGTAGAGGCCCTTGTGCAATATAACACTCAGCAAGCTGACATTGCATTCCCTCTCTGCATGTCTATGTGAGTCTTTAGCTCCTTATGGAAATATATCTTAGACTAGAAGAGGAATTTCTGAAAGAATATACTCCTGACCTGCAGTCTAGAAAAATGTAATACAAGATGAAATAAATGGCACAACCGTAGATATGGCCATGAGCATAGAATTGCAAATAATATGAAAAATAGAACTCCAGTTAGAAACTTTAATAATCAGAGTAACTGGAACTATCGAAACTGTCCAAAGCAATTGAGACCACGTTGAGAAAAAACGTAAGTGCTATATTTTGACTTTGCGATTTTTTTTATTGTTGAGTATATGATGTTTAGTTCATTTTCAGAATCTTCTTGATAAGTTTGCCTTTGGCACCATTAATAGTCAAGACTTGTGGAATATATTGCAGGAGGTAATGATGGATGAAATGTTTGGGAAATTATACTTTTGAAAAAAGAACTAAAACATATTTTGATCGAACTGATGCAATTCTTGTTATGTCTACAGGAAGTAGCAAATCATATAAATATTACTACAATCATGAATCCATGGATTGAGCAAGTGGGGCTTCCCGTCGTTGACGTCACAACTGCCAATGACATCATCACTGTCTCGCAAAGACGGTTTCTGGACAATAGGAATGCTGATCCGAACATTCCACATTCTCCCTACGGGTTGGTATATTATATTTCTTCGATATAAGCACAGCTTTGGTTATTAAACTGTTCGATCTATCAATTAACAAATTCTTGTAGGTATGTATGGTCTATCCCTCTTGGGTTCTCCACACCAAGCCAGACAGGTCTAATTTGGCTGAATTCTTCTTCAGGTAGTTGTGAGTTTATCACTATTTCATGTCATATATCTGCAGTTACACTGTTAGTATGGAAATGTATCTATTGTATCTTATGCGTTAATATTTTGTCATTGTGAAGTTGAATTCCAAGATCCCCGGACTCCTGGTCAGTGGATTAAGTTCAACCCTGGTCAATATGGCTACTACCGAGTTAATTATCCAAGAGATATTTGGCTCCATCTGGCTGGTATTCTTCAAAGAAATATTTCAGTAGGTGAAACATTTTTTTTTTTACATTTTACGGAAGGGGTAAGATTTATTTTTGGATGGGTGATTGAATCTGAGCCAATGAACATTTATGAACAATACATTTGTACATTTGCTCCACTAAACCTTACATGGAAGACCTACACGGACTTTATATGGGAAGATATACATTCACCATACTGCCTTTGGTCACCAATGGCTTTAGCAATGATGCGGCCGAACTTTGGTTATGGAATGAAAATTTCAATGGCACAGCCTTAGGTGGAACAGCAGCAATTTAGCCTTTTTTGAATTGAAGTTGATTTATTTAAAGCAGAAATATTGTGAAATAGGTTCATCTAGAACAGAAAACCAGAAATACAGCATTCAGAAGTCTGTAAGAGAGCATTACAACCATATTTGTTGTTTCGTTGCAATTACTCTTGTTATTTACGATAAATAATCCTCTACACACACTTAGTGTTGGCTGTGTCAGTCTTCCACAAAACTGAGGACTGTCATTTGAGGTCATTTTGGCCATACCCAGCACTATAGTCTTCAGGGAGCTGAAATACTCCTTTCCTTTGGCTCTACCAAGAAATACTAAATAGGCTGCCAACGTTACCCCGAGGTTGGCAAAGAGACCCCAGTTTACGTTAATGAAAGTAATGGAATGTTCTCTCTCTCTGCAAATTATATTGAAACACTTAAATTAATCTTTTGCTTTCACCACCACAGTTTTCTAATTCTAGGCCATTACTCCTCTTGATAGAGCTGGCTTGCTAGATGATGCCTTGAATCTTGCAAGAGCTTCCCAATTGAACTACACGATCGCATTAACTTTGATGAAGTTCTTGGCTAATGAGACGCACTATTTTCCTTGGAAGTCATCCAGAAAGGCGTTAGAGTACATTAGTGACATGCTATATGGACATGAACACTATGGCCTTTGGAGGGTATGTATCTGACAATACTGTAGTAATTATACAATTTAATAATGGCATTTTTTGGCTAGATAAATTAACCAAAAATAGAGCGAGCAACAAGAGTAAAAAATACTAATAAAAAAATTATTATAAGGAAAAAATAATAATACAGAATGATAAAAAAAACTGAAAAGAAAAAAAAAAACTTGCCTAAAAGGAATTGACACTTTATAAAACAAAATTTTGTGATTAGTCGTGTAACTGCCAATTTTGTCGAGATTAGAGTTTTGTAAAAATGACTTCTGTGTCTATATGGGCAAGGATGACTAACGTCTTTTGTTGATACATCTGTTTTTTTTTAGAAGTACATCAGAGATCTGACAAATAATGCTCTTCAACGATTGAAGGTTCAAGGCGGAGGAACACATCTAGATCAGTAGGTATTTAGACTTAGGAGTTGTAGTGTGACAACACTGAAAAGGGTCTATAGCCAAGTTCCAAAACCATACTTATGAACATTATTTGCATTTAAACATAAATATACACTTTCCTGTTGGTTAAAAGTACAAACATATTGGTCTTTGCCTATCTCTGTTAGTGTAAAAACAAAAGCCATTGACCAAGTTGTATATGAATAAGAATATGTTTAATTGTGTGTGATCAGAATGCATGAAAATATAATTTTCCTATGCAATTTCAGAATGATGCGCACATATATCATACGATTAGCGTGCATAAATGGCCACATAGAATGCCTCAGGAACACTTCAGAGATATTTTTCAAATGGGTGGCAGATGAATCGTGAGTTTTTCTTTTCTTTTGGGACAATTACTCTGGACTGAAATATTTAACTTTGCCAAAGATCTTCTTAGAGATTTTGACCAAGAATGACTAACCAGTAACTAACCACAGACATTTTGTTCATATTTATGTTACATCGTGTTGGGTGGGAAAATGGCTTACCCTGCACCCCCTGGAAATCAACTTTTAATTTATGCTACGGATGGTAAAAATATTGTAGAAAATAATACAGTCCCGATGGGCTAAATTGCAATATACAGACACAAGTTACACCACCAAAAGTACCTCAGATCCCCATTTTACTATCATCTTCTATGTGCTTCTTCAAGAAGCCTAGAATGCTGTTCAAATATGCATGGGACAACAGACAGATGAATGCAAAATGGACAGATATATACATGATATTCACCAGTCATTAATCAGCAATTGCAACTCATGTTTTATACATTCTTGGTGCCTACAAACAGTTCAAACAGGACAGCCAGGAAAGTTGGTAGAATAGGACCACAGGACCAGACTGGTTCCAGTACTCCTCATTCATCCTTTTCTGTATTCATAGGGTTTTGGCTTTTGAATAATATGATCATCAGCATACTTGTTAAGGGCAACATGATGTATATGTTGTGTCATAGCAAAGTAAGAAGCAGGTGTTCAATTAGTGGTTTAGCTAAGGGCTTGTAAAAGTCTGAAGATTTAATTTGAGGACAACTACAGTTCTTAGGTGTATGTAAGGCTGCAGTGATAACCATGTGACTGGCAAAACTATCTGGCCAGTAATTGGTTAGTAGGTGAGGGCATGAATAGCTCACATGCTGTGGATTTAAGATGTTGGGAAGTACAGGCTACTTGCATTTGCTTCCACTTTCCTCTGGGGGTCAGCATAGCAAACCACCAGGAAACATACAGTGGGCAACACCATTCGAATTCAACATGGACATTGTTAATTTTGTAGTCACGCATGAATTCAAGCCACTCCTGCCACAATTTGGGATGCTTTGGCCAGACCAGTGCCCTACTCCAAACCAAAACCGAGCTCTGAGAGCTTTGAAATGGCCAACCTTGTGCAATATCATGGTGTGAACTGTTTGTGTCACATATGGTTTGGTACCTTCTATTTTCTTTTTGATACAGCTGGCACAGCTCTTGCTTGATTAAGAATAACAAGCACTTTATCTTTTCATTCAGCATCTTCCTTGGCAGTCATAACCATACTCAGGAACCTAACGAGGACTGAAGGCAGGAGTTTGTTTGTAATTAATGCCCAGTCATCAGCAGTTAGTGGCCATGGAAAGTCTTTAGAATGTCTGAAACCTGTAGTCCTGTACCACATCAACACAAAGAAAAAGAACACGATCTTGGTGTTTGTATGTGCTAAGAACATCACACGCACTTCAACAGTCAATTAACAAGCCAACCCTTTACCAGGGAAATTCCAAATTGCATACTATCACACCACGAAGTGGATGTGGGTACTAAAAGAATGATTTTACAGAGCGCAAATGTTGACATCCATTGAAAAATAGATTTTTCATTAATAATGGCACTATTTTGTATACTCACTTTCCTTGGGGAAACATTTGATCACCATGAAATTAGTTTTAACGTAAGCTGTGACCCTTAAAACATAAGGCTAGTCTCCTCATGTGTCTGCTGTCTTGAACATTAGCCGAGAGATAGCAAAAAGAAGATTTTAGCATAATAATGACAGCACCAATTTGCACAAAAAACATATGGGACTTTTAAGAACTTGTTAACAGGGCTCATTATTGCATAAATTAAAAATTGATTTCCGGGGGGTGCAGGGTAAACCATTTTCCCTCTAGACTATTATCAGCCTTAGATTGCCATTTGTCATGATGGCTAATGTCTTAGTCAAATATATATATATGTCAGATTTATATGACAGCTGTTTTTGTCCTAGTCTATTTTAACATCCGATTTCACACTTTATAGGTCGAGCAGCATACCTCGTTCTATCATTGAAGAAGTTTTGCTTTTTGGTATGAGACATTCTGGAGGAGAAAGGGAATTTGACATCTTGTGGAGTCGTTATTTAAAATCTAATTCACCCCAGGAGAAAATTTATATTCTCAAGGCTCTATCAGCAACCAGGGAACTCTGGCTATTCAAAAGGTATCATCTTCTCCAGTTTACTATATTTAATATCATTTAGAAACGAGAGAGCAGATGCATGGTTTGTGCATTCGTTTTTTAAATAAATGAGAACAAGTACGTGGGTCAAATTATAATTGTCTGATAACATTTCGTATTATATCTATTTCCAATTAGTATACGTTTCATTATGCTCTTTCAACCACCTGGTTGACAGTATTCAGCTCTCCATTGCATACAGATAATTTTTCAGATATTAGATACATACTAGATTCAGGAAACCATGTTTGCCTGCAAACTGAAATGTGTGAACAATTAGTCTTGTCTGTACATATTGCCATCACGTCTTATGTGTGGTGTTTTTCCAGATATTTAGGGTATTGTACGGATCCAACAAAAATCCGCTTTCAGGACTTATTCATGGCCATCTTTTTTGCTGCAAAAAATCAAAGATTCAACTTGCATCTCTGGGACTGGGCTCAATCTAATTACAATGCTCTTCTGAAGTTACTCAAAAGGTTGGTCAACTCCTTGAACTTTCACTGTATCACTGTATCTTGACAATGTAGAACTTCCATGGACTGAGATTCTCCATTGATAAAATTTCCAGTTGTAGTGATCTCTATTTGCAGGTTTAGAGCTACCAGAAGGTTACTCAATAACAAGCTTGCTGCTATAGCAGAAGGATTCAAAACAGAATATCATCTACAAGAGGTATGTGAGCTTTTACTAATATATATCATCAGGGCTCCATAGTGAAATGTCCAGTGAAATGTTGGCCCAGTGTCAGCTCAGCGACAATCAGGGCCGGTCCTAGGGCAACGCGAGCAAGGCGGCTACGTTGGGCCCTGTGCTTCCGAAATATTAGGCTGGCAAAATACGCAAGGACTATGAAATGAAAAAAAAAGGTCTTTACTTTCAGCATTAGGTGAAAAACTGAGTCATATAGGCCCCCCGCATTGAGCCTCGCACACTCTCTTAAAAATAGTTAATTATACATTGTTAAAATCAAACCTTCCGGTTGCCAGTAAAGGCCATGTGCCCCCTATGTTTATTATTACGTTTAAAGGCTCTACGAAACTTACTGCATCGGAAAACTGCAGTCATTACAAATATTCCTGAAATGACATTCATATACCATTGAATTCTTTGGTAATTCCATGATACGATTGACACCCTTGTGCATAGAAAGTGGTAATACAAAAGTAGAATTATCAATAAACAAATTCTTGTACACACCAAATCTTGCTTAAACATCATGTCAGCTTCGATTTATCTTTTTTTTTTGCATCATGACAGTACACATGAATGAACTGAGACTTTTATTTTAGAAGAACAACCTGAAGATAGTTGAAAAGAAGTAAAATAATGAAATAGACCAATTAATAAAAATGTTGCTATCTTTCCAGGTGCAGGAATTTGTCTCGAAGTATTCAGTCTCATCCGCTGATTCCATGTCTGTGTCTTACGTTCTGGAAAAAATTAAAAGTAACATTCAATGGAGGAAGAACAATGAAGCGAATGTCATTACCTGGCTGCTGGAGAATGTTCATTAATATATAAATGATGTTTTGCATAGTGATGTAACTATATTTGAAACATTTATTAAACATAGGCTACGTGGCAGCAAACCCTCAGCGAATGGCCACACAGTACCCAAGCACCATCAAATTTTTTCAAAACCTGTAACAAATGAAGTTGAGCAACTAAACATTATAAGAATGTTTTCCATCCAATTGATAATGCTAAACAAAATTCCAAATCAATAGGAAGCACACAAGGCAAGCTCAGATGGTGTTTTTACAGCTGTGTGAGATGTTTTTTTATAACTTTGGTTATAATATAGATATATATTTACTAATAATCTTGTTGTCACCATCTATCTTCATGTACAGTACATGGACTTTACCCATGGTATGCAAATTCACTTTTCTTGTATATGAAATTATAATTAAACCTTTGGTCTTTTGAATTCTTATCCCATTTGTATATATATATATATATATAATCAATATCAATACTTATTCTACTATAGGAGGTGATAATGAATATGATATTGCATAATATGCTATGTATCAGTTTATATGTATTTGCATGATAGACACGTTTCGGTTAATTAGTCAACAAATGCATTTCTGGTAAAGTTTGACGACTGAGCTAGGAGTCTAAAGAATAACCATGCCAGTCTTAATAGCCACATGTGGTTGTTACATAACAGACGATGGGATGGCTTGCATAATCCCAGATGTCACAGAGCTGGGTCTTGCATGGGTTAAAGTTTTGTGTATTGAGTTGAGAGTTTGTTTATTGTAGTTTTGGCTATTTTTCCTTATTATTTAGGCGATGTGTAACGTCTTATACAGAAATAAGATGAAATATTAACATGCAATATACATTTTTGCTGGGAAATTGTCATTTTTTTGGTAGAACTTTTACATTGGCAAGTGGATAAACCTTTGCTGCATAATATACTACTGCGGTCAAATAGCTGCAAAGAACAAAGAAAAAAAGTCATCTTTGGTGAGAATATTCACTCAAGCATGTCAAGAGAAGGAGGTCATGATATTGGTCATGTTGTGTCTGACAACATTAAACAAAACAACGATGATCAACACATTAGACAGTTAATCACAGGATTAGCGTGCACTATTGAAAAACAAAAACATGATATTTAAAGGGGAACTAAACCCTTCAGCCAAACTGAGTGAACTGAATGAAAATATCGGCCTCAAAAGAACAGAAGTTTTTATCACCAGCGAATACTGCCTTCTGATTGGCTGAGGAGGGTCTCGAATGGTATTAGATGAAATAGTGAAATATGTCTCTGAAATGAAGCTTGTTCATGTCAGAGTTGATGATGTCACAGTTGTGGCTATTGGGGTTCGAAAAGAGACGAATCAAGATCAAAATATAGCATGCACATCAGCGGCTTTTGGCCTTAGTGCATGTCTCATATGACCATAATATAACCAGTTTTCTTTGATATTTTTTGTTTGTGTCAATTGTAATTTATGAACAAATAAATACTTTCTGTTCTGTCTGTCTGTCAAGATCCACAAAGAGTTGCATCTCAAATTATATCTGAAGGTCTCAAACTACACGGTGTATATGTCTCAAACTACAAGGTGTAAATGTCGTTCATTCAGCTCGACTCCCCTGTAGACAAGGAAAGGCTGGAATCTTGAAATTTTAATTTCCAAATGTTAAGAGAAAATTTGTATGTTGCAAAACGAGCAGAATTTCAAGAATTCTTGTTGGAATAGAGTGTACCTGTGGTCCTCCATGACACATGCTGAGAGATTAAATGACATCAACATGAATTAAGACACTACTGATTCCTGGTGGTGACAATATGACCGTATCATGATATGGGAAATTGATTGAGAAGACCAACCGATTTAGGGAAGCTGGATCAAGACAAAGTGTAGCCGGGTCAGGAAAACCTCAAGATGATCAATCTTCCAGTTCAAGTTCAAGATGGTCAACCGGTCATCATGTAACAACTTCAGCCAATTCAGAGTTATCCTCCATCCGACCTGACGTAGCATCTCGTGATTCTAGTGGTTGCCATCTTGTAGTGGATTTGGTCTTTCACTGCCATCCCGTAGTAGGGATGCTCTTCTGTATTTGCCATCCTCCATAAAAAGTTTAGGTCCAAGAAAGAAAAATGATATACCTATGGAGGTGTATGATCAAGATGGTGTATCAAGGTGGATTAGTTTTTATAGACAGAGAGTGTTAGAAGTTTGGAAATCTGAATGTAGCAAGTTGTTCTCCGTTGGGTCAGAGGATGATTATTTTGATGATGACTTTTTACAGTTCTGTAAAACTGACTTGGAAAACTTAGATAGCAGTTGTGAAGTTTTACAGGGACTAAATGATGACATTTCAAAATTTTCATTACAATGCTTAACTCTCACTAAACAAAGGTTGCTTAAAGTAACAACTAAATTGTGAAGAATTAACTGGCTTTGAAAAACCACATCTTGCATCAACCATATTTACTCACTTACTTAGGAAACCCACTTTTGTTTGTTCTGTGGACTTTGAAAAGGCATTTGATAGAGTTTATAGGGACCTGTTATTGTGATCCTCTCTCTCCAACTCTGTTTTGTCTTTCTGCAGACTCAGTGACACACCTACAGTTTATGATTAATAAGTTATATGATTGGTGTAGGAAGTGGAGACTAAAGGTGAATATGTAGTTCATTTCAGAAATAAGTCTCAGTGTGTTAGTGATTTTGAGTGTCATTATGGTCACCATACTGTCGATGTTGTATCACAATATAAATATCTTGGGGTAATTCATAATGAATATTTAGGTTACAGTTTAATAGCAGAGACATTAGCTGATTCTGGGAAAAGAGAAATATATTCTAAATTGCGCAAACAGAAGGGTTTGGGTTGTAATGTAGGTACCATAGGAGTAACCCCAATACTATATACTATTGTGCTGGAATCTGGGGATGTCATAAATTTGAAAAAATAGATACTGTCCAAAACAAAGCAATAAATTACTGTTTTTAGGTGTTTATTTGTTTGCTCCAAATTTGGCAATCCAAAGTAATATGGCATGGATTAGTAGCCAAATTCGTCGAAAAGTATAGATGCTTAGGTACTGCAATGTGTTCGTCTAGATGAGTGAAAACAGAGTTCCAAAGAAGATTTTATTATGGGAAATGCAAAAAAGGGGATCAACATAAGCTTTTGATAAAAATTTGTTAGATGAAGTAGGAATGGAGGGGCACTTCTTTAATATGCAACTGGTAAATTTAAGTGAAATTAGAGATCTTTTATTTACTAAGGATAAGGAAAATTGGAAAATTGCTGAACTTTATGTCCGAAACTTAGAAGTTATGTTTTATTTAAAGCTGAGATGTGTTTGGAGTCATATTATGTTTATAAAGTAATTTAACAGAGGTCATAGATCTGTATATTACCACTTAAAATAGAAACGGGTAGATCCACATCCCCCAAGAATATCGATTATGCCTGATGTGTTCAAATAATAGTGTAAAAGACGAAGAACATTTTTTATTTCACTGAAACTTTTGTGATGATATAAGAAAATAATTCTTGCCTAAAGTTTATGTTAAATATCTTTTTTTCAACAGATGCAGTTTTGGCGAAAAGTGTAGATTACTTATGAATAAAATATTTTGGAAAGATACAGCCAATTTTATATGTAATATGTACAATAAAAGGCAGTATAACTTGTATGAGCCAGTGTTGTTGCCACAATATATTTTATTTTGATTATGAAAAGTGACCTGTAAGCCCAAGCTGGGCTGGGTGACATTCAATTGTGTATATGTTTAATTAATAATGTTGAATGTCACACGTCACTTAAATAAATATTACTCAATTTGTCTTCACTTGACCATAAACAGAAGGGAATTCTTGGGGAAAGCGCATTTGTGTTCAAATTCTGCTGGAAACAAATGAGTCATGCCCGCCTACCCATGGACGGATATGGATTTTTCAAAGTGATAACAATAACCCTCTTCGAAACTTTGTTTGTTGAGGGTTAAAAATTGAATGAAATGAGAATAAACAAGAGAACATATCATGTTAGGGTACAGTTGGGCACCTTGAGCCATGGGGCACCTTGATCCATTGGTTCTGCAGGCCAGTTGGATTGTCATAAACACAATGGCAATGATTTTGTTCCCTTAGTGATAAAGAATTAGGTCACTAATACGTTTTAAAGTTTCCTATCAGGGCAATGTGTTAATTCAGAATTTACACTTTTCACTACCACAGAGTAATAAATCCAGGCAATATTGTGTGTTTTTTTCTAATATATTAATTACTTGTAGAGTCAATTAGCAAATTTGTCAGTGTGAACTAGGCAATATGTGTCACAGATTGACCTCATTACAGATAAGTTGCTATTTATGCTATATAGTGTATTTTATAAATGCATATGTAATTTTCCTCCACTTACCATTTACACAAGACACACTACTTACCTTGGACGTTCAAATTATTAACCTTGACTTATTTTAACATGGCAATGTAGGCATTTTTGAAGTAAATTGCACATTTCAGGGCATGACATTATTTCACTATGGCTTGGTAATTTTGAAGCAAAAAAATTTTGTATTTTATATGTTGTTTTACCCAAGGCACACTTCACTTGCCCTTGACAGTCAGACAATCACTGAGGTTGAGCCCTGCGTTTATGCAGTTTTTTGTATGGAAAACATGCACTTTGAGATAACTGATATTATTTCTCAACATAGCATTCCCTGAATGGGCTTTGTATGGTTCATATTGAATTGCTGATTGCTCTGAGTCTTTGGCAATCCATGTTTGTGCCACTAATGACGCAAACTGAAGCCTCTTTTAGCAAATTCCAGGCGTTTTTCTAGGTTGGCTTACGGTGTCCCATGGTCGGTGCACCATGAGCCACTTGACCACATTTTTTAAAGACAACAGTTGCCCCACCAACAAACAATATATACATTTCAACTTTAACATAAGATACTCATGATGTTAAACTATAGTGAGATGTTTACAATGAGACTGTGCGGTTGTCATTCATGCTCAAAGGTGGAAAAAGTAAAAAATAAAAAAAGGCTCATGGCGCCCTACTCTCCCCTAATTTTCATTGTTGATTTTATGTACGACAATTTCGTAGATAGTCACTCATATATCTATTTGGAGGGCTTTCCCGAAACTGTTTCAATGAAGATATATGACTGTATTATGACCTTATGAACTGACCCACCCGCACTTGTATGACTCTGTATTATGACCTTATGAACTGACCTACCCGCACTTGTATGACTCTGTATTATGACTTTATGAACTGACCTACCTTTTTTTTGCAATGTTTTGTTTTTTCAACAGTTCAGGAATGAGTAATAGACTTATGAGACCTTATGAACTGACCTACCCGCACTTGTATGACTCTGTATTATGACCTTTATGAACTGACCTACCTTTTTGGGACAGTTGGTCTGGGATTTATACACCAACGCAAAATAACCGAAATACAATAAACTGAACTTAACAGTCAACAGTGTTTAAATAACGACTTCGAAGTCCACTTTTTTTCGACAGGCCACTCCGACCGGTAACTTTAAATCTTACAGAAAGTATATGCGATATTAAATTGCATTTACACAATGACAATGGTGATCTGGATAACTTACTTTTGCAAAGAGTTTGTTGTTAGTAGTTGTATTGGTAAATGGTCGGGATGATTTTGGGAATTTGGAAACAATCCGTTCAAGGCTCAATGAGCAAACACTGGGCCTTACCACATAATATTTATTATCGCATTGGGAATCAAAGTTTGATAATTAAGGGTTCATGTCAATCATTTATCATATCCACGCTTGCTGTTGTAGCCAGTTTTATTTGTTGCATTCCATTGAAACCTCACCCTAAAGACCTCAGAAATAATTTGGTTCCACAATTTAGTGGTCTTAATTGTGAAGTGGCTTTTTTGGTGATGTGCTCTAAAAGCGAAGTTTTATGGTATAAAAATGTATTCCGTTGATACTTGGTTTGATATGCAAATACTGTAACTAAATGGGTGGCCTCTTTCAACTTAGAGTTACTGTTGAATATCGAAAATGCACTATGTTGACCTAGATGTAGCTCAGAATTTCATTGGATACGATCGAGGGTCTCGAGAAAAATATTCTATGGCAGAACTACATGTACAACTGGCTCGATCAGTTCCGCCTTAAGATTAATGGCAAGCCAATGTATATCAATATGTTAACGGCACAGAGTCTGTAATTGCAACAGAATGTTTGAAGGCTTTGTGATAAGGGCTTTAAATTTGTCCAAACTTAAAATACTATTTTCTGATGATGGCGATAAAAAAAATGTTTTTGGCCTCATTCAACAACTTGATTCATTTTGGCATTTACCAAGGGTTATCTCAACTTGAATAATATGACATGGGCACGAAATAAGAAAAGATTGGGAAATTTCAGGTTGGCAAGACATTTGGAAGACTTTTAAAGTCTGAAAATATGAACATTTCTGTAAAAAGAAGGAGTGCTACTTCAAAACTACTTTTAAAACTGAAACTTCAGGAGAAAAAAACCCTTCCATTAAAGCCTTGCTTCATGAAGATTAATGTTGAGGTTATGGCAATCAGCTGATGATTATCCTCCGTACTGAACTTGAAAATATCTCTCAGTGGCTAAAACTGAATAAATTATCACTAAATTTTTCCAAGACACACTGCGCTTCAGTGAGCACACCCGTCATCACTTATGCAACTTCATTTGGACAGTTTGTTTCGTGCAGAAAATAAGGGACATTCGAATTTATGAAAAACTAGTCAGGCTCATTGTTTGCTTGTCCACCAGTAGGGCTTTCTTTTTACTCCCGCAAATGCATAGATTTAACATTTAGCTGAACATTGATCAAAGGGTTAGACAACTTTTCTACAATGCTGTCATTAGCAGTGTCTTGGGCTAATGCTAAAACCCCTGGGATGTGACATAAAACGGATATAAAGCGGGCAAACCGCATGATAGGAGAGAAAACAAGAAAAGATCCAACTCATCCCTGATGTCCCATATTCACGGCAGCAACAAGCAGCGCCCCCCCCCCCCCCGCCAAGACAAACAGACACAAACTGTCATTTGTGCATCAGACGATGAGGTTACATAACAAAGACTTATTAAAGCGCAAAAAAATAAAGAAAAACCGATTATATATATATATATATATATATATATATATATATATATATATATATGTATAATTTGATATACCAAGATTTGATACATATATATATATATATATATATATATATATATATATATATATATATATATATATATCTTTATTAAATACTGTATCAAATCTTGGTATATCAAATTATACAGTTAAAAGATAATTGCAGAAAGCATTCCTCTCAAATTCATCAAAAACAGAGTCCATCTCCATCAGTTCATTAATTGCAGCAATTGCACAATTGTGTTGATCACTGAGATGAGTGAATGAAAGAGATCTTTTTTGCAATACTAATTCCAGAGGCAAAGCACCAATCATTTTAGACCTTATATATGATAAGTTCTCTCCAATCAATGTATTGGATAATACAATGCCTCGATCAGCTATGAATTTAACTCGCTGATTTAATCTGTAACACATATTCTTGAGCATGGATGTGAATCGCACACATATTTGTTCTTCAGTGACGTGACTTTTATTTATTTTTTTTGCCCAGGTGTACATGCCCATAGCATTATATCGATCTTCCGATGTGAAATCTTGATTCCGTGTGAACTTTCTTCTATCAGTATGGTGCGAAGCACTTCAATTCATGGAGTGCGTGCTTCATGGCTAATCACTTGTGAATTATACTAATTATGACCTATAAATCAACACTGAGAGGTGTTTAGGGGCCAAGGGGTAATTGGCTCGGCCATCATTGTTTCCTTAATATTATCTATCTAATTTGCAGTAGAACCTAAGACTGCTGGGGAATCCCCTCCCCCTCCGCCCCCCCCCCCAAAAGAACACGCAACGCCAATTGAAACAATAATTTATTATATGTCCTATCAGGATCTACTGTACTTCAAGCAGACACTATGTGATATAGAATCCTTTTGTCTTGAATTTTCTATTGTTTATCAGATTATTTACGGACTGTTGATACTTCCACGTGTGATATAATTCTAACTTTTGCATAGGGAAGCTTGCATCGCCACAGGTAAGGCGCTTGGAATATTTTTCCTACACGCAATTTCCTGACATTAAAAAACACACTGACACTATATCAATGTGGTTGTTTAAATATATAGCTATATATATATATATATATATATCATCTTTATTCTTACACAAATAGGTATACCGACAGTGTACGTATGCAATAAATATATACATGGAATTAATTTAACTTGAACTTAATTTATGTATAAATCCGTTAAGATAAAGTCAATTTCATATTTGTTAAAAAAACAGCAGTACATGTACTACGCCGTCTAGCAAACGGATGTGTGCATGCATGTTGTTTCCTCATTTGAACATGTTCAGTAGTTATTTACAGTGTCAAATTATATGGTATCGTCTCATTGCTATTGATCTGAAGCTAAGTAAGCTGATATGACCAGATGCCTTGGCAAGCGTAACGATGAAATGACAAAGCGTTGTGTCCACATGTTATACATACCCATGCTATACATATCCATGTTACACATATCCATGTTATACATATCCATGTTATACATATCCATGTTATACATATCCATGTTATACATATTTTGTTTGAAATTGCAATTTAATTCAGTACTACTAATCTCACATAAATAATTAGTGGGAGAGTGCTTGTTTAGACAAGATTTTATCAGATAGATAGATAGATGGATAGATGGATAGATAGAGATAGATAGATAGATGGATAGATAGTTATATGGATAGATGGATAGATGGATAGATAGATAGATAGATAGATGGATAGATAGATAGTTAGATAGATATATAGTTAGATAGATAAGTACAGCCCTTTTAAGGCACATTCTTGTCTTTCACGAGGGTGGACAGCTGTGGACTGATCAGGAGAGAGGAGTCAAATTTCCATCCATATTGTATAGATGTTTACCCCTTGGGTGGGGATCTTTTACTTGCCTCAGCAGAGACACCAAGTACAAGGCACCTCCAATTTACTGTCTCATCCAAATGACAGCTAGGGATGAATCTCCTCTCCTCTCTGTGTAATTATTAATTTGATTAATTTGATGGTTACATATCTTTGATTGACAGTTATCGCTGTTCCACCAATACGGCTCCAAGATGAAGTATGACGAATTGCTGGGGCACATCAATGAATTTGGCACTTACCAAAAAATCCAGTACGTGCTGGTGAACATCATTGCCATCACATCAGCCTTCCATTCCATGAACATGGTGTTTGTGGGGCCCATCCAGGAGCACCGGTGTGCCCCATTGCAGGACCCCCCAGAACAATGGCAAAACCTGACCAAAGACCATGTACTGAATCTGACATATCCCTATTCAGATGGCACATGGTCAAGTTGTCAGATATACAACATAAGTGGGATAGACTGGTCTCAAGGTGATTACTCTTCTTGGATAAACATTACTCAGTCACGGACCCAGCTCAACTGCCCAGCAGGATGGGTCTACAGCGCCCAGTATTATAAGACAACCATTGTGTCTCAGGTGAGCATTTGCATTCAGAGAATAGAGAAAACTGTCTGTAACAACAAAGTTGTAGATTATAGAAGACATCCAATGCCATTACGTGCATGTGTGGATGTAATCCATAATTGTTTAATAATAGCAAATGAATAGTGAAACCATTGATGTCAACTTAATTTTACAGTACAATTCTTTTTCCATTTTATTTTTTCTCTCTTTTAGTGGGATTTGGTGTGTGATAATAGCTGGCTCAGGTCAATGGCTTCCACAATCTTCTTTGCTGGAAGGTTGGTAGGAGCCCTCCTTGCAGGACAGCTCTCAGACTTGTAAGTTTACCATGTTGTTTCCATAGTAGAGCAACGGTTAATGGCAAGCAAACCATTCAGCTCCTGTCGAATGAATTTTGGTATGTTACATTATATCTAATATTTTCATTCCTCGCCAATTAGTGATAAAAGGGCATAACTAAAAAAATCGCTGACAAACCATCTTGTGAAAGAAAGAAATAAAACTGCACAACTTTGTTCATTAGGAGACTCTGCTCCAGTTCTTGTTATATGGAATCATCTTACATTCATCAATTGACATAACTCACACTAAATTACTCTCCGATTGATGATGTTTTTACGGTTAAATTTGCAGAGTGGGTAGAAGACCAGTGTTTTTCGTCTCAGCCTTTCTGCAAATTGTTATTGGATGCTGTGCTGCATTCTCTCCCAATGTCCCTGTTTTCTACACCTTGTATTTTCTTCAAGGAGTTTTGCAAGTTGCTGTTTATCTCTCCGGATATGTCCTTGGTGAGTAGTGGAGATATCAGTTAGATGTTAGGGTATAGGGTAGAAGTCATGGGTGATTTGTGAATGTATGCTTGTCTCCAAACGATTGATGACATCATCAATGGACCAATTGTTCTCATTGACGTCATCAATTGACGACCGATGGTGACTTATTCAATTGTTTGGAGACAGCAAAGAAGATTACCAAGAAGCGCCACTCCCTATAATTCAAATTGTAAATGCTGTTCCTACTCCCCCCAGAATTCCCGGCTGGCCTGGAATTCTAGGAGTAGTAGGCGCAAATTTCAACACCCCTAGTGGATAAAAATTTCATTTTGAAATAGCTCTGTCTAGTCCATAGTTTCTTCAATTTGACAGGTAAAATAGTTAAAATATCATTTCCAAATGATTTCAGTGTCCTAGTGTGCGAATAAAGCAAAATACCACCAATTTACAGCGTCAATAAAAGCTGCTCAATCTAAATGTAGGATGATGTCCAATAGTCGCCGATTGTTCTCTGTTCTTAAACAATTAGCCTACTCCCCCCAGCATGCATAGCGTGCCCTACTTACGAGAGTGCATGATCTGTTTTATCTGTGGAGACAGGCATGCAACAAATCACGCGTGACTTGCAGGCTCACATGTTTCTGCAGTTCTAAACGAAATTGCCTCGGTCATAAGTTACCGGGTGGAGGAAAGGGCGGGGGCCTAGCCCAGAGGTAGCGCTCCGGGCTTCCAACCGCTGGGTCCCGGGTTCGAATCCCAGTCGAGCCTAAGTTGGATGGCTGTTTCATCCTTTGTCTCATTGCTATGGTCTCTGCCTGTCCTAATTAGCCCAACTGGTGCAGAAATACAGGACGTAAAGCCCTAATCACCCACCCGGGTGGAGGAGGGGGTTTGAGACGATGTTGATGATGAGTGTATGTCCAATTTGGTAGAAAACCCGGAATTCGACCTGATCTGCCATGCTTCAGTTCAAACTCACAAATCTGAGGTTCCAGCCAATAGGCGAGCAATATAAGTTTACCAAGTTAAGCTATCAATCCGCTACCCAGCACCTAAAATGTTCTCAGGAGACGATGAGCAAAGATATTAATGTTTAATGTTGCAATCATCTGATATTAATAAAAAAAAGTTAAGCATATCGGTAGACAACAACAAATTTCTTTGTGATGTAGGAGCAGAGCTTGTGGGTCCTAAATATCGCAAATTCATGGGATTCTCGAACAACTTGTTCTATGCTTTGGGCCAGATGATCTTGGCAGGTATGGCATACGGAATCAGGGAATGGAGATACATTGAGATTGCAATCAGCCTCGTTCCTGTCATCTATTTATTTTATTACTGGTAAGGCACAATATTTCATTATTCCTTATATAAGACACTATATATATATATATTACTTCATAATAGGGCATCCTCAGATGTAATGTCACTGCAGTGAACTATTTCGTTTGCCGCTAAGTTAAAATTAACGTGCGTAGTGATTGACTTACTTTTGTCACCTATCACTCCGTGCTTTCAGATCCATCAGACCCTCGTCTAATACGTGGCCTGAGGTTCTGCATTCAGACTGATGTCACTGATATGCCATTTCAAACTGGGCCCTGATATAGAGGTCTAAGTCTAAGCAAATATAACAAACTAAAGTAAAATAAATAGTAGTGATTTTTTTTAAACCAACCATTCCCAGATGATTCCCTTTAATTATAGCTTCTGCGTTTCACCAATAAAGGTTCATGTCTGAGTCCGTCCGATGGCTCATGTCCCGAGGACGAAGACAGGAAGCAGAAGCGATTATCCTCAAAGCAGCTCGGATTAACAAAGTGGAACTTTCGCAGGAAACTTTGGCCTCACTCGAAATAGAGGAACAACCAGAGAAACGTTACAATTTCATTGACATTTTGAAGAGGTGGAGGTTTGCCAAGGTGGCTCTCAATGTTTGGTTTAATTGGTTTGTATTTTGATTTGCTCTAGCTACATTTTTATCCAGCATTGCTGCAGCTAAAAATATGACATTTTAACACTAAACACGGCAGATTGTAGAGGACGTTGTGTATATCACAAAATAGGGGTAGAACGGGTAGCAAAATTATTGAGTGATAGAAAGACTCCAAATATTCATTGTAATGTGTAAATCCAAGACTCGCATTGGCGAAGACAGTCCCTCAGCCAATGGAAGTCCTGGATTCACATAACGGACTCTGGGGTTTAGTTTCCCATATACTCTTTAGACAGTGCTACTTTTACAAATCAGTACATGAACAACATGTAGCCAAACAGCCAGTTCTAAAGCTTAATATGTTACAAGTCGTAAACAATCTAATTATATCTAACGGAGCTGCTAAATTTGTTGTTTTTGTTCCCATATTTACTGTTTACTGAAAATGCTCATTTTTACTTACTGACTGATTAATCATTTACATAAAATAATATCAATTGTAGGTTTGCCAATGCTTTGGTCTACTATGGTCTTAACATCAACACTAGCAATCTGGCAGGTGATCCCTACCTCAATTTCTTCATCGCTGCCTGTGTTGAGATCCCATCCACAGTGCTGACCATTTTGGTGATTGACAGAATTGGTCGACGTTGGCTTTTCTTTTATTTCACGGTCCTGGCTGGATTGGCCTGCATTGCAACTGCCTTTGTGCCTGAAGGTAATAGTGTTATGGAATGGAATAGAAAGATTGATCAGATTTAAGGAGAAGGACTTCCAAAATTATGAAGTGACAAAATAGTGTTTATCTATCTATCTATCTATCTACCTATCTATATATCTGTGTATCTGTGCATCTGTGTATCTATCTATCTATCTATATCCATCTATCCATCTATCTATCCATCTATCCATCTATCTATCTATCTGTCCATCTATCTATCTAAAGGGGGGTTCTCACATAGCCAGTTTTCCCAGTGAAGCTGTATTGCTCTCGTAGAATTATGTGATACCCCATTTTGACGACTTCACCATGGTTGTTGGAAGCAAAAAGGGGTGGGGATTAAGACGTAGGATGAGTTGGCGGCAACGAGGTGTTAATCACCATCACCCGGCGGATCACACATAGGATATGTACCAAATGCGACGGATGATGCCCGGTCTGATGCCGGGTGAGCCACGGGTAAATCCCGTTTATGACGGGAGAACCCACGGCATCTACGTACGACCCGCAGGCTTGTACGTGTGAGGGGCGTATCAAGTATGTGTCAATCACGACTGCGAAGGTTACAAGGAACGACCCGGCGAGTTAACTACATGAACTACGTGTACTAAGTTTGAAGGCCGTCTGTCACGGTGTAGGGCCAGATGTGAATATATAAGTGGCTGCTTGTCTGTAGCCTTCATTCTGCTCCTTGTTACCACAGAGAAAGGACCATGGCACATGCAGCAGACCAACCAACAGCCATTGTAAAATTGGCTCAGGCCAGCTTGGAATTAAATGTGCAACTAGCAACTATTGCACAGGCTATTATGCATGATGAAAAACAGTCCAGAAGAGCTGCAGAAAGAAGACAAGCAGTCATTAAGAGAAGGAGATGGAAGAGATTTTGGGTGAGGCCATGGCTATTGCGAAGACCTCAGATGGGCCAATACGAAAGCTTGATGAATGAATTATTGATGGAGGATGCAACCTACTACAAGAGAATGCAGCCAGCCATGTTGGGCCTAGAATTAGCAAGCAAGACACCTTCTGAAGAAAGCTTTGGAACCAGGGCTCAGGATTGCCATCACCCTGAGGTATTTGGCAACTGGCAACAGCTACAAGTCATTGATGTATGGCTTCAGAGTGGCCCACAACACCATCAGCAACATCATTCCTAAAGTGTGTGAAGCCATTATAGCCAAGTGTGCAGAAGATGTCATCTCCTGACCTGTACCATACTTCATCTTTGGGGATGATGCCTTCCCTTCGAGAAGCTGGCTGATGAAACCACTGCCACTGCGCAACATGACCAAACAGCAGAGGATCTACAATTACAGACTCTTCAGAGTCAGAAGAATTGAGGAGAATGCCTTTTGTATCCTGGCATCAAGGTTAAGGTGTCTGCTAACCACTATGCCCCACAAAAACCAAGATGGTGGAATCTTTAGTATTGATGACCAAACATTTAGAGAAAGTTAAAGTTATTTAAAGGGGGAAAAAATTAGAGAAGGGCCAAGAAGAGATATAGTTGATGGGTCAGGGACACTTTTTTTTTATTTCTCACACAAACTGTGCATGGTGTGCTCTCTTGGGAGGATTTGGTGGCCTTGGAAAAGGCCATAAATATTTTTGAAGTTTCCTTGTTTTTTCCTACTGGAACCTCTACTGGAACAAGAACAGGATAAGGTGATTACTTCTTTGGAGACATCGGAGTCATATTAAGGAAGGACGCGTTCATCAGGTGGCTCATGTTGAGCAGATTCGAACTGGCAGGAACATTGTCAATGGCAGACAGCAAGGCTCCCACTGAAGGAGGGTTCAAGGAAGAAGAAGCAGGCACCACTGGAGAAGGTACAGCAGGGAAGACCGCTAATGAAGATGAAGGTGCAGGTCCAGAAGACTGGTAGATACCGGCAGGCTGGAACGTGGCAGCTGAAGAAGCTCCTGCAGGCTGTAAAGAAGCTGTGCTGACATTGTCTGCTAAGGTAGTCCATTGTTTCTCAGGAGTAGCCTGCTGGAACTGGGTGAATGTCGGCTGAAACATCTGGGCCTGCTGCTGCTGCTGTTGGAGCGGCTGTTGGTGCTGCTGCTTGTTCCTCCTGACTTGCGCCTTTATCTATAGGAAGAACGACATCAGCTGGCCTTCGACGTTGTCATACGTGTCCCAAGTCCAACTGAAGACACTCAGGATATATGTAGCCAGTCATCGAGCGGATTCTCAGGGTCATCGGATCTGCAGGAGGAGGAGGAGGCTGTGCGATAGCTTTGATGTGCAGGTCAATCCTTGGAGCTTGTTACAGAAGAATGATCACCAGTATTCTTCCTATTCTTGAAGGGACCACCCTTGGTTGTTGCTGGGAAGACTGGACTTGGCTTGACGTCAACTTCTTCAACTTCTTCCAGTTCTTCAGGCCCAGAATCTGCCTGCTCTGCACTGGAGCTGTCATCAAAGTTTGACAGTTGCTTGTTGACAGCTTGACGAGACGGCACCCTGGAGATGTGTTGCTCAAGGAACCCAAAGTTGGCGATAATCCACTTCTCCTTCTCTGTCGGATTTCTCTTGGCTGTAGCGGAGGGGCCCTGCTTGATGAGATTCCCAGCACTGGGTCTGATAGACTCAAGCCAGGTCTGCAACTGTAGCCCAGTACAGGGACACTGAGGGTCTGTGCCTTGTACTCGATGAGCCTCATCTTCTTCTGATGATCCTTGTATTCACGTCTGGTCCTGTCATAGAATATGTCATTCTCCCGGTACCAGTCAGCAATGTGTTACTCATCATTGAGAGGTAGAAAAAGCTTCTCATTCTTTCTTCTTGGCTTCTTCTGAGACGCAGCAGGAGCAGTGTCGGAGGAGGCCTGGGTGGCAGGAAATTCACTGGCATCACTATCATCATCTTCTTCTTGGGTGTCTTTCTTCTCCTTCTCTACATCAAAGTCTGGATCTTTGGAAGACTTGGCAGTCGACTTGGCAGAAGACTCGGCAGAAGACTTGGCAGAAGGCCTGGCAGGAGACCTGGCAGGAGACCTGACAGGAGACTTGGTAGGAGACTTGGTAGGAACGTAATAAGTACAACTGGCAGGACTAGAAGGATCTGGATTCTTCAGACTCAAATAATTCTTCCCCAGAGGCAAGTGAAGAAGTCTTCTTCTGTGACTTTTTTCTTTCCAAGATCGGTCTCTTCTTGGGTCAGCAAACAGGAACAGCAACAGCAGCAGAGAAGAATTCGGACAATGATTATATACTGCTGGCTGAAGTCCTGCACCTGTCGTTAATGCAGCAGCCGGTGACTTACTTGTGGCACACGTGAGTCACACATAGCATACAATGGTATTGATTTTTCTATACGTAGAAACTGGTTATCCATGGTACACATGAGTGCACACATAGAAGCCGACGGTTAAATCGTCACACACATACCTCACCCGTGAGTGTCTCACATGTGACTTGATGACATGAGTGCCTCTACGGCAACGACAGCTTTACTACTGTTGCTAACTATAAACAATCACCCGCAAGTTTTCCACGGAAGTTTTGAACATGAGCAAAACATCCGTCGATTTTGGCGGTTGTTCTCGGTTTGGGAACCGCTGCTTGGAATCGAGTAAGCGTGTTCACCGTCTTCTCTGACAACCTCCTGATAACCACAGTTCCAGTATGGATGCCCAATTTTGCGCAATATTACATCATTCTACGAGAGCAATACGGCTTCTCCGGGAAAACTGGCTATGTGAGAACCCCCCTTAAAACATTGGATTCAAAAGCAAACATAGTTATAGCATCCTTAACATAACTTGTATGACTGTGCGCTGACAAAACATACTTAGTTAGATATATCTAGGTTCATTCGAAAGTTATGTATCCAAAGCAAAATCATAGCAATGTTTATTAACAAACTTTTTCTTTTCTGAATATTGCTATCTTCATACAGATCTCAGCTGGTTGGCGACGACTTTGTCCATGGTTGGGAAGTTTGCAGTAACTGCCAGTTATGCTATAATATATCTTATAGCAGCAGAGGTGTTTCCGACTGTTGTTAGGTATGAAAATATACAGGTCAATTCACGACTACCCCCATTCCTGACGAAGTCTTAGCAAATATAACAAACTAAAGTAAAAAAACGAGTAGTGATTTTTTTTTTTCAACCATACATTCTCAGATGATTTCCTTTAATTATAGCTTCTGGTTTTCACCAATAAAGGTTCATGCCTGAGTCCGTCCGATGGCTCATGTACGCCTTTTAACAGATTTATTGAATTAATTTTCATGACCAAAGAGAGTTATATGTTTCAAGAAATGCTTAGAGAAAAATTTACTGTTAACTTTTTGGTTTACCATTGAGTGTGTGTTGACTTATTATAGCGAATTGTGCGTTCATGCATCGTTATTGGTTTGATCATGTATTTCCAATTATCCATGTTATTTCCAATTATCTATATTGAAATTAGGTTTCCATTAGTAAATAATTGTGTGCATGAATAAATACAGCAGTCGGGACTTTTCATCCTCTAGTACATTTCTATTGTGCAATTGTATAACGTGACTGTGTACAACAATAATAAAATGTAACTAATGCTTAGTATGTTATTCTGAATCTCACAGAAACGTGGGCTTGGGAACTTCCTCAGTGTGCGCGCGCATAGGAGGCATGTTGGCGCCACAGATTCTCATGCTGGGGGACTTGGTCAAACCACTTCCGCTAGTTATCTTTGGGGTGATTTCATTGGTTGGAGGAGGCATGGGTCTGCTACTTCCGGAAACTACAGGAAAACCCCTGGCACAGAATTTTATAGATGCTGAGGAATCAGAAAGGTAAACTAAGCACTTAATCACTGGGTAATCTTAGAATATTACATGACATTCATTTTAAATTTTGCAAAAGTGCAATGTCATTGATATCACAATGTATTTCAAATCATATTACAGCCAATTTCATAGACATGGAAACTAAACTCCAGTGGACGTTATGTGAATCTAGGACACCCAATTGGCTAAGGCAGTCCTTCAGCCAATGAGAGTCCTGCATTCACGTCCTTTGGAGTACTATGTGGTATTGTTTCCAATCTATATAATTGGCGGTAAGAAAAATTGGATAAAGTCAGGTAAAGTGATCTATTGAACATATATACATTATGCAGTCAGGCCCACAAGTTCATATACACCTGACCTGAGCAGAATGCAGTGTCCAACATCTTTCACTTGAATAAATATTCACCACTATTTACATTCCAATAACAAATCTTACAATTTTCTTTATTTCTATCAAATGTTTTTACACTTGGATAATTTTAATAAACAACATCATTTCTTTCATTATCCTAAAGTGTATGCAAACCTTTGGACTGTACGTAGCCTGCTGCACACAAAAGATTGTTAATTTTTATTCGATTTTGTTTACTATGCACTAGGTCGAATTTGATTTCAGTGCATTTTTATCATCACAATTTCAGACTCAGCAATTCTTCTCACACTTCCACCAGTGACATCATGCCACAAACTGAGGGTTCATCTGGAAGCACCACTAAGGAAGAAACTGGACACTTAAAGAATAATATCTCAGCATATGCAACCAATTTTAACATAAAAAATGGTATTGACAATAATGCCTTCATATCTGAAAAGGATATCACTATGACTGTGAAGCTTTAAAAATACTAATATAGGTCATGTAATACTAATATAGCGAGGCGTTTTCCAGCATCTAAGTCTTTCATATTTTTCCAATTTTTTTGATTTACTGAATTTTCTCTTCATACATGGCTAATTGTGCCAGATGCGTTTTCCATGCATTTGGATAAACACATGGAAAACGCAAGGTTTCTGCCTTATCAAATTAATTGTTTCTGTACTGAATTAATACATAATACACATGAAATGACAGTGAATGAGATTCGATTTTACTAGCAAAAGGATTATGATCAGATGAATGACTTAGAAGCGAGACTGCAGTGTTTGCGGCAATGGAAAGATAAGTTGCTTTATTCTTAACTAAATTAATTATATTTACAGTGTATAACTAGAAATGCTTAGTGTAACGGTGTCAGCCTGACTCTTTGGTGTAATGGTCAACACTCTCCCAAGTTCGATTCCCAGGCTCTCTCCTTTCAGAATCATTACAGTAGGATTGAAGTCTGATAAGAACTGCTGTGCGGGTTGCGAATCGACAATATGTATTGCAAGTAGTCACAGTATTTGTTCAATACAATAATATCAATGTCAAATGTAACAATCTACTTGTCAAATGTAACATATTTAATGCTTGTCAATGTGGTTCATGCGTAATCTGCTTAATCGATAATTTAAGATAATTTCAAGGTATGGAGATACGAACATGTATATTTTAACATATCATTAACTCATCTCTAAATTTTTCATCTTATTTTCAACATTTTTACTTGTCGGTTAAAAGCTTTATAGCTTGTGTTGATTGTTGTACAATGTTTTCATCCCCGACGTTAAATAAAATTTTACTTACTCACTTACTATGAGTATCTTCTGGCTATGTTTCTGTGTACACTTTAATGTGGTGACAATATGATCTGCAATACTCTCAAAATGTTAGTTAAACATGACAATGCTCTGAAAATATTCTCACAATATTGTATTGGAAGGATTACTTATAAAAATAATCTGATTGTTCTAACAATATATTCATAATTGTTTTGGGAATATTATTAGAAATGATGACGCACACTTTCTAGGGTACACACTTTCATACTGCGACAATGTGATCTACAATATTGTGACAATATTATACAATGTTGCGAAAAGATTGTCACAATATGCTTGTGTTTGCAGGGTTGATAACTTTACTGTACACTTTTGCTCCAAGCTTTATGACAACCAGACAACCTGAACATTCATTTTTAATCCTTTGAATACATGTGTACTTTATATTCATCAGCTTGGCGTAACTGGGATACTTTAAAGGGGTGGGGCAAGAGGTGGCCAAAGCTGCTCCAAGGGGGAGGGGGGGGGGGGCAGGCATTGTGTAATGTATTCACTACATTGACTGAGTTGTTGAAATTTTTATGATATATATATAATATATAGTATATATTAATTTCAATGATGTACATAATTAACACATTACTCATCAAATGAAAGCCAAAAATGTATAGATGCAATATAATTACTACTGCTGTGGCAACTAGGCAAGCGTGTCTTTTTGTCTCCTTATAAGGACCATGAAAATAAAAACTTCTTTTAGCAGACTAAATGTATGAAGGTTCTTCACCTTTGTGTTTACCAATGGGCCTATTCGACTGGGCATTTTGTGGAGCACATCTTGCTTCGTGGAGCACGAAATATATTCGACTGGAAGTTAACAAAAAGTCGTAAACTTGAGAAGTGCTCACAATTTTCACGAAGAAAACAAAACGTTAAAGTCTGTGAAACTGGGTCACGTGATCAAAAAAGCAAAATATTACTAGTTCAAGCCAGACAAACGCCGTTGCAACGCCATACCACTTGGTCAAGTATCCCAAGATTGGCTGTCCTGGACTAAACGAGGCAGCTCACAAGTCGGCCTACAGGTGAGTTTAACGGAAGAATTTAGAACTTTATTGATGAGTTTAAGGCTACTCGCGGAGTTAAGCCACTGTCACACTGGGCGATTTAGCCGTAGTGAACCCGTAGTATTACGCAATTGTTGCGCAAATCGCTACCCGGCTCCAAACCTCCAAAAATTTGTTTTTGTCTTTTTTTCTTTTTTATCATTAGCTTGTATTTTTTTCCTTATCTTATTTTAGTTATTTAGAGAGTGCAGCATTGATTTTTCATATCACAATTTTATGGAGTTTTGTTCATCTATTATTATTATTTTTTATTTTTTACTAATTATATTTCCCAAGAGCTCTAGTTGCTTCAGTTTGTTCTAGTGTCATAATTGTTGCTGCCAATATCTAGTATCTGCCTAGATTGCATATTGGGCTGGATATTGTGGCCGATAAGCAGGTTTTTGGGTGACGAGCTAGCCTTAAAGTCTGAAATTTATTAAATTACTGATTGAAAGTTTTATTTTTTACTAGTGCTGATTGCAACACAAAAAAGCTTATAAATACACAATAGAAATTATACACATATGGTGGGCAAAAACAATGACAGACAATTGTATTTGACAACCAATAAAATGTTTAAGCAAGGTAATCTGCTGTTTCTTTATATTTGACATAAGTCTTTCAAATTTAAATACGAGTATGTACGTATTGCAGGAAGCACATAATTCACATTATAGAAATGTTGTCAATAAAATTAGAGGTTGTACGTGAATTCACCCGTGTCCTGAAATGAGCTTTGCTGAAATGTCCTGTGATATAAACTTTAGAGATTAAAGCCATATATATATGCAAATATCTGATCTGGCGCAATACAAATTTATTATTATTATCATCATTATTTGCAAATACTCCCATCTTTATTTCACTGTGTGATGTTAATATGCTTACTGAGTATTCATTTCATATATATATATATATATATATACATGCATTTAGCATGAATAAAGACTATTATTATTATTAACACTCATATTACCACATGGATTGTTTGTACCTTTTTAGGCCTACATTTATTTATTTAATATTAATAAGAAAACAGATACAAGATAAAAATGCACATATTGTGCAATAAAATCCAACTATTGAAATAATTATTAACAGCACAATTTTTCATCAATACATTTTGTAATAAAATAATAAATTCATGGCAATGTTTCCATAAATTTTGTAATCTTTTGGAAACATTGCAATGATTCTATCGATTGCATTTAGGCATTTCATACATAAAGCACACTTTGTCTTCTTAATCCTTAATTCTTTATTCCTTTAACCATTGATATCATACAAATCACTATTCTGGGTGGAGATCCACCGTTCCGCAACCGGTAACATGCTGTTAATAGCCACTATTGCAGCGACCTCTCATGGGACAGAGAAGACTAAAAATATCCGGCGAGCCGATTTCGGATAATTTGATAGGATCTATTTCTTATTTTTTCGCTCGGACACCTATTTTGGGGGATATTTTGACTATTTGGATGGCATGCAGTCTTTCGGCAGTGTTGTGTTAGATCTTCATAATGTGGTACTCATGGTATGATGACATGAGCAGATTTTAGAAGGGTGCCCCCCCCCCCCCCCTTATCCTACTCTCTTCAGAAGGGTGCCCCCCCTATGCTCCTCTCTTCAGAAGGGTGCCCCCCCCCCTATGCTCCTCTCTTCAGAAGGGTGCCCCCCCCCCCCTATGCTCCTCTCTTCAGAAGGGTGCCCCTATCCTTCTCTCTTCAGAAGGGTGCCCCCCCCCCCCCTTTCCTCCTCTATTTTAGCCAGCATTGGCTTTAAATAGAACACGGTTAGCATCTGCAATGGCCCAAACCGTTGCCATAGTAACTGCATATTAGCTGAGCGCATGCGCCGATCAATATGCTTCTCAGTTACTCAGAGGCCGCTGTGCCCATAGAGTTAGTCACTGTAGGATTTCTGGCCCTAAACACATTTGTTTTGGCATGGCGAATCACAGTGGACCATTGACTTCCTAAGGGCATCTTATGGTAAGTCAGTGGAGGATGAATGGTGATATACTTATTATATGTATGCTTGTGTTCTATATTGGTACGCGTTATATAACTGACATGTAAATGCAATTAAGATGATGTACACATATACCACACGACAACTGATCTACACCTTTCTGGGCCAATGCATACCTTAATTACATTTACACATGTCAGTTATAAAGATTTTAAGAGTACACACAAAAGATTCCTAGATAGGTCCTATATATAATAACACTGAAAATAAAGATTTCATTCATCCGTTGTCTTTTTTGATTTTTTTTATCTTTTTGTTATATATGTCAAAAATTAGCTTTTAAATTGTGAACCTTTTTTTCTCGAGGCTGACTTATATGTCTGACGTTTATTTCCATAGTGATATCTTCTTACATTAAAAAAAAAAAATTATTTTTGCAACAAATCCTTTCATTAGGAATACATGTTCAAAATGGGCATCCATGATATATCAATAAGCAAAATAGATTTCGCTCATAGTGAGTTTAAAATTTCGCTTGAGAAGTTACACAGCAGTTGAAGGAACCCCACACACCACTCTTTAGGGCCTCCTAAGCTCCAAGACCAGAATTATATCTATATATCCTACCTCCCTATGCAGACTAATTCATAATCTGGGCCTCAAGAAAAAATAAATAAATCGCTGGACTATACATTTTACAATTATACAATGGTTACTTGTGAGACATGAAGATATGCACATATCTCAGGTCTCACAATGTAAAACCTGGAGTTTTCAAAATCGGATAAAAAAGTTCTGACGAAATTATCATGTCTAACTGTTGTACAAGAGAGTTTGTGCCACTAAATTGCACTGGTGAGTGGTACAATGATATTTGGCAATCTTACCATGAGGTCCCATAGCCATTGTAGGACCCAAGTTCAAGTCTTGAGCATTGATCGTGTTGATGTGAATTATAAGTAGAGGCGCAGATTTTTTGTGTGTGTCGGAGCGGGGCGGGGGGGGGGGGGCTGTTTCAGTTTCAAAACGAAGGCGGATGACCCTTTGCTGGCCCTCCCTAAAGATTTATGGTTACAATTAAGGGAATTTTGACCAAATCATAACTTGAAATATATATATAATGTAATTATATTTGCAAAAATTCTAGAGTAATATTTTGAATACTTGAAGTTGTTGGACAAAGAAGAATTTAATTGAGGACAACCATTAAGGAATTTATCAGCCAATGACCTCTGGAGTTTTGTTTCCAAGTCTATCTGATCTGCTATAAAGAAATACTTATCGCATTCAGACAGCATTGTCTTATGTTGTCCTACTACAAATTATAGTACCTAATTATAGAGAGATCTGCTGTCAGACTATGCCCTCTTACTTTGATACTGAAAGAATGTTATCTTGTAAATAAGCTCTTTAGTTGACAATATAATTGTGAATACAATGGCATCTCAGGTTATTTTGATTCTCTTTTTATTTCAGGATCGAAGTCCGTCTTTTACGTGTGATCTGGATAGAAATAGAGGTTAGATATCCCATTTACAATGAAGTATGATGACTTGTTGAAGATTCTTGGCGAATTTGGGAAATTCCAGAAAATCCAGTGTGCCCTGGTATGTGTGGTCACTTTCACTTTGGCCTTGCATTCTATGAACATGGTGTTCGTTGGTCCAACACCAAAACACAGGTGCAAAGCAGATCTCAACTTCACATCACTTGGAATTGGCAACCACAATGACCTGGAACTCGCGTTGCATCCAAGAAAGAAAGACAATTCGATAGATTCTTGCTACATCTACGACTCGTCAGAAATATTTGAGAATAATTTAACAGATGTTTCATGGACACGAAATGTGACTACGATTTATTGTCAAAATGGATGGATATACTCCAAAGAATATTACACCAACACAATAGTATCTGAGGTGGGTAGATACTAAATACCATTCGAATATACAGTGTGGTAAATAATAACCCAATCATTTACATATATACATGCTATTATCTAATAAAAAAACCGAGCACTTTTTATATCAAGGAAAGAATATAAAAAGGCCTCCAATAAATAATGTTATATAATTGACTCCATGATATTAATTTGACATGGGGATGATACTTTGTTTGCAAGGAGTTACAAAGAAAGTATCTTTTGGGATGATACTATGATAGCATGCAAAAGTTGTTTATCACATGTGATTGGTTCTATGTTATGTCTATGTTCACCATGTGTCGACAAAAATCAATTGCACTCAAAAACTCTTTATAAAGACGGCAGACAGTTTGATAAATATTTATTGCCATTGCTGAATGCTAGTGGGACAAAAAGAAAAAAAAACCAGACACTTCACTTAAATATATGATAAATTCAGACTACGTACATACAAGTCAGTTTTTCATGGCCTATATATTGCCACTTAATTGTGCAGTTTGAACTTCCCATAAACAATCAATTCCAATCAAGATCGATTCACCACTCAATATAATTCAATAGACTATTAAAGCACATTGAATATGATTATATGAGTTATGAAACTGCTCTTTGTCTGCCCCTTTTTTTAAATTAATAATTTTTCACAAATCGATACAGTACTTACATATTTTGTAAATGTTTGCATAATTGCAATAACTTCGTGCAGTTAATATGACTAGGTATATATTGTATAATGACCTTGCGAGCTGTCTTTCTTTGTCTGTTGTTTCATTTATTTTAAGCTTTGCTTTTGGTATATTTGTATTTTTAGTGGGACCTTGTGTGCAATGAAGCGTGGAAGAGGTCAACCGCATCGTCCATCTTTTTTGCCGGGAGACTGACAGGAGCCATAGTTGCTGGACAACTCTCAGACATGTGAGCTAGCTGGGTAATCTGTCTACCTTTTCAGTCACACGATTACATTTAGTGGTGACAATATGACAATGCCTCAATTTGGACATCTATTTTATTTGGAGGGTCTCAGATACAGCAGCCAAAATGACACTGGGTTGGGATCGATTCATTAGGCATTAGGACCATCAAAAAGCTACCCACCTAGAGTCTACTAGATAACATTTGGGGTCACAAATTGAATTTGAGACTGAATTGTTGACTTCGAATGAAAATGATTTATTGCTTTATTACTGAAATACTTACACTACTTAGTAAATACATCCTTCACAGACATTTGGCAACAGCCACAATCCTACTACAACTTGGCAACAGCCACAATCCTACTACAACTTGGCAACAGCCACAATCCTACTACAACTTGGCAACAGCCACAATCCTACTACAACTTGGCAACAGCCACAATCCTACTACAACTTGGCAACAGCCACAATCCTACTACAACTTGGCAACAGCCACAATCCTACTACAACTTGGCAACAGCCACAATCCTACTACAACTTGGCAACAGCCACAATCCTACTACAACTTGGCAACAGCCACAATCCTACTACAACTTGGCAACAGCCACAATCCTACTACAACTTGGCAACAGCCACAATCCTACTACAACTTGGCAACAGCCACAATCCTACTACAACTTGGCAACAGCCACAATCCTACTACAACTTGGCAACAGCCACAATCCTACTACAACTTGGCAACAGCCACAATCCTACTACAACTTGGCAACAGCCACAATCCTACTACAACTTGGCAACAGCCACAATCCTACTACAACTTGGCAACAGCCACAATCCTACTACAACTTGGCAACAGCCACAATCCTACTACAACTTGGCAACAGCCACAATCCTACTACAACTTGGCAACAGCCACAATCCTACTACAACTTGGCAACAGCCACAATCCTACTACAACTTGGCAACAGCCACAATCCTACTACAACTTGGCAACAGCCACAATCCTACTACAACTTGGCAACAGCCACAATCCTACTACAACTTGGCAACAGCCACAATCCTACTACAACTTGGCAACAGCCACAATCCTACTACAACTTACCATTTACTACTTTCACCTGATGAAAATACCACTTATATACAGATTATGCAATTGTTAAAGTTCTGAATATTTAGCTACAGTAAGTTTCATAAAATACGGTCGACTCTAGCTGTCTGAAGCGACCTGTACTTGGCTGTGGTATCAACATGCTATGGGTAATAACCGGCTTACATCTATCACCAGATAAATACAAACCTTGGGAAAAAGTAAGAAATTAATCAAACATATCATAAATATGTACTTCTAGATCCCGTTTTGAGTAGCCAGCTATGACAGCTTTGTCTAGTTTCAATTTGATGGCCGTTTTTAATGAAACTGTATTCATTGTCTTTTTTTCACATAGCATCGGAAGGAGGCCTGTATTCATAGTGAGTTCTCTGCTCCTGGCAGTCGTGGGTTCAGCAGCTGCCTTTTCCCCCAATTTGGAACTTTTCTACTTCCTCTATTTCCTACAAGGGACGCTGCAGGTTGCCGTTTCCTTGACGTCATTTGTTCTAGGTACATATGTGGACCTTTGCTCGTGAAATTGTGTATTTGAACATGTTTTTGTACACAATAGATTAGATTAGAGCATTACTGGACTCAGGTCCTATTGGACCTCTACGTCCAGATCTCACTTGGAGCAGTCGGTGCGCAATAGCTCAATTTGCACAAAAAAAGGTGTAGCTATATACAGAGGTAGGTCGCTGGTGCTGCCAGACCAAAAACAAGAGGAATGACAGTGGCTGCAAAATAAAATTCACATTACAAACAATTTAGTATTTTTACAATTTAGTACAATTTGAAGTATATACATCTATATTGCACATCTACGCATAAATGCACCATTGTTAGAGCCACACACTCTCAATCCACACTAACCAAATGACTATACAGATGGGTATATACAACAGAGATAAGAGGGCGGGGGCCTCGCTCAGTGACCATTAATGTAACAAGCAACAATAACAAGACAATTATTGCTTACAAAAAGTGAACATTTTACACAGCATCAACAAAAATAAGTTCAAAGTGTTCCGATAAGGGTGTAATTTTTTGCTGTTGCAATTTTATCGCTAGTTTTCTAGTCATGTCATGAGCACATTTCTATTGGTAAAATACTTTAAATCATTCAATTGACATGAAAAACAGCTGAAGTTCCAGTTGCTATTCTGATAAAAGATGCGCCAGTTGTGATGAATTGATTCTGTTTAATTTCAAATTGGTTATAGAGTTCAACAAAACAGCATAAAAAGTTCACACCATGTGCGCCGAATGGCTAATAACCTAAAAATATTTTTGAAAAATGAAAGGCAACAGATGCTATCTATAGTAAACATATGTGGTCACATTTATTCATGTAGCTTAATTGAAACAATTAATATGACTTTCACATCTTGCTTTATTTATATATATTTAAAAAACTCTTTCCCTTCAAAGGAGTGGAATTGCTGGGAACGAAGAAGAGGACTTTTTATGTGATTCTTAACAAAATGTCAGACTGCCTCGGCCAGGTGGCCCTGGCTCCATTAGCCTACTTCATCAGGGATTGGAGATGGATAGAATTTATTATCAGTATTGTCTTTATTGTTTACATCAGTTATATTTGGTAAGTATGATTTTTACGTCTAATGTATATGTATGCAGTGTGCAGACCCTTTTTGTGATGTCCGAGCACTGTACATGGTGCTAGGTACTATTACTATGAAGTAGATATGAAATTTTAGAATTTAAATTCAAGGCAATACCAAAAATATGTTATCCTTGTTTGCTGGCAATGTTAACTCTGGTTCAGCCGATAACTTCACAACCGTTTTCTAAGTTTATGGAAAACATTGTACATATGAATCTAATGAATCCTACTTTTGCCTAAATCACACAAGTACACACAGCTAGGACGTGTTTTGGTTCGTGAATTATGAACTCGGTAATAAGGTATCCAGATAGCATTCCAAATGGGGCCAGCGTCGGTTCTACATTGTTTTGACGTCGCCGACATCGTGCCAACATCGATACGATTTGGAATGATATCTGGGTAGAGAATGGGTAAAATTTATCAGCGTTACAGCCAGTATCATAGAATTGGAAAATATACTCCAGAGGATGTCATGTGGATCCAGGATTCCCATTGGCAGAGAGACTGTCTGTGTCTTAGCCAATGGGAGTCTTGGATTCACACGATGACCTCTGAAGTTTTGTTTCCAAGTCTATGGAATCGGCTGTAATACACAGTTGATTTTCCCCATGATAACAGCACATAATAGTAATGGTACAAGCTGTAAGTACTAAGACTGAGATTTCTGAGATATTCAATGTACTTTTTGCATTTCTCGACAAACCAGGCTTCTTCCGGAGTCAGTGAGATGGCTGATGTCGAAAGGAAATGAGAAGGAGTCCAGGAAGATCCTGAGGAGAGTGGCCAAGGTGAACAAAGTTGATCTCACTGATGAAGTCTTGCAGAGTATTGAAGTCGAAGACGCTAAGAAATCTAACTACACAGTGCTAGATCTATTCAGAACATGGAAATTTGCAAAAATTACACTCATTCTTTGGTATTTATGGTAAGTTTTCCCGTAACTGAAATAACACACTTTGTGAGATATCGGAAAGTAGTAAATTTAATCGTACAAGTAAATACTAAGCTAAATAGTTCAAAGTCAGGACCTTTTTCAATGCTGAGATCAGTAATAATTGCAGTTAGTTCCATGAAAACAGTTGTAAGCAACATGACTGTAGCCATAACCTGGCTAGAGTTAAAGATGCCACTGACTATTCCTGGCTTATGGTCGACTTACACCCTATCCCCTGCGATGGTGCCCTCTGTTGGATTAAATGTGTCAGTTATTAATTCAATTATTGCTATAAGCAGTACACTAATAATATGATACGCTAGATTCGTCTTCATGGGCGTAAATAGAAAACTCGATCAGAGTAGACAGACGCTTGCAAATCAGGTCATTCTGAGCACCTTAGCACTGCCAATTTCGGTGGTGGGTGCAGCCTTCTTATTATTAGCATATTACTTGGTTCAGTGTTACAATTGATGGCTGACGCCTGCGTCTTTATGGGGAGGAGGTTCTGTTGTAAATATGTCAATATCTGGCAATGTTACAGCCAAATTCATAGAGTTGAAAACTAATCTCTTGGACTTGAAAGCTCAACTCCAGAGGACGTCATGTGAATCTAGGACTCTCATTGTTTGAAGCAATCCTTCAACCAATAAGAGTCCTGGACTCACATGACGTCATCTGGAGTATAGCTTACAAGTCTATGAGATTGGTTTCCAACTCTAATGAATTTTGCTGTAATAAGTCCAAAGATTGCAGACTCGTGTTTTTTCCCAACTAGGTTGGCCAATGCCATGGTCTACTATGGTCTTACCATCAACACCAGTGACATGGGAGTGAATCCTTATATCAACTATTTCTTCTCTTGCTCAGTGGAGATTCCAGCCTTAGTCATAGCCATGGTTCTCATAGACAGGGTTGGCAGAAGAAAAATCATCTTTGCTTTCACTGCCACGGGTGCCCTAGGGTGCTTCACTACAGCCTTTGTTCCTCCAGGTGGGTTGATTTTTCTTGTTTGCACAGCAGTCAACATTTTGCTAGGGATGTAAGTCCCATTGTTCAGGAGACATCCATCAACTGAACAATGTTGAACTTAATCCATTATGCTAATATTCCAGTTAACTATGTCGTATTATTTGAATATTTGCGTTATTGATATTAAACAACTGTAATTTCATGGTCGAAATAATATTAAACATAATCTCTCTGTCTCTGTCTGACATAACAACAGGTGTCCACAAGGTAGTTTGCTTGCCTAAATATATCTATACTGTAACATCTGTTCGATTTAATTGTGCTCATTCACAAGACAAAAAATGCATTTCACAAAGCTTTATTTTCAGACATGAAATGGGTGTCTACAGCTCTCAGCATCTTTGGTAAATTTGGTGTCTCTGGAAGCTACATGATGATGTACCTGATGGGGGCTGAAATCTTTCCCACTGTTGTCAGGTACTAGTAGTTTTAATGACTAACTCTAGTGTATTCTTACGTTTTCCTAGCATCTGGTTTTTGAACGTCAAATTTTGAGCATTATGCCCCACGCCAAAGAAACTAACCAACAATTTAGACTTTTGGGTTGGTGTTTTTCACCACTTCTGGTGCACTGCATATCTAAGATGTTCAATGATTGTATTGTGATAGTATAACCACAATCAATTCATAACTTCAACAGGTAAATAATAGTGCACTATCCAAGGTTGTGATTTTTCTCTTATTTTTCAGAAATGTGGGCATAGGCACATCATCAGTGTGGGCTCGTATCGGAGGCATGCTCGCCCCAGCTCTTATATTCTTCAGTAATTACTACAAACCTCTTCCATTATTAGCCTTTGGGACCATCACTGCAATAGCAGCAGGGCTGAGTCTCCTCCTGCCCGAATATTCAGGGAAAAGACTTGCTCAGAATTTTGATGATATGGATGAACAAGACGATATTGAGGAAAAAAAAAGGCGCCTAGATAAACCAGAAGTGACTCAAAATGGACAGATCAGTATCAGTGCAGATCAATCACAAAACTCGCTTTTGGATCACAACTAATCAAATGCTCACTCAAACCATCAAAATAGAGTATGATGAGACTAACGTGTAGGGTGAAAATATAGTGTTAAGACTTATATGCTACTATATAAGGTCATATATTTTGGTTGATGATAGTGATGTTACACATTTAAAAATCAATGAAATACTTAAGTTTGGATGACACTCTAACATGGAAAAATTATGTAAACCAGTTATGTAAGATTCTTAAAACCTCCAAATTAGCTAAATTAAGTAAGAATATAGATTATGTCATTTATTTCAGTTTGGGGTTGTACTAGCCAAACAAATATCAATAAAATACAAAGAATGCAAAATTATTGTGCTAGGATAATAGAAAAGAATTTTGATTATGTACAGCATAGAGGTATTAACTTAGTTAGAAATTAAGGTTGGATGAATGTACGACAACGATTTTTCTATTTCCAAACCTTACTTTTATTCAAATGTATTGGTGGACTGGCTCCTCAGTATTTAACAAATAATATAGTTTTAGATATTGAAATTAAAGATAAAAGAACAAGAAAGCATGATATGAATTTATATTTGCCAATTCCTGAAAGTTAATTTCATAAGAAAATGTTTTCCTATAGAGGAGCCAGAACCTGGAATAACCTACCAAGTAATTTAAAAGAAAACCATAATTAAGATAGCTTCAAAATACTGCTGAAAAATTACATAAAAAATGCAGCGATTCAGTGTTGGTGCTATAACTTGGTGATTGTGTATTTATTGTTAATTGTTTTTAATTGTTATCAATATCTATGGATTTTATTATTTTGTTGTTTTTACTGATGTAAAGGGCCCGGATGCAGAACAGCTTCAGCTGATCTGGCTGCCCTTCTTAAATATATTTGAAAAATAAACAAAAAATTTATATATATGTATTACATCAATGTATTGCTCCTCAACTACCCACTTGATAATGACGCCACTCGATAACAAAATAGCATACTGTTTTGCTATTTTCCCCAATTGAAATATCCGTTGTTAACAAGCTGTTTGACACCACGATGATGATGGAGTAGATTGGAAAAAAAATTATCACTGAAAAGATAATGGGAGTAGTTTATTGCACCTTCATGAATTCTTTGAATTATTGTACCACGTATGTCAGATTAAAGCTCAGTATTAAGAACTATAATATATCATTACAGTATATAATATACAGGCAGATATAGACCGGGAAGTAGATTATTACATGATTTGTCCATCGAGCAAAGGGCAGGGCATATTTATTTATTGTTTAAATGTGTTACTTTGGTGCCATTAATTTGATAAATTGTAATTAAACAAACCCTTTGTTCAAGTTTTAATTGAATTCATTCCATGTAAGACTATACTGTAGCCATGAACACACTTCACAGTGACTGTAAGAGTAGCCGGTGCACAATAATTGATCAGTTACGAGGCCAAGTTTTTTACATTGCATTATACCATGCATTCGTAATACACATCTCGTCAAGCCAAACTTTTTTTTTTTAACAACGAACGAATGGATGCCACTGAATGACTTTGTATTCAATATAAGTCTACAGCTGCACATTAAAATTGCAATACTGGGACTGTCACATAATTTCATTAAAAACGGCTCATCAACTTGAACCTAAACAAAGCTAGACAACTTCTGCTATATGATGCTACCTGCCACTAAACAGAACTGTCTGGCTTTAGGTGGCTACTCAAAGCCAGATCTAAAAGTACATATATATGATGTACGGAACCGACTATTAGCTAAAAGTAGACAGATTCAAATGGCTTTAGCCAGTTATAGCTACAGCCAGGAATAGGTCACTACAGATCATATTTTTGAAACTAACCATATAGGCTTACTACGGAGCCCCTAAAAGGACATGGCAGAAAAAAATATAATTTTCCACTGTGTACCAGTTAATTTACGAAAAATATTTTTTTTTCCCGTGCTCACGAGTTAATTAACTCATGCACACGAGAAACATTTGGTGCGCACGAGAAACATTTCGAGCGCACGAGATACATTTCGTGCGCACAAATTCTATCTGGGTAGTTCTGCATTTGTGCACAAGTTAAAAATGCTGTTCCTTGCAATGAAGATAGTCCCTGCAGTAAACTGCAATGAACAAATCAATCAATCAATCACACATATGGTATATCAATTGGTCAAAAATCAATCAATCAATCACACATGTAGATGTTATATCAATTGGTCAATCAATACCCATCAATCTATCAATCTATCTACAAATATATCTATTTACCTATCTATCTATCTGTCTGTCTAGCTGTCTGTCTGTCTGTCTAGCTGTCTGTCTGTCTGTCTATGTGATGGTACAACTATATAAATTATCTATCTCTCTATCTATTTATCTATGTGTGTATGTTTGTTTATCGAAGATGTTTTTTATATGTGACTATATGTATGTAAATGATTATTGATATGTACATATACAAGATTGCCATCTTTTGGTAGAAGATGTAATTTCATGTGCTTAATTGAAAACCCCATCTTTCCTGCACTTTTAGTTGCTGAAATACAACTCAATACATTTTTGCAATCAAGATATTCTATTGAACTTTCTGACATATGTCCTAATTGGCTGGGGTCACTGAGTGCACTTCACTACAGAGGGCTTGGCCATTGAATGGAACAGCATTTTTAACTCCTAATAAAATAAAAACTATTAGGCCTAGATAAAAGATAGTGATAGAACTGTGCACCCGTTTTTCTCGTGTGCACGACTTAATTATCTCGTGCGAACAACTTAATTATTTAAACGGAAAAAATATTTTTGTACTCACCAAATGATTGTCGTGCACACGACTTAAGTTAAGCACAGGGAAAAAAAAATTTTCTTGTCCTCTTAGGGGCTCCATAGCTTACAAATAGACCTTGGGTCGAAGTTGAAGCTAGGCGATGTGGGCTGAACAATTTTTATTTTATGAGAATCTAGGTTAATTGTCTATTGTCCATAAAAATTTCCCACAACTGGTTACCGAATAACAACGCAATGTACAGACAGTGAGAAATAACAGGCAGGGAAGATGCCGGGGGCATATTTTCCCTTTCTCTTTCTTATATTACATAATATTGAATCTTCAAAAGAAAAGCACAAGCCTTGGGTGAAAAATAAACAAAGCCAACCAGAGGAAAAAAGTAATAAGTAACAGAAAGAAAACAGCATAAATGTATATACATGGCTGTCTCCAATAACGTGGTAAATGGGGTAGTTCTTACATTATACAAACGTGAAAGAAGACAAAATCTAATATTTAAATCATAACGTATTAGGTAGGCTTTCAATCTATTTGTATATGTATGTATACAACAGTTTCTATCTATTATATCATGATATCTTATTGACTTTTGCGAGCAGTTTGTTCTATACACAGGTATATTCTATATAAAGTATTTTTTCTAGTATAGTGTACATGGTCAGGAAACTGAAAAAATCTATTAAATATATCTGGTATCATTAATCTACTATATTTAACTGAAATATTTTTTTAACGGTGAGTATTTTGTGCTGGTTTCTGCATTATATTTAATATATATTGTGTTAATTCTTAAATTCGTTTTCTGCAGTTTGACGGTACATGATAAGTGATTAATTATTGTATAGTTTAGAGTAATCAAAGTTGATGCTTTAATGTTTTCCTAACTTGGCAAATAAAATCTATTCCTCTCGAAACACTAGCTTTAACATGATTAATATGTGGTATCCATAATAATTTGGCATCTATATACACTCCTTGCATTTATCCGTTCAATTATTTTGTTAGTTTCGTTGTTCATAATACCTACTAAAAGTTATTGTAAGTAGCTCAAGATAATAAATGACCCAAAGACACATGAGAGTTACACAAGGGCCACCAATTTATTCAGCACCAAGACACACAGGACATCACAATTCTCACAGACACATAAACATACCACAAGCACAAAACATATACAGATGCACAGCTGCATAGATGATGACATCATGACTGCTGGACCTGCCCAAGGATTCCTCTCCAGGATGGTTGCGCCCAAAGCAGAGTCAATGTTGTCTGAGTGACTTTAGTCACGTGCTAAGGTGAAGGTGGAAAATAAAAATAAATAAGGTGTCACATGTTGGATGTATCACTGGTTGGCGAGGTCAGCAACAACTGGCAACTGTGATAGTGGAGAAGGACGAAGGTAGACTTTGTAGGCGTCCGAACGCCAGCGGCCCAGGCGCTGTATCTGATCCTTAATTAAAATCATTTAAACTTCAAAATAAAGTTTGTATTTAAATTTTAACATAATTATATTGCTGCCATTTCATAAAGTTGACATTATGTAGACAGAGCTTCTCATTGCCAAATTTCACTCAAATCCAGCTTTGTACTTTAGCAAATCAGCTGATGTACATCAGGTGGGTCTATTTGCATCTGTGCATGTTTGTCGTTTGAAGTACAGGAATGATTCTACGATAACATAATAACATAGGTACAGTTAGTTTCATTGAAAACGGCCTGTCAAATTGAACCTAGACAAAGCTGGACAACTTGTACGATGCCACCTGCCAAAAAAAGCGGAACTGTCTGGCTATAGCTGGCTACTCAAAGCTGGATCTAGAAGCTATTGCAAGTACATTTATACCAGTTAAGGCAATAACACTGTCATATTATTTTTTCTATTTTTATGGAGTTCGCCTCGTCTGATTTCAGCCTCTGGCGATGGTCCTGGCAGTCTAGCCAGTTGGCTTAACTCAATAATAGCCAATTGCTTAATTCTGAATTCTGAAGTCCTGGCCGCCCATGTAAACGTCCCTGTTGAGACACAAGACAGTGTTTGAACCAGAGAGTGAGTAGGAAGTCAATCACACTTTAGAAATTACATAATCTTCGTTTTGGCATATCAAATCATAGGCAGTTTTCACCAAACTGGGCATACTATTAGATCTCTGTCTCCGCTCAGGACTCTTGCCTCCCGAGCTGTCCCTCGCACAATCAGTTAGCAGTCTACGTGTAGACAGATTAGATTTGGTGAATTGACCCCACACTCAAACATGGGTATTAATTTCATGGGACATTATCCAATGACATGTGCAGAAAAATGTTTAAAACTCAAATATTGCCCACAAACTTTATTAAACATTTACAAGAACATTGAAGTACCTTCCGCACGTAATTTAATTATCATTTATGATTATAACTGGTAATAAATACATTTAAATATAGGCCTATTAAGTCATGATCAGTGGGGTCAGATTACATCTGAGTTTTCAGGGTTGTTAGGATGCACACGTTTGATCTGCAGTGATCTGAAACAAAATTTAATACTGATCATGTAATTTGATTAGGTCAAGCCAAAAGAACAAAACTAACAATTATGAATTTCATCATGATTAGATCAGATAACTAATGACTCAGTAATGAGGTATGAACATAGGTGTTATTCTCTATCTATCATCCTTATTTTTTTATCTTATTCATGATGACAAAACTTTCATAACTTTAACTGCCATTTCACAGCGTACACGCAGGTTAATTTTGTTTCAGTTTAATTGGCCTGGCACGTCATCTTCACAAATTGATTAAGCATCCACTTTTCTTTGAGGGATATAGAAAAAACTCGATATTTACCAATAAAAAGTTTCATTTACGAAGTTGGTTAAAAAGGCAGTACGTACTGTTATATATGCTTAAGTTCTAGTCTATGCTACATAACACAAAATTGAAATCTATAAATTTATCACAGAATTGAAATCTTTAGATCATGGGGTGACAGTACCTGCTGGTCTTGGCATCTTCAAAGGTTTGTGCTAAAGGTTGGCCAGTCAGTTCAGGAAGCAGTAAAGCTATGGTTCCTCCAAATATCGACAGGGAACCCATGATGATTAACGGTAGAGGGCGTGAATAGTCTCCTATGAGCAAAATTTGAGGGGCCAAGATTCCCCCTACCCTGGCACACATTGATGACACCCCCAAGCCAATATTTCTGAAAGATTGCAAATATATTAATAAAAAAAAGAGATAAAGCTTCTTTTTTTAAGCTTATCTGTACCATCTTATGTTATGTTTTCTTATCTTATCTTATCTTGTCTTGTCTTATCTCTTATCTTATCTTATCTTATCTTATCTTGTCTTGTCTTGTCTTATGTTATCTTGTCTTATCTTATCTTATCTTATCTTATCTTATCTTATATTATCTTATCTTATCTTATCTTATCTCTTACCTAACAACAGTAGGGAATACTTCAGCAGCCATCAGGTATATTATTGCATAACTTGCTGTAACTCCAAACTTCCCAATCATGGCCAACGTTGTGGCCAAAATGCTCAAGTCTGTAAGAAAAAAAAAAAAAATTATCTGCATAAAGTAAAAGAATGACATCTATCATAACTATAAAACTACAACACACAACCCTGTTATGATATTAAGATGGCCTTAACACTTCAGTCACTGGCTGACAACAAATTTAATAGAAAATACAATATAATAAAAGATAAAAAATTTTATGATATGTCTACAAAACGTTTTGCTTCTAGAAAGCCATATATATATATATATCCGTCTTTTTCACAAGATGAGCATAATTTCAAAGATGAATTTTTTTTAATACCTTTTACTATTTATCATGCTTTACCTGGTGGTATAAATGCTGTAGATATACAAGCTACGCCTGCTACCATCATAAACACCATGAAGAGCTTGCGTCTGCCCACTCGGTCTATCAACAGCATAACAACTGTCAAGGAGGGGATTTCTACCAAACCAGTCACCATGAAGTTCAAATACGGGTTTCCCGCCAATTTACTGGAGTTCAGACTCAGCCCATAATATACAAGTGCGTTTGCCATCCTGTTGTGAAAAATGAGAAGCGGTAAATGTGACAGTGACCAAAGGTGTGGCGGAATATTAAAGGTGTGATAAATGAGGAGTGCTCAATGTATGATTATGTATGATTATGCTGTATCACACGAATTAATGAAAAGATTGAATAAACATTCATTTTGAAGTCATAATGAGAACGTTCATGAAAAAATTTTCAATTTTTTGCATTGCAAATGGCTGTTGATCTATAGAAACACTTTCTAAGCTTGCAGTTTTTTTTTATCTTGTTCTCGAGAGAAGTTGCTGCATTCCTGTATCAGACCACATTGATTCAAGGTATATTGTGTGACTTTAATATGTTGCTATAAGAAATAGGATGATTTGTGCACCTCATCTACATGCTAATAGATAATGCACACCATGACTATCTATCGATCTATCGATCTATCGATTTAGCTATATTTCTATCAATCGATCTATCTATCTATCTATCTATCTATCTATTGATCTATCGATCTATCTAACTATCTATCTATCCATCTATCTATCCATATATCTATCTCTCTATCTCTCTATTTATCTCTCGATCTACCTCTCTATCTATCTCTCTATCTATCAATCTATTCACTTACCAATTAAACCATATATTGACAGCGACCAAGGTGAACTTCCATCGTTTGAATATGTCCAATATTGAGTATTTCTTCTCTGTTGATTTTTTATCAACCTCCAGGTTATCCAGAATTCCTTCGCGGAGTGACACGTTGTTGATTTTTGCTGCTTTCATCAAAATCTGTTTAGCTTGCTCGCGCTTTCCATGGGTAAGCAGCCAGTGGATGGATTCAGACAAGACCCTGGATGAGATAATGCAGAAATACTTACTAGCAAATGTTTGGTTCGTACTGTCGTCGTTGGTGTCAGTCTGATTTAACATGAGATCTGGTTAAAATATTTATTCAAACAACTTGCTTCTTTATGTTCTTGTCAAATTACAAGAAATACAAGATGTCTTGTGAGGAATTTAGGATTTATCCTAGTAGGCTGACCCAAGTCTGCAGTTCAAATTTAATATAACATCTGGAATTTTCCATTTTAGATAACTTTACTACTCGGTGACTGGATAACCCATTTAATCCAAGGCTTAAGTGCATTTGGCCACCGTACTTAATATATTCATGTACATCCAATAATAGTATACCAGTAATAGCAGAAGTAGAGAGCAGGAACCAAACTAATTATGATCTCAATCCATTTCCACTGGCGAGTTCCATATGCAATACCAGTCAGGATGATTTGGCCCAGGGTGTAGAAGTAGTTGACACTCACTCCCGTCAGTTTTCTGTATTTTGGTCCCAAAAGCTCAACGCCTAAGAAAAAGAGAAAATTGCCACGAGATCAATTAAAGTTTGTGTAAAAGTTTAATTAAAGTTTTTGTCTATATGGACTATTTTGCCACTGCACTTGATGAGGTATAACTTCAACTGAAACTGGACCACCTCAGCAGAGTTATTGCATTTTTCGTCATAAATTTCTAGTGCTAAAAAACTAGCATTCTGCATTAAATATGCAATGTTGATCAGATCTCAGCCATTGAGGTTCATTGTTATTGCTTATTTTCTTGGACAAGTGTATGACTAAATTAGCGTCCACATGGTTATATTTTTATTTGTTTTATTTGCCTTACCTAAAACATATACTGATAGGTAAACAGCCACCTGCGCCACTCCTTGGATAAAATAAACGGCATAAAAGAAATATACGCTTGGGGAAAATGCTGCAATGCACCCTGACACCACCTGTATGATAACTGAGACATAGAAGACCCTCAGGCGGCCAAACCTGCAATGGTGAAAATAATATTATCCCAATGTTAATGTCAAGTTTTTGTTAATTAGAGTTTAGTTAGACTATAAAATAAACACACATAAAGAATTATGAACCTATGTAGCAGGACAAATAGGGGAACAGTCTTGGTACGCAGGGCCCCCTAGAATTCTGCCAAATATATTACATATAATATTATATGGTTACTGAAGTGAACATCAAAACGTCAGAAGTGTGACTTTTGACCGAACTGCCCTCCCCCCCTAGAATTTTTCTCAGGCTACGGCCCTTGGTACGCCAAGTTAATTAGCTCATCATTACTTCTCCTGCTAAACTGTTGTTGTTAAAGAAATATTTAAAATATGATAGGCCTTGTTTTAAAAAGATCCAGGTTTAATCAAACAATATATTTAGGATTAGAATTATACTGCAGCCTCACCTGTCGGACAGATCTCCTGAAGCGATGGCCCCAACAAGTCGCCCTACGAAATAAATAGAGGATGCCATGGACCTCATCCAGCGAGACTCGCACACCAGGTCCCACTAACAAATAAATTTATTACAAATATTAATGTATCAATTTTGAAGCTAATTTCGTGAAATCTAGTATTTCACTAATCTCACACTTATATATATATTCTTTAATTCCTCGCAGAACGGTTTAACCCAGGAGGGTTAACCTTAGTATTTTTTGCTTAGTGTTTCATTTCCTCATGGTCAATATTTTAATTCCTCACAGTTATTTCAATCTTGGATCCAAGTTTCAATTTCCTATAATAAATACGAACAAATATGCGTTCGAGGAACTGGAAATGATAGATGATATGAAATGCATAATTCGTGATCTCTGGGAGTTCATACATTTTTCGGGTTTCTGTTTTAGTCTAAGAAGGAAACACTTTAACAAGGTTTATAACATTTAATAACCAGTATGTGTATACTTAAAGGTTATATCATTACATGGGTTGATGCAGTATATCCCCGATATACTACCCCAAGACTCAGTATATACTGGTGGAGGGGGAGTATATTGGGGTTATACTGCATCAACCCATGGTGTGACCTTTTTATCCCATGCCTCAGATTTTTTGTTATTTTCATTATCATATATATTTTTTAATATCAGTATAATCCCTTATACAGCTAACACTTCCTTTCATATCAGTATACTCCCTTATACAGCTAACACTTCCTAAATATCAGTATAATCCCTTATACAGCTAACACTTCCTTTCATATCAGTATAATCCCTTATACAGCTAACACTTCCTTTCATATCAGTATACTCCCTTATACAGCTAACACTTCCTAAATATCAGTATACTCCCATAAACAGCTAACTTTCCCTCTGTATACATTCCCGGGAAAAGTCTTGTATAGGGGAGAAAATGCACCTAGGCATGGGATATAATAGAAATAGATAATGTAGAAGAGCAATATCTATACATAGATTGTACATTGCAGTGCCCTGTATTAGCTGCTGAAGATTTAAGTCTTCACCTAAAAATTACAATATTGACCAAAGGCCCATTATTTATAAGCCCCTTTCTCAATAAATGATCTACATCTAATACATTCAAGAGCATGACATAAACACCAAGTACAGTGTATGTGCTGTATCTGTCTATGATAACGAACAGAATGTGACATATACCTTTTAGTGGCATTTTCTTTCCTTTATTATATACAAAGCATCTTGGTTAGAGTTTGTTTCTTTCTTCATCTTTTCTGACAATTTGATACAATGCCATCATCATTGCCATGGAGCAAAACAAAATGGACAGAAATGGACTGATTGAATGTTTTAGTAAGTCAAACCCAAATTTCTAATGGAGAAAAACACTCCTCTGTCATACCAAAACTCCTAATTCAGAATATACCAAATGGCAACAGTACAGCATATGGTATTTGATGTTGTAGTGCACTGTCAATCAATACCTCGTATACATCTGTCGTGAATTTACACCAAACATACTAATGTTTCTATTACCATTTTTCAATGCTGTTCTTCAATAGGCTCACTATTTATACATATACTTTTCAGTACTGATATATGGTATATGAATCTTACTATGAAATTTCAGCTCACTAGCCTCCCACCAAGGAAATAGATGCTTCGGCTCGTCTCAAGAAAATTATGATATAGGTTTTTTATAGAATGTATACTTGCCTCAGTAACGATTGTATTTTCATAGAATTCCTTTGAGTAGGACCATCCATAGATACAACTGTGCTTAGTCCTATTTTGTGCCAGCCATGTTGAGACATTGCCAATCTTCCAGTCTATATTTGACACATTGTACATAGAGCAACTGTCCACTTTGCCATTGCTGTCATGGGGCCACACTAAGTGTTTACTTTCTTCCAGGGTCAAATTGTGCTCCTTTAGTGTTTCCTGAGTCTCCAGAGCAGGAGTGCAGTGGTGGCGAGGGGTAGGACCCACAAACACCATGTTCATAGAATGGAATGAAGATGTCACTGATACCAAACAAAGGAGAAAAAACTGGAACTTCTGGTATCTTCCAAATTCCCCTATCTCCTCCAACACATCTTCGTATCTCATTTTCTTAATACCTGGAAAAAAAGGGGGAAAAAAAAGAATCAGTAATACAATATCACAAAATAAGTAGTACATTTATTCAGATTATTTTTGTTGTACCAGATCTAAATCTATAGAACACATTAAACTTAAGATATCTTACTGCTTAAGAGGTTCTGTGATCAGGTTTTATAATAAGACCCAATGGTTATGTGGTATATTTTTATATTCCCCGCGAGTGGACAGAGTGGCATTAGCCATGAGTGAATTCTGAAGCCAATCTGTCCATGAGTGAGGGAATATAAAAAATATACCACATAACCATTGGGTCTTATTTATATCCCACAATTTTCACTTTCAGTTGAGCAACCTGGCTATGCATTCATGCGGTATAAAAAAAATTCATGAATATTAACTTTTGTCATTTAACCAATCAGAGCATTGCATAACTGTCAGCAACGTCATCACCTTAAAACTTTCTGGGACATTTTCAGATTTATAAAGGAATTTACAAATGATACTTACAAACCAGTTGTTAAATATTTCTTGTTAGAATAGGTTTTTATAGAACAGACCAATGACTTTGCGTCACGTTTTTGCGTCTAGAATCATCAATTCTGGTCCGATTTTAAATTCAACACGTTTTGGAGAGCTCAAAATGTTATCTCTGTAATAGTACTCATGTTTTGATTCTGACTGTTGTTTTGGAGCGGCTAGTTCAAAAGTCGAAGCGCTTAGTTGAAAAATAGTGATTTTTTGTCAGCGGCTAGTTCAAACGGCGAAGCGCTTAGTTGAAAAATAGTGATTTTTTGTCATTTGCTTGCCATACATAGAAGTGTGTGGTATAAATTTCCCATCCATGTAAGGTAAACTATGTAGTATAGATATGTATACCACATAGACTATTTATTTATTTATTTGAACACATTTTGCATGGGTAGCACCATCAGTTCAAGACTGTTTTACATGTGGCCCATAAAATGCAATAAAACATAATAAATAGTACAGTAATTTTAAAACAATTGATAAAATATTAAAACACAAAAGTTACATTAAAATATGTTGTTTAAGCTTAAATTTAAAATCAGTGTAAGTATGTATGTCTTTTAAAAACGAAGGGAGATTGTTCCATGACATAGCACCAACATATTGAAACGATCTTTTCGCTAACTGACTAGATACTGCAGGAACATATACATTCATTGGATGGCTTCTAGTATTTAGACCATTCACATCACCATTCAACACAACATCATTGAATAGATAAATAGGGGCAAGCCCATGTATACATTTATACATTAAATTGATAGTAAAATATTGGCATCTCTGTTTGATATTCATCCATTTCAAAGTTTTGACAATATCAGCACTTCTGCAGTTAACATATGGTTAACATAATCAAAATTATTAGTGACTAATCTTGCTGCATAATTTTGTAACCTTTGAATTTTGTAAATGTTGTATTCCCCATTTGGCCCCATACACTTATAGCATAATCAATGCAAGGTTGTACAGCAGTTACATATATTTTACCCATGACTTGTGATGAGACAATACCTTTTAATCTTCGCAGTCTACTTAACTTACTGGCAATATTTGAACTTGAACTTCTGCACTTGAATTTCCATGACAATATGCAATTGTATCATCGGCATATAAATTACATGTACCAGTGTTACAATTCTGTGATATATCATTGATAAATAACATAAACAATGTCGGTCCAAGGACTGAGCCCTGCGGGACACCTATAGTAACATCTTTTTTATCAGAAAGTAATTGATTATGAAATACAATCTGTTTTCTATTGTCAAGATAATTTGAGAACCATGCATATTCATTACCAGTTTTACCATAATAACCAAGTTTTTCTTTCAACAATGAGGCTATACCACATGGCTTTTCTATGTGGTATACAGGTTATTGTGGGATATACAAATATTGCAGGATTGGTAAAGTTTCGTCATCATTTTTGTGCATGCCCATATAAGGGCAGTTTTAGCTGATTTAGCCAAAATTTGGTTAACCACATATATACAAAATGCTTAAAGTACCCATTTTAGACGTAATTGAATCGATAACCATGGTGTTTTACTTCAATACAAGCTACATAACATAGGCCATTGACCACATGGCCTACATTTGACTGTGATCTACTAACAGGAAAGTTGTGCTATAAAAAAAAAATTGCCTGTAACAGTGGTGATATGAAGGGCTTTGAAGGACCTGGGTACGAATCCAACCCAGGGAGTTTTTATTTTTTATTTTTGTGTTTACCTGTCATTTAATATGATCATTTTTGTCCGATTTTTCCTCATTCACAAGAGAAAAAAAAACTTTAATTTTGCACAATCTACTATCTACTATCACAATAATATCAAAAAAGTCTGGTACATGTGTCTTTTTTTAAAGAGAGCTTTACTTGTTATCTATAATGCGGCATTATCTGTCTACACCCAAGTCTTTAAACAACTCCGTTTGCCTGAGAAACGGCAGAAGTCACCGCAGGAATAATAACAAACTTTATATTATTTATAGGAGGTATTAACAGTTAAAATTTAGCTGTAATTCATTAATATGATTTCGTTCATATATTCCATTGCTCCATGAGCAGCTGGGTGGTCTAGTGGTAAGACGCTCGCCTGCTCCTCTGAAGGACCTAGGTTCGGATAATTAGACGGTAAATTGGCGGTCCTTGTACTCTGCTGAGGCATGGGCTAAATGTGTAACATGGGTGGAGACTCCTCCTCTCTCTCTCTCTCTATTCTCATCAGTCAACCCTCGATAGCAGCAAGCACTTGCCTTAGAGGGCTGCACTTTCCATATCTATCTATTCATGCTTTGAATGAAAATTAAGACAGAAAAAGCTCACGCCATCCTTCATAATACACTTCTATTATGTTCAAAGGGAACGTTTCTTGGTCTTATTTATTTTACACAGAACACTGAACAGCACAAAATAGACAGTCTGTGATTGCTTTTAGCAACAAGAAAATGAGCAAAAACTCAAAATGACCATATGTAACAAATTGGCCTCGTGCAGCAATATTTGACATGATATTGCTGAACATTAATACAATGAAGAGCCAAACCCTTGCCTTAATTGATATCAACATTGCTAAAATATGAACTACATTAAAGTGGCTAGTACCAGAACTTTTCATCTAACTCTTTAAGTACATTTTTTTTACAGAGCATGAGACCATATAGGTCTGGAACAGAGGTCTGGTCGGAGCCTATCTTTCCTTGAGTGAAAACCTAAATTTCCTAATAAAGCTCTAGTCGCCAAGATTTCACAGCAGTTCGAAGGTTTAGTGTTTTTGCAGTCCAAACATAAATATTTTCATAGGATATCGACAGACGACAGCCATGCCCTATGCGTTGCAACGGCTATGTTTTTTTACCTTGTAGACTGAGATCCTGGGAGCAGTTCTTATTGACTGTTTATTTACAAGAAATTTGGTGTAAAAACTAACTATGAATAACCTATGAATATAAATTTATGTTTTTTCATAATTGTTTGTAAAGTCTGCTCCCTGACATCCTGTAATCACATGATCAGCCGACATTTTGACATTTGGATATACGCAGCTGAAAGTATGGTCAAAAGTAGAACTTTTATTTGTCAGCTATCCAACAATGTGAGCACTATATTTTCTCAGCAATCTCTAAAGAAAAGATAGGGAAGTGCTCCTGGGCTTTGCGCTCCTGGTCTAAGGACAATACCACATTTGTATTAATATGGCCTCACAAGGGAGGTTGTCTGATTGAATGTAGGATATGCAATCCAATGTGACAGACATGCAAAAAGCAAGAGGCTGAGGGTAATTTAAGTGCAAAGTATCTAAATTTGCATCTGTCATTTATCAGTTTTCTTCTAAAAACTAAATTTCGTTACAAACTAAAATTATACTTAAAACTATATTTCAACACCATTCCACCATCATTACATCCCAATATATTTATTTAAATAATTATTCTGACACAGGTGGTATAGACGAGGACATTTTCTTGGATTTACCCCTGGATGACGTCACTATTCCAGCAAGCACAATTGCACTTTCTATCAATTCAAAAATTATAACATTTAAGTATTGACATTAAAAGAAGAAAACATCTTACTTGTGATCCTCTGTACAGAGATCTATGCAGTCAATATTGTTCTATTTATGATCCAAGATGCGTGACGGAGCCAGAGGCAGTGACACGGAAATGAGGTCATGAGGTCACAAATTTACAAAGTTGCCAACTCAACAACTTTTTTAATTATAACATATACAGCAAAAGTGAATATAACCCTTTATCCAAAAGCAGTTGATAGGTTAAGTAAAACAATGAATATATGTCAGTCCCAGCATGCGTTTACTTCACAATGGCCTCTGACCAGCAATATGCTAATGCTACAAAGTATCAAATAAATATAGGATTTACTCGACATTTAAGAGTTTAGCAATGATATGAATAGTACTTACTGATATGAGTATTATGCCTTTTGATGATTAAAGGTCCAGGTGCTGCAGGAAAGTTGCTGAAGTGACATAGAAACTAAACCATGCATTCACTCTTAAATCTATTTGTAAACAAGCTAATATGGCCTTGCTTGCACCCCCCCCCCCTCCCCCTCAGAAACAAATATATACACTATAGAATGAAATTATATTATAAGAATGAACTAGAAAAATCATCCACAAAACTCTATGTTGGACGACGCACCGTCCACAAATATGTTGCTTTTATACGTTTTCTCTGATCAGCACTGAAATCTACAATTATGCATGCATGCCAAGATAAGGAAGCACTCGCGTACAGCGGCGAAAAAGCTCTGCTTTGACAAAATTTTAATTTAGAAAATCGAACATAAAATTACTGGCCAAAAATGTACAAGACGCCCGGGTTGTTGCTTATTCTGAAGTTAAATTTTGAAAAATGAGACAAAAATTGACTGTTGAGTGTTTCAACTGGTCGCTTAGCAAACCAGTGCACATCGATGTCCAATATACTTAGCAACGTCCAATATACGTCCATGATGGAGGACAATGCATGCAGTAAGAAACTTGTTTTCTTCCAAATATGTAACACTTATAACTATTTCTATTGTGGTCATTCTTTTTGCCCCAGTGTGTGTTTCTTCTTTGTATTTGTCTATTGTTTGTTTATTTGTTATTGCCATATAATTCACTATAATATTTTACACATATACTTTTCCTTCTTGAAGGCACATAGCGCTGCTAAGAAGTTAATAGTAGAGCAGCTGAGGGCCTATTTTTGAAAAGAAGTGATCACTGGAGTAGAACAGCAAGTTTTATAGTTTTATATACCAACATTTTTCCAAGAATCTCAGCTGTCTGACAATGACCATAGAAATTACATAAACTTAGTGCGAAACCAGTGGCAACTGTTTCTATGGCAACTATTTAGTAAAAATAAACATGATGTACAGTTCAACCATACAGTATGGCAGTGTCAAGGGTGGGCGTCTTGATAGCTAAGTCATTTGGATCTGGCTTGGCAACAGTTGCCATAGCAACACAAAACCATAACAAAATTAGATATTTTTTCATACATATACCTTTTCTTTTCTTTATAGCAAGTAGAAGTAATTAGTTAATACCATGATGATATATAATGTTGGAAGCCAATATGGTGGACTATCCTGTGATACCACATACAGACATTCAAAGATTATATTTTTCTTGGTCTCCAAGGCTACAGGTACTTGTCAACACTGCCAAAAATCACTATGTCTCAATCAGAGTTAATTGTCTTATCTTGCAACTTGGGCTGTTAATAACAAAAGTTGTGGGGTCAAATCATATTCTCCTTTGGGTAAACATGTCAAAGGGGGCCATACATTTAGTCTCAACCCAATCAGTAACCATGGAAACTATTAATAAGTTACGTAAACCTTCCAACAATATATATTTTTCATATACCATGCTTTAACACATGATAAATCATGCCCATCCACTTTATTTTGTGTTCATGGAAGAAAGTGGTTTTAGTGAAACTGGATTTTTAAAAATATAGTTTTAAATTGGAAGCCAAGGCCTAAAATTTGTTTATTTACATAGCAACAGTTTACATTAAATTGCTGAGTTGAACCAAAATGTAATTTCTAACCTAAATGCTCACACCTGGACTTACCAGGGTAACGTAACGATGGCTGGAACATTGTGAGCCAAAGTGCTTGCCTTATCGTCCTGGTATTTTGCATATTGCCTTATTTGAATATTCAGCTGCTCTACTATAAGTTGAAATTCAAAATACAAGAACACTGTAAAAAGAAATAGTGTGTCAGAAGTAAACGTTCAAGTGCTTCCAACAGGTATCACATGGGAAACATTTACTTTTTAGATTACAGGTACACTATCTTGTGATGAACGTTTACTTCATTTATTTATCATTTTGAAAAATACTTTTTTTTCAATTTTTACACAATGTCATGTTGATATTAAAATCACATTATAAGGAAAGAGTTGGACATTGTTTACCAAGAATCCTGGCATAAGGGACTTGACTTGACAGACAAGCTGCAATGCTGTACTACTAGGGCATTCAAAATATATGAAAAAAATGAGAAAAAAGGAGAAAACGTATAAGGAAAGAGGACAAGGCAATGAAAAATATATAGATAGGCCCTAAATAGATAGATAGCTGTCATTTTTCTTTTCTTTTATATTTGTCTTCTTTTTCTTTCTCCTAACCAGATATGAAAATTATTTTTATATAGCGAATCGCTATATTGTATTCTGAAGCATCAAAAATATTGATATAATGTATTTCATGGAATACAAAATAACGAGTTGCTATAATGTATTCTACAGCATCAAAAACATATTACCCATGTGAAGTATTCCACATTCCAATTCTATATTTACTTGAGAATTCTATATTTATTTGAGACCTTGTTTATTGTATTTGGATGTCAAAATAAAAGTAATTCAGTTCACATTGCCAGCTTTGCACACAAGCGTTTGAATTTATGAATGGATGTATCAGCTAATACTATGTATTATAATAAATTATATATATTATAGGCCTATGCATATGAACTTGCTTGCTTTAATTGTTCAAGCTATACTTAAGACAAGGCAAACATTTTCTTACTTAGGCAAACTTTTGCTAAAAATAAGGTGAACCTTTACTTTAAATCTGGCAACATCAACTAATTTTTTTGTATACATTTACTGTTAAGTGTAAAAGTGGGTCATTGAGCATCCTTGTACATAATTGTACTGAAAAATGTATACAGACCAGACTAAACAATTGATGCTAAACTACTAGTACATTGACCTGAATTTCAAAAGACGAAAGATACCCACACTTCAAAATTAAAAATGGCCTGTCAAATTGAACATACACAAGGCTAGACAACTTTTGCTATACGAAGCTACCTGCCACAAAAAGGAACTGTCTGTATATAGCTGTCTACTCAAAGCCGGATCTAAAATTACATGCAGCACCATTTGGTGCATAAGTGTGAGTTATACATATTTGTAATCTTTTTTGAAATGATGCATGTCGCTTGCACATACATATTTATGAAATATTAATTGATCAATTTCTTACATTTACCAAGGTTTATATTTTTTCAGTGGTGATTGTTTAAGCTGACTACAAGGTAGAAGTAGACAGACGCAGCTAGCTTCAGCCAGTTACAATTACAGCCAGGAATATTTTGCTACAGCTGAAATAGAGTCGACCATATTTTATGAAACTAACTGCATACAGGGGTGTCACCCAGAACTGAGTGCATACGAATTAAGTTAATTTAACTAAATATCTCATTTTTGTTCAGCCCACTCAAAAGCCAGCTCAGCACTTTGTGCCAGTACACGTTTCAGGGTTACAGTTATTACGCATTATACTTGAAAGTTAAAAACAACTTTATGATATATTTACCCTCAGATTCCATTGTGAACTTCGACATATTTTTCAAAGGAGGAGACTGGTAGTGGTTAATCCACCTGGTCAACTGGCTCCCTGATCGATTTCACTAATTTCAAGGGGCCGGCAATTCACGTAAAGAAATTAGTCACAGGTTGAAACTATTGGTTTGCATTGATCAATAAACTTCACTAGAGTTTCGAGCTCAGAGAATTAAACACTTAAATTTAAACAACTAAATGCACTGCATGAACTGTACAATAGCAGATATATACAAATATATATCTATATACAAGATCATCCATGGAAGTAATTCCGTCAATGTGCCACCAGCCACTCAGAACCAGGGTACATTTTAATAACCACAAAATAAAAAGGAAGAATTATATTCTACTGTCGAACTTTAATGCTATCTGTAGGAATTTACCAAGAGCAAAGTCAAGTTCAATATTCTTTGTTGTTAATATTTGTAAAAATTGTTCGTTTGGGTCAAGAATAGTGTAGCCCTCTAATCATAAGTTTAGTACATGGATATCATTCCATTTTTTGCACTTTATTAAACAATGAAATTTATCTTCTACCTGATTTAGATCACATTTTTCACAAATTCTTTCGTCTGCAGCCAAGAAAGGACTTTGTTTCTACCTAATTCAATACTAAGGTTGTGAGAGCTAAGTCAAGGTTACAGCCCATTATTCCGACGGTTTACTAGTCCGACGGTTCGTTGGTCCGACAGTTTGTAAGCAAGCAAGTTAATTGAAATCAGGTAGGTCCTATCTGCATACTGTGAAACACTAAGTGAGGAGGGCAAGGTGTCTGAGAAGGGCAAGATGTCAAGTGTGAATTGCAATTAGCAATTATCTATAAACAATGCTGTACACATTATAAGGAAACAATATATATCCTTCAAACATTGACATGATATTAAAAAAAAATTATTAAAAAAGTGTGTTGTTGATATTGATAATATCTGTAGGAATATTACCTCAAACATTGCTGAAATTGATTTAAGTTCATGTTATCACCTTGTGGCAACATTTTTGTGTGAACAATATTGAGTTGTTTTTAAGCTGTCCTGCCAATAATTTTTTCTAATCGGCCCAGCATCGTTTCCATACATGCCACTGTCATTACAACATCGTATTTTAACATTGCCGACATTCAAACAGGGATAAAATTATTTGTTAAATGTGACTTGTTAGAGTTGCTAGCAACTGATAATGATACCATTTTAGAATTTCTGTGACTTTATAAAGCCTTGTAACTCAGTCTGGATTTCGTAACAGTTGCATAACAGTGAAGGTCATGAATTTGACCTTAGCCTACCTATACATTTTATTGCTGAGGCATGTTGTCTAACTATCCGTGGAAATCTTTCTGTGTTAAAGTTTGACACCTAGGACCTAGTAGGTTTTTTAGATCTAACTTGTAATTTCTTAAGAGCTTCCATTTGGTTCTCCGGGAACCATATGTCGCTATTGTATTCGAGTATTGGTAATATGAGTGTGTCAAACAACTACATTAGTACCTTTTTGGCATCAGAGGGCCATGCCGACCCCTGAGGCTATTTAGTAATAGCCTAGGGCTATAGCTGGCTGCTCAAAGCCAGATCTAAAAGTACATGCAGCACCATTTGGTACATAAGTTGAGAGTTACGCATATTTGCCATTATTTGTTGAAATGATGCTTAAATATATTTAAAAGGGCATTGCTTAAAAACAATTAATTGTTTAATATATCGCACCAACTTAAATGCTCTGTAATACAGTGGTAGGAGTACGAGGCAATACATTGTAGTTTATTACCATGGGGAGGGACAACTGATTTTAAAAAGCCAGAAAGCTTATATCAGTGTAATATTACTAAATAGCCTCAGGGGTCGGCATGGCCCTCTGATGCCAAAAAGGTACTAATGTAGTTGTTTGAAAGCTTATAGCGGTGTAATTTGATATTCACTGCTTGTAAAGCAACACAAAGCTTCGTCCAACGTGCATTTGTATATGCATTGCAGTTTATTAAGAAAGGGAAATTGATTTTAAAAAGCTAGAAAGCTTATAGCGGTGTAATTTGATATTCACTGCTTGTAAAACAACACAAAGCTTCGTCCAACGTGCATTTGTATATGCATTGCAGTTTATTAAGAAAGGGAAATTGATTTTAAAAAGCTAGAAAGCTTATAGCGGTGTAATTTGATATTCACTGCTTGTAAAGCAACACAAAGCTTCGTCCAACGTGCATTTGTACATGCATTGCAGTTTATTAAGAAAGGGAAATTGATTTTAAAAAGCTAGAAAGCTTATAGCGGTGTAATTTGATATTCACTGCTTGTAAAGCAACACAAAGCTTCGTCCAACGTGCATTTGTATATGCATTGCAGTTTATTAAGAAAGGGAAATTGATTTTAAAAAGCTAGAAAGCTTATAGCGGTGTAATTTGATATTCACTGCTTGTAAAACAACACAAAGCTTCGTCCAACGTGCATTTGTATATGCATTGCAGTTTATTAAGAAAGGGAAATTGATTTTAAAAAGCTAGAAAGCTTATAGCGGTGTAATTTGATATTCACTGCTTGTAAAACAACACAAAGCTTCGTCCAACGTGCATTTGTATATGCATTGCAGTTTATTAAGAAAGGGAAATTGATTTTAAAAAGCTAGAAAGCTTATAGCGGTGTAATTTGATATTCACTGCTTGTAAAGCAACACAAAGCTTCGTCCAACGTGCATTTGTATATGCATTGCAGTTTATTAAGAAAGGGAAATTGATTTTAAAAAGCTAGAAAGCTTATATCAGTGTAATTTGATATTCACTGCTTGTAAAGCAACACAAAGCTTCGTCCAACGTGCATTTGTACATGCATTGCAGTTTATTAAGAAAGGGAAATTGATTTTAAAAAGCTAGAAAGCTTATAGCGGTGTAATTTGATATTCACTGCTTGTAAAACAACACAAAGCTTCGTCCAACGTGCATTTGTATATGCATTGCAGTTTATTAAGAAAGGGAAATTGATTTTAAAAAGCTAGAAAGCTTATAGCGGTGTAATTTGATATTCACTGCTTGTAAAACAACACAAAGCTTCGTCCAACGTGCATTTGTATATGCATTGCAGTTTATTAAGAAAGGGAAATTGATTTTAAAAAGCTAGAAAGCTTATAGCGGTGTAATTTGATATTCACTGCTTGTAAAACAACACAAAGCTTCGTCCAACGTGCATTTGTATATGCATTGCAGTTTATTAAGAAAGGGAAATTGATTTTAAAAAGCTAGAAAGCTTATAGCGGTGTAATTTGATATTCACTGCTTGTAAAACAACACAAAGCTTCGTCCAACGTGCATTTGTATATGCATTGCAGTTTATTAAGAAAGGGAAATTGATTTTAAAAAGCTAGAAAGCTTATAGCGGTGTAATTTGATATTCACTGCTTGTAAAGCAACACAAAGCTTCGTCCAACGTGCATTTGTACATGCATTGCAGTTTATTAAGAAAGGGAAATTGATTTTAAAAAGCTAGAAAGCTTATAGCGGTGTAATTTGATATTCACTGCTTGTAAAGCAACACAAAGCTTCGTCCAACGTGCATTTGTATATGCATTGCAGTTTATTAAGAAAGGGAAATTGATTTTAAAAAGCTAGAAAGCTTATAGCGGTGTAATTTGATATTCACTGCTTGTAAAACAACACAAAGCTTCGTCCAACGTGCATTTGTATATGCATTGCAGTTTATTAAGAAAGGGAAATTGATTTTAAAAAGCTAGAAAGCTTATAGCGGTGTAATTTGATATTCACTGCTTGTAAAGCAACACAAAGCTTCGTCCAACGTGCATTTGTACATGCATTGCAGTTTATTAAGAAAGGGAAATTGATTTTAAAAAGCTAGAAAGCTTATATCAGTGTAATTTGATATTCACTGCTTGTAAAGCAACACAAAGCTTCGTCCAACGTGCATTTGTACATGCATTGCAGTTTATTAAGAAAGGGAAATTGATTTTAAAAAGCTAGAAAGCTTATAGCGGTGTAATTTGATATTCACTGCTTGTAAAGCAACACAAAGCTTCGTCCAATGTGCATTTGTATATGCATTGCAGTTTATTAAGAAAGGGAAATTGATTTTAAAAAGCTAGAAAGCTTATAGCGGTGTAATTTGATATTCACTGCTTGTAAAACAACACAAAGCTTCGTCCAACGTGCATTTGTATATGCATTGCAGTTTATTAAGAAAGGGAAATTGATTTTAAAAAGCTAGAAAGCTTATAGCGGTGTAATTTGATATTCACTGCTTGTAAAACAACACAAAGCTTCGTCCAACGTGCATTTGTATATGCATTGCAGTTTATTAAGAAAGGGAAATTGATTTTAAAAAGCTAGAAAGCTTATAGCGGTGTAATTTGATATTCACTGCTTGTAAAACAACACAAAGCTTCGTCCAACGTGCATTTGTATATGCATTGCAGTTTATTAAGAAAGGGAAATTGATTTTAAAAAGCTAGAAAGCTTATATCAGTGTAATTTGATATTCACTGCTTGTAAAGCAACACAAAGCTTCGTCCAACGTGCATTTGTACATGCATTGCAGTTTATTAAGAAAGGGAAATTGATTTTAAAAAGCTAGAAAGCTTATAGCGGTGTAATTTGATATTCACTGCTTGTAAAACAACACAAAGCTTCGTCCAACGTGCATTTGTATATGCATTGCAGTTTATTAAGAAAGGGAAATTGATTTTAAAAAGCTAGAAAGCTTATAGCGGTGTAATTTGATATTCACTGCTTGTAAAACAACACAAAGCTTCGTCCAACGTGCATTTGTATATGCATTGCAGTTTATTAAGAAAGGGAAATTGATTTTAAAAAGCCAGAAAGCTTATAGCGGTGTAATTTGATATTCACTGCTTGTAAAGCAACACAAAGCTTCGTCCAACGTGCATTTGTATATGCATTGCAGTTTATTAAGAAAGGGAAATTGATTTTAAAAAGCTAGAAAGCTTATAGCGGTGTAATTTGATATTAACTGCTTGTAAAGCAACACAAAGCTTCGTCCAACGTGCATTTGTACATGCATTGCAGTTTATTAAGAAAGGGAAATTGATTTTAAAAAGCTAGAAAGCTTATAGCGGTGTAATTTGATATTAACTGCTTGTAAAGCAACACAAAGCTTCGTCCAACGTGCATTTGTACATGCATTGCAGTTTATTAAGAAAGGGAAATTGATTTTAAAAAGCTAGAAAGCTTATAGCGGTGTAATTTGATATTAACTGCTTGTAAAGCAACACAAAGCTTCGTCCAACGTGCATTTGTATATGCATTGCAGTTTATTAAGAAAGGGAAATTGATTTTAAAAAGCTAGAAAGCTTATAGCGGTGTAATTTGATATTAACTGCTTGAAAAGCTCCTCTGAATGGACACTTGTATTTGCAGTTCTTTGTTTATGCTCACTAGCACAGCACTCTCACGAAGCATGTATTTAATATACATGTAATTATTATCTCAATATCACAATGTATTGTTGTATATTCTCTATCTTTAATTTGTACCAGCTCGATAAGCATATATGCTTCTTCTGGTAAATAAACATACAAACAAACAATTTCCAGCAGTGTGCCATATCATCCATTATGCATTCAGTCACTCTAGAGCGATGTTGACTGCGCAGTGTCATCCAGCAGAATGAAAGCTGGCTGCTGTTTGACTAGCGCCTCAGGCAGCAATGAGAACCTCCTGTCATTGGTCAACTTTTGTCATCAACCATGGACCACGGTGCATTATGAATTAATCAGCTGGAAGTCAACAAGGTCATTGTTCCTTACTCATTACTTTTGCCTGTCAATGTTATGAAAAAATCTCAAAAAACAAAAGCAAAAAAACACAGGCTCATAAGTAATAGTTATACACCGTTACGAGGGATATAACATTCCAATGTGGGCAGTTATATCCCGAGGCGAAGCCTAGGAATTTAACTGCCCACGTTGGAATGTTATATCCTGAGTTTAAGGTGTATAACTGACTTATACCCAATGCGCATTCAATAGTGGCTTTTTCACAATTTATAATGCCATATTTTAGCTGTAATTGTGGGACTATTTTCATGGATGATTTGATTTTGCGAAGATTGTGATATGGTTCAAACTATGCAACAACAACAGCAAACAAGAAACAACAAATGCTAAGGCAAACAATCCTAAAGAGGATTTAGTCTTTGTTGTGCTTTTAAAACTAAGCAGACCTTAAGGGATTAATTCTGCATTCACATTGTTTGTGTTTGTGTGTTTTTGCTAATCCCTATGTTAGCAGTTGTTCATGAATGATATTACTGCTCCAAAGCCAGGAGATAACATACCGAACTGGCCAGTTATATCCCGGCAAAGAACAATAGAAAAGGGACTACTTTGGATATAAAACTGACTTATACCCAATGTGCATTCAATAGTGGCTTTTTCACAATTTATAATGCCATATTTTAGCTGTAATTGTGGGACTATTTTCATGGATGATTTGATTTTGCGAAGATTGTGATATGGTTGAAACTATGCAACAACAACAGCAAACAAGAAACAACAAATGCTAAGGCAAACAATCCTAAAGAGGATTTACTCTTTGTTGTGCTTTTAAAACTAAGCAGACCTTAAGGGATTAATTCTGCATTGGAGCACGTTGTTTGTGTTTGTGTGTTTTTGCTAATCCCTATGTTAGCAGTTGTTAATGAATGATATTACTGCTCCAAAGCCGGGAGATAAAATACCGAACTGGCCAGTTATATCCCGGCAAAGAACAATAGAAAAGGGACTACTTTGGGTATAAATGAGATTAAAGACAGTTATGAAGATCCGTGAAGTCAGTTCCCAGGTTCCAGTTCCCAGTCAGCTACCAATCAGCTACCAGTAAAGTGAAGTCAGCTCCCAGTTCTAGTTCCCAGTCAGCTACCAACCAGCTACCAGTAAAGTGAAGTCAGCTCCCAGTTCTAGTTCCCAGTCAGCTACCAGCCAGCTACCAGTAAAGTGAAGTCAGCTCCCAGTTCTAGTTCCCAGTCAGCTACCAACCAGCTACCAGTAAAGTGAAGTCAGCTACCAGTAAAATATCTGGGCAAATGTTTGGTCATTGGAAAGTTAGCTATAAAGTAAGCATGCACCATTGTTTGTTGCAATGAATCGCTGATGGAATAGTAGGCAACAATATGTGGTACCATTAGATTGCTGAGGCATTAGGCTATCTAATAAATAGACTGCCACCTTTGTACTAATTTTCAATGTACCCAACTCCCAGTGTTTTATGAAAAGTTTCTCAAAATGTTTAAATTTGCTCAATATATATTTTTTAACTGTATAGTTACCTATCCAGTAAGCACCAATATTTGTTACCATTAAATAGCCAATGGTTTAGGCTATCATTCTAGTAAATACACTATTAAATTTCTGCCACCATTCTATATACCCAGCTCCCAGATTTGTATGTGTCATTTTCCACAAAACAAATTAACTTTGCTTGACAAATTTCTGGTAGCTGGGTAGTTAGCTATCCAGGAAACCCCAATATTTGGTACCATTAGATAGCCAATAGATTAGGTTATCTAGTAAATACACTGACAAATTACTGCTACCATTCTAATTACCCAGCTCCGAGATTTCAATAAGTCGTTTTCTTAAAGAATTGTTACCTTGCTCAATTAATTTCTGGTAGCTGGATAGTTAGATATCCAGTAAGCCCTAATATTTAGTACCATTAAATAGCCAATAGATTAGGCTATCTAGTAAATACACTATTAAATATCTAGTATTATCTACCATTCTATAATCCTAGCTTCCAGATTTGTATGTGACATTTTCCTCAAAAAATCTATACTTCGCTTCACAACTTTCTTATAACTGGAAAGTTAGCCATCCAATAAGCACCAATATTTGGCACCATTAAATAACCTAGGGATTAAACTATTTAGTAAATACTCCACTACTTTTCTTATTTTTATTATTGCCATCTCATGGTGACATTGACATGTCTTAGTTATGTTTGAAAACTCCGACAGAAAATGTGTAAAATAGTATAGTTGTTCCTTTTGCGGGTTTATGACTAAAATTATATGATATTTGTATAATCAGTTGAACATATGGTCTTATACCTAACATCAAATTTACATTTTTTTCACTTGATGAATTACATTTTGACATCATTATAATGCTTTTTTCATACTAATTGAAAATGAAAAAATATGCTAAAAATTGTGTTTATTTACAGAGGAGAAATGTAGAACTAGTGCACTGACTGTAACAACATTCCATACAGTAGTACTCTGTATCACCTAGTTGTGCCTTTTGATATTTAATGATATCATGGTTACCATCATTGTTGTTACTTCTGCGAACTATCAGCCAGCTTGTTTTTACCTATTTCACCACTAGATCCATCCCTACGGTGAACGAAGCCAACATAATTGGGAGTGCATACATAGCAACTGTGCACTTTGGTTGCTACAGATGGCTCCGGTAGCCTCTACGGCAATGACATGACTCCCAGATGCCTCTAGGGCACCTATGGTTGAGCTATAGAATCTTACCGGGACCATCTCCATGGAAAAGATGTGAAGCCAATGGATACTCCTTCTAGACACCTGGTAGCCTCAAAATCTCTACTGTAGCTGTATCGGGAGTGCCTATCATCGCCCATGTGAGAACGCTCCTTAGAGATCTAGAATGATTACTACCTTTGCCGTAGTTACCCCGGCACTCTACTGCAGGTATATCGTACGTTGACCATTGTAGCTGTAGGATAACCTTCAGTGTATCCATCGTAGCTGGCAGTTTGCTGGCTATGTACCTTGGCTATGTTGGCGGTGTGTGTACCTTGGCCCAATTAGCCGTGATGCAATCATCACAGTCAAGGCATCCATACTTCAAGGTATTATGTCATAATCAGGTCACGATACGAGTTTCATACCTTTGATTTCACCCCAGTAATCCATATCTACAGTTGTCACAGTTTTACCTGCTATGTGAGAACTAGGATTGTATTTTTTTTTCCTTATTTTGAAAAACATAGCATGAGATATGTAAATGTGACAACCAAATGGCACAACTGGGTAATATAGAGTAATTGTAAGGTTCAGTGCATTAGTACTAAATTTCTGCTAGGAAAATACAATTTACCACAATATTTAGCGTACTTTCATTAGCATAAAAAAAACCCCATTATAATGGTGTCAAAATGAAATTTATTAAGCAGTGCTATAAATTGATATGATAGGTGCCAAATCATATTTTCCACCAAGCTATGCAAGTATCATATATTATTTTGGTCATGAAACCCCCAAAAAAGCACAACCACGCTATTTTACACATCTTTTGGAAATTACCAACCTAGGAGAGCCAGACAGAATCATATGTCATTACTGCAACTGATGAACCATTGAAGTCCAACATGTTGCACACCCAAAAGGATACAAGTGTCATGGACGGCTACAAAAGGAGATTTACTCTTACTAGCCTGAAACTTCAGAATATTAGTATTATTATATTAGTACATCTAGGTGCAGTAGTTCTGCTCCAGAAATGGGAAAAACTAGAAATTAAAAATATGGCAGTGTATTTAATTGATAGCCTAATCTATTGGCTATTCAATGGTACCAAATATTAGTGCTTACTTGATAGCTAACTATCCAGCTACTAGAAATTTGTTGAGCAAATAAAAAAAATTTAAGGAAAATCACACATTAAATTCTAGGAGAATTCAAATATTTTGAGAAAACTTTAAACATAAAAATCTGGAAGTTGGGTACATTGAATAGTTCAAAGGTGGCAGTCTATATATCAGATAGCCTACTATTCCATCAGCTATTCATTACTACAAACAATGGTGCATGCTTACTTTATAGCTAACTTTCCAATAACCAAACATTTGCCCAGATATTTTTCTGGGAACTGACTGGGAAGTAGAACTGGGAGCTGACTTCACTTTTTTAGGAACTGACTGGTAGCTGACTTGGAAAAGGTTCACTTCAAAGGTTATGCAAATATATGGACCATACCAGCAAATTTAGGATATATGAATCATTTATATCATCAAATGTTGTATATTGCGCAATTGTATATAATACTTTCATGGTAGGACAAGACAGGAAACTTGAGAAACTCAATGAAAGGGCAATACGCTTAGTATGCAATGACTATGAAAGTTTGTATAGTGATCTTTTAAGTAAAACAGGAAAAAGAATGCTTTATGTTATTAGGAAAATCACCTTAGGTGAATTTGTTTACAAGACCCTTCACAATTTGTCACCACCTGTTGAAAGTCTGTTTTTCATGCTGCAAATTACACATTACAATAATTAGTATGGTATGAAATCCATAGTAAATCAAGGTGCTTCAGCATGGAATGATTTACCTGTTCAAATTAAAGAAATTGATGAATATGCAAACTTCAGACAATTGTTCAGAAACAGTAACTACTGGAATAACTGTCAATGTGGATCTTGTATTTTTTTTTATACAAAATAACCTGTAACTTTACTAAGAACATTATATGTCATTTCTCATATAATTTGTAAATATTTGTCATCTTGTTGTTATTTTATTTGTCAGTTAAAAGCTACTGTAGCTTATGTTCTTTGTTTTATTGTCATCACCGACTGTAAATAAAGTTTTATCTTATCTTATCTTATCTTATCTTGGAACTAGAACTGGGAACTGACTTCACATTAATAGAAGTTGGCTGGTAGCTGACTGGGAACTAGAACTGGGAGCTGAGTTCACTTTACTGGTAGCTGACTGAGAGCTGACTGGGAACTAGAACTGGGAGCTGAGTTCACCTTAGTGGTAGCTGACTGGTAGCTGACTGGGAACTGGAATCTGGGAACTGACTTCATGGATCTCTTTTTCACTAGAGAATTTGTGCTACAATGTGATTTTTAATGACGCTTTTCACGAGGGATTAACTCGCATTTCTGAAAAGCTATCAGTGATCTGACACAACTGCAATGTTCACAGACAACTGATAAAACAGCATTAAACCGTGACCATGTAAACTATTTCAGAACTGTAATATATATATATATATGTCGAAATGGGGCCTTTTCACCATGAAAATGGAAATTCACAGGCCACCTTCTTTTTCTCGAGCTTAAAAACACTGACATCAATTTATCTATCAAAATATTTATTACAAACACAGTGAAGAAAAAAAATACAGTTTATCCTAGATGCAACACTGCATATTTTTTTTTTTTTTGCACAATCTTCATATAACAAAAATCAAGCAGGCAATTCAGCCGAGTGACACAGCATATTTTATGATAATTTCCCTGGACCTCTCAATCCCTCCCACATACACAAAAATTCATCACTCAAAAAAAGCAGTCTTTTGTGATTTTGTCTAGCAGCAATTAGTTCTGCAATCTGTACAATGTCTTTTTTAGTCACTTTCCCTCATCGACATCCTTTTGAGAAGGAGGTTGCATCATCAGGTCAGCCCATGAATGCCCCGTTTTGCGTTGTACTTGGCTGGTGAACACGTGCTCCAAAATTTCCATTTTAGTGGAACGATGTATGTCGTGCTCGATAACTTCATAGCCGTACTTCAGATCTCATCGGGGAGCCCTTGACGCTTTCTTCACAATCTTCTTGAGTAGGGAATAAAGTGTGTGACTTCATTCCTCGCTTCTTAACATCACTGATAAGCCTTGACTGTAGTAGCCTCCTCTGGATTAACAGCATGTCCCTCGCCATCCTTGGGGGGAGTAATGATGACCTGGTATATTTTCTCCATCGCACCATGTAGTTTTTTGTACTCTTCCTTACATAGATTAATAGTCTTGCTGTGGTGACATTCACTGACATCTGCGAGTTTTTCCTGTTCAGTCTTTGGGTATAGAAAAGAGACATAGTGTATTGCCTCCTTATCACCCCTCTGAAACTTTGTGATCATCACAAACTGCCTCTTCATCAGGCCCGCTTGTTTCGCTTCACCATTCAACAGTGCCTTGTCAAGTTCAGTTGACGACTCCTTTAGCTTCTCAAAGGACTTCTTGGCAATATGGACATTCCTCCATTTGGAGGTATCACAGCTGTAGCGTGACGCTGTGATGTACCCTGACTTGTATTGCTGGGCAGCATGAGCTATAACTTGTGTGTGCTCTGACAAGCAGAGTCATTCCACTGGATCCCTGAGAAGTCTGAGTGTTAAGCTAGCTTGATGTCATGGTGTTGCTTGGTCCGTATATATCTTTTTTCAGCGCTTGTGAATGCTTCATGGAACCTAAGGAATTGTTTATTGAATTTAATTTAATAATTATTGAATTGTTTATTGAATAAAGCTACTCTTCCCAAAGGCTTAATGACATGCTGCTTTAGGGAAGAGTATTGACTGGCGGGTATACTCACCACTATATGTTAGGGGCTCGGCATTTAAACTAGCTCGAGTACATTCATCACAGAGACGTCCACCCTTTAGGACATAGCATCAGGAGCACATTAGGGCACATCCAGTCAATGTTGTCATGGCATTGAGAGCATCGACCAATCACAGTTCAAGAATGAATGTCATATGCGTAGAGGGTTCACTCCTCACCTCCTCTTCTTTGACAATGTTGGCGCAGGCAGCATTATTCCCATTACCAAGAGACAAATTGAATATGCATATGATGATGACAATATACAGAATTACAACTTGACAAATAAAAATCACTTAATTTTTCTGTACCATTTTACCAAATATCTTCCATGGACTACTGCTACTACTACTCCTAGTAGAGTTAACGTCCACATTGTCCTCTATTAATGGATCCTGGAAATGCTCAGTATTTTCAAGTTTAACCTCTGTAGGAGCCTCCGAGATGTATTTTTTTGTGATATCCTCACCCTCCATCGCTGTGAGGTAAACTAAAATGAAATACTACACGTATATTATTATTATTATTATTAGTTTTTAATAAACTTGTACTCAATGCCACCTGCAGGCGTGAGTCTATTCACACTGAAATACTTAATAATATGCAATATTATTTATTTTAACGCCTGAGGAGGGTGTTCAAGTCTATTTACACTTTGTAGTGTGCCCTGAGCATGCTGAGGGCACAATGTAATGTCTTTGATGTAGCTGAGCTTAAAGGGGCTGTATCCCTTGAAATGAGTTTGCTGGCCATTCTCATATTTTGTCTTCTATAGCTAGATTACCTACCACATATCATCATTCTGCCTCAATAAGATGAATAAACCCAATAGTATCTAAATAATTTGACAATCCTTTTGACCAGAGCACACAATGACTGGCCATTGACAGTTTTCCTTGGTGTTTTAATATCTGTCAACCTTTATTCTTTTCTTTATGTGTCTGTAAACACTTTCTTTGGCTTCTCTATGTTGATGAGACATCCCCAAAAGCACACAAACACTTGTTTACAACAAATTCCTAGTAGAAAACAACCTGTCCAGCTTGACCCAGGTAGCAGCTGACTCAGCAACAGTAGCAAATTTAAATCCAGCAGAATTTTGGACCCGTGGGTCCAAAATTCAGCTGCACTAATAACCTCAGATTACTCCATAAAGGTTTGTTTTCTTGCATTCTTAGTTTGATGAATGGATAAGTTACTCTTTCTACTTCATTGCTGTATATATCACAAAATAAGCAAAATTTAGGGATACAGCCCCTTTAAATAGCCCCAGGGGTCGGCATGACCCTCTTATGCCAAACAGGTACTATTGTAGTCAAACATTTCTATGCTCAATTTTGGTGGTAGATAGCCAACTGTGGACTTAATCTTTTCTTTAAGAGCATACATCGCTTTTTGTGCTTGGGTTGTCAAATGCTCATACATTACTTGGTGTATGTTGCTCGAGTTACTAATTACATGACCCAGATATTTTTTGAGTTAACTACTTCTAGTTCCTCATTTTCAACAATGAAGGCATGACTATATTGGGATTAGATATTGCCACATTTATGGAAGGTCATAACTTCACTCATCTGAGAGTTAATTATTAAATGCCATTTGCTACAATAAGCTTCAAGATCTTTTAACAGAGTCTGAATCTCATCAGTTCCGAAGGGGTGGGGGCCTAGCTCAGTGGTAGCACGCTGGGCTTCCAACCACTGGGTCCCGGGTTCAATTCCCAGTCGAGCCTAAGTTGGATGACTGTTTCATCCTTCGTCTCATTGCCATGGTCTCTGCCTGTCCTAATTAGCCCATCAGGTGCAGAAATACAGGACGTAAAAACCCTAATCCACCACCACTCATCAGTTCCGAAATTAGGACAAGGTCATCAAGAAACCCTAAAAGTTTGGTTTAGGTATTCACACATGTCTGATAAATACAGATTAAATAGTTTGGGATTAACTATCCCACCTAGAACGTCATGGTATGTACCTGCTGGTATGTATCAATGTATGTCCTTAATTCACCATGCCATCTAACTGTAGCACTAGACATGTTGAACATACTTTGCATCATTTTTACAAGCTTACCACCATAGCCTTTCTTTATCATTTTGTAATGTAGGATCCGACGTGGCCCATGGGGCCAACATTAATCCGATAACAGATGCTATCTGGGTTACAGTTTTCAAATCTTTCATGTTTCAAACTCAGTTGACCTATAATTTGCATTATGCTAAGCGTATGCTCACAGTTTTCCTATATACTATTCAGAACAAACAGATCAAATTTCATAAAAAAATTAACAAACTTGGTCATCATATAAATTGTTGCATTTCTTTTTTCTTAATTCAGTTTATGAATATATATTATTGTAATTTTGTACTGGGGCCATGTTTGATTAATAGGGAACATTGTATTCTTACAATTTCATATAGTTGATATGCTTCAGTGAACAAGTTCTGAAGTGCTTCACTGCACACTGGTGTTTTGAAATGTTTACCTGTCTTTGTTGATACTTAATTAAACAACCATGACAATGTTTGAGTTTGAAAAAGAGTAGTCACTTATATCTTTGTGGATAATACTATTTTTTTTTATGTCTATATGATTTCATCCAGCTTTATAATTCAATTTAATGAACTGAATATTTAAGGAAGGCCCTGTGGAAGAAAAGCACCTGCTATAGAATTATTTTCATAAATTTTTCATTTGCAGAAGAAGAAAAGAAAAATGTACGTGTCAATTCTACCGCAGTCTTCTTATTGTCAGTCCTAATATATTTTCACTACATGGTCACTTTTGTTTTAATTTTGTATAAATTAGCAATAGACAATGACCAGCCTGCCAATAAAGTTGAATCACAAGAGAACTGAAAGTTGTCATGTGTTAGGAGTGTACTAACTTCTGTAAGATACTGTATCAGGGTCATTATTAGGATTGGCCCAAGTACGGTATTATACATTTTTTGATTTTTTTTACTGAAAAATCATATGATGAATAATATGCATAACTCAAATGCCTGAAGAGTTGGTGAATGACATCAAACACATTTAATGAAATAGCAATATGAGCTAGCAGCAACTATTTACAATGTACCATTTTTCCCCACACTGTAATTACATTATGTATTAGCTCCTTCTCGTAGTAAAATGCTGAAAGATCATTTGAGTAATGTCATGATAATGATATTGGAAATAGTTACATCTCAGAATTTATTATTATGATATCTCATAATGTTTTGGAAATATCACACTGATGTTATCACAGAGGAAATATACAGAGGTAACGGTCCAATGCTTAAGGTGCTGAGCGAAGACAGGTCTATTCAATAAATACCTTAATGGTTATAGCAAATGTTTTACTAGTTTACGCCTGATGAACAGATATCCCAGGACAGGACAGCTGGATCAGTCGTTTTGATATGATGTAGACTCTATTCATGCCTCATCCATTATCATTTGCACATAATTATATGACCTCAGTTTCAGTGCAATTGACCAGTATGACGTAATCCGTCAATAAAACTCGCAATGATGTCGAATGCCATAGTAATTTTCAGTTTGTTACATGAAAATGCTTAGATTCGTTGATTTGTGGCACAATCACATGTAAGTGGCAGCACCAACTGAGTCGTCTCGGAAGTCGTAGTCCGCTTGATGGTACCGATACTTTTTGAATGCTCGGGCATTTCCGGAACCTCCAAAGCCCCGTCCTCTGAAGCAAGGTCCAAGAAATACAGCCAAGACACAGAGCATTAGAGGGATGCAGACTGATGCAAAAGTAATGCCAATCATGGTACCCGTTGACATGACATCATTCCATTCGAGGACACATTTGAAATCATCGCGCAACACAGAACTGGAAAAAAAGGCGGAGAATGAAAGGAGTTTTAAAGATTTGAAGAGATATGAATACAACAGTGCCCAAATCTAGGCAAAAAGGAATGAATGGGTCACACAAAATGATTTATTATTGCATCCACTATAATGAAATAACATGGGACAATTAAATGGCACCATTAAGTTTTGTCACCAAGAGACTTATGTATCTATTACATAATTTCATCATTTCCTGACTTGGACAATGAGGCGGCTACTATGTATACAATAAATTTCTTGAAATAAACTCCAGAGGTTGTCGTTCTGCTGTATTCACCTACAGTTAGTTTCTTAAAATACGGTCAACTCTAGCTGTCTGTAGCGACCTGGCTGTTGTCTAAACATGCTAAAGCCAGCCGCTATAGCTAATAATCGGCTTACATCTATCACCAGATAAATATAAACCTGGTAAATGTAAGAAATTAATGTAATATATCATAAATATGTACTTTTAGATCCGGTTTTGAGTAGCCAGCTATGATAGCTTTGTTTAGGTTCAATTTGACGGGCTGTTTTTAATGAAACTAACTGTAACAGCCTCTGGAGTCTCCGAGTCTATGATTCTGCTGTAATGAAAATGCATGCCCATAATCTATACAGTTGAATAACTACATGTACTAATAGCAAGAACGGTAAATTATGTACACGCTCTTTAAGTTAGGAATGAAACTGACTGATAATCCCTGGCCATCTGGTTAAGTGCATTGCCATAGCTGGCGCTGGATAGGAAGGAAGTGGCATCTTGAATTACACTCTCTGCACATGCGCTTGTCAGGTGCTTCCTGGCTGCACTTCCTGCAGATGCATACACCTGCAAAATACAATAAAAAAAACTTACAAATATTACGATATTTCTACATTTGACCATTTACCTCAGCTGCAATATATGGTGGACACTTATTGAATGCTGGCAAAGGTCACTGTGAAGCTTGCACAGTGACCGAGCAATTAGGTTCTGTACTGGACGCAGGACTTGTGGTTCCTCGATAGAATCCTGATCTTCATTCATATATGTGCTCTGGTCTTGGACGATGTGCATATAAGTGCTATTTACAATATATCTTTAGGTTGCAGGCCGACATATATACTGCTTGCAACAAATTACTTATCAGCTGCTGGCCGACTTGCTGCCTGCAGTGGATTTACAGTACCATCACTTATAGTCCTTTATTTTGTTTACTACTAAGTAGTTGCTGGCCATTTTACTGCCTGCAAGATATAATAACCGTATCTATATGCAAAATATTTACAATATATACAATTTAACAATTTGTTGTTGGCTGACTAGCTGCCTACAACCGCGCTTGGTAAAGCAAATAACTGTCAGGATACGATCCTAGAGTAAGTCCCAAATTTCAGAGATCGGAGACAGGATTGAGAGGAAATACCTTGAAACTAGATAATGACCAACAACCTGGAATTGAGGATAAACTTCTTTACAAACAGAATAGGTGACCCATAGAATAATCTGCAAGATAGTGTTGTAAATGCACCAACCCTAAATTAATTTAAGATTAGATTGGACAAATTCTGGAAAAATCACCTACACAAGTATGATGCATTGGAGTAGTAAGCATTAAGTATTTATGAAAACCCATATACAGAAGGTTGTTAACTAGATGCGAGTGAAAACGAGATTTTATGACTCCTTATGTATAACAATTTAACTATGCCATGAAGAATCTTATAGCATTCAATCATGTCCCCCCTCAACCTTAAAGCGAGCGACACCTGGACATCGTGAATATGATTAAATGGTTAAGACATTTCAAAGTGCATATTAAAAGATAACTGATTGTAATCAAGCTTGCACAGATGAATGCAAACTTACATTTTAATCACAGTTACATAAAATCAACGCATTCAGGGCTGAATGTGCCTACATGTCATCCACAAAGCTGGGATATATTATATGTTAAGTTAGTCATAATAAAATGAATAAATGACACGACTGACCTTTCTGTCATGGACAGACAGAACGAGGACTATGTCATTGCCACATCTTGAGAAAGACCAAGTTGTGGCTCTCAAATACTCTGCCCAGGCCTGCACCTCCCTCTGGGCTGTTTGTGAGGGCGACTCTCTAGAAAATAAAAGACATTTAAACAATTTAAACAATCTCTACTGCCCAGCTAACAAGGAATATAGTAATTTGCAACGTTGCGCAGGTTGCAGGTAGGTTAAGTCTTGACGCAAGACTCTCAATCAGGCCTTTCCACAGGAGAGGGTCTTGGGAAATTCGCGGGACCAACAATCCCAGTGGGGGAGCAAGGAAGTTGACTTCGCAGAAAAGTGTACATCAATCATAACGATACAATGCGACAAGTGCCTGTACATAATTAAACGATGCAGCATCATTTAGGGCAAATGTGCCCCCTTACAATCAAACATATTTTATTAGAATGCATCCACTTAAAATGCATAAGAAGACCTTTGTTTCTAGCCAATACCTTACAACATCTCTTTGCAAGATATCCAACTCAGACAATTATTGAATTTTTACATGTTTCTACTACCATATATGGATAATTAATTTTAACCTAGAGAGCTTCCACATAGCCCAATCAGGTGCTGATGAGGCGTTAAACAAAAACACATACACACACACATGACGCGGCCTGAGGGTCTGGATTCAGACTGAGGTAGGTTAGTTGACTCGAACGTTGCATGATCGTTCTAGTAACGTTGTCATTATAACAAACACCAGAGAGAGCTCTGAGGAAGATTACATTTAGATTTTTTGTGACAAACGTATAATAGAGGATTCCGAATATACTACAGCAGATTTTTTCAACTACAAAAATCTAATTGGGTGCTAAAACTTCACAGGATGTCATCTCACAATGTCGCATACTCAATTTCAAAATTGATCATTATAGTATATTGTATATATTTCCAACGTGACATTGTGAGATGACGTCCTGTGGAGTTTAGCTTCCAAGTATACGATATTAGGTTCCAAGTCAATGAAATTGGCTGTAAGACAGGTCCGACATGCATCATAACACGTGAACAGCTGGTGAAGGACTTACTCAGTGTCGACGTAGAACTGCATCTTCGGCAGGATGGCCACTGATAGTCTGTATCCACTACAGCTGGAGCTGCAGTTCCTTTTCCTGCAGTTGCAATTAGGTTCCTTACAGATTTCTTCTAACATTTTGTCAAGGCGAGAGACTGGAAATTAAATAATATCCAATTATCATACTCTCCCAGTACTTATGACAAACTCCATAATTAGAATGTGATAAACAACATCAGATATATTGTCTTAAACAAACTTTAGTGACATAATATTCAACATGTACAGAGAAAAAAAAGATTTGATCTAGGATTTCAAAGTTGTCCCAGTGCTCATGAAGAGCATAGATCCAATCGAAAGTCAGCTTTTGTTATTTAGGTAAATATTCTTTTTTTTAAGCAGTCAATACCTTTGACAAAAAAAGTGAGCAAACAGTTAACTAAAACTGTTGCTCACAAAGTTTACATAAACTCAGTAATTATGATGTTTTATTTTTGTAACATGCCTTACAATTGATTGACTACAAAATTGTCTTGCACCAACTTAAGAGTAAACAAAAAATTAATAAATAGCTAATAAGATGTTTTGTGGTAACATTTGGCGAGAGTGTTTTCAAATGCAAACAGTCGTTTTGCTTTTTACGTTCATTATCAATATGAACTCACAGTATTGGTGGTCCAACATGGAAATATTAAAACTAATTTGCTAATTACATATATTTATGTTATTCTAACAGAAGGCTTCCTTGCTATGTTATAATTCAATGTCCAATGTCAAGTGTACAGAATACTACAGATGTACAAGACAAAACTCAGTCTGATAAACATAAGAATTAAACGAAGCTGTAAACATCCGAAAGGCACTGGTTCAATTCCAACAGCTCTCAAGAGTGACTGATTGGTCGATGTCAGATGGCAAGGTCCAGTTCTCTGAGGTAATTGTTTGCTGATTAGGAAACACGTGGTGCTCAAAGGGTTTGTATTGCAGTATTTTCTCGATTACAAGTTGTCAAAATACAAGAAAGTTAGTTAATTGTCATGGGTGCCGAGGTAGTGGATAAGGTGTTGGACTCGTACGCGCATGGTCGTGGGTTCAAACCCAGCCACGGCATGGGGAACTAACGAAATCCTCCTTGAACCACTGCCCAATACTACTTCTGGCCATTGCATTTTTCGGGCCTTATGTTATTGACAAAATAACGAGTTTAGCTAGCAGTTGACTATCATGAAGCCCATATATTTCTGCTGGCCATTTTCCAGAGTTAGTGTCCACTCATCCAGTGCCTCGAGGAGGTTAGTAATGCACTTCCTTGATGTTGGTTGTGATCTAGAAGCTCAAATCTATCAAACTTGTCCATGATTTGCATGGTTCCTAACTTACAAAAGGTCAAAATACATCGACAAAATCAGGATTTGAACCCATGGACAGAGTAGGTATTCTACTTTTAAACTAAAACAACCACTGCTGCAGATATAGGCAAATATATATCACACATTTCGTCTCGACAAAATATATTTTGATCAGATTTAGATGTGCCAATCTCCCTTATTTCATTGCTGTGTAAGCGATGAGAGAATTATAAAAACTAGGGGTCGATGCCATCACCGATTTCCCATGATGCTCTTATTATAAACGACAAGAGTAAACAGTTCCCTCTAGCGGACTGCAAGACAAACAGGTAGGCCCCCTGGGGCTCATCTTCCAATCAGTCAGACCAGCATGATGTATTTTGTTTCAGCAACAGCTATTATTAGACAGCAGCTAGACCATCTATCAGTGGCCATGCGCGGCCTCCTATGTATGGTACATAGTCTCCATAGACTGTGTAGTGGCTTGGAGTCCAACCAATGTTACACTCTTACCCTTATGGGTGGTGTCTTTTTACTTGCCCCAGCTCAGACACCGAGTCCAATGCACCACCACTCACAACTGGGATTGAGCTCATAATTCAAGTAGGTCAGGATTCCAACCCAGGACTTTCAGAAGAAGCTGGTCAACGTGAAAACTGACAATTACCACAGGGCTGAATTTGGCACTATATACAAATCAGGGCCGTACCCTTTTGGCTATTCAAATTAGAGATTTTCTGTAGAATTAACGAGCTGTGTACAATTAATGATATTACTCTTCGTACTGAATCTAGCATGCATGTATACATGAGGGCAAGCCTGGCTTGGGGGCCACGAGATTTGACAGTGATGTACACAAACATGCTATGTATTTCCGGTAAATGGTCTCATAAACGGAAGCCTATGTCCCAATGGACCATCGCTCTGGCAGCTACATGAATAAAACATCCACCCTTTCCTAACACAGTCTGTGCCACTCTGTGGAGCTTCTAACAAATGAACATAAATTGAGGCATTTTTACAAGTTCAGCCTTCTTTGGTATCTAAAGCAAACGCTGTCGTATGTAGAGGTGACTTGTCGTCAAGATCATCCTTGGTACAGTACTACCCTTACTGTTATAATGAGGTCCTTTTGAAAGAGTGTCCAAAAGTTGCTATTGTAACGTAAGGTAAGTTTCATTCACCCAGGGAACCTGTGCTGGAGTGGTTTCATTAAAAACGGCCTCAAATTTAACCTAGACAAAGCAAGACAACTTTCGCTGTATCATATGTATATGATGCTACCTACCACTAACCAGAACTGTCTAGCTATAGCTGTCTACTCAAAGCCGGATCTCAAGGTATATGCAGCACCAAATTAGATAAATGTCATACATTTACCAAGGTTTATATTTTTGGTGTAAGCCGACTATAAGCTAGGAGTAGACTGAAGTGGCTGGCTTTAGCCAGTTATAGCTAAAGAAACTTACTGTACACGTAGCCTTAAGAGTGATTCCATGTTTTACCTCTGAGCCGCGAATTTCCACAACCAGTTAACGATGTACTTCATCTTGGCAATTTACTTTCAGAGGAAGACCTCCCTGCAGTTCTGCAGAAGTTTCATTGACTACATCAACATGATAAATGATTTATATTTCACTATCTACAATTAAGCCTGATATATATCACCACGATAAGCGGTACGCAACTTAGTAGGCTTTCTACATCTATTTTATCCTATCCTATCTGTATCCCATCCTATCCCTATCCTATCCTATCCCATCCTATCCTATCCTATCTTATCCCTATCCCTATCCTATCCCTATCCTTATCCCTATCCTATCCCTATCCCATCCTATCCTATCTTATCCTATCTTATCCTTGTCCCTATCCCATCCTATCCTATCCTTATCCCATCCTATCCCTATCCCACCCTATCCTATCTTATCCCTGTCCCTATCCCATCCTATCCTATCCTTATCCCATCATATCCTATCCCTATCCCATCCTATCTTATCCCTATCCCATCCTATCCTATCTCTGTCCCTATCCCTATCCTATCCCTATCCATCCTATCCTATCCCTGTAAGAAATTGTTTAACAACATATTAATTTGGCAACCAGATCTCAATATTCCCATGCCACATCGAATTTTCCTGCCATGTTTCTTGCATGCTTCCTAGAATTATGCCAATCAAATTGCACTGGAAATTCCTGGACTGGATTCAAAAATGTAGATATATCTACAAAGGATACATCTTTGACAGTTGGGAAAGTGGAAGCTAGAAATTCCTAGCACTGAAAATACTTCATTCCACTCAGTTAAGTACAAATCGGAGTTTAGCTTCAGACTAGCCATTAAGATTGCTAGTTTGCCAAAAAGATGGAATTGTGTCTATAATTTGGCCTTATTTCTGATGTGACATCTATAGTGCTGCTGTGACATATTGACCAAAGCTACATCAACAGCATAGAAATGTATTTATCTATTTCTTTATAAATTTATTTAATATAGTTTAAAACTGTAGCAAAACCAGCAGGAGCTGTTTTTCCACAAGCTCTCATTGACAAGAGTACCAGACTTGTGTGATAGCATATTTGATAGTCAATAACAGAGTTTTGTAGGATAAGGAAAAATTCTACTCTTATAATGATATAATTGACCTGTAAATATATATGTATATATATTATAACAATAATAAAACATTCCCCAGAATGGGATTTTTACCCTAGTTCCCCCAGCCCTACCCAGCAGACCAATGCTTTAGATGGAACTTCCTCAACTCTCTGAGGAGCATCCAGCTGCCGCATCGTGCTGCGCCATCACTGAGCAATCCAATGCCATCTAAGCCTATAGCCAACTTCCCCATGTACACCTGGGTGGAGTGAAACAGTGGTTGAAGGAGGATCTGCTCAGTTCTTCCATGCCGTGGTTGGGTTTGAACCCAAGGCCATGTGCATATAGTCCAGCAGATACTGAGGTGAACCCTCAAATGTTGTCTATAGTTTTGATCTTGGTGTCATTTGAAATCTGAGAATGTATAGATTAAGAATCTGCCGGGTGAAAAAATAATCAATTTCTGACATTGCAATATAGGTCTTAGATCCTCTCAACTGCCAGTAACAGAAATATCATTCATTACATTCATGTAAATGTCATGTCCGGCTGAAGTAACAAGTATCTCCCCTCCTAGTTGTAATAGAAGCACAAATACCGTCTCTACACCTAGGTTTTTGGGGTTATAGAATCCATTCCAGGTATGGTTATTAATTTCAGACTTATCAGTAACAGTGATATCATGCATTTTATCCAGCTACAAATTGATTGACAACACATCCTCTCATTATTCAGATTGAAACATACACTGTTAGTCCCTCCACAGAATCAATTGATTGCGCGTAAATTTGTATTATGTCACCAAAATATGATAGTTTTAATGGCAGTGCCTAAGATAACTGGATTGATGCTTGCCTGATTAAAGTACGGATTGACAAACATTGCCAAGTTTCATCGGAAATATCAAACAAAAATTTCTCCCTTTAAGGCTTAACCCACAAAGTACAGTGAAGATAACTCACAGACCTGGTAGTATAATTGCACTGATGACTAACATGACAGTCAAAGAGGAGAGAGCAGATCAAGGGTTGGTCTTGGTTTTATCTCATACAATTGTCCCTCGTTTAACATGGCATCGTTTATCCAGTTCCCTCTATCCACACATCTGAGGTTGGGAACGGATATATATCCCATTTGTCTGGTTCTGTCAGCTTCTGCAAACGCCTGGCCATTTGCGCATAGAAATTAAGCTTGTCAAAGTTAATTGCTTCACTTATCTGCACATCCAACTCCCACATGACTGGAACCATTGTTAAAACAGATGTCAAAGGAGCGCGATGCATTGCACTAGACAGTGTTGAGCATCAATTGGTCTTTGTTTAAGAAAAAAGGATACTGCTTTACAATTGCAATTAAGATTAAATGGCTATTAAGCTCTAGGATTGGCTATATCAAGACTTAGTTAGGTAACCTGATTTTAAAATAAAAATGGTGCACTTCTCTCCCTTGACCAAGTGACTAGTTTTTGCTGAATCAGGCACAACTAATATTATCAAGTTTTACTAGAGATGAGCATCCTCTGTTCATTAGATTAATGACATCCTATAACACGATAAGGTTATCTCAAGGCTGTTTCCTGATTGTACGCTGAAATTTCTCCGAGGATGATAGTCAGCTGGCCTTGGTTTCTGTTATATTTACGACGCTTGAAGTTAATATACTGAAATGAACGAATGTGATCAGCATTCCTCGAAAGTTACAGCCAAGCAAATGATCCTGTCTCCGGATTGTTTATTGAGAGGCCAGTCCGTTAAGATGACCAGGCATGAGACATTGCCGGAAAGCTCTAAAACAGGTCCGAGAGAAAGATTTTTCTTCAACTACTCATCCTCAGTTCCTCAATCAACCACATGACTTCCTGACCGCAAGCCAGACGATAGCAGCGTTCAGGTGGGTCAGGCATCTAACGTCTTAGAGTTGGAAAATCCCCCACAGAGAAGAGCTCTTTCTCTTCTGTCTGGTCTAGTAATTGAGTAGAGGTAATGAAGTTAGTGGCACTTACCCCCCAAGTTTATTGGCATTTATGCCTCTGCCCACCCCAATTGGGACCATAATACAATCTACTTCTCCGCGGCTGCCATGTTATCTCGTAAATATTTACAGACGTCAGCCTACAGCATTTGTTGCAATAGTATACATATGTGCTTCCTTTTGTTTGCATCACAAGACGTAGAATATGAAACTCCACCAATAAGAATAAAATCTTCAGTTTGCAATAACTAATAAATGAATAGATAAAGTAAACCTCTTGTTTCAGGCACACTCAGGTGGTCTCATGTTATACTTACGAACAGTCAAATCAAATTGATTGGGATGTTGTATAAGTTAAAACCAACTCACTAATAAAACCTTCTTACCATTGGATCATAAATTTTGCCTTTGAGGTGTTCTGCGAAGAACGTCATGGATTGATTTCTTGTATGTCCATGTCTGTACAAGAATCCTTCAGCAAGCGTTCATACCATAACTATTAGACCACTTCAATAAGATCATCAATTTCGGCAAATTTATTCAATTTATAGTATTTTACATATACTATACCAACATTGAGGGTATTTCACCTGTGCACTGGGGTGGGGGGCCTAGCTCAGTGGGTCAGCCACTGGGTCCCGGGTTCATATCCCGGTCGAGCCTATGTTGGATGGCTGTTTCATCCATCATCTCATTGCCAGTCTTAATTAGCCCATCAGGTGCAGAAATACAGGACGTGAAGCCCTATTCCACCCACCACATCACATTAGCACTAATTAAGGATTGTCTAAGTGGAGTGGCTGCATTGTATGTGTGCAATGCACACTGTATCCGTTTATCATATTGTTAATGGAGAGTGTCTAGGTTGTGCAAGCTGAATGCTAATCAAATAGCTTGACATTTCGTGTGTTTATTCAGTAGGTCTCCACAAACGAAGTTCAATACATGGTCTTGACAGCATAGAAGACCCATCTCATGCAGCCAGATAAACAGACACCATTGATCGGCCTATCGACTGACCAACGCAATAATCGTCAAGTTACCCACAATGCCACTGCTCCATTGTCCTCAATGACCGCAGTGGATTTTGACCTAAAACAGCAGGGTTGTATGAGGACACATTACGTACAATAAACCCCAAATATGCTTGTACAAACAAGACAATAACTTGTACAAACAAGACAATGTACAAAAAAGACAATAACTTGATACATTGTCTGGTGTATCTCTTTTTGAAGATGGCCCAAGTACTGTTTCAATGATTATATACTCATCGATATATCATTTGCCTTATTGCTTTTTTCTTTAATAATTATATCAGGCTCTTGTTAAAAAAAAAAAAAAACAATAACAAAACTCAAGTATATAGCTGAGTAATATATAAAAAAAAATATAAAGAAAGCAGTCAAATGATCCATAACTGAAATAGCCTTGTGTCATATTGAATATTCAGTCAATGATCAAGCTTGGGCATTTAACAGAGAGTAAATTTCTTTGATATTAGATATTCATTGATTGTTCAACCTGGCACTAATAGTAAATCCGTCTAGTCTAGATTTAGACCACATCACCAACAAACTCAATATCAACGTATATATACTAATTTGAAATTGATATTGCATAATTATATCTTTGAATATTCAATATCAAAAAATACTATAATCTCTTTTGAATACTTGACAATTGATTCGCCATATGTGTCCGAAGTACAACTGCAGCCTTTCTTTAGATAACACATTTCCATTGACACCTTCTGACAGGCAGTTCTCTTACACCTTTAGCTGCAGGTTTCTGATAATAGCACTTGCGTTGATGGTATTTGAATGATATAAGGAAATGCATGAAAGTAAATTGCCAGAAAATACGATTGTCTTACCATCTTCATGGGATAAGACCCGACTGGGGTCACAAACAAATGACCTGTGATTCCTTCCACATCTGACAGGTTGGCTCCATGGATTAGGAAAGGTCTGCCTGGTCCATGAAGACCGCAATAGAGTGTAGTTGACATGGGACCGTTCTATGTTGTTGCTGCGGTGACTGTCCTCAGTGAATCTAGTCAGGTTCAGATGTGCAGTAAATGCAGGAAAATATGCCACACTGAGAGTGAATGCCAACAATCTAGAAAATGTCAGGGCAATGCCTGAAAATGCCATGTTATGGTTGAAGTACTCCATTTGTGGTAATGTAAACAGTGTTACCAGCCGATGTGAAGTGAGTTTATGAGTCAAACTCACGCGTGGGTCATTTTGATGTCCTTTGAAACTTGCAGGTCCTTGGCGGACCCCTCAAATTATAGATCTACCTTTAGTTACTCAACAACATATTCTTCGTCTGAACCCACATATTTGTTTGGTCACATAAACCTTATTGTTATCAGATTATCAATTGACCAATGCGAGATATTCCTTGTAATCCTTTGTCACATGTAAACTATACAATCCTTCGATGTTGTGAAAAACAATGAGATGTCTGAAGAAACTAACAGCAGCATGAAAATGATGCAGCGTCAGCACACTTCCATCTCTAGATGGTGTCCCAAGGAGATTTAAGGCCTGTTCTAGTCTCCTTTGCTACGGAGCTCTGTTTCATCAATAAAGATGCGTCCCCTGTAGCTATGGCGTTGGTTTGCATACAGGCGCTGTGAGCTGGCTGGCTGGCTGCTTGTTTCCAATGGAACAAAATCAATAGCACGTGCCACAAAGACCGTCCCACTGTTCCAATTCACATGTGCCCCAGCAAACTGGCATCATGCCAACTCTATATTTACATCCTTTATATCTGAGCCTATTCAGTAATCCACAAGGCTACAAAGAGAGCATAATAGAAGTGTTGCACCTTGGCACCATTCATGCAACTTATTACACTAATTTTAGGAAATATTGCATGCAGGTAAATTCCAGGTATGGCAGGTAAAGAAGACTTTACCAGCCATAGTATATGTAAACAAAGGGCCGTCTAATTTGTCATAATTTGCTTTGGTACATTACGTATACATTTAATTGAATGACTTACATGCAGCAAATCCTTCACTGTAAAAACCTGTACAAAAGACCATATGGTCCTTGATCAATTTGACCTGTAAATTGGAACCAAACACTGGACTGCTAAAGTCCAAAAAGAAACAGTAGTGCATGGTTTGTTGAAATGTTCACCATAAAATGAGCAATATCCAGTTTGTGATCTTGCCTAGCAAATGTTCCTGCAACATGTTGGTGCTCTTTGCAAGTAGCCTCCTCAGGTATGGTGCCTTCTCTCTGCCACGTAAAAACAGGTTCCCAATAGCATATATCTGTTAGAAAATAATTTTCACAATCTCCTGTATCTTCATATTATCTTTTAAATTTTTTGTTGTCAAAACCACCTTATTAAGGTTCAAACATTCACTGGGTTGACTAACTGACTTGATGGATCAATAAATGCCCAAGAATATGTTAATAATGGTAAGGGCTGTTATCAACATTTGAAGTAAAATGGTCATTCCAACAGTTTAAAAACCACTTTTCCTTGGCACGTTGTTAGTGTGTGATAAACCAGTATGGTGTGATATGTACCACTCTCTGGAAATACATTTCTTGAGGGTAATGTTATGGCCTGTTCAGCATAGCCTAATGTGATAAACAGGTCTCAAGAGTCACATGAAGTTGTCACACTTGGGTGGACTTCTGTTTCAGCTGGGTTCTTTCATCTCCTAAAGCAAGTAGCCATATCCATGTAGCTGCGCCGTGGGCGTGCGGAGGAGTGTGCATGGGGTCCTTCTGGTACTTCAGAATTTATCATTTTTGTGATGCTTTAGAAAAAACACCGAGACCTTCTTCAAATACACATGCTTTAGATGCTGTGTTGTATTGTGATGCAGTGAAAACAACAGAAATTCTGGAATTTTTATTTTTCTATGTAATTAGCACACTGCCCAGCTTGCCATCCTGGTCATAGCTCAGTTTAGGTTCAAGTTCTCAGTCATACCAATTAACAATGATATGTCAGCTGATGGTGTGTTTAGTGCATGCTGTCTGATCTGTTCTATGCCATGGCTTGCAATAGCTTTCTTCTTGGTAGTGCTTTATTAACTAGAATATATAGCTGCTTTATAGTGGCATCTCATTGTTAATGTAGGAAAGACTAAAATAATGAAATATGGCAATACTCGGCAAAAGCAATTTTACTATGATACACAACTAATTGAAAACGTTGACACCTTTAAATATCTAGGACGTGTGTTAACTAACAAACGTAACATGCATGTAAAAATGACTGATTATCTTGTTACACAAGCCCAAAAAGCACTTTTTGCTTTGCAAAGTGACACTAAGCAGGCGTTAGGACACATCACTTCTAAACTTGCTCTAAAAATGTTTGACACATATATTTTACCAGTCCTTGAATATAATTGTGAACTATGGTCCAGTCACAAACCTGTTAATAACCTAGAAAAGGTGCAATTAGGATATCTGAAAAATATGCTTGGAGTTAGGAGACAGACCTCATCACAAGCAGTGTATAGTGAGACAGGCAGATTCCCATTACATGTGCGGCAACAGTTCAGAATAATCAACTACTGGATTAAACTGGAAAAACTGCCAGCTAATAATATTCTTAAAAAATGTTTAAACGAGCAAAAAGAGATTAACACTTCTGGTAATAACGTTTGGGTTGCAAAAATTATTCATATACTCAATGAACATAATCCGCAAAGAGACCATTTAAGACTTGCGAATAATGAGCTAGAATCCATAATTAAAACATTCAAATCTAAAGTTTATGAAAGGAAACTATGTTAGCTGAAATAAATGATTCCATGTTACAGCCAAAACTTAGAACCTATAAACTCTTCAAGACTGATTATAGACTAGAACCTTATCTCCTATTAAACCTAAGCAGAAAAATGTATAATAAAATCGCCAGATTTAGAGTAAGCTCATATAATTTGTGTGCTAAAACAGGTAGACATAAAAATCCCATATTGCCAGCAATTGAGAGGCTATGCCTAAAATGCAGTATGCATGAAATTGAAGATGAAAAACATTGTCTCATAGTATGTCCGCATAATAAACTTAGTCGTGAGGAACTCCTTAAAGTCGCTAATGATTACAACAATAATTTTGAGCAACTAAACAATGAAGATAGATTTAAGACCATCATGAAATCAAAAGAGCCTGAGTTTTTAAAATCCCTTGGGAAATTTTTGGTAAATGTTGATGCCTAATAAACGTTTGAGTCATCATCCATCGTCTGGCATTAAACATGTTGACCATCATTCTGAGAGTCTCTGCATTATAAACATTTGTATACCATATCTTTGATCTTGTATATTTCTACATACATGTATATACATTCCTTTTAACTATTATGTGTTAGATCATTTGTTATGGATAATGCTGTACGATTTATATATATAGATATAACAAGATTGAACTTCACATTGAAAACTGTACATTATGTTGCTATTGTATTGTAACAAATCTTTATCATAGCTGAAACCTAGTTTTATTTACTTCTTTTCTATTATTCTTAATTGTTATTGTATGCCATTTACTTTGTATTTTCTGTTTACATTGTGACACATATGTCATGAATGACATGAAGCTGTCGAATAAAATATATATATTTATTTTGAGTGAGTAACTTGCCTTGACCCTCGTTCAAATTTTTGTGAAGTTTTTTTTCATTAATATGGATGGAGTCTGTTGAAGTATTAGACAAGCGAATTCTTCAGCTGCTTTTGCTTTAGTGGGGGACTGTGTCTTTCATCTGAGGGACATTGTTCCATGCAGTTGCTGTTGCCTGAAGGTCTGGATTCCAGCCTAGGATGTATCTTAGTATGGTGTGGATGCCTGCTTGGAGTGTTCCTTCTCGGGAAAGCTCCACTTGACAGATGTTGCTGGCTCATCAGCTCATGAGGATGTCAGTTTTCAATTTTAGATTTGAAAACTGCCCACTTAGACCTTTTTGTACCCAACTTGGCTTGGCTGCAGTTTGGTTTAAGGGGGGGGGGGGTGGTATCTTGCTTTATATAGAGAAGGATTAATTTTTCCCTAAGTGCCAGCTGCTGAATTGTAAAATAGGGGAAAGGTTGTAGCATTCACTGAATTTAATTATTTTTCATGTCATGTGATTTTTGGCTTACAGACCACAACCCACTTAGTAAAACTGTAAAAGACACCAGAAGGAAGTTCCTACTTCTCAGAACACCTCCAGCTACCTCGATCCGGTCAACAGGCCCTGTTCTATCTAATCCAGGACTCTCGATCTCCACTACCTGGGGAGTATATATATATATAAATCTAATAGAAGCTGGTTGGCCTAATGGTTACGGCATCCACCAATTCCACATTGGCCAGCCCTGCTGAAGGTCCCATGTTAGGCCTACTTACGTTCGATCCCAACCTGGGCACTCTCTTCATGGGCTGTACTTCTCAGTTGATCGGTATGTGACATTTAATTGGAGGTGCCTTGTACTTGGTGTCTTTGCTGAGGCAAGTAATATCCCACCCATGGTGTAAATGTGTTACATGGTGTGGACTCCAAGCCTTATCATCTCATCATTATATTTGCCTCTGGTCATATAAGCCAACTAACCTAGTCGCATACACAGACCCCATTAAAATAATTATTTTTCAACTCTTCTTAACAAATTGGTAATATCTTTAGATAAATATCACAGACAACTATGTACGCTGTCTTTCTTTTTTTTTTCACCAGTAAAACACAAGAAGCACATATAATTTTTATCTAAAGTGCATTTAATTGGATCACAGACATTTTCCAACTTAGACAAATTACAAAAAGCATAAAAATCTGTAGCAATTACCATTAAAACTCAATAAACAAAGTGAAAACTTTAACACATAAAACAATGACTTTTCACATATATGGAAAATATAATAAGATCTGACATGATTTCAACATTGATAAAATAACTACATAAACATGAACTATATGCCATCACATACAATTCATATTTAAAGAAAAGTTTCCATTGAAAATACTCGAATGGACCTGAGACCAAACTCTGTAGATGCATCACATTTTAGCTTTTCTTTTAACAAGACTAATAGTGTTCATAATGCCTCCCATCATCATAATTTTACTTGGGGAATAACATCTCCACATTTTGCCTCTATTTTGAGGCTAACTAGTTTGTCAGCACGAGTTTCACCAATGTTCAGAATTGCAATGGGCTTTCCTTGTTCTGCAGCCCTGCTAACAAACCTGTATCCAGAATAGACCTGGAATAAGAGCATAAGATGAATTTCATACAGCAAGTGGCATAGAAAGTTAAGAAAACATTGTAACTGCAATATGATGAAAAAAAAAACTTACAAAAAGTGATGAACCAACTACAAGAACACTGTCACATTCATCCACTTTGCCATAGACAAAGTCTACTGTAGGTCTCGGAACATTGTCACCGAAGAAGATCACATCTGGCTTCAACACACCTTGGCAATTGGGACAACCTGGAACCTAACAAAACAATGGCATTTTTTCATAGCAAAAATACATAATAAATCCATGATAGAACTGCAATTTAATACAAATTACAATCAAAGAGCATTACATTTATCTTACCTTGAACTCTGCCACTTGATCCTCTGTCAACATTACATCTCCATCAGGAGCAATCGCATTAGATTCAACATGACAGTTTGGATTTAATTCCTTAAATATTTTCTGCAGGTCCCATCTGGGCATTCGAAGGTCACAAGACAAACAAACCACCCTGTGTGAACAGCCATGAAGTTCTGTTAAATTTCGAGTCCCAGCTTTCGAATGCAAAGCATCGACATTTTGGGTCACTAACCAGTGGATTTTATGAAGAGATTCCCATTGGCTGAGAACATCATGACATATATTAGGCTGAAATGAAGCAAACTGAGGCCATCCGACATAATTTCGAGCCCAATAACGTTGTCGACCTTGTGCACTTTTGACAAATTCCTGATACTGCATTGGACGGCGGGTTGTCCTGGCATACAAGCCAACTCCTTCTGATCTATAATCAGGAATTCCACTCTCTGTGGATATTCCTGCCCCAGTCAACACAAACAGTCGCTTTGATCTTGCTACGAAGTCTTTCAATTGAAATATATCATTATCCAAAACAGGCCTGCTGTTAGGCACAAAACTAAGTGGACGGACCCCTGCCACTTCTCGAAGTATAACAGTGACTTTCATATTCAAATCACACAGACAACCTGAAGAGAAAAAAAAGCAAAGTTAATATGAGCGACTAAATATCTTGCATTGTGTCAATATTTTAAATGATTTAACCAAATTATTTTGTAATTGCTTATGAAATATCCAGTGATACCAGCCAGATGTGTAATTTATTTAAATGGTATATAATGATTATATTGTATGAATTTTTTTAAATATTGATTTTTTTTTTTCATAAATAATTAAATTATGAGAGATGCATGATTAAGCTATGACCGAATTGTAATTGTTACACAAAATACTATATAACCACACTCAGATTAGTGTGAAAGCAGTGGACACGAGCTGGTACATTCTTACCCGTTAAACAGTCTCTTTGGCTTTACATAATAATAGAGTTAGTTATGCTGTTATGCGGTCCATTCAAAGTCAAGGTTTTCCACTTTGTTTACTCGACTCACATTTCTTGCGACACGATAGGAAGTCGAGCGCCATCTAGCGTATTTTACGGACATCGAATGGGGAAGTGGCTTGCAGCCGCTTAAGTTTTGCCTGAATCTCTGTTAGTAAGAACAGTTTCATGTTGAAGCAGAAAGTGATGGATGATCTAGGTAAGTAGCTTCGTTGGTTTAAGGCAGTTTGAGTTTGTTTGCAAGCGGAGAAGACTGGATGCGAGATGATTGTTTCCAAGTTGTCACAGTCGTCTGTCTGTGTTTGGCTGGGTGGCATTGTTGGTGTTTATTTTGTTGACAAAATGCAGATTTTCCGTCTGCCCAGCAATTGCACTAAGCTTCAACAGCTGCAGTATCTCCTTTGATGCTACTTACTGCCGGTGCCTTGTAGCTAAATACAGTTCGTGTGTAGTCAACATTGTCTGAGTCTGCTGTCTAATAATAATTGCAATGCTGGAGCCACAATCAGTGATTCACCCAAATTATTACACTGATTACAGTAGCTTATACACCAGGGTCATTGACTGGCTTTCACTTGACAACTAACTAACTGTAAGTCTGGGAAGATATAAATGGAGTACCATCTAAGTATTGCAAGTTCGAACTTGTATACTAGCCTACATCATATGTCTTTTAATTATGATTAAGTTAACATGCACTGATTAACAATGAGCACTGTCTGCATTCATTGGAAATGATTCTGAAATGTATAGCATTCAGTGCTGCAGGAAAAAGACAAGCCTGCAGAATGATGAGCTGCATGGTGCAAGTTTTGGGGTAATTACCATAGGTGACTAGTGTGAATATTAATTTGAACAGGGATTTATAACACTAATCGCCAGCGACATAATTGGGGTGTAAATCATTTTTTTAGGTCAATCTTCCGTGCATGATGCCCAAACTTAAATTGTACGGTATATGTACACACTGATTGCTTGATATTAACCCCTTTTTAAGAATTTAAAAGTTTATTGAACCTTGAATTAGCTGAGAGGAGCGGCTGCCTTGATTTGGAGTAAGCTGTGAATGTTTTGCAAAGAAACTATGTCAGGAATGTGGCATTCTTCAGAAAACCAGGGCAATGATATGAATCTGGGATTCTAGCAAACATTGGTTCCAGATGGTTCATGTTGAATTTTGTCTAAAGTTTTTAGATTATTTATTCAGAATGTTTCTGCTGTTTTATTTCTGATTCAGTTATTACTGAATGACTGTATAGTTAAAAGGGGGTCTCTGAATTGAGTTGTTGTGGTACAGTACATATGCAGTGTCTAGAACTTATATAAAGAGTATGCAAATAATCAACATTGAAGAGTTTTTAGAAAGGCATGTTTGTAGTTTGTTAAATTCCAGTATAATATTATCTAAGTGAATCTACCGTTGACTATGGTGCTCATCAATTTATTCAGTTTGTTCAGTATCCATCAATTCTAACTTGCACAGCGCACATTTAATAATGACAACATTTTTGTATTTTATTGAATATGAAACGTATGATATAAAGATTCAATAGAAATTTATACACCTGGCAGTTAGAGTACTCTTAACTACGTATTTGGAAGTTTTCACAGACACATATAATAGTGATTACTAGATTTATAACAACATTTTGGATGTTTATGAAAAATGCTTAATATTTTGAAAAGAAGGAAGTTATTTAAAAAAAAAAAAATGTTAAAGGTCATTATGGCTTTGCTTGTCCAAGAACTTTGTAACAGTAATATTTGAATCTGGTATTTGCCAAATGCAATTGTAGCTGCTGTCTTGGAGTTATAGTGGAAGGCCTGGCCTGTGTTAACACAGCTGTAGCTTTAGTGTTTCACCTTCATCTTTCTGCCATCTGGTCTGCGTCTGTGTATGCTGCTTCTGCTGCTGGTGAACCCCTAATGCTATCATCGGCATCTGAAGAAGACAATTTCTGTGCTCACCTTTTCATTCTTGCGCTGCTTTACAATTCAGAGTTTCATACCCCTTGGTTTTGTGAGCATCGAGGCTGGAGTCAGACATTATGACTTCTCAGTACTCTGATAGTTGGATTAAAAAATAGATGAGAAAAAATAATAGATGCAGGGCATAATACTGACTCATCCACAGAGCTTTGGGGTTTGTTTGGTTCACTGCCAAGACTCCCAGTTGTTTTATTTTCTTCTTTTTTTCTGAAAGTTATCCTCACCTTAACACAGTAATTGCTCACTTTAGCACAAGCAATTGCTTTTGACCTTTTCTTATGTTTTTGCTAGTTAGTACTCGTTCTTGATTCTTTTACAAGTACACAAAGAGATACTAAATTCAGTAAGTGAGAATTTGATACATTCTGCACTCTCGAAGTTCATTGGATAAAGGTTTCGCAGTAAAGCCCAGTTCCCACTTAGTCGATTGTCCGTCCAGAACCACGCTTTACATTGCCGATTATCCTCCGGGAACGATGGAAACATTTCTGTTCGTTACATAGCAGCAATCTGGGCAGTTCAGGATGATTCAAAGCGTAGTGGAACCTAGCAAATTGGGACATAATCTAGCAAATCGGGGCAGAACCTAGTGATTGGGACAATCTGGACGATTCTAGTTGTATCGTGACTCATTTGAGAGTGTCTGACATATTCTCTGCTTTTATAAGCTAAAACTGAACGTTTCGTTGTGAATCGTACTGATTCGTATCAATTCGTGAATGATACGGGAAAATCTGTTGCAGTTCTTTGCGAATTGTAGCAATTCTTAGCACTTCCTTAGCTAATCTACGTAAATTAGTCCCACTTTCCTGGCGATTTTTATTGGACCTGGGCACCTTCGTAACAGATGGCAGCATTGCTGGACGATAGATAGTGGAATCGGCTCTGATGACATCACATCGTCATCATTAGGGGCCAAACAACCCTGCTTCTTTGTCGGGGCGATTCGGGAAGACAGTTGGCTAAGTGGGAACTGGGCTTAAGGCAATAATAGAGATATTTACATACTTATATACATGATCTGGGAGTATGTTAATTTATTATGGGTAATCAATAAATAAATACAGCATTTTTCGAGGGGGTATCACTGACTGGATCAGTTAGATTAGGACAGTGTGAAACCACAGGCCCACCATGTGTGAGGTCATTAACGGACATATATAACGTGGTCATCTGGCCCTGTTGCAGCTCCATTTGGGGTCGTGGTGTAAACATGTGCCAAATGGGGTAAAACTGAGGCTCCTAACGTCAATGTAATGACATAAACGTTGCCTTATCTACTTTTTGATCTGTCTCCAAACTTTGTTCTGAAGAATCAGTGAGCGATGCCTTCTCGAAAACTGCTGTACAGCTGTATATAGTTTCTGCTTGTTTCGCATTGCTATATTTCATATCGCCATAAAGTTGACTCTGTTACAACCAAGGAATAATACTCTTCATGTGATGATTCATAATTTATAGGTTAATTTACTGGGCTTGTTCATCATTAGTTTCACTGCTATCAGCATTTAATTGCCATAATATTAGTCTTCCTGGTCTATTCTAGTGCATTGTAATATATATTACTCTGTGTTTATCCTGTTGTGGGACCACAATGCTTCTTGTGTTGGGCGTGGATCTGAAACTACAGCGGTTAGCCTGAAATATTGTGGAGAATCAGAAAGGGTTTGGCACCTGTCTAACCCCACAGTCAAGTGTGTTTTTATGCCACATCAATCATTACAAATAGGCAATAGCTCTTAGGACCCCAAGATATGTATGTGCTGCATCCACCTTTTACTCCACCTATCCCACCTGTTGAGCTCTTAAATGAGCTACTTTCCAAGTTAATTTATGGCTCCGCTTGTATTTCTCTGATAGGTCAGTACACTTGGATTGGTGTTGAATAGCTGCCTTTTTGTTAGGGTTTTCATTGATATCAATTTTGCATTCGATATCGGGCATATATTGTCAATTCAGCAATATACGTGACAATACTCTCATCATAGTTATTTTGGAAAAAGTATTAATATGCACTTGCTTAATCAAATACTGACAAGATTAGATATCCTTTTCATTTCGATAAAATTGGTGGGATATTATCAGTGCACCACACAAAGTAGGGTTGTCATTGTCCCATCGATATGCTGTATATAGGTGAATCGAAAAAATATTGATAACGTAAAAATTCGTAGTAATTGTACATTTGTGCCATGATGAGCACTTGACTACACAGTCCCCACCCCAAATTGCAGACTGATTGCCTAACAAATTGGCTTACTAGTTACACATTATAAGGGTAAATTGTTTCATAATGACTTGGGAAATATACTCCTGTGACTAATGGTCCCATTTCTAACTAGGAATGCTGATAGTACAAAATTTGCATGATACTTATTGTATCGTGATATTGCAATATCGAAAATGGAATACTGATATCGATATCGAATGAGAAATTAACATCAATGGCAGCCCTAGATGTAGGTAAGAGCCATCCAGCAGCAGCAGCACAATACATAAAGATATCACTGGTACTGTTGGCAAGGAGTCCTTGCCCACTGTTTGTTTGTAGGTGTTATTGGGCTGCATTGCCTCATATACACTTGTTGTGGGGTGTGTTGTAACTAGACTCTTAGCAAAACAAATGCATTATGTGAGAAATGGTAACGTCTATTTCTGAAGGTCCGAAGGGACAAGGGTTTTGGGTTAGGTGAGTTGATAACTTCATGATAAGAGCAAGGTTGTTGTGTGATTATAATCAGCCAGAGGTACCTTCAGGGATCAAAAGTCAGCTTAACATTAATTAAACGTGCAGCACCAAGACCTCACTGCACTGATACAGAGATTATTTCTCAATTTATATTCTGCTAACAGTTGGATTGATTTATTGTTTTAATATTGAATGGAATGGACTTAGTTAGAACTTAGCAGACAATCAAAAGATAACTCCAATCGAAAGCAAAGCAGTCCATGTTTGAGCAGTTTTAATAGCAGTGAAATTGATTGTGTTAATATTTTATCAATTAATTTCATGCATAATAAATTCAAGTGGTCACATAATTGATGAGTTCATCTCAGAAGACAGACAACGTTCTTCAGTTTAAAATTCAATGAAATTTGTCATTGTCTTTTCAATATTATAATTACTCTTCCCCTTCTTTTTTGCAAAATGAGTGGGGAGTTGGTTTGGTGCATCCGGGGTGGCTTCCTGGATAGTGACAATTATTTGTCTTAAGGGACCATTACCATAACAACAGATTAGGCCTAATTATTGTGTGAAGTTTGCTGCAAATATTGTACTGAATACTGGTGATTGATGAACTTTAAATGGGTAGTAGTCAGTTCTTGATATTTCCATGGAGACAGGTCTACTCGTCTCCATGATATTTCCAATTACACTGTAGTATCAAGCCTCTTCAGTTTATTCCTGACTTCTGTATGTGTATGAATTATCATTTATGATATGACAATCCATTCATTGGTGTCATCATACCACAATGTTTTAGAGTTTTTAGAGAGTTTATTTATTTTCACCAATCTCCGCAAATACAATTTTACAACTTAGTGTTACATACTACAGGAATATCACAAAACTGACTGGTAATGGGGGTACACCCGTGTATAATAATATACAGTAACCCATAGGGTGGATGCCACCCCCCCCCCCCCCCCCCCGGTAAAAGAAAAATTTTTAATCAATCAAAAATAAAGAATATATAATACAAGGCAACGAGAAAAATTAAAAATATACAATGGACTTGATTTTCGTATTGTCAACACCATTTTTCAAAAAAAAAGAAAGAAACATAATGCTAATAATGATTGAAACGTGATTTTGAATAGGATTTTTACAAATGATATTTGAGTATTTACATTTCCTAATTGCTGTGGTAAATGCAGCCAAAGGTGCGGAGCTCTTCCTAAAAAAACCACTCTAGATCTGAAGGGTATGAATAGGTGTTTGCAAAATGTTTCTATTTCTGGTTGCTAGGTTATGTGATGGAATTTCAGAAAACCATTGAACAATGCTAAGTGTGGGATCTCTGGTTTGTGTTACAATTAGATATTGACAGGGACCCACCCATCTGCACGATCTGGCTTGGGCCCACCCATGTGTATGTGGTGTGTGATTAGTTATGGGAAAAAAGACCAAGTATTATTACATCATCAGCAGCAACAGCAGCAGCAGCAGGGCCTCTGGGCAGGACAGGATGCTGTGACGGATTCGTCTAGCATCCCTCACTGCATACCAGCAACATCCTGGATGCTGCTGTGGGCCCTAGTGCAACATCACTGGTGTGTTGATACTGCTGCTGCTGGTGATACCACAGTTCTCTGCTTCCCTAGTACTGCGTGAGTGAGAGAGTGTGGGTATGCCCATTATCTTATGAGGAACAGAACAAGCAATTTCTCTGATGTTCTGAAGCCTAATGAGCAGCTGCTGAAGCAACTGGCATCTGGCCCTCATCCCTCAGCTGCTGCAACTCAGGTAAGATGCTCTTGAGTGGCCTGTGGCTTCGGTGGTCTCTCGGGGTACTATTTCTTTGTCTTATGTTGGGCCAGCAGGCAGCAGGGTTCAGTGTATTTGCCACAGCATTACAAGCCTATTTAGCTGTGTGGCTAAACATTGTCACTCACCCACTTAAAGTGAAGTGCTCTCATGACCCCTTTTCACGTTGTTTTCCACTTTTACAGCAAAGTTTTTCTCTGTTTTAACATTTCTGAATTCTGTCTGGTGTCTACTACCATTACTTCTCTGTCTGCCGATGAAGTAGGATTCCAGCAAATCCACAAGCTTAATTCAGACTTGAGTGGATTCAAGACTTCATTTCAGGCCATCTCTGACCTATCATGTAAGTTTTTAGTCACTGGAAATTTGTAGTTCATTAGATTACAGTCTGTGCTGCTTAATTATATCAATTATTAGATTAATATTATGTAATATGTCAGCTAAATATGATGCCAATGGCAATTTATTGGAAGCAATTGCTGATAGATGTAATGCTGTGGCACATCAAGTTTCATTTTTAACTGTGCTCTAACCGCTCTTTTATAGCCTTGCCCTTTGGACAACACAGATTTTGGTTATGATACTGTATTTTATGCAAGGTGGTAATCAGATATGATCACACATCATGACAGCTATCCTATTGGATCCCTTTGACTATACTGAAGCACTCCAATCTGGGTCAAAGGGCACTGCAGGTCATTGTAGCATGGAGACAAGATGATTGTAGCCTCAATTTATAGGTCATGTGACCCGTTTGAGTGACATCATACCACTTGTAGGTCAGTGGCCACTGGCCAGTGCCATGCTTCCAGGGTCATCATGGTCATGTTCTGTCTGGCGTTGAGTCGTGCCTCACCACTGGTCAACAAAGTAGGACCTCGGCCAATAGACCATCTTGACTACAAGGCCAACTATAATTTTACTTCTTCGTTGTTTCTGGTACATCCGGGAATTCCATGATGATGTTAACCTCATAATTATGGCTCAGAATGTATTCACTCACTTCACTTGTAGGGCATCGAAAGAACCCATCACCTGTGGATGCTGTATTCTAGTGGTTAAGGTGTTTGCCTATTAACCTCGTGAGCATGATGAGGTACAGGTTCGAACCCCCACCATGACATGGAGGAGTTGGTCAGATCCTTCTGCAACAATGTGCAACCATTGCCTCCCTCCACCCGGGTGCTTGGCAGTAGGCAACCAGTGGTGACACTGATGTGAGCTCTGAAGTCAAGCTGCTCGCAGCGCCTTCCTTCCTCTATCACTCCACTGTATGGAGTGATTGAAGGAGCGGAGGCGCTGCAAGCAGCTTGCTCTGAAGCCTTTGTGGTTGACCCCATGTGCAAGGCAGAATATTCCCAGGGGAGTTGAGAAAGACTCCAGATTGGCCTGCCAAGAATGCAATTGTGAAGTTGGCAGAATGTATGACCAATGTACCAGCAGACTGCAAACTGATAACATTTACCCTTTCTTCCAAATTTCCAGCCATAATGGCCAAAATTCATGGGTAATAATCTTATGTTATCCATGCAAGGACCTTCAGCCCCCTGGTCCTTGGTTTATCTGAATTTTACTGCATATATCATGTAAACTCGCCTTACCCAGGAAATATTAGGGGTCATAATAGATGGATTCAAGTGCACATGCCGTAAGCTAAGGCTCAGTGAATCAATGAGGGCTTATTGGAATGGCTGAAGCAGACGACCTTAAATCGAACGAATGTCTCGTGTCTGCTGAGAGTTGATTGGCTGTTGCTGGTGGGCGTGGCTTGGGGCGCATGCTTGTCTGAGCTGCCATCAAAAAGCAACTGAGCAAAGACAGATGGGCATTCTAGGGCCTTGTTTAGTTTGAGGTAGTCAAAGGATGAGTTTATCTTTAACAATGTTTAATCAATAGGCTGAGGCTACTCAGGTTACTTGAAAATTTGAGTTTGAATGACATTTTGAATTGCTCATTCAAATTCTTGGAACAGTTTTGTTTTTCCACATGATTCATAAATTTGCTTCCATCTAAAATAAGTTATTTTTGTGCTGGATATATTTTGTGCCTGGTTGATCTTTTAGTGGTAGTTGTAGTAGACTAATAGTAGCTTGTTTCTTCTGCCAATTTTACACCAATTTGCTATCAAAAAGTGAGAAATCGGAATGCAACTGTGAGGCCATCCGGCATGTTTTGGATGAGGATTTTTTTCATGTATGTGCATGGGTTTGTTTGCAATGTAAATGTGAGATAAACAAATTACAACTTGTATTTTTTTTATTACAGTAAATCTAGTCATATAATTATGTTGCCACCCACCTTGAAATGCCATACCACGAATATATGAAATGTGAATTTTATGATGAAATATTGTGAAATAATGTTACTAGCCATGGTAACGTTGTCACTGATTGACCAGTGTGGATTTAATAAGTTACAATATATGGATGTATCATGAATAATGAGTGATTTTCAGTAGCATTTTTTAAATGTTACTGGATATAATTTACATTCAATAAAATTATTGCCATGCATGTTTTATGATGATATATTATTACATGCTACGAGCCTACTGCATAACCTGATGTAACAGGATACACATGTGACCACAGCATCCTTAGTGAGTATGTTACTACGTTGTTACTGATTAAATCCAGGGTCGGATTCCTGAATCCTAATTCCTATTTATATTTCTATAGCAAGTTTATTCCTGAGGCAACATTTTACTTTTCAACATGTGAGCGATAAAAAGAGAATGTTGCTGATTCTGCGATACTCAATATGCTGGGTCCTAATGGAATTGACCTCCAGGTTTCAAATAAGTTTTGAAACAAAGTTCCTCCTCTCATTTAGCATGTTCAGAGACTTTATCGTATTCGTGTGTACACACTGATGCTTTATAATGATAACAGCGGAACTGTTTTAAAAACTGCTGAGTTTTTTTTGTGTGGATAGAATAGTACTAAACATTATTATTAATATCTTTATTCTTCCCTTATTTAGTACAATTATATTTATAGGCTTAATCATAGGGACCCTCCTGAGTCCTTATGACTGTTGTAATATTATATACAAAATGTAACTATAATTGCAATAAATAATTATATATAGGCCTACTCTTATATACTTATATGTGAATATTTTGGTCATTTAACACAATTGTTACTGAGGTTTAAGCGTGAGCTTGTCTAGATATATGGTGTCATAGGGAAAAAAAGAGTTCCAGCTTCTTTATATATTTTAGTAATACTAGTCAATATGGTTTTGGGAATAGTATTTCAAGAGTCTTGTGTTTCAAATCTTTCTCAAACTACAGAAAATCGTTTTTGCCACCCAACTGAAGAGAATGTAGGAGAATAGGAGCGTGAGAAAGAAGAACATCAGACATTAATTTGTCCTTTTCCCGTTTTTACCCATGTCAGTTTACTTTCTCACCAACGAAAACATGGACCAGCTCAGAACATGGACGTAGCATAATACGTCCATGCTCAGAAAATCAAGCTGGCCCAAGATTCTCATAGTAGACACAGGTGCATATATTGTAAATGGTACCCTTTGGTGTCTCACTCTGATGTCGTGGCCCGATTGCTTGTGATGAGGTCTTTATGATGTCATCAATTATTATTAATATTTTACTTGATACAGTTTTATACTGATAATCATTATGATGTCACAGAGATATCTGGAGGAGTGTAGAACATTCTTTGGAATATTAATCTTGACCTTGGGACAAGTGAGTCTGACGGGGAATATTCTACTTCGATGTACTTCGAATTCACTTTAGCATGTAAAGCGGGGAAATGCCAGAAATTACTCATTTAGTGAGCAACATTCCTTTAAAAATGCACAGCACACACAATTATCGCCTAATCACTGTCTAAAAAATATGCTCAGACAAAATATGCTGTATGTTGATCAGAATGTTTGATCTAGGATAAACCGGAGTTTGGCCAAGGTCTTGATTCCTCTTCAATTTGAAGAGAACAATTTTGACTAAAAATATTTGCAAGCTTTTTGTGTTGATTGCAATCCCACTCAAGTAGCAAACTTTAAAGTTTTTTTTATTTGACCAGAAACCATTTTTGCTTTTAAAAGTACCTACTACCACCATCATTATGATCATCCACAGCATTCCTTGGTCCCCCTCTTTCTCCAGCAATGTGGCAGACTGCTCAAAGCTAAGACTTGGACTGCTAAACTACGTTGTGATGTGATGCAGGTGCCAGAAATACAGGGCTGAGAGCTTGGGCCTTTGTTTGTAAACTAAGGAGATGATTTCTGTCTCATGCTCTGCCAGTGGTGAAACCTTGTCCTTCCAAATATACTTCCGGAAGTTTGGCTACCGCAATCGCTCCATGACTAGCGGTGCCGCTATATTTCGGAGATGGTCCTTCTCCTGGCCAATTTGTTTTGACACTTACTTTAAATTTAAAGAATTTATGAAACTCATTAATATCTTACACAGTGATTTAAGAAAACAAATCTAGAAAAATGGCATGTTGAATCATTTTAGTAAATCATAAATGGTTGATGATTACATGTCTATCCAACATGCAGTCCAGTAAGCAGTAATGTATGACTATATACGTATTCTGCTAGTCAAATATTCGTACATGTGTATACGTCTATACAATAATGTACTGAGAGTCATTTATCATACCAATATATCGGATAGTATATTTGGTGGATACAGCAAGAGGTGGTCTGCAGTCTGCCCACTCTTATGAATTGTGTATATAATAGTGGGCCTATGTTTATGTCATTAACACGGTTCACATAGCAGCCAGGAAAATGTCAGGTAGTGCTAATGTAATCTGATCAAAGAATTATTATCGGACAGCTGATTTGAAAGTTCATCCATGTTTACTGACTTGGCAGGTTAACTTCAGCAGTTAATATGCTAGTCCAACTTTTCAGATATTAAATTTATAAAGTCAAGTGTCGATAAACCTACCCACTTACCTACAGGTAGTTGGTTTTAATAATGGGATGATTTAACTTACTAATACCAAAGACGCTAATACCGGGCCTGCATGGTTAAAGTATATTTAAATTAGTAATACATGTCAGTGATATCAACTGTAATGAGGTTGCTTGATGTGAGATTTTAGTTTAATCCACTTATCACAGCTGCAGACAAACTGTGTCAGCTGAAACCTGTTGAGCACTTAAAATGATCTTTGACCTTGACCTCATTATGAAGGTCAAGCTGTAAAAACAGCCCCAGGAGCCTGCCAAAGGCTGTCAAGGTATGTAAGTAGGGAGATGTGTGTGAGGAATCTTAGCATAGCTCCAGCATTCTTAGCAGCATGTGTCAATGTAGAGGAAGATAGGGGGATGTAAATCATGTTGAGTCAAAAGCTACAAGTACCACTGACTACAGAGAGATTGTACAGAGCAGAGACAATGGACTCGGAGTATTGTTAATGTTGTATGGGAATACTCAGGGAGTGCATTCTCTAAGTCTGCATGATCTGTGATTTACCATTGTCTTTATTCAAATGCAAATACTAGGCGGTGACGCGGGTGGATTGTGTGAGAAATTATTGGGCTATCATAGAATGTTTCTTGAACACCTCATGCTGTAAATATATATAGTAGGATTCAAAATAAATGTCCACCCGTTTGTCTGTCATGTTTTGCAAATGGCATGGAGCAGCACAAAATGGACAGAAATGTTCGCAACAATTCAAATCCCAACTTTCTAGCTAATAAAAACATCTCTGGAAAGGAAATAACTGTAATTTTGCTATATTCTCCATTTTATTTCTACTGCTTCTTTGTGACAATAACGAATGACTATAATGATGAAGTTTTTTATTAGTTAGAACGTTGGGGTTTGCTTTTTGGTAACATATCTATTCTATTGTGTGTTTCTCTGTGAAAATGTCTATTATGTCTAACCTCTGAAGTGAAAGCAAGGACATAAGGTCCTTAGTGAAAGATTACAGCTGCGGTTAATTTATCCTTGAGTAACTTGTGTGAGAGTGGCTGACCACTGCTGCTGATATCTTGGTGTGTTGCTTAGCATGCTCAGCCTCTGCAACTCTATGGGGGGTATCCCTTCCCTACCTACTGCTCTGCACCATCCCTGTATCCCTCCATCGATGATCCATCTAACCCCTCTCCTCTATAATGACCAGTTGACCACTGTTGACCTGGGGGTGCACCTGATGCTCTAGTCGATCATGCACCCCTATAGCAGGTGCTCTAGAAACAAAATCCAACTGAGATCACTTGATGGAGATCATCGAAACAGCTGAGCTAGGCTTATATCAGATAAGGACTGAGGGTCTGCACAGATCAATACATGGGTTTGATTGAAGTGGCTGATATTCAAAGACGCCACATTTTACAAAAGTGAAAAGTACATGCCAAAAGCAAAAAAGGTTGGCTTGTAAATCGAAATACCTTTATTATTGTTGTTAACTTACATCACTATTTACTGTGGAAGCTTGGATAAGTTTATCCAAGGTTAAAGGGTCATTAGATGTACACCAATTAACATGTCCTAAAGAGTAAAGCTCTAAAATGCAAATGAATAAGTTTACGATAATAATAATGTTATATGGCATTTTCTGTACTGTTGTCATGGAAAAAAAATATGGTATCTTCATACCCCTTTGATAGAATATTGGGTTTTTAAATCCCCTGGTATCTGTCCATTTAGAATTAGGGTTAATCATAACATGACATATCGTAATGTCACTATAGTAAAATGTACATGTGTATCTTAATATGCGACTGGTATTTCCTGGCATTACGTCGCCTGTTTCACACATGTGTATGTACTGCAGGTCTGGATTCATGCCAGATTCGGGAGTGTTATGTTTAGCGAAATTCTGACATTGAGTTGCATCGTCTACAAGTCGACCCTTGCGCCATCTATAGTGATGTTAAATTGCCGAGTTCAGCGAGGGTCTACAGAATCTCATTGAAAGCAACTCACAAAATTTCCCGCACAACTTTTTGACCTATGATCCTCAATAGAGTCTTTTCACTGAAGAGCCCTGAGTTCAGCAAGACATAAGTCCTTGGTCTCCTCTTATTACTCATTTTGCTTTTCAGACATAGAATATAATCTCTGACTTATTCAATAAATATAACTTTCTCAGAAAAATAACAAAAATCAACTGAATGATAAGGTGTCAAATATACATTAAAATGCACTAAAAATACTGCTGCTAGGATGCACTTTGCTTCAGCCAATCACAGCCAAGGATGGGGAACTTTTACAGCCAATACAATTGCAGTATTCTGTCATAGCCACCTGGTAGAAATATAGAGAACCTTCCATGAAAATCCACTATTTAAAGTTTCATACAAAGAATAAAAAAACTGCCGGGATAAGGATATTATACGGTATAAAGCGGTTTTCGAAGCAGTCTAGAGCTGCGAAAATGGAACTAATTAGTTCGGTCAGCAATATGTTGTATGGGCTCAGCGATCTTGCAATGTATTTTCCAGGGACCCTGAAGATTCAAGGGTCCAGACCCGAGACAGGAGTTGCATAACAATGTATACTAACTCTGCATCATTAAAAAGGAGCTGTATTTTATTGATTACACTCTGTGATAAAGTTTGTTGTCATTATCTAATCATCTATCTATCCATCTATCTATCTATCGCATTTGTGCTTCACAATTATTGGAATTAACTGGAGTTTGGAAGTACTTGCATGTATTGTTAAAACAGTCTAGGTTTAGGGAGAACTGTGGTTCTAGGTTTCTTTGCTCTGATATTGTGAGAGGTACCCAAGTTCCTACGACTGAAGTTCTTGGGCCTTTGAAGTTATCTGGATGATGGTGTGTATGTCGGTGTTTACCGAAGTTACCAGAATGCCGAGGGGATTCTTCGCTAACGTTTGTCTTCTGCTACGTTCATTGTCTTGCCAATAGCGTATTTGGAAAACTTGCTGCTAAAAGAGCCAGAATTAAACAAAGCATTACTGATAAATATGTGTGTATATCATTAGAAGTATTCCTGGTTTAACTACCTCGCATGATGCTGTGCTTTAAAATATTAACCACCCACAGTTCCAATCAACCGGTTAGAGTTATGTACTTTTCTCTCAGTTTCTGTCGGTCTTACCAAGGAAACTTCTTAGGTCTAACTTTGAGATTTTCAAATTGAAATAGAAATCATATTTTTAGATCATGAATGTGATGTTATGAACTGCTGTGAATTTCTGAAATGGTTCCTTGAATTACAACCCTGGTGTCATGCCAAACTACTGGTGTTGGTTCAACTAGGTTGTATCTATTTACATTCCTAGTGCACCTTTTGACTTTTCTCATCTGTACAGCATCATCTGAGTTGCTTCAGCAGCCCAGGTATGACTCAGTTCTGCTTCATGGATGCAAAATCACCCCACAGTACATCATGTACTATAAAAGCTCATACAGGCTTATAGAATTCTGCAGCTTTCTTATGAAAACTGAAAGGTGGGTTTGTGCAATGTTATACAATTTGTATATTCATGATATCAGCAATTGGTTGATGCAGGTTTCATCCACTTCTTAATGAGTGAGTGGTTATCCTGGAATCAAATCCATAATCTGAGACACAGAAGACCTGAGCAGTTATTAGACCACCCTAGTGTCCTAGAGCTGTATATTATAGTCTTGCTTATAAATTATTAAGATGAATTAGTATAAATTTACATCTATTAAGGATTGTCAACAAAGAAAGTGCTAAGTAATGGTTAAAAAATGTCAATAGAAAATGCAATTTTGAAGTTAGTGAATAGGCAAAGTTAATGAATGCACGATAATAGCAGTATATATCATTAGAAAGATACACTATTCAATTGTGTAAATCTGTAGATAGCCGTAACAGTAGATCACCAATGGCTGCAACCAAGGCCTTGCTCCAGCTTTTGGGGTAAAGTGAGAGATCAGGTTTCCAGGTGGGCTTAATGACTTTCACATGGCACAGCAGCAAGATGGGTTGATGAGGAAACGGCTGACAGGAATGGTCAGTCACGTAGGGCTATCCAAGCATAGGGGCAATGCAAGTATGTTGCAAGAGCATGTGCAAGAGTATACAGAAAGGGTATGCTGAAAGGGTATGCTGAAAGAGTATGCTGAAAGAGTATGCTGAAAGATGCTCCAGAGGAGTATCCACGAGAGTATGACTAGTTAGCTTGGAGTTGGTTCTTCAAAACTTTTTGACCAAGCCAATGTTCAATGTTAATGGACATCTAAGTGATGGCAAAACCTTGCATGTCTTGTATTAAACTATTCATATTGCTATTCATGTGCATTAGCATATTTTAACTCCTTTTCCGTTTATCAATGTTTATTGCCAATATTTATTCTAGTATATATATGCACTTCGTTATAAACATGATAAATGAGTTGAGCTGTAACTTTGTTACGAATCTTTAGAATTTGAGACGTTAAGTCAGACATTTAACTGAGAAATGGTGTAAGGTCATCCAGGTTATGCCTGTGGGCAATAAGCCTCCTTGGATATCCTTTGAAGTTCAACTGCAGTTAACTTGACCTAATTAAATAGCAGTTTGAGTGAGGTCCCTGTGGCTGTGGCTCTGTGTTGCCTCTAGTGTGTAATAACTGCCAATACCTCATTTGAAACTTGTGTCCCATGTAATATCAGAATAGGGTAATATGAAAATCTTTGTTTTGGTCCTTGAAAGCCTTTGTAGCAGTTTTTGATACAGAAAGTACAAAAGAAAATTGGGTCTTGGATGTGTTTACAACTGCATGTAAAATTTAGGTATTACTTTGTTAGTAGAGACCAAAGAGAAACTTAGAGAGATCTTTGTGTTTCATGTACTTTGTTGTACAGGCCTTGTCAACTGTTGTTTTATAATAGTATGGTGGTTTGATTATACATACTGAAATATCAACGTAGTGTCTTACCATGAATTTAGCCCCATTGATTACATAGTAAGAAGGACGTCCATCTTAGCTGTTTTGATGGTTTCCATAAAGACCTCCTCCTTGCTTGGAGTTGGTTCTTAAGATCATTTTAGCATTTTTTAATCAGATTATATTTGTACCACATATAGCCATTTTGTTGTGGGTGTACTTGCTAGTGCCGAATAATAGCGCTTTCGCCAGTCGAATTTTCGAAGTAGCAGTAAAATTATACTGCGTTGTAAATTTTTAGATGCTCAATGACCAGTTAATGACTGCGTTTGATTGCTTTGTCCACAAGTGCCTAGACCAGTAGACTAGGTGGAGTGGTAGCAAACAATATGGAAAATAAAATACTTGCTGACGAGCTGACCAGGTTCTCATCAGACTAAGAACAGCATCAGATTTATCAGGAGGATGCCATGACTTTGGAAATGGAAATTTTGAAATATAGTGTCGATCTTTGTAAAACCTAGTCTGAAAAACTGCCTCATGACAAGCAAACTTTTCGGGATGGAACGGAATACCCAGTTTAGTATCTCGCTTGAAGGACTTCCAGTAGAAATTTAGCTCGAAAGGAGTGTCTGAGTAGGGAACTGAACCCAGGACATTAAGAACACCCAAGTAACTTCACCACTAGACCACCCAGTCAGACAGTCATTTTATAGCTGGTCTGATGAATTGTATTGGTCACTATTATGTCATAGACGACACTTTATCAGAGTTATAGGCCTCATAATGTCACACACTTAGCCCAATGGTGTGACGCGATGTTACACATTTTCACTTCCTATTATACTTCAACTGTTTATATGCAAGCAAAAAAAGTTTGATCCATCTAGATTTCCCTGAGGGAAGAATAGTCTGTTTTAAAAGTGCTATGTTTGGCAAAGTGAAACACTTTCCATCAGGGTTTTTTTTGTGGAATGACCTGGAGTTGTCAGCTTTTTTCATATATGTGTGGCTTGCTACTACTCGTAGGAGTTGATGTTTGTGTTTCTGCCCGCTGTGTGTCTCTTTTGGAAATGAGGTTCACTTGTCCCATTGTCAGGTGTTAATCATTGTTATTGAGACAGCACCAGACAGGGAGGAGTGCGGATGAAAGCAAAAATTGCATGAAAGCTTCGTGAAACCAACTGAACAAACTGCAGAGATAAGAAAGATACTCTGTCAACTCTCAATAAAGGCCAACTGCAGTTCCAGACAAAAAAGGTCTTCATAGCTGGGTTCCCTTGTTGTGTATATTGCATAATATCCAAAATTGTGTGACCCTTATTATATAAGCCCTTGTTAGATACTACCCCAATAGTAGCACTGGAACCGCAGTCTCCTACACTGTAGTGAATGCACTTGTGCGGAAGGAGGGGACCAACTTACCCCAATAGTGGATTTTTCATAAAGCTTCTTGACATTTCTACTAGGTGGCATCTGGAAGAATACTGCAATCCTATTGGTTGCACAGCTTGCCGCCCTAGATTCTGATTGGTTGAAGTAATAGACCCCAAGCAGCAGTATTTCTAGTGCATTTTAATGTACATTTGATGCCTTATGTTTTAATGAATTTAGCTTCTTCTATTAAGTAAGTTGCAATTATTGAATCAAATGGCAACACTAATCTTGCACTGAAAAGCAAATTAAGTAATAACGGAAGAAGGCAGACTTATGCAGTGTCACACTTTGAGGTGCTCTGTGGAAATAACCAATAAACCAATCTGACGTGGAAACGCCAGAGGACGTCATGTGAGTCCTGGACTTTCATTGGCTGAGGGACTGTCTTAACTAGTCCTGGAATTGCATGCCAGTGTCCTCTTGTGTTAGCTTCCAACATGGAGCTCCATGCTTCCAAGTCTATGTGATTAGTTTCCAAGTATATGAAATTGACTGTAAGTGAAATGACGCCAGGGTGTGATTGTTTCTTTCTTTTAAGTAGAACATGGAAAAACCACTTGTGCTATTAGGCACCTGCAGAAAAACTAGAAAGCTACTTGTACGTTCTTTATTAGTCACAATAACATGTGTGACTTCTCAGAAAAGAATTATGGAACAACTTGGTAAGGTTACAGAGCTTCGAGATAACATTTGGTACTTGCCTTAAAATGAAGCGAAAAACAGGATGAAGAAAATTTCTTGTTGGAGTGTGATAATTGTCTTGTTTATGTTTTGTTGAGTCTAGACTTGCTTTTTGTAGTTTTCCAGTGGGGCTAGGAACGTCATTATTTTCTTGAGATTTTTAATTGTCAGTATTTGACTCCAGTGAGATGATATTTAGTTAATGATGCTTATATCCTCACCACTTTACACATTTACCCTATAGGTGGGACTTCTATCTGTCTCTGCAAGGAGTATGATAAACTTCAAATGGAGATTTAACTAAGGGTGTGATATGCACTTGATAAAGCTTGCAGAGCTCTTTTGATTTGAAGTTCAGACCGACGTTCTAGCACTTTTTGGTTCAAAATTTTAATCAAAAACTGCTCAAAACCTGGCCTGAGTTATAATTTAGAGACCACCCAAGTGTGTATTAATCTGGTTGTTGAGTTCATGATGATAAATGAGCATTCCTTAGGTGTAATTTGTTGCTTAGTGCATCTGTTGGTGGGTTCATAAGGCTGGTCCCTTGATTGATAAGCATGGCCAGACTATGCATGGTGTCTGGGCAAAGCAAAATCCTGGCAATTCGTATGAACAGTCGACAACTGAGTTGACTCCCCGCTGATTGATGATATTGATTATGGCTTATAGCAGAACAACAAGACAGAGTGATATTTGATATGGAGCAATGAATATAGAAAGCCTCAATGCCCATCATATCTGTCAAGTGTACCATCAAATAAGGCTTAATGTAATTGTGATAAGATTATGATGACATTGTTATGGCTTGATTTCATTACAATCATTGATTGTGCCATTCCCATGACACTTTACACGCTGCTGCCTTGGCATAAGTTTGAGAATTTGAGCGGTTTGTTTTGCTCCTGTTTATGCTAAACATCTGGTATTTCCTGCTGTTTTGTCTGCATTTTGATTGTTTTTGTAGGGAGTGTATGTGGCACTTTTGAAGTGTGATTGAAAATTTGTTGTGCACTGTTTTACGATGTGTGAATATTGAATTATTCGAAGATATTACGATGTTACTTTCATGATGCAGTTCTCAGTGAGAGTTAATTGTATTCACTATTCAATTATATAAGTGTAATGTAAGGTACATGAACATTAATATTTAGAAGGCTGGATGTCATTTGCATGAGAAATGAAACTTGAAAATCGGTTGCCTTTTACTTCTCATATACACATTGATAATTTGATATAGTCTTGGTGCTAGTGACAGACCCCGAATTAACCATGGGATAAATGTGCAACATGGTTTGGATTTTAAGCCTTATCATCTTATCATTACATCTGCCTGTGTGTGACAGATGGTCATTGGTGGTTTAGCATCAGGCCAGTAATATTGAGACAATGGGATGACGATTCAGCTTTATTTATGATGCTTATGTATTTGTGTTTCAGACGCCTTGCTTGCGGACTTACAGTCAACGACCTCTCACATATCCAGCTACCAATCAGGAGCAGGAGGGCATCGCACTCCTTCCCCGGTGGAAAATGATTCGATCTTGAGTGGAGGAATTGGTCATCCCCCTGCCGCTTCATCCACGCCTATTCATGGCGCTCTCTATGCCCAGGTAATTCCTCTTTAATTTAAATGTGATTGTCAATTTGAATTCCCCTACTATTTGTACAACCATGCATAATCATATAATTCATATGATAATAACGGCTTTGGACTGGTCCAAGTCCATCATATCAAACTCATGCATAAACAGTTTCTGAGTTTCAAGTATTACTCCACAGAAGTGATGTCTGTGAGGTCAAGCTCCTCCATGATGAAGTGATCGGAGCCCACAGAATGTGTTTCCTGCAATAGGGTTTGCCATATCACGAAAAATATACAAGAAAAAAATATTTGTTCTGTGGAGCCTGCATCATAAAACTCCTACTTTATTAAGAGGAAGGCTTGTGTGCACTGATTTTCAGTTGTTTGTGCAGTGTTAGTCTTGTTGAATTAGCACTTGTTTGCCCACGCACTAATTTAGAGCAGTTTTTTTGGCATAATTGTTTGTCATGATATCATAAATTGACTTGTGTTTTGCAAATCATTATTCAGGTCCAGCGCAGCCAACAGCAACATTCCAGCTCGATAGTCGCTGTCGTGAACAGTGTGCATGGAGTCACCAGTAACGGGAAAGATTCCCAAGGCAGTTCCAGAGAGTCGACTCCTCCCCCGGTCCCACCTCACCCATCAAAAGAAGCTCTCGAACATTTGATTAATTCTGTTAATGTTGTGAACGAGGTGAGAGTCAATATAATAATAGCTAGCTCATCGGGAATTGAAATTTGGTTTTTTGGAAGTCAATAATTTTTGCAAACAATATAGCATTAGACATGTACACATAATCTATTATTAATATTACGGGAATTCTTGGTTTAAGGCCAAATGCTATTACTGGCAAGGTGCTCTTCTAAATGAGGCTTTATTTTAGGAAAACTATGTAATTGGATCAAAAACTTGTTTGACGTTGTAGTGACTATTTTTTACAGCAAATGTATTTGGATTTTTATGGCTTTGGTTGTAGGTAGACTTTTTAATGAGATGTCTTTCAGCTATCGGGAATATTTTAATGCTCAATTGTCTTTTATTTTGGCACGCAGCCCTTGTATGAAACTCAAGTAATCAAACAGCAACAGAAAGCTTTCAACAACAACACGAGTAACCACCACATCGCGCAAGTGACAGCAGCAGTGGGACGACAGTACGTGTCAACAGACGGTGCACCCCAGCCCCACCAGGGCATTCCCGTGTCTCCCGGCATGGCTTTGCCTCAACCGCGTAGTCCCTCGACTAACAGCATGCAGAGTGGTCCCAAATCACCGCCCCCTGTGGCGCCTAAACCCACCAGCGGTTCTTCCCTCAGTGCTAACCTCTCGGAGCTCGATATTCTTCTCCAAGACCTCAGCTCTGCCCAATTCCTTGAGGAGGTGGACAGAAAAAATGCAGGTAATTCGAATTGTATAATTATATATATTGAATATGAATGCTACAATATATATTTATTCGAGATATTGAATTTGTTCAGTAATCATCTAACATTGAAATTTGCTCAGTATTGATAAATTCCATCAAACAAAGCAAAAAACACATTGTAGCCTTTAAGAACCCTCTTGTATGAAAGAGTTACATGTTGAGGACCGAAGAACTTAATTTGAAATCAAACAGTGAATTTTTTTTATCCAAGAAATTCATTTCAAATAAAACCTTGAGGTTTTTATTTTAAGTAACATCCACTTGAACGTGAAAATTTGGCAATGAACTTGTCAGATTTAGAGTGATTAAAAGTTGATTTGCATATTATTGCATGCACATGATTGAAATGTTGAATTTGCTTGAATAGAGTCTTTCCAAAACCTTTCCAAGGACTAAAATTGTAGGAGAGTGTCCCAAAGTGGTGTTGCGTTTTACTTTTGGTTTCACCAGCATTAATTGTCTTTTTCAGCAAATCATCCTTCAGGATCAATGTCTCAGCCAGGAACTATGGGATCATCACGACCGCCAGCTGCGGATAGGTCTGTAGACAGTCTACTGTTTGAGTTAGAGAAAAGCATGAATTCTCAACAAAAGCATGGGTAAGCTGCCGCTATTGTTTTGTGGCCCCTCCCGGTGCAGGTGTGTGCTGACTTGTTGCGGTGAAGGTTTACCATGCTAAGAGAAGATGTCTTCTGATGTGTGTTTGAAGATTTTGCTCTCAGTTTATGATTCAGATGTGATCTGCATTGCACACCAGTGTTTTGATTGCATCATTCAAAATTATGTTAAAGTTGCAACACTCGACCCCCTTTGGCATCAAGTACCAACTGACAAATGTAAACTGTTAGAAGTTTATTTATAATACCAATACAACAGTGTGTAAGAAGGATTATAAATCTGATATTTCATTGTATTCATTATAAAGGAAATGTATCACATAACATGCCTTGTTATAAGAAATGTATTGTCATGATCCCAAAGGCTTTGTTATGGGAGAATTTGACTCAATCGAATCCATAAGACTCTTCCACTAACGAGCTCAACTTCAAGCGCATATCTTCTGTTGATTGCTATCTGAATGCTTCTTGTTGTGCACTCCGAACTTGTCTCCCAAAAAGTTACCACTATACTATATAATGATGTTGATATTTTTTTCTAAGCAACTCTTAGAATTGCACCTTTATGATATATTTATATCTTTGCTAAGCAACTCTTAGAATTGCATCTTTACTGCTTTATAATTTTCCAAAGACCTAAGCCTTTGTATATTTGCTGGTCTCAAATATATTTCTTTTCATGTTTACTTGCTATTTGCTAGTACTTTATATGCACAAGAGTGCTGTAATTTTGTGTATCGTATGTGATATTCATTACTATTTATTTATATATTATTTATCATAAATCTATTTATATGTACAGTTACAGTAGATGCTTGTTAATTAGCTGAAATGTAACCATATGTCATTCTAAATTCAATAAGTTGTGAACCATGAACACCTAGAGAGCTTAACATCAACTGTGACTTTTTACCCTTTAATTTTATAAGCAATTTACAAACGAATGGACTTGGAAACTACATTCAAGAGAGCCACTATGAGCAGATACGACCAGTGTCTGCTGTCAACAGATCTGCACCCTCAACGCTCAGCAGTGGCACCACCATGCCCCCGAATTTACAAACGCCAAGTCAGAGAGCTGCTGCGGCTTCCTCAGCTACTAGAGAGTTAGAGGAGCTCATGAATTCTCTATCAGAATTCAGGGTAAGGTTTCCCATTTATGCTGCAATTCTTATTTTTTTGGCACTTTCTTGTGTTAACTATTCTTCCATGTTAGCTTAGCGCCCCATACTTTCCCTTTGTTACGGCTTTCAAAATAAATTCTGTGATACGTGTATATTGGACTGATATTAGTAATTGATATCGCTTGGCAACCTTAAAATGAACATCAGTGACTCGAGTCTGCTTTTGAATACTATGCAGTGTATAGTATACACCTACCGGATAACATTAACATTTAAAAAACAAAACGAAGCAATCAAAAGTTTATGGAAACCTGTCATGAGAACATAATTAAGACCACCTCATAATTGAGTTGCTTTCTAATCAAGCACATTGCCCAGAATTGCTCCTACAATGACAATTTATAATTACAATTTATAATTATTAATTCCTTAATATGAAAACTTTGTGGTGATAATACAATACTGTATTTTCATTTTAACTTCGCTGTATTTTGGTAAAGTAAACTCTTCGAGTTGATCATGTGTATTACACTTACATATACTTACAGTTCATCTGTGTGAGTTTTAAAATCTCTTCAATCTTTTACAGGTCACTGATCCGCCTATACAGTCTCCTCCAGAAGCACCCTACGCACAACCTAACAAGCAGAAACTCTCACCGGTTATTCCTTACCCGCCTCAACCAGGACAAGATTTGACGGATGGAGCAGCAACTGCAACTTACAGTACAACAAGGTTTGTTGGACACTTTGCAACTACAGTTAGTTTCATAAAAAATGGTTGACTCCAAATGGCTGTAGTGACCTATACCTAACTGTGATCTAAACATGCTAAAGCCAGCTGCTTCTGTCCACTTCTATAGCTAATAATCAGCTTACATTTATCACCAGAAAAGTGTCAAAATTGGCAAATGTAAGAAATTAATGTAATATATCATAAATATGTACTTTTAGATCAAGTTTTGAGTAGCTAGCAGTGACAGCTTTGGTTAGGTTCAATTTGACGGGCCATTTGTAATGAAACTGACTGGGTGTCTGTCATGTTGATTACTTTAATAGACAGTTAGCATTTTCCTGGGTAACAATGCTGCAATCTCTTAATTAATGATACTCGTCTAAGGCTTAGTCAAATTATATAACCAGCTGTCAGAGGCAGATTTAATGATCTGTACCATTTATTTGTGGTCTTGAGAAATGAAAAAAGGACAGGTTATGTGTTGTTATGTGGAAGAAAGACTATTTGATGTTAAAATCAAAGCTGTTTGTGGCCATGGTTTTCATTATGGTGAAGTTTGAATACAACAAAGCGCTTATTTCAGAATGAATAAATAATCACTTTGAATGTAATTTCTGTTACAGTAGAGCAATTCCAGTAGCTCAACATGCAGCCACAACGCCCTCCTCGGCCGATACCCCGCTTGAGACTATGCTGGGTGACCTTAACAGCGACATGACGAGACAAGGAATAATGACAATCCCAAAAGGACATTGTGCTGCGTGTATGAAACCTATTGTCGGACAGGTAATGGTCACTTGGATGTATAGAAGTAATGTTATTCTATAAGTGTTGGAACAGTGATTGTCTCAAGAAGATATACTTCTGGTTTTTCGTGAATTTGATAAAGAATAGTTGATTTTAGTGGAGACAGTTTCCATTCTTAATTGTGAAAAATGTGGGCATAGTCTTTTTGTTATATATATATCAGCATTGGTGATCTTTTAAAAATGGTGTGCTGTTTTATCAACTAGGCAAACTTTATATTCTGAAATTTTGATTTGGTGAATACTCATAAATTTAAGGATGCGTTCTACATTCAAAGAATATATAGGCCTACTATAGTTGATACACATTAATCTTCATCAAACTAAACTGGTTATACAAGAGCGAGTTTTAATGAAGCCACCATTTGTAAAGGGCTAATTTTGAGATGAAATCTGTAATTTATTTCAGGTAATCACAGCCTTAGGAAAAATCTGGCATCCAGAGCATTTCAACTGCGCCCAGTGTAAGCAAGAACTTGGAACCCAAAACTTCTATGAACGAGAAGGTCTGCCATACTGTGAACCCGACTACCATCAGTTATTTTCTCCAAAATGTGCGCATTGCAAAGGTCCCATTCTTGATGTAAGTAAACACAGGTGTTTAAAATCAATATCTTGCTTTTATATATTGTATTTTCTTTGTCACAATGGGAGCTGAAAACATACTGTCGCGTCATTAGCTTTAGATAATGGGTAGATAGTTATGAGAAATTAAGCTTTGTTATGGCTGTTTGTTTCGGCCAAATATTTGTCCCCAATCAAGAGATGAAGGAGAGAAAAAATTCCCGCTGTTGTAAGATCGAATTTAAGAATGTAAAATTGTGATAAAATGGTGATTTAGGCACCACAAGCTCTGCCCCTGATAAACAAAGGGACAATATGAAGATTAATTTTTTTCACTCAAATATGTTTACCTTACTTACTCTACTATCAGTATGTTGTAATATTTTCAGAAATGTGTCACAGCACTAGACCAAACATGGCACCCTGAACATTTTGTTTGTTACACGTGTGGTCGACCATTCAGTGAAGAAGGTTTCCATGAAAAAGATGGCAAAGCATTTTGCAGGTGTGTATTGTTAATTTACAAGAAAGAAAAGTGCTTTTCAGCTCCTCAAGATCAATGTAAAAGGTCCTTGTTTGATTGTTGGCCCTAGCACTCTTTATAAGAGAGAACTGGATCCCATACAGTGATACTCCCTTGTATTGGCACTTGACATTTTTGCAATGAGAAGTAAATGAATAACTTTGATTCCCAGCCTGGGTACTCTTCATGAGCTATATGATATAGCTATATCCCAGCTGGATCTCAATCGCATGAGACGTTAAATTGGAGTTGCCTTGTTCTCGGTGTGTATGTTGAGGCAAGTAACAGCCCCCACCCATGGGGTAAATGTGTAACACAGTTTGGACGCCAAACCTTATCATCTCATCATTACTTCTGCTTCTGACAGCTGGTCATATAAGCTGGCTAAGCTTCAGACCAGTAGCTGTGAGACATTGAGACATTCGTAAAAAGACATATTGCGGACTTGTAGTTCATCATATCATTACAACTGCCTTTCAGCTGCTTATAATTAATCAATATTAGCTGAATATGCTTCATACTAGTAGCACTGAGGTAATGCATGCAGTAATATAAAACTAAACATGGCCATGAAAAAATATAATTGACGTTGTGGTGTTCTTTTGCAGAGATGACTACTTCGATAACTTTTCACCTAAATGTGGAGGATGCGGCCGGGCAATTATGGATAATTATATATCTGCTTTGAATCGGCAATGGCATCCCGAGTGTTTCGTCTGCATGGTAAGAATGATTAAATATTTGTGGAAGTTTTAGCTGTAAAACTTGATGAGAGAAGAAAAGGGAACCAAATGAATCCAGATTACTTTCTAACTGGCTGACTTACAGCTAATGAAACATTTTCGAAAGGTAGTGGTTACGGATATATTTTGAAATGTTCTGTTCTTGAACCTGTTTTGGATACAATATTTGCAATGAGGTAATTGTGTTGACACTGAACAACCTATTGATTTGATATACAAATTAGCATAAAGTAATTAGCATAAAGATCAGTGCAAGAGAGCTGGATGGCTGAACTGTCTCAGTTCCAGTCACTGAGATTGCACAGAGGGAAAATGACTGCATGAAGGAACTCTAAATAGTTGTAGTGGGTCACTGCATTAAAGATACTTATAAGTGTGATTATTAGAGTACGGCTAGACAGCGTGACAGACAGATAGACAAATTTATTGACCAAGTTTGGTACGAAGTATGTCATGAAAGATAAAGTCAGAGAAATCTTGTTATATTGACAATTTATGACAATTTATGCCGCTGCCACAAGGCATTGCTCATAAATTAGGCTGCATGAGTGCCAGATCCTAAGTCTGTACATTTGCTTGTTTTGATTTTGGAAGACATGTTTTGCAGTTAGATTTTCTTTTAGTATCTGATACAATCATTCCTTGACCTGATACCAAATGTTGAAACATCACACTATCGCAAATGAAGTAATAAAACCTTGATTATTGTCGTTATTTCAATGATACTAATAAAGATTTCGCTTCTGTTACATTGAGGAGACTTGCATGTATTGCTTACATTTTTGTCTCAGAAAATATGATTTCTTATATTATTCATTTCTTTTCCTTTACTCCAGGAATGTCTCATGCCATTTGGAACGGGAAGCTTTTACGATCACGAAGGTCTACCATATTGCGAAACTCATTACCACGCGAGGAGAGGGTCACTCTGTGCTGGCTGTCACAAACCCATAACTGGACGCTGTATCACTGCTATGTACAAGAAATTTCACCCGGAACACTTTGTGTGTGCATTTTGCTTGAAACAGCTCAACAAGGGCACCTTCAAAGAGCAGAATGATAAGCCATATTGTCATCCGTGCTTTGTGAAGCTGTTTGGATAGAATTAGTGCATAGCATATATGTGCGGGTTATTATTTCTATAAATAAATGCATCCAATCATGATATTTAAGTATAAATTTGCACAGGGCCTATTCTTGTATCATGATGTATCAGTACGTAACAATCCCAAACTGATCAAACATAATGCATTTAGCCGCTGATGTCTTCAAGGTCACAGTATACGTTCGTTATTGTTACGCGCCAGCTTCTGCTAAAAAGGCAGCCGATGAAATAAACTGTTCTCATCTCCAATTCTGTTGAGTGTAACGGCTGCTGGACAAAATCTATAATGAATTATCTACGGATAAAAGATTGCAGATATTTTGACTAATTTACATTGTACTATGTTGATCATAGGGTTTTGATTGAATTTTGTATTGATATGATAATGATTGTATTTAATATGGTGAGGAAGGAAACGTTCTTGTCTTACCATTTTTATTTTGTAATAGTTTGTGGATGACACAGCTGTGTGTTGTCACTGTAATGGCAAGATTTGTTTTAATATTACGTTGAACAGTTTTTTACATGCAAATGAAGCGAATATATTTCTGTGTGTATATAATGCTGTCTTTCCTCTTTCAGTTGCTTCAGAGTGCATGTATGATTCTGTGTTCAAAGCCAATTATATAGGTGGTGCAGTGATGTCATTTTCTGATGCAGAAACAAAGTTTACTGTGTTGCAAAACATTCTTCTCTTGGTGCCAAATGGTACTACTTATTAACACAAGAGGGACTTAAGTTTTGAAACTTGAGACATCTCGCAACATACTTATCTCTTATGAATGTCAGAAATTTATGATTTGTAGAGATGAGGGGAAACCCTCAACTTTTGAGCTGTTTATTTTTGATGAAATTTTATTGTGATGCGATTTTAAACTTACTGATGTTTTATAGAACGTGAGTCTTACGCTTTGTGCAGCACAAAGCTTAAGAAACAGAACTATCACTTATGATTTTGTGACTTTTTTCAATTATCGGAGTGTAATTGTAGTATATTATCTGGTTTACTCACAGTATTGTGTATTTATATTGCTATTTACAGACGGTAGTTAATCCATTTTTGTTGAAATTCTGTTGTTTTTGTATTATAAGGTATGTTGATAGTGCTTCCTTCGGGAATAAAAGTTGCTGATATAATTGATTTCTAGGTAGCCTTCATTAGACATATGTTATTCATATAGGCATAATACTATAATAGTCTCGTTTGAAAAAGCCAGGATAATGTGAATTTTACCAGGAAAATGTGAATTTTGGAGGAAAAAGAAAAACTAACTACGCAAATCCCTGATTGTCAATTTAACTTATTGTGGTTAATTATTAGCGATGCATGCACTTCGTAATTCAAGCAGGAGACTTAGTTGCAAAAACTGCTGATGAAAATTTGGGAGTACTGAGCTATGAATATGCTGCCTTATTTGCCAATAAAACATCAAAAACAGAAAAAAAAGCAGTAATTAGAATTTGTATATTCCACTTGGAAGAATTAGTACCGGCAGTGAGAGTGAAAATCTTTTGATAGATTTAACACTCAATTCAATTATCACTATGTGATTTTGTTTCTTCTTCAAGACATAAGCTCTTAAAACATTGCATCTACTTTTTTTGAATCTACTGTTAGACTGGGGACTCAGCATTGAATAATGTAACATCATAATACAGACAACCAATTGATTAAGTGCTTTTGTGTTTTCTTCTATGTCTTACCAATAATGGGGTACAATATTAAATTTAAACTACCCATTTTTTGCAAGTAAAATTGATATACATGTAGGTGAATACTTGTACTGGCTCAAAGAGGTGGACGAAGTTCCAGAAACGGAATTGATTTGTGTCTCCAATCATCGGGCATAATTGTAATTCAAAAGACTTGTGAAACCATTGCCCCAAATATTAGAAGTCTTTGATATTGATAAAATTAATTTAGTTGAATGAAGGAACATTTAAACATTTCCACTGTGAAAACTGTATTGTGTTTGTATTTATACTGTAAGATGATCCCAAATGCATGTGTGAATTAACATAGGTCTACTGGTGTGTAATATCTGACCTGAACAATAATAATTTTAAATGCCAATACTCATGGTTAGTTTACTTTCAGCATGTTCTGAAATTCATTAGTGGCTTTACGTTAGCTTTTGATGTTGACATCTTCATCCGCAAAAAGTGCAGTATAGCGGACCCAGATTTATAACCATATTTAGAGAGTGTTGCTATGTATATGACGTCAAAAGCTTGAATTCAATGTATGATGTCACAAACTAATAATGGCGGTCATGGTAAAAGTGCTTTTTACTTGTTCTTTTCTTTCCAAACCCCCGCTACTCCATACCAAATATTATTCTTATTGTGCTAGAACTCAGACTTGGTTATATAATCTATAAAATTTCATATTTCATGGACCCCAAATATGGGTATGAATTTGGGTCCGCTATACTGCAGTAAACCCCTTCATTCTTATCCTGTTTGTATTCTGTACTTGGATTATATTCCTGAAAATGACTTGAGCCTAATTGTTTAATTATTATAATGTTCACCTGTGTCACATTTCCAAGATATGGGTATTATTTCTTTGTTTGAAGCTCTTATGCCAGCAACCCAATGGATGCCTTTTGACTGACATTAGTTTCTTGTAGGTCATACGACATAAGTTTGGCTCTTCACTGGCTAACAGGAATTCACAATATTTCATTGTTAGGTATTGTTTGAAGTCGGCTGAGAGCTATATGCACCTAACAGGCTGATAGCAGACTATACATTTTTACCTTTTTTATCTCATGTTAGGCTTATGGAATAATGTTAATGACGGGATGATTTTATGATTTGACTGCCTAGTAGGACAGTCTTGAACAAGGCTTGATCATAGTACAGCTGAATCAACTTGGCTGAAGCCTGTTACTTATTAATTGGAAATTTTTAAGATATATGCTGTAATTGAAATTTATTCTGTTTTGTTAAGTTGTAATTAAAATTATGTGGTGCTTCGGGGCACAACTTGCATATACTGTTATTATCGGATTTTAAACATGACCTATGGTTTACACGAAATTGATTGTTGAGTTCAAACTCAAACGCTACATTAATTTGTGAAGTAATTTTAAGCCTATTTAGCATGTAAAGGAGATGACTTCGGTGCTTCCTAAGTTAGCTTACTAAAAGTATTAATTACCTTGGGTTGTCAAAAAATTCTTGTTAGTCGGTGAAGAGCTGAAGGACTAGCAAATGAACTCTTTCTTGAAAACTATTTAAAGAGTATTTTTGTGATTACATGTATCAATTGCAGTTTGTTTGAAGGGGAAGGGCAAAATTTATACCAATTGCAGTACCTGTACTTTGTTTAATTATGCAAAATTTTAGAAGACTTAGGATGAATATGAGAAGTTTACTGTGCGTTACAATGCAATTTCTGTTCTGAGAATGTAATTCAAGAATCATAAGTTGTGTGGACTTTAAAAGGTACATCTCTCCAAGCAAACTGCATGAAAATTCAAATCTTCTGTTAGTGTGAATAGTTACATGTGTTGTGTAATCTGCTATGTGTAGTGTGTTGCAATAATTTTTCGAATTGTGACACGCTTGCGAAATGACAATTAGTATAGCCGAGGCTGTTTATTTTAAAAAGGTGTAAATATACTATGATGTGTTATGATCATATACACAATTTAAAAGCCAATTAACCTGTGTCAAAATGTGATGCAAATATATATCTTATTGATACTATGAGCGAGTCCTGTTTTGTTGGATTTTTTTTTGCTGTGTAGCTTTTGCAGAGATACCTATCACACTCCATCGTGTGGTTTCCTACAATGTAAAATGTTAGTGATCTTATTTCAGCTGCAAGCTGAAGTTTGTTCGGAGATGAAAATATGAATCTTATTTTATATTTCTGGTTGGGGCTTTCATATTAAGCAAACCAGGCCTCCACAGTGTTTTTTTAATAAAATAAAGCTTCCATGCGTGATAGTTATCATGGGTATTGGGATCATTGTAAGACAGAGCGTTAGGAGGGACATGGGTATAAAATTTCCATTCGTTATGTTAAGTAATAGTGTAGATAGAACTCTTGAAAGAAAGGGAACCTTGGTGACATCAGAAAGAAATCCTGACTCTTCCTGAACCAGTGATTTCTTTCAAAAGCTATGAATTAGACTTTGGGCAAAAATGAATGAATTATATGAAAATATCTAAGTTCTGGCTGTAAAACAACCCAGTGGGCAAATCAATATTAAAGTTACATTTATTCAATGCTCAGGCCATAGATAGATTGATAAATATGGGAAGTGCAGCCCTCTAAGGCTAGTTCTTGCCACTATCGAGGATTGATTGATGAGGTGAGAGAGTGGAGGAATCCACCCATGTTACACATTAACCCCCTGGGTGGGATCTTTTATTTGCCTCAGCATATACACCGAGTACAAGGGACCGCCAGTTTAATGTGTCATCCGAACGACATCCAGCTGGGATGATGCTCATGAAAGTTGCCTGAGCCTGGGATTGAACTCGGGTCCTTCAGAGGAGCAGGGGAGCGACTTACCACTAGACCACCCAGCTGTCCATACATTGAATCATCATTGAGATATGGTTCAAATTGCAAATTGATCTTATGTTGATTTGCCAATGTTTATTCAATGCTTGTCAATCAGCATTGTTTCTACATCATGTGTAGCATATAATTCAAATTTAGGTATCTCATAATTATAATAAAGAGTAGATGCACATGTATATAACTATGCAATGTTTATTGTTTTGAATATATATATAAATTCAAACATCCAAAACCTCCATACAAAGCAGTAGAAAGTTTACAGGATAATTAATATGCAAGCTTCCCAGCCAGAAAAATATGATGCAAATTCAGTATGTCAATTACATGGAGGCAATCTAGGCTGATTTAATGAGATAAATCAGCATTGCAAAGACAATGAAACAATCAATATTGACAGGTCAACGCTGAAATGACATTGCAAAGACCTGCTGAACCAATATTGGCAAGTAAATACTATATCAACATTGGTATGGCATTGATTGAATTAACATTAAAAAGGTCAATGCTAGAACAACATTGGAATGTCGCTTGTGACTGAATCAACATTAATATGACAGTTCAATACTGAATCAGCACAGCAAAGACATTGGTTGAATCAACATTGACTGGCAAATGGTGAACCGACATTGCAAAGACATTGCATGGTTAAAGCAATATTGGCCGGTCAATGCTGAAACAACATTGCAAAGACATGCAATATTGAAAATGTGTTGGTTGATTAGATATAAATCAATCATTTTCAACGTGTCCATAGTGCTCCTGAGTAAACTTCAGGGTTAAAATAATTGAACAAAGATTATGTCAGTGCACGATTTTATAGCATATGGTCTAACCATCATTTTAATGCAAAAAGTACAAAATTCTGTTTGGAAATTGTTAGATATTTCAATTGTAACTAAGTCTTTTGTTTATCACACCCCAGAGTACTTTATGGTAACTGGGTTAAGGAAGCTGAAACACAATTTTTACTTCATTTAATGGTAGTATAAGCTCAGGAAATCATTCAAAAACAGTTATGATTATATCCGAACAATTATGAGATATAATCTAACATTTTGGTTTATCACACCAATGTAATAAGCACATTTCATGCTCAACCAGTCACGAGTTTTGACCAACAGAGGGATTATCCAAAAATGCGTTTTATAAACAGTCAAGGTTGTCTGGAGGTAGTCAACAGCTTAAACCTACCAACAATAACAACCAATGTGATGTGGGAGAAGCACTTAAAAAACTTGTATTGTTTGCCAGTGTAACCACTTTTCTATAGGCACTATAATTTGAAGTCTCCCCAATAAGATCGTATAAATTTATGGTAACATAATGTTTAACAATAGAATGGGAGTCGTGTGACTCGTGTCAACGTTTTTTATCAACATCTAAACGTATGGTCCCTGAAGTTAAAATGACATTATACCCAAAGTAGACCCTTTTCTATTGTTCTTTGCCGGGATATAACTGGCCAGTTTGGCATGTTATCTCCCGGCTTTGAAGCAGTAATATCATTCATGAACAACTGCTTATATAGGGATTAGCAAAAACAAACAAACACAAACAACGTGAAACAAGGTAAATTGTTCAATCACAACAAATCCCGACCTAGTACACAACAAAGAGTAAATCCTCTTTCGGATTGTTTGCCTTAGAATTTGTTGTTTCTTGTTTGCTGTTGTTGTTGCATAGTTTCAACCATATCACAATTTCGCAAAATCAAATCATCCATGAAAATAGTCCCACAATTACAGCTAAAATATGGCATTATAAATTGCAAAAAAGCCACTATTGAATGCGCATTGGGTATAAGTCAGTTATACACCTTATACTCAGGATATAACATTCCAACATGGGCAGTTAAATTCCTCGGCTACGCCTCAGGATATAACTGCCCACATTGGAATGTTATATCCCTCGTAATGGTGTATAACTATTACTTAATATTACTTGTGAATATTACGACAAGCATGCCACAGACTCGGACAGGCTACAAGCTTTCCCTCAACTTCAAAGGACGTATCTAATAACATGTTTCTTTGATTAAAGTCGTCCAAACTATGCGTACTAATCCTACAACCTTCAAACAAATAACTTATGCATTAACATTAGTGAGCACAGAGTAATGCAATAGAACTCAAAATGATTTAAAGGATAATTTTTTTGTTAATAATGTGCTTTGGCCTATGACTCCCATTCTGTTGGCTCTTTTTTCCTGAATTCTCACTCCAAAGCTATAACTAAAATCTATCTTAAAAGTGACTGTCATACTGATGTACATTAAATGTAACCAATGTTATCTATTGGCAACTGAAATTTTCTCATAAAACTTAGAGAATACTTACCTTTGTGCCTTAACACGACTCCCATTCAATGTTGTTTCAATGTCGGGGCCACAATGTTGATTAGACCTCGATCAGTGATGTTGACATGACTCCCATTCTAGGCCAGATATCAATGTTATTTTGACATCGAGAGCCTGATGTTGATTAGATTTTGATCAGAGACGTTGACACGACTCCCATTCTAGGTAGGGCAGGGGCCTAGCTCAGAGGTAGTGCTCTGGGCTTCCAACCGCTGGGTCCCGGGTTCTATTCCCGGTCGAGCCTAAGTTGGATGGCTGTTTCATCCTTCGTCTCATTGCCATGGTTTCTGCCTGTCCTAATTAGCCCAACTGGTGCAGAAATACAGGACGTAAAGCCTTAATCACACACACACACACTCCAATTCTAGGCCAAATATAATGTTATTTTGACGTTGAGAGCCTGATGTTGATTAGAAGTTGGTCAGAGACGTTGACACGACTCCCATTCTGGGCCAAATATTGGTCAACGTTATTTGGATGTTGGGGGAAAGACATTGATTAGACTTTAATTAAAGAAGACATGATTCCAATTTTGTGCCAGATATCAACAGTATTTCAACGTTAGGGAAAGACATTTATCAGATGTTGATTAAAGGTTTTCGCACGCTAGGAAACTCATTGCCTGTTTTATTTTTAGCAACATAGAATAATTTTATTTTAATATAATGCGCATATAGGCAGTCTGACACACATGCAGTCTTTCTCGAAATATCACTTCACCCCTGTCTTCATGAAGTCAGGGTCACTCAGGTTTCATCTATTCGGTTTCCACCATACTTTGATAATATTAGATATTACAAAGAATATTGAAGTTGAGGGCAAGCTTGTAGCGAGTCTGTGGCATGCTTGTCATACATGGCCAATTGTGCCACGTGCGTTTTCCATGAGAAGGATAAACGCATGGAAAACGCATGGTTTTTGCCTCATTATAATTAGCTAAAAACAATGCGTTTTCCATGCGTTTATCCTTCTCATGGAAAACGCACGTGGCACATTTGGCCATGTACACAAGTAATATTAATGATATTTTAACGTCAGGAACCATACGTTTAAATGTTGATCAAAGACGTTGACATAAATTTATGTACCTCACCCTGACTGTCCCAATGGTCCACATGCAGTGGTTTTTATAGGAACCACCCATCCACTCTTCCATTAACGCTATGTGAGATTACTACTTATCTAAATGACATTGCAATGAAAGGTACTTATGATGCGTGAATATGGCACAACTGCTGTGCACTATCCTAAGAAACAGTAGGATTTGAACTGAGATCCGTGAAGTTGGCTACCCGAACCCAGCTACCTGACAGCTACCTGGCAGTTACCGTAACTGGAGTGTCAGGTTAAGAATGCGCCATTATAAACAAAAATTAACTTTTGTATCTACTTTTAGCATACATTAAAAGAACACAAGTGTCCATGGGTCAAAATTCTTTATTTACCATAAGTATGCGTGCGCACCAATAAGAGAAGTATTACAAAAATGTAAACTTACATTTGCTAGTAACATATTATAATATAAGGTAAAAGTTATGTAATACATTACACGACCAAGAAAAGTGCAAACAAGTAATAATTACTTAATAAAAGCCAACAAAAGAAAACATGAAGGAGGCGTTAGGGAAAGGGGGTGGGAGACTTGTCCGTGCGAAGGTATGTGTGCGACTGCAGTCCCTTGCAGAACCCCTTAATTACCTCATTACCTTCAGCAATGATAGCAGTGTGCCCGATGTGTCCAGTTTAAACTACAGTAAAAGTATACATATATTAATGTCCACAAAACTAGTATTGACAACCATTAAAGGGGTCGAATTTAGCAGTACTTTCGGGTAGCTGCCAGGTAGCTGGAATTTGGCTCACCTCTTTTTGGCATTCCTCTCGTAATCGTTTTGATGGATCTTTACCATTTTTGACATGAAGATACATTTGGCAAAGGTCTACATTTTAGATCTTTTTTTTTAGAATTTTCTGAAGCGTTACGGTTCTGAAATATAAAAATAAAATTACAGGTTAAACGGTTGGGACCGTACTGGTAACAAGAAAAGCTCTCTTTAAAACAGATACCTGTATCAGAATTGTTAACGTAGTCTAGACATGCAAAAAATAAAAAATAAATGAATTGATCTATTTTGTACAGACTAAAGGGTATTAGTTGCAAGTAACAGATACTGACAAGGTATCATGTCAAAATATTACAATCAATTAGTATAGTTCATATAAATTTATGTCTTTTTCTTTATTGCCGAACGTGCTATAAAATGTAGTTTTCCATAGATCCTCGCTACTCTTGCCTAGCTACCCACAACTGTCTGCAAATCGACCACTTGCACCATCTATAGTATTAGTAATTATAAAAAGATACCTTTGCTTATTAGTCATACTATATATATATATTTCAAACTTTCCTGCTATTAAGTTGCATAGAATTCTTTCTAGTTCTTTTTTTAATAGAAAAATGTGTCATGTTTTGCAAATCTAATCAGATCCATATTAAAAAAAAAAACATAATCACGTTTCATTTTTTCACATTAACATACATAATTGACAGGTTCAGTGAGTGTATCATTTTTGAACTGCATATCTGCTTTTTAAAACAGTTTCAGAAATAATTTCATTTCAACATTGGCCTAATTACAGTGTACAGTTTCAAATGCAATCAGCTATCAGAAACATAAAGAGCAAGTTCCGGGAAATCAGACTAGCATGGATGAGTCCATTGACGTTAGAGGGGGTAACTGTTAGGATTTAATAAATACCTTGGTACAATCAAACCAGGCACTTTTGACATATGGTCCTGAATTCATAGTTGCCCCATTTATTCAAGGAAGACAAATGTGCCATATTTAGGTTATTTAAGATGTCACTGGCAATCTTCACAAGGCTCAGAAGATTATTTGTAAAACCACAGGCGTTTTGGCAACATATATGACATTGCTCAGTGATGACACACTTATACTTTAACTAATACCAAGGCTACTGACTGCCTTAATTGGCTTCTCATCTCAAGAGCCCCCTATGTCATTTGCAACTGCCAATCAGAATGTAGCTGAATACATTAGGAAATGCCCTGAGCTTGATGGCAATTATTTTGCTAGTTTAACAGTTGGACTTAAATACAAACAAATTAGCTTAATAACATATAGGCTGACTTATGGCATTGAATGTCTAACAGTGAAATTACATATCAATTTGTTTTGTTTGCATTGATTACATTCAATTCTTAAACAAAGATTACTTAGGTCACTTAATTGGCTTAAAACTGACAGCAGACTGTGCTTGGGAGATATTGGCCAATCAGGAAGCGCCATCATGTGTGTAGATGGTGAAATATGCAAATCTGGCATTAGAGACGAGAATTGAACATTTCCCAGCGTACAGGCAAGGAATTCCTTGTATATAAGTGGTAAATACCCACATTCTTACCCATATTCTTAGAATAAGAAGGAAAATTATTTTTGTGTATAATATAGCCATTTTTGATGTGTAATATGACATTATTGACTGAAACTAGCCCCATTATTAAAGGCAGTTACGCAGGGGGAGTAAAAGCTGTTCTTGACAAAGTCAGTAGCCTTGGGCTTATAGTATACTAACTTGCTAAGGGCTGTCATGATGGCAAACGCCTGTGGTAAAACCAATCTTAGTAAGTATCTCTATCTCTATGAGTTCTGCTAAGTATAGGATATGTTATGGATTGAGATTCTGAAACAAAAAGTTGTAGATTGCTCGTCGGATGTCTCAAACGCTCACCGGAAGACGACAGGAAGCTTTTCACGTTCTATGAGTGGACGTAAGTGAATGGCGAGTATATATAGAACGCTCGCCGAATAAATCGTGAGCAAATTACGTAATTAATGTAAACAATTCACTCGTTAAACGTCCGCCACAGTTTTAAACATGTCTTGAGTGGTCAAGCGCGACCAGGAGTGATCTACGAATTAGCGTAAAACGCTCGACGAGTGGATCACGCACTCTAAGAATAAAAGGTTCTTAAAGGTTCAATATGGAACCCAGGAGTTCCATAGTACATGTAAAGGTTCCGAATGATTCTTAAAGGTGCAATATAAGAACCATACGGTTCAATCACACACCAAAACTTGACAAAAGGGTTCAATGCCAATCACATTAGTTACCAATACTTAAATGGATTGTTAAGAGCAGTCACTTAATTGATTAGAACAGCAAATAAAGCCAGACATTACATTAGACAGTTTAACTCATAAACAAGCACTTGACGACTGGGATTTCGGTTCCTGGTGAGTAATAAATATTTTACTTGTGTCAAATGCTTCATGGTAATTAATATATAAATAATTTTGTTTAGTTAAGCATGAAAACATGTTGTTATATTGTTAAGTTGTATTGTTTTTGCAGATATTTGAGTAGAAAAAACGCCAAATGACTATGAAAACATTTAGGACTTGATGAAGAGGACAGCACTACACTGTAGCATTGAGAAAGCAGAGAAATATCACTCCCAGAAAAATCATTGTTTGTCATGGTGAGCATTCATTGCAAAAAATACAAAATTGCTACTATCATCAATCCGTAAATGTCATGTTGCATACTACTTTTGCATATACAGTAGATTGTAAAAGTATTCATGCCTCTAGATTTTGCAGGCAGATATGTCAGCCATAAATCTATATAGGACAAAAGTGGAACATACAATCAGCACAATTTACATTTTTAAAATTTCAAGCCACTTTGCAACTGTTATGTAATGTTTCATATGAAATTGAGAATATTTTCATCGTTGCACTAGATTTTCATCAGAGTTTCTCTGAATTTGCTGAAATTCACCTAGGAAAACATTTTACAAAAAATATAATGGGATATTGGCTGGCTGACTGAAAATATGAGGGACTCCACTATAGTAATAAGTTGGTAAAAATGCATGAAAGTTACATCTTGTTTTTTAAAAGCCAATCTTTTGTAACAGTACTTGTTCATTGTTTAACAATCAGTCAACAAACAACCAAAAGTGAAAGACACCAAAATGTTACTGTTTAATCAGATGTGGAAAATATTTCAATTTTTTATGGAATTAAATCACATGGTAAGGCCACTTTAATTTTAAAAAGTGCCATTGATATGGGTTATATACTCTCTATGACAAACAATGAATAGTTATAGTTGACATATAGGAGGGTGAATACTTTTGCAACCCACTGTATTCATGTGACAGTTTGTTAACTGATGAATGTTTAAATTCAGAATGTCTGACAATGAAAGTTCCAATGATAAGTTTACCTTTTTTTCATTTCTTTTCATCACATTGAAATATTCATATTGAAATATCAATAAAATTTATTGTTGTACACTCTTCATGAAACGAAACCACAACTGTATTATTTCAAAGAGACTTGTGTGCACGTCAGCTTGCCAGGGTACATTAAGGAGAAAAGGAAAGGTAAATAAACTTTGTATAGTATTTAAAAATTTCAAAGATATCACAATTTTTTGTTTGAGCATTGGTAATGCAAATATAGACTGTAAAATGACTCTTTGGTGTTGCGTATTCATATTGATATTTTCAATAAAGAACCACCTTAGACAGAATGCAAACAAGGAGAACATAGACCTGTGTATATCATGGAAAATTATGAAGAATGAGTGGCTGGATGACATGTACAAAATTTACACGAAGATTGCCTGTCAACAACAAAGAACAAAACCCACCAAGTGGGCAACAAACAACAGTAATAGCAACAACAATATAAAACAGTTTTGTTGCTACCTAAGTTAATAAATACCATCTAATGTCATGATTTTTATGATAATACTTCCTATGCTTTATTTTGACAGGAGTCAACACCCACATTTTTGTTCAAATCAAGAAAAAGAGAGAGTCCAGTCTATGTGGAAAATGTTGAAATATGGCATGATGGTCATCTAAGACAGAGAATCTGATATTTCATAAAAGTTATTTCAAGAACTGTTGAAAAATCCAAGGGTTCTTTACAGAACCATTTGATGGGTTTGTTTATGAACCATTGGGTTCCATCAAGAACCTTAATATGGAACCTTCAGTGGTTCTTTTAAAGAACCTTTAGAGAGGTTCTAAAAAGAACTAATAAAGAACTAATAAAGGTTCCATATCTATACCGGGCTTTTGAACCTTTATAGGTTCCATATATAGCACTTATAGTTTTTAGAGTGCAGAAATGCACCCCCCTTTCGGGTATAGTAATAAATTACTCGGGTGCATTCCTTCAACTTACTTATGGTGTAATTATTATTTATTATTATATTGTCTTCATACCATGTGTTGTACAATGTAAGTTGGAAAGAAATAAATATATATTTATATATATATATGCCAAGGTTGAGCAAGAGTAAAAACAAAAATGTCATCCATCATCATACGTAGGTCTTATCCATGACAGTGTGAACGCCCTTAAGAAAGACAGGATAGACAGAATGTCAAGGTAGACAGAATAAAAGAAAGAAGGATTGATTGATTGATAAAAAATAGTTAAAGATTGAAAACCGTCACACCAGAAAGATAGCTAAGGAATGGCATATAGAAAGAAAATGACATAAACACAAAACGGAAAACAGAAAGAAACAGACAGGTAGACAGACAAATACTGCAAAGACAGACAGAAAATAAAGAAAAATAACTGAAAACAAAGCAAGAAGCAAAATAGGCTAAGAGAAAACCCAAGACAGATATTTTGTTTATCATTTATACACAAATTATCAAAATATAATAATTGATTATTATTTTCAATAAAGGTGAATAATTAAAGACTTATGGTGGATCATTAGCGAAAAATTGTGTCGAATTACGTGTACATTTCGTTCGTGCAAACCCCGATGATGTGTTTTAGGTTCTCATTTTCCTTGATTAGCCGTTTAGTAAATTCGTCAATATCTGATACCTCATAAAAGTGTAATCATGTTGGGCTCACATTCGTTAATAGCTCTCATTAGTTAAGCGCACCTCGAGGATTGACACCCGACTTCAGGATTAAGTTAAGCCAATTTAAAAAATGGGTAGGTCTTCAAGATGTTATAAATGGTCCAATGCTTAGTCACTGACCAGAATGTGTGTTGATCAAGTAGCTGGTGAAAGTCAGGAGTTGGACCATCTCGTATCAAATAGTCAGAAATAACATACACTGACAATACACAATTCTCAAGAACACAGATATAGAGAGATGGCAACTGGTGAGTGGATGTTCTTTTTCCAAATTTTTTCCAATAATTCACTGTGTTGTTCAAGGTCGGGCCAGATAGTGCCGAGTCATCAGTTTACCCTCAGCAAACGAATGTTTTGAGAGGGTATTTTTGCGACTTCTTGTGAAATGATGTCTATCCGGTGGGCATGCAGGGGCTGTCACACTTCGCTCTCCATCAGAATATGCCTATAAAATAGTGTAATTGTCCCATTTGGGATCCTGTATATGATATAGAATTATCATAAGGTGGAAGATGTGAAAAATTCTTAAATTTCCAAATCCACTGATTTGATACTATTTTACACTTGCAGTTGCAGTAACGATGTATAGGTATATCTGAATTATAGTAATAGCCCAATAAACTGGGGTTATATATTATATTATATATATAGGGGAATCATTGGGCTGCTCAGGGTCACTTTGGTCAACTTTGAAAAAGAAAAGCTTTTGTCGAGTCTCACTCTAAAACGGTTTAATTTATTTGATTTTGCTTAAATTAGATCGGTATAACCTATTAATACTCTAAAATAAAAATAAATACCATTAATACGGTCTATACTGCTCTAGGGACAGTTATGTTAGGGCTTGTATATTTCTTGCAGGCTTTTGAGTACAGTATTTTGTATTGTGATAAACCTTCAATATTTCTTAAATGGGTAAATTCTTAATGAACCTGTTTTATTGCTGTTTCACCTATGATTGTGCTATTGAATGTTCCATCATTGCAAAATGCATGCACGGGCAGCCTAAGTTAACCCAATGCGGGGTAACTTCTTGTTGTTGACTGTCTGTTATGATTATGAGTGTCAGAAGCTATTTATGTCTTTCCATTTGAAGTCCAATTAGCTGGCATGAAATGTATTAGTTTGTTATGGTAAAGCATACAAGTTTGTATTGCATATATGTTTGATTTAACATTTAATCACCTCATTTTCATACTTCTTGTATGTGTCCAAGAAAAACAAAAAATAGTCTGTTAGACATTCTTTACACAACTCATTGAAAACTGCAAGCAGCCAAAGATACCTATAGAAACATAGTTAATTGGGGGGGGGGGGGGGTAATTTGACAAATTATCTTAAATCAATGTGAACTATTGCTTCTAAATGCACTATAATCAACAACCATGTCTAAAATAGTCTAAATATTGATTTTAATAGTGACGTACATATAGGCCTTTTAGTTTGTTTGCAAATTATGATAAATTTGGACATTTTTGTTTCCCTAATATGATAATGCAATGTGCATGAGAGGCCGCAGGTGTGATTTAAATTGTACGTTGCCATTTTCATGCATATATGGGTAATATCACGTAGATCTACTTAATTGAAAAATCAATCTTTCTTGGAAAGGTTGTTCTGGAGGCTTTGATTGCTAAATAGTCTTGAAATTATGTATAATGTTTAATGTATAGAGTTTTATCCTTTATATTTTACATGCATTATTCAGCCATTTGGTTGTGAAAAAAAAGAAGAAAAAAAAACACCTTTTAGTAGGGGAAAGGCTTGATTTAGAACACCAAATTTCAAGAATTACTGCAATTTATGGGCCAATTTGTTCTTAACACAATATTGTGTTATCAATATCTGATATACTGAAAATTGTAAACGCAAAATGTGGTTTTGAACTACTCAAGCTCATTGCTCTTGTTGCTCACATTATATTAAATGTGTTGCTGAATTGTGGATTAATATAAACTTTTAAGACATTGTTTACATATGGGCTATTAGCTCTTGGTATAATCATGGAGTCACTAGTGACTCCATGGTATAATACACAATTATACAATGGTTTAAATGCATAAAATTTAGTGGACGCCCAAGTCTTATCATCTCATCATTATGTCTGCCTCTAACAGCTGGCCATATAAACTGAGTAAGCTTCAGACTCAGTAGCATTGGGACATTGAAAAAAGAAGATGCACAGTTATAAATACACAAAACGTAATTTCAAAGCGACAGTTTTAGCTGAAAACTGCATCTTTCTATCATTTTTAGAAGTGGAGTTCTGCAAGTTCCCACTTTTTGACTGAACTGATATATTTCAGGTAAATCTCTGATTATTATTAATAATTATAATAAATGAAGGTGATAGGTCAAGTCAAGTGCATTTCCTGCAATAGTTATGTGCAACATTGTTTATGTCTGGCCCATTATTTTTTGTTACAATGTGTATTGTTTCTACTGTTTTGGTTACATCATGTACATTGTAGACTTGTGACAAAATAAAGGCATTGTGACGTCATCAATACAAGTTTGTTGTGACGTTTTGGCCTATTTTTCTCGTGCCGAATGACTGCGCAATGATTTATAACGTTCATTGTCCGGTCATTTGAGAATAGTACGTCAGTAGATTTTGTTTTTGGCCAATCTCTAAACATAAAAGCCCTACGGGCGGCCCCTACGGGGCCGCTCCTGCGGCCTATTACTCAAGTATCTTTAATACACTTTCATTATTCCAGTTTTACTGTGATATATCTCAATAAGCCGAGTTTTAGGCATTTGAATGGCCGTTACTTGTTATTCAACTGATCGAATGCAACAGAAACTTATTGCACAATCAGAGAAGGCCTTGGAAAGCACTACCACATTGGGAAAATGGTGTCATTGCGTCGTCGTGTAAACTGGCGTCTATTTGGCTTAAACACTGATATTATCCACCAGAGGATAGCAATGATGATTGCCACTGTACATTATAGATGGCAGCAGTTGCAATCCCCTCTCGAGACTTGTCAAGGTGTCGATGTTCTCTTCGCTCAATAAGACACCTTGACATCGTGAAGATGAGTTTTTGGTTATTAAATCAAAAGTAGATCGATCCAAATTTTCCAAAGCATTCTGACTGAGTGCCTAAAGTGTTGCCAGGAAAGTTAACAGGAATTCTTGTCTGTCACTTTTTCTGTTTGTTGGCTATAGGGGTTTGCTGCGTAATCACTGTTATGTTTATTATTCCATTGATTCATCAACAACCCAGCAATCCAGTAACTGTTGAAGGGAATGGCAATTGATAATTTGAAATTCCTTCAGTTCAGTGTGAGAAAAATATTTTACGAAGGCATGAAAAATGAGTGTGTTGAGTATCAATACATACCTTTAAGATTTGTATTTATTTATATTTAAACTTTAATAAATACAAATCTTAAAGGTTAATTTTGCAATATATAAATGAACCTCTGTCTACAAGTCCACTGCCCACACCATCTATAAGGATTTTAATTACCAGGCGAGCAGCGCGAGCGTGTACAGATTTTCATTTTGACCTATGGGCATCGATTCAAACTTGCTCAATTATGTTCAAATAAGGCAACTCACGAAAAATTAGGATATTGTACACACTTTGCAAAGCAGTCTAGAGCGGTGAATGTTGAACTAATTTGAGCGGCCGGCATTACGTTGTAAGAGCGAAGTGATATTAAGAAAGTAGGCCACTTCAGTTTTCAGGGACCCTGATGATTCAAGGGTCCCGAGCAGAGACAGAATGGACCTTATATGGGCAGTTATTCATATCTCATACAGCTTCTTTATCCTAACAGATTTATTTTACAATATAATGGCCGAAGTAGTAGTCCATGGTTATTGCAATGATGCAGCCAAATCTTTTTGCCACGATATAGAAATTTCTATGGCACAGCCAATCGTGGGATAGCAGCCATACTTTAAAACATGTTTATCAAGAATGTACACCTATTTACCCATAAATATTGTTGGTTTGTCACAATCCAAATTACACCATTTCAAAATGATATAACCCTGTTAATTAAGTAAACAAATCTCTGCACATACGTCATGAAGAATATATTATTATTCCACAAATTTGGGGACCCTTGAGGTAATTTTGGCTATGCCAAAGATAGCCCGCACTAAATTCAGAGAGCTGAAATAATCATTTCCTTTGGCTCTACTAAGAAATACTTAAAGCGTTAAAAATATCTACACACAATTTTGATCTGTGAGTCATGTTCTACAAAATACAAACATTCCAAATTGCTGGCATGTGTACAAGCTGGTTTCCCTAACAAAAGTATACAGCAACTGCTGAGTCATTAAAAACCACATGCCCTTACATAACTGTCTCCAGAGCAGCATAACATAATTTCAATCATTTATTTTCATTATATACCATGATCTGATACATGTGTATTTTAACAAAGATAATTTTTATTTTTATTTATTGAAATATATTTAAAATGGATAGCACCATCAGTATAAACTGTTTTTCATGTGGCCCATTGATACAATGAAACAAAAATGTATATATACAGATGAAATATTAAGTATATGTACATTTAATATATATAAAATCATAAAACATGTATAAATAAGATAAGATAAAATTACATTAAATATATTGTTTTAGCTTTCTTTTGAAAACATTGATATCATAAATATCTTTTAAAAATGATGGTAAACTATTCCATGCATTAGCACTGGTGTACTTAAAAGACTTTTTTGCAAACTGACTAGAGACATTAGGAATATAGACATTCACAGGATGACTTCTAGTGTTAATACCATAAATATCACAATTCATAATAACGTCATTAACAAGGTAAAAGGGGCCAGCCCATGAATACATTTATACATAAGAATGGTAAAATACATACATCTTTGTCGTACAGTCATCCAATTGAGACTTTTAATACTATCAGCGCTTCCAGAATTTATGTAATCAAAATTGTTTGTTACTAGTCTGGCTGCATAATTTTGTAATCGTTGTATTTTCATTATGCTAAAATCACTTGTTTGGCCCCAAACACTTATACCATAATCTATACATGGTTGGATTGTAGTTAAGTAAATTTAGCCATGACATTTTTTGAAACAATACCTTTTCATCTAATTGTAAGTAATCTAATTAACTTAGAGGCAACATTAGAACATAATTTATCTACATAATCATTTCACGACAAGAGACAATCAATTGTCATAATTTTATATTTTTAGGAAGATAATAGGTCTTTTTTGAAAAAAATAAGTTACTTATATTAATCCAAATCAGAGTGAGACTCATCAAAATCCATTTTTTCATAAGGTGACCAAGCTACCCTGGTTGACGGTAATCCTTAGGAAGCATTGTCATAGCCCATCTATGCCAATTTGGGACATAGAAATGATAATCTTTGGTACATAAAAACGTTGAAACAAGATAAAATTATATGACAGGAATAGGATATATAATACTTTTGATGCTTTAATCTGAACAGGTTAGAATGCTTTTAATATTTTGACACCTGTCGAAATGCAATTAACAATGGCAGAAATTCAAGAGTTAAAAAGATTAGGACATCTTGGACTCAGATTACCATTGCATAACAGGCTACATAGGCCTATTCGCTATTTTTCCTGCCTGTCGGACGAACACTGAACAATTTTAATGACGTCTGTGTGATTTGTGGGGTTTGCTGAGGGTTTTGATGCAGCGCAGCCTATGTTTTTATTGTGAGAGACGTATTCGTGGAAGTGCTGAAATATTACCATTCATATTTCAGTATTTTACTTTTTTAGGTCGTTTCATGAAATTAAGTTTCATAACTTGGCATCTTGTCCTCCATCAAACATCATTTGGAGAATTTTGCGGCGCACCCTTTTCACAAGCAGGTATAGTTGTAAAAATAAGTTATTGACAAGATGTGTAGGTAAGTGAGTAAATAAGTAAGTAAAGTAAAGTTAGTAAATGAGGAGTAAAGTAAAGTCAAGTCAAGTCAAGTAAAGTAAGTAAATAAATAAGCAAGTAAAATCTTTATATATTTGTACTAATTAGGAAGACAACAAAAGAAATGGTTGTTGACGTTCGTGTTCAATTTGATGTGTTCAATTGTGTTCCGTGTTTTTCAGACCCAATTCAGTATGTTGGAAAAGTGTTCGGGGATCCGTTTTACATCTGTGACACCATCCGATCATCCTGTGCTGGGTATTGTGGGATGCCTTCCATCGGCGCAGATCATTGCGGTTGTGACGAAGCTTGCGTGTTCCATGGAGATTGTTGTCTGGACTATGAGATTGGTTGTAATGGCATGTATGATAACCTAGAACTGTCAACTATGTCTGTAGAAGCTATAGAAAAGACCTTCCGGTTGTGGCATAATGTGGAGCATTTGCATGTACCTAATGCTACAACTTGTAAGACTTCTACCTTTTATGATCCTCATCGTAGCACTCTGATGCATTATCAACTTTCCGTTGTAAACAAATGTCCTTATAATTATCCGAACAATGTGATAAAACAGTTATGCGAAGACCCTCCTGCATTTTTTCAAAAAAACATTCCAGTCATTGGAAGTTATCGCATGTACCAGAATGTTGACTGCGCGCGTTGCAATGGTGTAACCACATACAAGATATTTCCCGTTGTGTTTTACTCGAGAAACTCCACATTGTCTCAAGTGGCAGTGAACATGGTGTGGTTGAACATAACTGAGGACTTAATCTTTTCATATATAGGCAGCAGAATGCACCTTGCACTAAACACCCATGCTGGTCCTATGGCAGATGAAAAACTTTACAAGATGGTAATGTCACGAATGCAATGTAAACAGCCTACTACCGTAGGTAATTCCTCAGACCCCACAGCAATAGGCATTCATCACTATTCACACTTCTACAGCATGCCTGTAACATTTTGCAAGCCTTTTGGAATGGATAAACTGTTTGACAACCCCAGCCTCCTGCTTTGGCAAAATGGCATGAGACTTCAACAGGATTTAATCGACTGCGCTTTTACTCCAAACATGGCATTCACACCCTTTCCCACATTAGGTTTGACTGTCTTTTCTTTCCTCTTTGATCCTTTAAATGGACAGAGCAGTGAACTGCGAACTAACAAGGCAAAATGTAAAATTGGGGAAGTTCTTGACCTAAGAAGTGGAAAGTGCCTCCCGTACATAGTGTGTTCAGAATCATTCGGTGATGCAAATGTCGTCAGCGATAGAGCCTTCTTCTACAACTGCAATGATAGCATTTCTAAACAACAAGCCCACATCGCTAAAGGTACTGAGGATCAATTCTGGACACTGGTGTCGTTCCAAGACGCGGATGCTGTCGTCTATGAAAATTCAGTTCTTGCGGATAATCTTGGTTTCAACAGAAGTTTAATTGTTAGCCAATACGATTATCAGTACGGTTACCGTAAGATTAAAACTAACATTCCAAGTTTAAGTTATAGCGAATTGATGAAGTCTTCCCAAAATAATATTTATAGGGTTATTTATAACATGTTTATCTATCACGCATATGATAGCGACAATATGACACTGCATACGTATCATGTTGATAAACCTTTCGCCTGTGAAGAGAATTCGCTTCTGACCAACTTTAATGCTACTTTTGTGGAAAGTGGACCATACCAACATAGTTATATTTTGGATGTTGATAGAGACCAGATTTACAATCTGAATCACATTCAGCTTACATTAATTATCTATGAGAAGCAGTCCGAGGTTGATGAGTGGTCAATACTCTCAGCCAAAGCCTGCTTCAGAAACATTGATATCTGTCAAAAACATCAAATAGCACCACAGACATATGATTTGGTCTATCGCCATAACAATTCTCTGAATTTGCTGATGAATAACCAAATATATCTGGATAGGAACCAGTTCCTGGTAAAAGAGAAAAATGGCTCCGTTCAAGTCTTCATTTGTGAAGATATCTGGAAAAACATCCATGTGCAGAAGTTTGGCCTGAGGCAGATATTGGTCCTGGTTGGAACACTAGTTTCACTATCATCGCTTGCGGTAACCATTTTTACCATATCCTGCATTGAGTCCATGAGAACAACTCCTGGTCTGATTGTTCTGCATTTAAGTGTAATGCTTTTCTTTGCTCAAATATCCCATTGTTTGACGAAAGTCTGGACTTTCAGTCATATACTCTGCGAAGTGATGGCCGCATCCCAACATTTCCTCTGGTTGACTGTATTTGGGTGGACTGCAGTCCTTGCTTGGGATATGAAGAAGAAGTTTGATACATTTCCTGCAATTCAGAAGCTAAATATTCTGAGAAATTGTGGTTGTTTTGTGTGGTTCATGTCCTTGAGTATTACTGGAGCATGCATTGCGATTTCTCTGAAACTAACGCCGCTTTATGGATCTGGCAATGTGTGCTGGCTGACCAACAGGATGGCCTTCATATTTGGTTTCTTGGTGCCCGTTTCCAGTGTCATCTTGTGGAATATTTGTCACTTCATGATTGTCATCTTCAGTATTTGCAGGACTATGGCAGACGCAAGGGCTGCATTGAACAGGGATATGAAAACTGCAGAGATGATGGTCTTTTTCCGCATTTTTTGTCTTTTTGGCTTCAACTGGGTCGTTGGCATCATGGCCACTTTCATCGATGTTGCTTGGCTGTGGGATGCTTTTGATGTCATTAACACACTCCAGGGTTCCGTATCTTTCTGGCTGTTGTTGCGAAGAGACTGGTTGTCAGGTGTTGCAAGGAGTGCAACAGGGAGCAGCAAGTTACGAGGGAAACGACTAAACCAGCTTCTAATTAATAAATTAACATTGTATTATGAGAAACGACATGGACTGAACATTTGACTTGTATGTATGTTAACATTAACTCTGATTGGATTAATTTATCAGAAATAAACTGGACTTGGCAAGCTCTTGATGAATTTTTGGTTTTGTTGTGATTGTGTCGCAAAAATGAATAATACTGTTGGGCCCGTTTATAATGAGCATGCTTTTAACGAAATTCCTAGTCATAATGAAGTTATTTTCTGGGGAGGGGTTTTTGTCCTACATTTCACACCAGATCTGCGTGTAATGAAACCTGGTAACAGCGAAGATCTTTTTGCGGTCACAATTGTTCACAAAAATGGGTGTGCGGTCTGACTTCAGACTTCATACATTGGGCAGAAATTCAGTGGTCTATTTAAAATTACTGGCTTTTCAGTTTTCGTCTGAAATTGGTCAGTCTTAATCAGTACCATTTATAAACGATTTTTCTAAAGGGGCGTTCATACTGTCACGCATAAGATCTATGTGTGACCACGGATGGCAAAAATGGACTATACTTGCTCACTCATGGGTCGGTTAATCATGTATAAATTCTACGAGTGGACACCAGTGGATGGCAAGTATATACGGATGGACAGTGACGTACATAGAATGTACGTCAAACGTATGTCGAACACTCGATGAATGACTTCCGAGAGAGTTGCGTAACTAATATAAACAATTTACTTGTAGAAACTGCCAAAGTTTTAAATATATTTCAATTGTTTGCTCCAGGTACGGTCATGGATGATTTAGTGCAAATTCTACAGATTAGCAAGAGTATCCTTGAAACGCTCAGGCTGAGAGTGAATCACATATAGACAGGGATGAGCAAGAGTAAAAACATGTTTCCATCATACGTAGGTCTTATGTCAAACATTCAATTGTATCACCCAAACTTGGCACTATACAATATACATGTAACTAACTGGCTCTACGTCTAGTTGGAATATGATGTATGGCCAGACTGCGCTACGTGTCCATACCGTTCGATGCCAAATTAAACTAATTTCAAAGTGACACCTGATACCCCTCCATATAACCGCACACACCAGTCAAACTCACTCAACATACAAGCATAGCATGGAATGGTTGCTTTAAGCTGCAAGCCTGCAACATCCACGTAAAATTTAAGCAATACGTGTGTAATATCGGGCAAAAAAAGAAAAAACATTGCCAGATGTAGGAATGGGCTCAGTGTAGGCTGTGTAGCCTCCATAAAGGGAATAAAATATTCGTGGAACCCTGTTTCCTTTCAAAAATTGCCATTCAGATTGTCTAATAAGGCTAGCCTGGTGTTTCATCACAGGATAATATTTTTTGAAATTATTATGCTTTTCATGCAATTATCTTTGTAAAAATAACTTTCTATGGGGCCATTTTCATTAAAAATTAAAATAATGAGGGTGTTTAAAGTAAACATAAAATTTCTTTTCCGCTTTGCTGCAACGACTCCAACACAGAAACAGTATAATACGAAAATCAAACAAAAAATCTGATTGAGTCACCATACCTATTTATTCACAATGTCTACAAGTTTGAGATCACCTCAGCACTACAAATTACGTTGGAGAGCATTTTTATTTAGAACATAACATTATTTTGTAAGCTTTGCAATATTTAACAGAATACATATTTGTCACCAGTATTGTTTTCGAGCTGTATCTATTACACTATAAATCATAACTTCTTAATTTTTCCTTGATTTTTTTTTACTATTCCTTCGTCTGATAATGTGCGTACAAGTCCGGATTTTTTTATTTTAGATATAGGGGGTTGATAATTATGAATGTCAGAATTTCTATTGATGTATTACACATTGGTGTATCTTTATTTTTGATCCCCCCCCCCCCCCCCACAAAAATGGTCTTTTATGAAAAAATTTGCGATTTCCACAACTTTAAAGGTCAGCGATGTGTATGTTCTTATATCTCATTGATAATGCGTTATTTGAAATGCTCTGATAAAGAACTTTAAAATAATTAATACCTATTTAGGGGGTCTACGAAATAATGGGATAGTCCATCAGCAATTAAATCCATGGAGAATTGACAAGTGAACCACTGCAGTCTCGGATGGAGCAATCAATTCGGCTTTTGGGTATCCTAGTGGTTAAGGCATTAGCCTGTTAGAACACTAACTAGCTACTCTGAAGGTCCCAGGTTCGATCCCTGGCACAGGCACTCTTCATGAGCTTGATCTCTGGATGTCAGTATCGCGAGATGTTAACTATATGTATAGTGGCTTGAGCAAGTTGAAGACCCACCCCTCAGGCGAATGTGTAAAATGGTATGGACTCAAACCATATCATCCCATCCATCATTACATCTGACTCTGATAGCTGACTAAGCGTCTGACCAGTAGCATTGATGCAATACTCAATTGACCTTTCTGCATAATTCACAAATTGGGGGAGTGGGGCATAGCTTTTATAAAAGCCTAAGAAAGTACTTAAAAACATTATTTCTCAATTTGGAGATTTTTAGGTGTCTGAATAATTTTAGATTTGTTAAAATATAATTGTCTTAATAAAAAAAAAGACAATCCAAGCTTATATAATAATTTAAATATTATCTTTTGATCCAGACAAATATTTCTAGCTTTTCAGTGCTTATAATATTCAGGTATAAACAATAATTCAGATTAAGTGACTGAATTTCAGGCCTGTAAAAGGACGGAATAAAGATAGCGATATATATGTCCATTCGGGCTCATTTTGTCTCAAAATTGAGTTATTATAATGTGGATAAATGTGGAAATTCAATGTTGGTATTGAAATTGAAGTTTATTTCTCACTGAATAATAATGGAAATTCTTTCAAATTGACTAAACATTCAAACAGTCTTGGGAGGGGTCAAAAATAAAGATACAGGCATGTGTTATACCTTTTTGGAAATGGTTTTTCAGTCTTAACAAAACCTGGATGGTTTCCATTTGAAACTAGAAATATATATACTACGCTACCCTATTATATGAGATTTACATACCAGGTTCGTTCGGTTAATGTCACTTGGCAGCCATATTGGTTTCTTCTAGCTAGCCACTTCCTGTATGGCCAGGAAGGTTCTGGTCACTTGACCATCAACTAGCCAATCAGGGAGCACTTCCGTGCCCCTAATCCTGAGAGCTTATATAAGCGGACTCTCCTCCTCAAATTCAATCTTCTCATCAGAGTGAGTTCTCCCACCCACCCGTCCCTATTTTTATAGGATTTATCCACTTTACATTTATAGAATGTTTCCTTCATTATGACTGTACATTTCTTACATTTATAGAATGTTGCCGTCAATTACAACTGTACTTTCATTATTAGTGCACATTCAGTATTTTGTGTGCTTCTTTAATTGGTACTTAAAACATGTTCAAACTTAAGTGCCAATTAATGTCAAAAACATTTAAAAAACATACCATAATGTATGAATTAAAAAAAAAGTAATAATTGCCACCCACTGTTGGGAGCCAGATATATCTATGATACTTTAAAACATGCATTTATAGTATGTCATCACACCCTTTGCTTTGGGCTATCTACAAAAGCAAGCTGTATATATATGTTTTGTGTCTGTCATCTGTCTGTGTGTCTGCCTTCTATCAGTGTGTCCATGCCTTTCTTGTTTTAGCCAATAAATGGCAATGTGTCCAAACTTATTCAAGTTGACTTGGGTTTATTAACGTCCAGTTTCTATTTAACATATTTTTCTAAAATCTTTGAGCATGTTATTTATGATAGAATATTCCAATTTGTTAATGAAAGTGATTTACTGTACAAATTTCAATTTGGACTCAGAACTAATTTTAATACCACTATGGCTTTAATTACTCTGATAGATAAAATTGTTAATAGAATTCACAATAATGAAATGACTTGAGGTATTTTTTTAGATTTCAGTAAGGCGTTTGACACCATAGACCATAAAATTTTAGGCATGAAATTAAATAAATATGGAATAAGGGGCGTAGCAAATAATTTAATCAATAACTATCTGATGAACAGGACACAATTTGTATCTTTAAATGGGACTTATTCAGAAAGCAGCATGTATTAATTGTGGGGTACCACAAGGGTCCATTTTGGGCTCTTTATTGTTCATTCTTTATGTTAATGATATATATTTAGTCTCCAATGTAACCATGCCTGTATTATTTGTTGATGATAGCAGCTTATTTATTCAAGGGAAAGATATACATACCATGGCTAATATGATGAATAATGAACTAAATTCTATTTATGGTTGGGTAAATACCAACAGGCTCTCTTTAAACATTAATAAGACTTATTGTATAGCAAAAGAAATAATTCCGTTCATAATTTTGAAGTTAAAATTTCTGATCAAATAATTTCTTTAGTTAATTCAACAAAATGTCTTGGCACAATTATTGATTGCAAGTTAAACTGGGAGGGTCACATAAATTATATCAGGAAAAAGATAGCTTAGGGTATAGGAATAATTTGTAAAGCCAGAAATTCTTTAAATTCATGTTCATTAACTACTCTGTACTACTCCTTCATATATCCTTGTATAACATATGCAATTGAGATTTGGGGTTCTTTACCATCAACTAAATTACTGCCAATTTTAAAACTTCAGAAAAGAGCCTTGAGGATAATTTCATTTTCCGCATATAGGGCTGCCTCATTACCACTTTTTCAAAAATATAAAATTTTAGATGTGTAAAAAGTGTATGTGTACATGATTGCATTATTTATGTTTAAAAGGTGAATGCCCAGTGTTGTTTGATTCCATGTTTACAGATAATTATCATTACCATAGTTTTGAAACTAGGCAACAAATGAAGCTACATGTTCCACAACACCTATCAATTAATGCCATGAAACATCATGTTAAAAATGGACCCTAGTTGAACACCACAGTTAATATTTAATTATTTGATTCAGTGTTATTATATCAACAAATTGTTGTCTGTCACTAAGGTAGCTGACTAACCAGTCATAAGCAACTCCCCTAATTCCATACTTATATAACTAACACTTTCTAATACAAATTCCCCATTAGTGACAATATTGACAATTTTGTCGACAAGGTATTTGAAGACAATATATATAGCTGTTGGCTGTGGTCGGAATCCGAATTGTAAATTGTATAATAGATAGTGTTGATTGAAAAAAGTAATTATTTGAGAGTACATCCGTTTTTCAAGCATTTTGCTAAATATGGGGAGGACTGAAACTGTAATTACTGAACATCATTGAATCACCTGCTTTTATAGATATAGGGCTAACTTGAGCTATCTTTAATTCGCTTGGGAATTATCCTACATGAGTGAGTGGATGAGTGAAGTAAGGTAAGAATGGAAAGTATCTTTCAGAATATCAGCTCTGATATTATTGCATGAATGTTACAATCTGTACATGTTTTAATTGATTAAATACCCAACGCCATTGGCCAATTCACAATCACATGACATACATTATATAGTTAGTCCATTTCTATTTGATATATGTATTATCATTTATACTCTGTTATGCTATTGCAGTCATCATTCTTCATTGAAATGTTGTAACTGTTTTGTGTTGTATATCATACTTTCGTTTACTTCTAAAAAATATTGAATAATTTTAATTCCTTAATATGATACTTTTGTTTATTTCTTAAAATGTTGTATAGCTATATTACTTAATATGATAAAGACATATACACATTAGGAGTAGGTCGACTAGATGCTTTTACTGATCCAGCTATTACTGATATAATCTTTCATTCATTTTATGGATCTATATTTTTTTTCCGTGGTCAATAAAGATGTATTTATTATTATTATATAGAATATCAGTCTGCAAGTCATTAAATTTTACTGTTAAGACTTTTAGATCCACCTTGGATGAATCTCTAGTTCATCCAATGTTTGAGAAATATGGTGGTTTTACCGGGCCTTTGCAAAAACATGTCGTCAGGCCGTATTCTTGCCTCGGGCCGAAAAAGACTCATGTTTCTCACACACCGGGCGATATTAGCATAATATTGTCACCGTACCCGTGTGTTACCATGTATAAGACTAATATGCACGCAAGACACCCGTAAGACATCCATTGGTGCAGCAAGTGTGATAAGTCATAGGTATCTGAATACTGCGCAGCTGTTTAGCTTGGGTGGCTATCGTCTTGAACCCAAGACTGAGCCAGGAAAGGCATGATGCTTTGACAATTGGACCCAATCCTTCCCCTCTAAGTTCACCAGCCTAATACATTTGGTCACTTTTTTCAAAAATCAATGCACCACAATTAATCCAAACCTGACTTACGCAAGAATGCCTAATAACATGGAGTCAGTTATCACCAAGGTTTAATATCAGCCTCGTCTGACAGGTTCTAGGGTTAGAAGTGACCAAGCTGAGATAGCGCCTTGATAAACGCCTTGATTGGGACTAAAACAACAACCAGACTCCTGCAGCCTGCTGAGATCTGTAACGAAGAATGTAGTCTGATAATATATATTAAACGTGCTTGATTTCTTGAGATCTACTGAATATGGAGAATTTAATCGTCCAATGCACCTGAGATGACGTCAAATTAGCGCATGGGGTTATATGTCATCCAATTAACTTTAATTGTAGGCACAGAGCAAAACTTAATTTAACTCTTACCTATAACTCATATATATCATGCACGCTGGTATAAACGAGTGTCATCAATGTAACATAACAAATTTAACGAATCACCTTCATTGTAGAATAATATATTTGACAAACAGAAATAGATCATGTACATATTAATATTACGACCAATTCATAAACTTGAAAACTATACTCCAGAGGACGTCATGTGAATCCAGGATTCCTATTGGCAGAGAGACTGGCTTAGCCAATGAGGGTCCTTGATTCACATGACGTCCTCTGATGGTTTGTTTCCAAGTCTATGATAATGGCTGTACACAACAATTTCCAAATACTGTACTGAGTAAACAATAGTATAATATTTGAATAAGGGCAAATGTTCTATTTCATATCATATTGTCCATGCATTGGTATATCTAATGTGACTGGAAATTCAGCAGTTACATGGAAATAAGGCGAGGTTTCCCCTTCAAGTATTTTTTTAAGGCATTGTACAATAAATAGTAAATACTAGTCTTCCAATTTATGTGCAATACATTGACGTCCAACAGTCATGTTTTCCAATAATATGCGAAAGTCAGCAGTTTATTTTTTTAAATTCAGGCTAATAAGAATATGCTCACATAACTTATAAAGGCACTTCCTGACCCTGTTACTGAACACAAGGTACCAGACTGGGTAAGCGGGTCCATTGAGGTAGAAAAGAAGGCGAGTGTATAACAATGGTAGGGTAAGAGACCCAACGCTCGAAGTGGGCAAGACCCCGGGTAAGGAGCAAATGATGTAGGGCACGGAGAAGATGATGTAAGTCCCCAGCATCACCAAACTGTTGGTGGTAGCAGCCTTCAAGCTCACTCTGTCCCTCCTCAAAGACTGGCTCCACAGGGCTGTTGAGTTCTTGATGTTTTGGAGGCGGTTCAGTTCCCCTGCAGGTGTGATGTCATTAAACTCTACAATGCGTGACCTTGCGGAGGTATTGCTGGCATTGCTGCAGCTAGGTTGCAACTGCCGATGGCCTGCTGCTGCTGCTGCTGCTGGTGTCACTTTGTGGATGCTTTGGTGAGCTTGAAATTGAAGCGGATTTTCCAGGGCATTCATCTCAAAAGTGAGGGCATCCGGGTACCTCTGGTAGTGAACCACCATGTCCTCTGTCAGATTGCCATTTGAGATGGCAAATGGCGAACGCTGGGACCACACCTCTTCAATTGCGGGTCTGTAGGACCTCCTGGAAAAAACCATCATGTCATTGTCATCAGAACTTAAACTGGATGCTCTGGGAGCACTAAAAGGGGCTACTCTGTTCTTAGCTAGCGGTCTGACAGCATACAGCGTCTTAAATATCCTGTGATATGACACAGCTATCCCGCATATCCCGATAATAAATCCTATCGATATAAGAAAAAGCAGAATCATATGTTGAGCTTTGGGGCTTTCAATGTAATCCAATTGGTTAATGTTGATGCAGCGCCTGAATGGGTTCCAGTTAATGCTAGCGATCTGTCCTTTGTAACTAATTGTGAGTAACAGACTTGCCCCAACGGAAGTGAGCCACCCTACCCAGATGGAGCAGCGAATAATCCTCCTTCTTAGTCGGATGGACATACTTGGGCGTACCAGGATTTTGTTCCTGAAAAATCCTATGGCAGAGAAGATGCACCAGTACTGTAGCAAGCAAATGAGAGATATAAACAACTGCATGTCGTTGAAGACAGTCAAAAAGGTGAAATGCTCGTGACAGAGCAAGCTGGTCAGAGATATGACGGCGCTGAGCGAGAGAAACAGGTTGTTGACACAAATGCTGACAAGCTGGGCATTGGGCGGAGTCTTCAGGCTTGGGCTATAGCATATGGTGACAATCAGCAGAACATTGGCAAAAACCGAAGACACAATCTCTATAGTCAGGATTACCACAGCAGAAACGTACACCGGAGATGACATAGTCCATATTTGCAGGTGAGTTGCGTCCGTCGTTGCGTCCGTCGTTGCGTTGGACGCCATATCCTGCGCTCGCACCAGCGTCACGACGGTCCGCACGACTCTGACTAATGACGTTGTTACGTTCACCTGAGAGTGGCAGCTTGTGCGTCAGGCCGCTGCATGGTTGCTATGAGAAGAAGCGTGGCTGCATCCACCTATTCAGGTAACACAGCTTAATTGTGTGTTACAACATGTTTTTGTTTGGCCAAGGTAAGCTAACAATGCGTTTCTCTCAAGTAAAACATCCTATCTCATCCTTTACCACGTATACAAACAGGTGCAAGTAGCGAGAAGAAAACCTTTTTTGTACACGCATTCTCCGTTTGGCACTGTTATACTCCACAGCAATAGTGTTCCTACTGTTCTAATACCAAACGAAATATTAGAGCTCTCTCTTGAGTGTAAACTGCCTCATAAGAGCAGTCAAACGAATCAACAATCAAATAAGTAAATACGTTTAATGGAGAAAGTAAGTTATATCCCTCATAGTCGGGAGTTCACTGACACGTTTAACAAAAGTTTTAGTTAACTCCCGAATACAATGGCTCATATTGCGGGTGCAGTGTTGCTATATCGCAGCACAACAGTTACTTTTCTCATTTAAACCTTGTTATCCATCAAACGTTCATTGCTGTGTTGTGCTGTATACCTTTTATTATGTTCTGTGAACATAAAATTGTATGGCCTATAATAAAATAAACTCTAAAGACTTCTTAACAAATAGCTATTTCATTTAATATTTTGACCATTGATATCAAAGTATGTATTAATTATTTAATTTCTGCAGTGTGAATTGTCAAGAAATAAAGTTGCTCATTATTGCTGTCTCAGATTGCCCTATAGCTGTATCCATTACCATGCATTGCAGAGGCATGTACCAGTAAAAGAATCCATTCATATATGAAATTTGACTTCAAGTTTTACCAGCTCATCATTACGTCTGCCTCTAGGAGTTGGTCATATACGCAAGCCTAAGACCTGTGGCATGAGACAAATCACCAAACTTCTTATATTGATTTATCACATTATATGAATATAGTGTGTCACTTTCTTGGTTTGTAACACCTTATGAGGGCTGTTGTTCCTTACTTTTAACCTATATATTATTTGTCTCAGTGATTCGGCTTCATTGGTCAGTGGAAGTGACTGCCAAACGTAATGATGAGATGATAAGGCTTTTTTTTTAGTCTATACTTTATATAACCATTAATGCATGGAATGATCTTTCCCTACCACAGGTGCAAAGTTCAGTAGTTATACATGTAGTCAGAATGAGCTTCAACTCATAAGGACTGGCCCAATAAGTTAAAAACCAGACCGAAATTAACAAACGACAAAAAAAAAAAAAAGGATCTGCAGGAGCTTACACGGAATATGCACTAGTTTACCAATCATTATTTCAAAATGGTAGTTCATCACTTGTAACATTTTAATTTCTTTTGTGCTCATTCATTTACCTAATGTGCTTAATGTTGGAAAGTCATAAGATGAAAGAACTGATAATGTTATATTATACGCATGTCAATAAAATGTTTCCTTTTCCAGTTCTTTGTTAAGAAACAAAAATCAATTGTGCCATTCAGGGGCGGATTTAGAGGGAGGGGGGGGTCAAGGGATTCCTGACCCCACCCCCCTTTTCCTCTAGAAAAAAAGGTAAAATCTGTGGTAGTGGAGGGAGACAAATATTCCTCTGGGGGTCAGGGGGGTTGTCTAGGAATACCACGGATGACAATGCTCATTTAACAAAGTAAGTATTTATCTTAAGGGTGCTGTCTACAAGTCGACGCCTTGCGCCATATATGGTGAGTTTAAATTGCCGAGCACAGGAAGGGTCTACAGAGTCTGATTGTGAGCAACTCACCAATGTCCCTCACAACTAACCCATGCACTTTTGACCCACGATCCTTCAAAGTTGTTCAATTCCATACAAAGAATACAAAACCGCTGGAACAGGGATATAATATTATACGTTGTATTCGAAGCAATCTAGACATGGAACTAATTAGTTGGGTCAGCAATACGTTGTAGGTGCGTAGCGATCTAGAAATGTAGGGTCACTTGAGTTTCCAGGTACCCTAGAGAAGGGTGTTAGCAGAGAATGAGGTATCTTGAGTAATTTTTACATTTTGTATGCCCAGGGTAACAAGTTTAAAAAGTCAGGATAATATTTGCAGGTATAATTAGTTGTCCAATTTCTGGTAAAGTATCAAGTTGATAGTGTCACTAAATGGGGTCGAAATTTCGTCACGTTAATTAGCACACAGAAGCTGCAAGCAATTAAGTGTCTTTATTACCTTTGATGAAGGCGCTGGCTGTAGCACTTTCTGAGTAATATGCTTCTACAACACGTACAATGAGTCTACATTTGGAGGAGAATGATGAAAAAAAAAAAAAACATAGAAGAACATTATCACTTCAGAATAAGCAAGTCATAAAAACAAGTTATAAATGTCAAGGTAAATGGGCAGGAATCCTCTGTGACTCTTCCTATTAAATCCATTTACCACACTCAAGATGTAGCTAAAAATTCACATGCATTTTTATATCTGGTAATGAGGTCTTATATCTGCATCTTCCCATGTGCACAACAAGCAGCTTTTTTAAATAGTTGCTCCATCCACCAGTTTTGTGCTTCATTCAATATGTTTATGTACACACAATGTACATAGTGTATAACATAAAACAAAAATATAAATGATTATAATAATTCACTAAAACTGAGAGTCTAAAAAAGCCTGAAAGAAGAAAATAAATATACTCATACAATCAGACTATTCTGTGCAGAAAGCATAAAGTATGACATTCAGGTGATCGATCGTTTGTAAACTCTTATAGGCCAATATGTATTAGATTAACAGTCTCTAAAAAAAGCTTAAGTTCCTCCAATTTTCCAATACAATTTATATCAATTTCCCTGCATATACGTACAAGGAACTGTGTTTATTTAAGAAGCAAATTCATCCAAACTCATTGCAGCCCCAAGGAACTGTGAGGGAGTCAGCCTAGAAGGAGCCAATTCATGGTTTTTGCCTACTTTAGTCAGGGTTAAAACAATAGGGTTATTTCCACAGAGCACCTCAAAGTGTGACACTGCATAAGTCTGCCTTCTTCCGTTATTACTTAATTTGCTTTTCAGTGCAAGATTAGTGTTGCCATTTGATTCAATAAACCCAACTTACTTAAAAAAAGAAGCTAAGTTCATTAAAACATAAGACATAAAATATACATTAAAATGCAATAGAAATACTGCTGCTTGGGGTTCCCCAATCAGAGCCAAACTGTGCATCCAATAGCATTCTGCCAGCGCAGCATGAAATTATATGGTTAAACCTTCATTTTAATGCAAACAGTCTAATTGGAAAAATGTTTGGGAGTTGTTGACTCATAAGTTTTGATATATCACACCCCAGAGAACTTCAATGACATTATAAATAGGTTCATGAAACTGAAATAAATATATATATAAAGGTGTACGCCAAAATATTGAAGTCAGAAGCATAATTCAATAATATTTTTATATTGTATGGCTGATTTCTATCAGTAGGGGTAATTATTCAGATAAGATGAGTTGGCCCTAATATCTTCAAAGTAAGCTAATACATGTATTCCCATTAACACTGATATGCAGTCATATGGCCACTAGGTTGGCCCAAAAATGAAAATGTTTGAATTTCATATCACACACCCTCCCATAAAAATAACACAGTTAAAATTTCAGGACAATCCAGCAAGTGCAAGTGGTCTCCCAAGACCATCAGAAAATGAATTAATGATTCAATTTTATATCTATAATTGCAGTAGCTTCGGTGTGGACTAATAGTTAGTCCTTCCTTATTTGACATAAGATAATCCTCACTGACTCCCAATGGGCCCAATAAGCAATAATAAACAACATTGAGTTTCAAGTTAGCATAGACTTTATTTCAGTACTAAAAATGTGAAAATACATTCCGTTAGAAAATCAAACCAAACAGTTTTAATTAAGGACTAATTCTGAACATTCATGCAAACAGCAAAGTAAAGCACAGGCTGTTGGTCTTAATTGGCTTTTGTGACCCACTGGTTTTTGGTGACATTGGTTGGCAGAAGTTTAAAGGGATGCTCACCAGCATGGGATAAGCTGGTAGTAATTTTAACTTTTTTAGTGAGGACTTTCTAGAAGTCAAAATTTAATTGACTACACAATTTGCATATTTATTCACCACCTTCAAAGCTTGAACACTACCAAAAGTCTTGTATACTGCAATGTAGTCATGGTGAGTGCTGAAACTTAAGGTGCTTACTGAGATACCACATTGGCAAGTGGATCAGTATTATACATTCTGCTTCTCAACATTAGTAAGTCATTTGGAGGAGCAACTGCCACCAGAGGTGCTGCAAACAGATTGTGGTAACAAACAAACGTTTATTTGTTGTAATGTCCATCTCACTTTTGGTCATGTAGAATGGATAAGAAGTTTCAAATGTTCCAAGATTAAAATGACATGGTGAAAGGCACCGGGAACAAAATATCCAATGTTTGTATTTCTTTCTTTTTTTTAGTTTTGAGTCCAGCAAATCCGTGGTTATCCCCATAAGAATTTCACTGGCTGCCAATTAGTTCCAGAATTGAATTCAAACTTCTCAACTTGACTTGGAAAGCACTCAACAACGAGGCACTACCTTACATATTAAATCTGTCGAGGAAACAGCCTCATCAGACAATAAATCTCAGAAGCAGTGACAATAATTTGCACCTCAAACCTCAGTCTAATAACAAATTTGGGGCTCGTGCTTTCTCAGTGATTGCTCCTTACCTATGGAATAGATGACCAACAGCCGGGAGTGCTTCAGGTACCAACAAGGCTTAATCCGGCCCTGTGTTATTCACACATCCAACATGTAACCTAGTCCGATAACCACAATCCATTCAATCTGAACTAGATGTATTACTTTTAGCTAGTCCTGAGTGCCTCCTGCAATTCCATACACATCCATAATGCTCAAATTCTCAGTATCAATATCATGTGTAAATTATAATTTTTTTCAAAAGTAGTCCCCTGCATGCGTGATGTACATGCTGTGGAAACATTTCGAACTGTTGCCCCAACTTTTGCCCCCCTCTGGAAAAGTTTCTGCGGACACCCCTGCCAATGAAGAAGGAGAGTACAGGTAGATTTCACAGGTTGGTGTTATACACAAGTGCTTTTCACATAATAAATTAGAAATGGTATATGCAGTGAGAGATGACATTAAAATATGGTGTAAAAATAGATAGATGGTCATTGGTCATCAGTGATTTGTGGAATCATTAGTCTCAGTAGCTTCAGACTTGCAATTGTTCATTGAAATAACAAAGAAGTCACCCATCCTTTTAAAGTGACTGCAGCAAGGGAAAACATAGGCTGCACAGCAGCAAACCCTGAGCTGCTCAGTGAATGCCTACCAGTCGCAAAAAGGTTGAGTGCGGTGTGCCAGGTTAGTACCCATAATTGTACTCATGGTATATGGTTTTAAACCTTGGGTCTTTTAAATGCTTATATCTTTAGTATATTTCTACTATCCTTTCTCAGACGTATAAATGATATCAGTGTACATCTATTTTGCATGATAAACTGTTGCTGATGTTAAATATTCAATAAATACAAATCTGTCAAAATTTGACGTTTGAACTAAGAGTCTAAATTGCAAGAATTATGTTGGAAAATGAATCCTTGGGGACAAGAGCATGCAATATTGTATTGCCTTGTCTAAGCGCTACTGGTCAGAAGTTTGTCAGCTTATATGACCATGATAAATCCAGGATACACATTTACCTCTTGGGTGGGGTTTTACTTATCCCCGTGTAATATCCAGGCCAGGGATCAAGCCCATGCATCTTCTGAGGAACTTGCCAGTGTATTAACAGGCTGATACCCGAACTACTAGAGGTTTTTTCACCCTACTGCAATACCTTTCCTAATGTTTCCAGCAGGTGATTTTGGTATTTTTTGGCTGCTGCATATATCTCAAAATTAATTCAGGTTGTTGGTCAGTTACTACAAAAGTTCTTAGTGAGTTCTGCTCATAAGAAATTTTACTTAATCACGAGTTTAAGTTCAGACTGTGGGGTGTTAAGACCAAAACCAAAATATTTTAATGAAATTGCTAATAGCCCAAGAAATTGTAATTACAGTGCTATCAAGATAGTTGCCCTGTAGAGCAAAAACTAATAAAGCAGACAGCTGACTTCTTGCTATGGACATGCATTAATCTGGCAATAAATCTCTGTTGACAATATAATAATTAATGGTTTAACCTCAGTCATACGGCATGCTAAATGGAGACAGCTTTTCTGTCTTTGTAAAAAAACAACAACAACAACAGCAAAGAAATTTTGCAGTTTAAAAATAAAGTGTATACATTTAATTTGACACGAGATGATCACAATAAACAGATGTAAATATGCAGATAGCAATTAAAGTGATACTTCCATGACAATGAGGTGACATCTAATTATAAACACACTACTAGTACTAAGAGATTCATTTGTAAAAAAAAAATTCTTGCTACAGCGTAATAACATTGATGTGACATGCTATTTTTCATTATTCTTGTATTTATTATTTAGACCTCATTTAATGCTAGACGCATGTTTATAATAGTTGCCACAATCCGATGACATAAATTTAATCGAGATGAAACGACTAATGAAATTTTGGCGGTTGAGCATTAATCGAACAACATTTGTACAACTTTAAAAAAAAAAGTCTGTGATGTATAAATCAGTCTTTTCAAAATGATGATGATTTGTAGTTGGTCTGTGAGTTTTCTGTTGGACCACGAATTGTCGATGAATTTTTCGGAGACGACCGTCGAAAGTTAAGATGCAGAGAGAACGGCGGAGTGGTTCCTTGCTGGGTGGGCAGATGGCACCACGGTGCAACATGTGACAAGATGGCGGCTTACCTGGGACATTCGAATGGCTCACCACTTTGATAGTGCACACTTCCGTTTTGTGCTCAGCCGTTCACTGTGTATCTTAGTTCCGGTCTCTTTAGAAAGATTGACAAAATACTTCCTCACGATGGAACATATTGGGAGCTAACTCACTAAGCCTCCTGGGTCTAACTCTAGCCCAACATCAGTTTTGAAAATTCTGGAAGATAGAAAAGGAATGATAGACAAAGAGTGGTGTTTGCACATGTCAAAACAGAAACTAAGTAAAACCCCATGTTTGTGTGCGCGTTATTGCAAACAACAATGAGACCTAAAACAACTGATTAAATGTGTATGCACAGAGATTAGTTTCTGTTATGACTAATAGGAGTCACCACCACAGTATACAGGTGTCTTTCTGCCACTTTTTCTGGTTGGGGCAGCCGCAGAAAGACAAGCGCTGTAATACAATCCACTGAACTAATTAATTAATAATGGAAAAGCCGGGAAGGGTGGGTATTTAGAGAAAGTAGAAGGAGTAAATTCCAACGTGGGGAAAAGACTATTGCAAGACACAGAACGGAGGCTGGAGTTAACAATCATGAGCTTAGGTGTTTTAGTATGTCCGGGCGCAAGTAGTCCAGGCGCATGCCCAGTCGAATCAATCATGGCTGCCAGCGTCGCTTTCGTTTGCAGTGTAGGATGTTAGCTTTCAAGGATAAATGGGTAAACAATGGATGTGAAGGATTATTGAAAACGTCATTTTTCAGCCTGGTATAGGTGAGACAGCTGGATATGTTCAAATGGTATTTTAGGTGAGCGGTGTTGGTGAACCGACTAGTGTATTACTTGGCAGCTAAGGGTTCCAGGAGGTTGGGTGCTTCAGTCTGACATCATCAATTTACAGAATTCTGCAAAGAAAATATAAACAACGTAACAAGGGATCCATGCCACGACATAGGATGAAGGTCAGACGACTTTGTGGATAGATAACCTTATGATTGTTCTTTGTGACGATGGCCGACGAAAGTCATTCAACGAAAGTCATACGAAATGTCATAAATTTGAATGTCAAGGCTTTTTTCTTTTCATTTTTGCTTTCATTATGGCTTTGGTTTTTTCATGTAGGGTTAGAGACTGCAACAGCAGAGAATGCAGAGTTGAATATGGTACTTAACTAAACAGCCAACATCCAGTTCAACCTCCGCTTATGCACTACGACTTAACAAATAGCAATGGCGTTCTATCTACTTGTATGATTTTTAGTTTAATATCTTATATAGATATATGTCCTTGAGTTATCTATCCACCTAAAGCCGTGCTAAAGGATATCATGCTTCCTCTGTGCAAATCAACAAACGACATCAGCCACCCTCACCACATGATCAAACGACCATATATCTAATTGCTGTGTTAAATCCTGTGTATTGTGACCTGGCCAACATGATCTGCATTTGTCTAGGCTCTGTTGATTCACCTGGGGGGGGGGGGGCAATTGTAGGCCTGCAACTATCAAACACGGTGTAGGTCACGTTCTAGAGTCCTGACATCTGTAGTGACATGATAGAAACTTGGGTCCAAAGGTGTAGCTCATAAATGAATGGTAACCTATTTGACCAATCGAGGTGAGGAGGCTTATGACACAACAGACGAACAGTGAACAAGAACCAATGGAACATGCAGTCGTCTGCTGAGTAGTACGTTGGCGAGGCGTCAGGTGGCGCCATAAGTAGCACGTGCTTTGATGACGTCAAGCTGCATGCGAGGCCCTCTAGTGTTAAAGGCATACATACCATCATAGTCGACCCAACCAGATCCGTCAGTGTCCACGTCATTGATCATGTCATCAATGTCCTCCTCTGTGAAGTCGTCACCAAGGTTCTTCAAGATCCATCTGCAGCACCAGCAAGTATGGTATTAACAGTGTAATGATGTATTATCAGTTACCTTTGCTATGTATCAACGAGGAATACATCCATGGTGATATTTGAAGATATGGCCTTGTCAAAATGAAAATGAAACCTACGACATTTGTGAAAACTGAATTTCAACAGTATAAGACAAACTGCAAAAAAATGAACGAAATAAAAAAAATGAATTATGAAAATCCAATTGTTTAGCATAATCAGCAACCTTATAAGTAAAGTTATTGTTATCATTTGGTAGATGTAATGATTTTAACTTTAGTGGTACTCCGAAGTGGTATTGATCGTACCAAAGTTGGATCTTTACTTGCCTTAGCTTAGACCTTTAGAGAATGGCCAATATGTACAACTGTACACACAAGAAATAAGATAATTGAACTTTTATGATTACATTAATGTCTAATGTCTCAATTCTACTGGGTCTGAAGCTTAGTCAGCTTATTTGAACAGCTGCCAGAGGCAGATGTTATGATGAGATGATGAGGCTTGGAATCCACACCATGATATACATTTACCCCATGGGTGGGGTTTTTACTTGCCTCAGCATAGGCTCTGAGTACAAGGCACCGCCAATGTCATGCAATCAACATCCAGCTGGGATGTAGCTCATGAAGAGTGCCCGGGCCTGGGATTGAACCCGGGTCCCGGGACCTTCAGCAGAGCTGGCCAATGTGGAATTAGTGGATGCCTTATTAACCATTAGGCCACTAATTATTAATGGGTTTTTTGATGAATTCATTGCATTAATTTTGGAAATCACTACCAGAGTGCAACCCTTTGAATAGTGTTTACCTTAATTGAATACTACATGAGATAGTTTGCTTGTAAAAGAAAGGAAAGGATGAAATTTACCTGAGTTCATTGACATTGACCTCGCCCTTCTTTTCCTTGTCCAGGACACGGAAGATTTCCTTCAGTTCCCTCTCGTCTTCATCAGCCTGGATCTTCCTCCTCACCAATTCGATATACTCTTCCAAGTCAACGTAACCGGTGCCTGCAATAAGCATGGACAGAGTGAGGATCCTTGAGGTACAAAATGTACTGTCGACTCGTAGCATCAATCAACAATCATGCAGTTAAAGCCCATGGCAAGATGAGGTTTGTGAACTCATATATATTCATTTGTATAAGATTTACGAACACTTATGACTGTAACATTGAAGGTAACCAATTCCAAAGTACAAAAACACTAAACATTCAATTAATGGATAGGCAAGTACATGATTGGTGGTAATCATTGTGTATCGGTTTAATTTGCATAACAAATGTAGGAATTAATTATAGTTAGCTGGTACATGTATAATGTTTGCCAAAAATATCACTGCAGAGGTCAAATATTGAGTCTGTATATGCTTGAATTTTAAGACTAAGCTCCTTGCAAATCCATAGTAGCCCTGCAATATATATACTTTGTGTGGGCTGTCCAAGGTTTGGGGCAATAGGCCTTTTCTGCCAAACGGTCACACTTTGGTGGGAGGAAATATATTTCATACGCCAGATACATTTTGTATGCTCCTAATTGTAAAGTGTAAAAAAATTAATAACTATATATGCTCAGATAGTCAAGAGCTGACTGATTGGCAAATGTTCCATTACCTTATCAAATTAAGTGCACTGGTAAAATAGTCCATACACTGTACATTGTGCTGACTTGGGAGCTGATAATGCAGTAGGCCAGTAGCACATGGATAGAAATTTAATTAGTAATATTAAGTGATTATAGCAGGGGGAGGGGATACATACCCTCGGTGTCAATGTACTCCTCCATCTTCTCCAGCCAGTCGGCCTTGCAGTTCAGGTTCATCTTCTTCATGGCAGCGGCCATGTCTCCAGCCTTTATCTTGCCTTCCCCCTTCTTATCGAAGGATTTGAATGACTCCTCTGCAGCTGTGAACAACAACGAAAAATGTCAAAAAGACATCAGAAGCCAATGATTTCAATGCAGCATACACAGGCCCATCAACCGAGCATGGTGAATGACATACAACACGGGATGAAATAACAAAATGATAATTTTTTGTGGTAGAGCAAGGAAATCTTTGATAATATATATATCAAGTTTTTATTTCCTTACTTTGTATAAATTCAAGTGGCCCCGTTTAGATGTGGCCACCAATTGCAATTTACAAAACGAAGCTATTTATTATATAATAAGGAATCCGAATTAGCTACACTAGGTGAAGACCATTTAAATTGCACATATTGCTTCAATCTGGCCATGTGTTTCCAGTAGTTAAAACACGTCACATGTCATTTTTAAGGTATCTAATTGGACTTGCTTAATTGAGTATCATCCTGGAAGATCTTTGGTAATTAACGGTACCTCCCAATCATTGATAAAAAAAAACAAGGGGAGCAATAGTAACGTAGACATTGATGTACATTAAGTTTGCTTAAGTAAGTGATGATAAGACATACAGAAAGGCGTGGTCTCTCTTGTAATAATAATAATAACAATATATTATTCTTATATAGCGCCAGTAAATACAATAAAATGAATATCAATGCGCTTTACAGAAAAATGAGTATCAGAATAAAAATAAATTGGATAGTGAATATATAAATGGAAAAATAAGTTAAAATTGCATGTAATATAATTATATAACTCTATAGGCTGACTATGTTATGCAGTGGTATCAGCTGATATCACGCAAATACATATTATATATATGTTTACGAAACTGCTAGAGAATTAGCCCCCCCCCCCCATGGCCCATGTAACGCAAGAGGATATCTGCAGCAGATGCAGCAGCCCAGGTACTGCAGTGGGTAAGGCTGCTACTGGCAGAGGGCCAAGGGCCCAGGCACACCCATATTTGGGCCCGAATTCTGACTGCAGGCGCCCAGCACAGCTCTGCAGCTGCTGAGAAACTGCAAGGCTGGTAGCCATCTGCATTCCACTGTGACGTCACAATCTTATCGTTCCTACCTCTGGTTCTAATCATGTTTGCACCAAAACAAAATAGCAATAACAGCTTTGGCTACGTTTGTGGTTGCAGTTTATAAGCTGGTGTTACTTTACACTATTCTTCAGATATTCATTTCATATTGCAATATCATATTCCTATGAATAGCCCCTTCAATTTGCATGGTCTTTATTGCCATATTATAACTCTTTCAATGAATTAATCAAGGTTTTTTTTACTCACATTTCTGCTGTGGTTCTGTAAGTTTGATGAGATCGGCGTCCTGAAAGAAAAATAGCTCATTACATTTCCGTTCTCATATTATATTTCACCAATCATGTTGATTTTTCAATAACAACCCAACAATCTCATTGCGTTGTGAACTTGTGAGACATATTATGGAAATATCATTCTGATCCCTCCAGATGATGAAATGAGTTTCCCCGACTTAGAAAATCAATAATCCACTGAAATATGGAGCAATCCTTGCAAAAGAATCAGTGAAATAATAGCTAGCATTCCAATCCGCACACAATTATGTGGTAATAATACTGCTTTCATAACTAGGCAACCTCCAATATATTGGCATGGTCAAAATCTCAAAGCAGATCACTGGGCAAAAGAAAGCCTTTGCTTACCCCCATGTTGCCTGCGTCCTGTACCCAGCAAAGAATGTAACTGCCGTCTGAAGAAAGCTGCCCTACTCGCCTCCTATACTACCTTCCCAGAAGGCCAAGCGGCTGGGGTTACAAGGTGCCCCCCTTGCACCCCACCTGCGCGCGCACCTTCAGCTTGCCCTTGCCCTTGCTACTGCAGCATCTGCCAAAGAGGGGGAGGGGGGGGGGAGGCTGGCAGCCCATGGAAAGGGGTGAAATGACTGATACGTAGCCTACTATATTAACACAGTGCCAAGTTTTCCAAGTATAATAGATAAAGAGTAAATAGATGCTGAAGTAAACTCATATGGCCATTGTATTGCTGTCAGTAACTGTGGTATTAATAAGCTTGACCAGCAATTCATACAATAAAATACAACATTACTAACATTAACTCCTTGGGTTGCAATTAATCATAGGCCGATTTAGCCCAAGAATTACGTGACAAGGCAGAATTTGAAATCTGGACCCTTGAAATGAGCAAGCAGCACCCTAACCACTAGTCCTAGACCTTCAAAGTTATGCGCACTGCTGTAAAACAGCTGAGCATTTTGTTTACGCTTTGAAATTTTGTTATTAAAAATAAATCCAGAGAAAAGCGTAGTTATTGCTGACTATATTGCATGAAGTATGAATTCACAATTTACTCTTCATATCAGCTGGTCATATTACTTTAGCATCTTTATTATTTGCTGGTGTTGGCATTTTCAAAAGATAAGATAAGATAAGATGGGATAAAATGTTATTTAACGTCAGAGGTGATACTATAAAACAAATAACAGAAGCTATAAAGCTTTTAGCCGAAACAGGTAAAAGTAAGAAAAACAAGGCGAAAATATGGAGTTATTCTAATGAGAAGTGATAGGATACCAAGAATAATTTACGTTTAGCATTGTTCAGTGAAAGTATACATTATATATATAATTACTTCTTGCAAAACATAAAGTGATGAATGGTCGATCTTAGTATAATAAATTATTAAACATACAAAGTATAGAAAACCATCCTGACTTTAAAAAATTGGGAAAGCCATTTTTGTAAAGATCTTGCTTGTGGCAATTTAGCCTAGTTACAATGTCACAAAGCATATTTATCAATAATATACCCTAATTTTGATTTGTTTATATTCCACTAACTTATATATGATATGATTTTGTCGTTAAGTTTAGTTTAAAAAAAACCTGTTAGTTCTGATTGAAGAAATAAAAAATCACAGTACAAATGTGTGTAATGAACTGAATAATTGTTTGTTATTCCGCCAGTACTTCATTGTCTGAAACAAGCAATTCCCTATAAATCTGCGGTTTGATAGATTGATATTTTAATTTTTTTTACGTTTTTTAAGATACATTGCACACACAAGCACTTCTTTTTGCCCCAGCGTACACAAACTTACTGGTGGCCTAAAAATTGCCTGTCAAAAGCAATTAAGGCACCACATCTGCCTGGTAAAACAATTGGTCATACCAAACATGTTGCAGGTAATGTTTTCTGTGCTGTTAAATGTCACATTAGCCAAAAAGCAGTGGATTTTTCTGTTCTCATTCGGTCTTCTTAAAAGCAGCAAGAATTTCATTCAGATTAATGCATTAATAACTGTAAGTCTGTATGTTGTACATAACACCAGTCGGTTAAAAGCAGTTTGTTGTTTTTGTTTTTATGTGATCCGACTTTATATAAGATGTTAACTGAGCTTGTCTCACATGTAGCATCTCATTAATAGGCATGTTTTTTGTATAGTATATGCCTGCTGCATGTTACCCGTGATCTCATCTAATTATTGGGGATTAATTAAATAACCACTCTTAAAAGCTAGGTCATCTGCTCATGACGACCATTTGGTATGGAACCTGAAGCACACAACAGGTAACTGAGTCCGAGTGCTAATATATGCTAGCACTAGCAAATACTAGACGAAAATAGAGGGCATTCATAGCTGGATTGCACACCTGCAGGGGCTACATGGGGATATGCGGCTATTTCCCTGCATCTGGTAAACTGCGCAGTGCCTACGTATGTACACTGTAAAGCTCTTACTGTAGCTTTGGGTATACTCTAGAACCCATTGGCTATATGTGCTATTTGTCTATCATGTATCCTAACCACACACATAAATAACATTTTTATAAATACATTGATATAAGAAATTTTTTTCTATTAAATCTGGTCCGTGGTCACTCACCTATTGATCTTACTATTTCAATCAATTTCAAGTTTCTTAATAGCCTTGTTTTGAGAAGTCAAAAATTTAATTTTGATGGGTTCTATAGAGAAGTTCCTTACCTGTAACAAGTGTGTGCCATTTAACATGATATATGAAATAACTATCTATCTATCTATCTGTCTACCTATCTAGTGTTATCTACCTATCTACAGTATCTAACTATCTACCTATCTATCTAGTATCTAATTAGTTATCTACCTATCTACAGTATCTATCTATCTACCTATCTATCTAGTTACCTATCTAGTATCTAATTAGTTATCTATCTATCTATCTATCTATCTATCTATCTATCTATCTATCTATCTATCTAGTTAGTTAGTTAAGTTCTGGTTATCTATCTAGTTATCTATCTAGTATCTAATTAGTTATCTATCTATCTATCTATCTATCTATCTAGTTAGTTAGTTAGTTACTTAGTTACTTAGTTAGTTAGTTATCTATCTATCTATCTATCTATCTATCTATCTATCTACAGTATCTATCTATCTATCTATCTATCTATCTATCTAGTTATCTATCTAGTATCTAATTAGTTATCTATCTAACTATCTATCTATCTATCTATCTAGTTATCTATCTAGTATCTAATTAGTTATCTATCTAACTATCTATCTATCTATCTATCTAGTTAGTTAGTTAGTTAGTTAGTTAGTTAGTTAGTTAGTTAGTTAGTTAGTTAGTTAGTTAGTTAGTTAGTTAGTTAGTTAGTTAGTTATCTATCTATCTATCTATCTATCTATCTATCTACAGCATCTATCTATCTATCTATCTATCTATCTATCTACAGCATCTATCTATCTATCTATCTAGTTTTCTATCTACTACCTATTTAGTCATCGATCTATCTATCTGTCTATCTATATATCTATCTGTCTATATATCTATCCATCTATCTATCTAGTTATCCAGTTATCCATCTATCTATCTATCTATTTATCTAGTTATCTATCTATCTATCTATTTATCTAGTTATTTACCCTACCTATCCATCTATCTATCTAGTTATCTATCTATATATCTATCTATCTATCCATCTATCTAGATATCTACCTACCTATCTATCTATCTAGTCATCTATCTAGTTATATATTTATCAATCTATCTATATATCCATATAGTTATCTAGTTATCGATCTATCTATCTATCTATCTGTCTACCTATCTAGTGTTATCTACCTATCTACAGTATCTCTCTATCTATCTACCTATCTAGTCATCTATCTATCTATCTATCTATCTATCTATCCATCTATCTATCCATATAGTTATCTAGTCATCGATCTATCTATCTATCTATCTGTCTACCTATCTAGTGTTATCTACCTATCTACAGTATCTATCTATCTATCTATCTAGTCATCTATCTAGTTATCTACCTATCTACCTATCTACCTATCTACCTATCTATCTATCTATCTAGTTATCCAGTTATCCATCTATCTATCCATCTATTTATCTAGTTATCTAGTTATCGATCTATCTATCTATCTATCTATCTAGTTGTCTATCTATCGAAACATATATCTATAAATCCATCCATCCATCTATCTATCTATCTATCTATCTATCTAACTATATATCTATCTATAGATCTAGTTATCTATCTATCTACCTAGTTATCTATCTATCTATCTAGTTATCTTGTTATCTAGTTATCTAGTTATCTAGCTATCTAATAATCCATCTATCTAGTTATCCAGTTATCTATCTAGTTATCTACCTATCTATATATCGATCTTTCTATCTATATTTGTATCTAACTATCTATCTATCTATCTAACTAGCTATCGATCTAGCTATCTATCAATCTAGCCTCAAGCACATTTGCAGGAAGGATAAATTGGGGAGCACGTGTCATGCAGCACTCAGTGGACAATACATGTTGATAAAACAAATTGTGTTTCTAATAAGTCAGCAGTTCTAATTCATTGGGTGTGGTCCTTTCCTCGAATTGGGAGAATAATGACTGCGAAAACAACGGTCACCTGGGGGATTGAATCAACACGTTTACAACGTGTGACGGCAGTGCCGAATTGACCATTGAAAGAATTAACACGAGTTATCATTAGTTACAAATAGTAGATGACTATGCATTTGTAAAATTGCACCCAAAGCAATTGACCATACAACAAAATACGATCATCCGTCAGTTTTTGAAATGTTCAGGCAAAATTAGAAAACCAAAATAAGTCAAACCCCAGACTTTTTAAACCATAAAAACACCACTCTGTACCAATTAAATTGAAGTTCTTTCCAATGATATATATTGCTTTCTTATCATTATTATGGCCATTTATTATGATCAAAGAGAAGCAGCAGAAATTACAATGGAGAATACAGCAGACTTTAAGTTTATTGTTGAGTTTGACAAGTTGCCGATATTTCTGACCATTTTGTTCTGCTCCAAGCCATTTATGCACTGTAATGAGTTTCCGTAGTTGTCTTGCAAGTAATCATAGTTTTTCCTAAAATACTCTTAATTTGGTATGCAGCGCAGTGCAAAACTTTTACAGCAAGATGCCTTAAAATCTATCCTACGTCATAATACTGCAAAACTTTCAGCTGATGTAAAGAAAATGGCAGTCTACCATAATTTATTCAGTTAATTGTTGTGAAATAAACCAGATCCACCATACAGCATGTCGCCGCATATTTCTTGGGGAAAATTCTGTAAAACCACTCTACACCATGATGCCACAGCATTTTATGGTAAGATACAGTAAATTTCAAGTATTATATGATTTATTTATTTATTTGTAGCTGGCTTTATGTTGGCTTATTAAAGGGGCTCAATGGTTGGTGCAACATCAAAGTACAACAGAAATTTACAGTAAGGTACAGTTCGTAAGCTTAGGGTAAGCGATCATCACAACTTAACAGATGCATGTGCTGTAAATTTTACACCAAACATCCGTCTTTTGTGCTTTACAGTAGGCCAACTTGTAGCCGTAATTTTGCAGCAAGATACTGTGTAAAAATTCGCCAGCAAGATGCCGTAAAAACTACCTAATTGTTTACAGTGTAACATTTACAGTTCACATCATATTTACGCTTCAACAGAGCGCCCTCTAGGGATATGACCCTTTATTGTATGTATGTATGTATCATTTATTTAAAATCGTATATGGTCAGATTACATGGTAATCAAAGTTACAAACTTCTGTATGACAAAAAAAAATTATAATAAAAAAATAAAAATAAAAATGGAAATAAATAAATAAAATCAAAAAGAAAAAAAAAGTCTTTAAATCAAAGAGTCCGTCAAATATGTGATGTCAGGTTCATATGATGTATCCTTGTCGGTATAAATTTCCGTAGTTTGATATTCATCTTCCGATCCTGCACCTGAAGGTAAAAATAGATTGATTGTAGTGCTATTCCCTTTTTGACCAAGTGGAGATAATGTTATCTTACAAAGTATTATACAGTCGGATAGCCTTCCAAATTAGGCCAGAGTCGTTTCTACATCGTTTTAACGTCGATTTGGAATGCTATCTGGATAAGACTAACAATTAAATGGATATGTGGTATATTTTGATATTCCCCATGAGTGGACAGATTGGCCAGGATTCATGAGTTGAGTTAGCCACGAGTGAATTCTGAAGCCACCAGTGAAGGAATATCAAAATATACCTCATAACCACTTGGGTATTATTTATATCTCACAATTTTCACTTTGAAGTTATTCATGATTTTTTTCATACCACATGCAAATGCATTGAACATTAACATTATTCATTGCTATCAACCCAGTCATTTTAAGATTAACAAAGCTATTTATGACTGATGTTTACCAACCAGTTGTTGAATATTTCCTCTCAGAATGTGTATATGGTAGATTAGGAAAGAAAATGATTTATTGTCCATTTGTAAAATTACCAAAGCGACGACGCTACCATAAGGTTGCCCTTGGCAACGGAGATGCACAATAGCTTGTATCTGTGGACTGAACAGATGCATTGACTTTACATCACATTTTGCCCTTAAGAATCGTTAATTCTGGTCCTATTTTAAAAAATTCAAACTTTTACAGAAACCTTAACATTTTATCTCTGTAAATAGTGATGTTCTGTCATTGGCTTTCAATACCACATAGGCTACAACTTGCATATGGCTTTTCTTTTTGGTATACAGGTGATTGTGGGATATACATTAATTCCTCACATTATCCATGGATTTACTGCATCACAAGTTGCTATCAAAATGGAAAGATCCAAAATGTTGCTGCAATGTTTGCATTTTATGATGTGTTTTAAAAATCTCTATCATGGTTTTATTATAATTTAGTGATTTTTTATTGTTAATGTTTTACCTGCACTTTTTTATTTTTGCACATATAGTCGATCAATAGCTCTTTGAGCTCATTTTATTGTTGTCTTATGTCGACTTTAAATAAAGATTATTCTATTCTATTCTATTTGCTAATACATCACCTTTCACTTTAATGTCATATCCACCTACTACTCTAATTAATCTCTCTTTCCTCCCCAACTCTTTCTCCATCTCTTCCTAACCATCTTTCTAGCTCTTTCTGGCTCTTCGTCAAGGTCCTCGTTAATCAGTTGGGTGGCCAAGTGGTTAAGGCATCGGCCGGCTCCTCGGGCGGTCATTGGGTTCGATTCCTGGCAGCATTCAATGTTAACTTGGTGGTGCATTGTACTCCGTGTCTATGCTGGGACAAACTGAACAGTGGAAGGCTTTGGATTTTAATGGTTTTAAAAGTAATGCACATGGCAACCTAAGTGTCAATGTGGCGTGTGCCTTTTATGTACCTTATAGTTTTATTTCATTCATCTTTCATCTGTAAATACTCATTGTTCTTGTTATTGTCAGACACAAGCGCTGTGCGCTTCTGTTTTATTGATGACATTATCCGACTTGAAATAAAATGTTACTTACTTACTTACTTAACATCCAAGCCTTATCATCTCATCACTACATCTGACATCGGCAGCTGGCGTCTAGTTTCCAAGTATATGAAATTTGGCTACAGGCAAGTTCAGTCTGACTGAGCTTCAGAGCAGTAGCAATGAGATAAGACAACACAAGTTAAGAGTCACCCTGCAGCTTAGTATTCAGTCGTCATGGAGATGTGCAATATGCAACTACAGGTAAATGATGGGGAAAAAGTCCTCCATTCATGACATCCTCTGAATGATAGTTTCGAGTCTATGAAATTGACTGTAACGCTAAAACAATATTAAAAGCCTAACTACCACACCCAACAATACAAAATATCGAATTTTTCAAACACAAATACATTTATTTTTCATCGCCATTTTGTAAAATTGAATGACAATATGTCACGAAAATCACGAAATGGAATGTTTTTCAGTTCTTTTTATTTAGATTTTTATTCATTCTGTCATCAGCTTGTAGAATTCTGAAACGAGAGAAAGATGCAAATATTTATGCTAGCTACCGGTGAACCTGAAACGCCGGCATGCAATTTGCAGGATTCAGGTAAAATGGATTAAATGCACATGCAGCCATATTGCTGTAGTATGGGCTGATAATATAGAAGGCCTATCGTATAAAACAACTGATTGTAATTCGTTTAAAGTATTTAGCAAAGTGTTTAGTTACAACAACATTTTTATTAAATGTGACCATTGCAAACCACATTCACACATCTGATATCATTATGCAAATATCATTATAATCCATTTGAGATTTTAACCTTGTACAGACATCAGAATTCTTATGTCTGTACAAGGTTAAAATCTCAAATGGATTATATAAAACAGACGTAGATGAATCTCCAAAGTGACAAATATGATTATTGTAATATCTTATTACTAATGCTGAGTTGCTATCAAATTAATTCAATACGGCAATCGCATATCAAGTTATCAACTCACTGGAAGAGAGAATACCCTCTGCTTGATTGTCTAATATTATGCAAGGTACTTTTATTGTCTAGTCGGCAAAAATTCGAATACTGTGCAAGATTGAGAACCAGATATGCCACATAAGAGCCTTTTCTTCCCTTAGACAAAAGACCAATACTTTTAAATGGCATCAGACAGGTTAATATACTGATCGTGGTTCAGACAGTGGAATGTGGTGGTGGTGGATTAGGGCTGTACGTCCTGCATTTCTGCACCTGATAGGCTAATTAGGACAGGCAGGGACCATGGCAATGAGATGAAGGATGAAACAGCCATCCAACATAGGCTCGACCGGGAATTGAACCTGTAAGCCGTTGGTTGGAAACCGAGCGCGCTACCACTGAGCTAGGCCCCCACCCCTCAGACAGTGGAATAAGGCTATACTTAGAGATACGCTTGAGAGTGTATTACTTGTCTCATTGAAGGAGACTGTTCTCAAAAAGCTCAGTTTTTATTTGCACATTTGTACATACTATATGGTAATTGTGCCGGGGACTATCAGAAGAGGCTGGATCGAGCCCACTGCATGCCTGGGGTGGCCTCTAACACATGAAAAATGTACCTTCGATTGGAGTACTTCAATTTGCAATATTTGTGTTTATTCCGTACTCAGCTTACAATCACTTCTCTGTTATTCCCTTATTGTTCCAGCCATGAGGAGTTGCCATATCACCTACTCCTTTGGAGCTTGGACCATCCATCCAGACAAATCAGCATCAACCTTGATTCACCAGTATAACCAGTATAAATCACCAGAACAAAGTCTACATTTTGAGTCTTTTCTGTCCCCATCACATTTTTCTGAATGTGCAATTCATTGAGCTGATCTTCACAGACCTTCTCAACTCCACCAGGGTCTTAAATCCCTTTTTATGTGTCACATCTGACGAACCTGCCTTGTTAAAAGGTTATGAACTTTTCAGTAAGGGATGTTAAGAAAACCTCAGTTTTAGTTCCTGATTGTCCATGATATTTGTCAGCTAGCGTCATAGTTTTGTTCAATTGTCTCTTGAGTAATTTTTGTCAAACGTCCTTCACCCATTCACCCATTAACTCCACTACAGCGAAAACAATCCTTGGTGCATTTTATCTCAAAATATGACATTTCCATAATGACTTCAGATGAGTTGTTTGATTGATTAATTGATTGAAAATAAATACGCGTATACATTCAGGGTTGCAAATCAGATGCAAAACAACTGTTTCACAATTGGCAATAAGCATTAAATTCAGTGCAATTGTTATAAAAAAAAGGCTGCACAATGCAAGCTGCGAATGTATTAATAGTTATTTAATACACACCATCAAATGAGACCTCTCCATTGCCATCTTCATCAATGTCTGCTATCATGGTGTCAATCTCTTGTTCCGTCAGGTCAACCTCCTTTGCAAGTCCCACCAGGATGTACCTGAGGTCCTCACACCTAATGAACCCTTGTCTGTTCTTGTCCAACATCCGGAAAAGGTTCTTGTAGAATAGCCGGTCTTCTTTCTCTTTGACCTTTGCAGCCACGACCGGAAGGAAGTCATCCCAGTCTATGTGACCTTTCCGGAAATGATAACAAAATTTATTCAAATTTATATATGATATATGTAAGCTTATATGTGGTCACTTTGTCGTGTGTTATTTAACCTAGAATTCGTAAGTGATTTGTAAAAACGTTGACAGAAATGCTGGAAATTGCAATATCAATTGCTCAAGATTGTTACGCCCATGTACACGTGCTTAGTTCATTTTTGTTAAATCATGCAAAACGTAAATTCATAAGTAAACACTATTTAGGTGATATTTTGGTTAAGTGGAAAATGTTGTTGTTCATTAAATGAAATATTAAGTGAGTACCAGAACTGCCAACTTGATCAATGAGATCCCTGATCTGTTCTTTGCTCAAATGATGTCCCAAATTCCGCATGAGGGCGTTCAGGTGCTCCAAACGAATGCGCCCCTCGCGCTGAGCGTCGAAACGATTGAAAGCCTCTCTAATGACTGGAAAATAACAGAAAACACTATCAGGGGTAGACCAATAATATATCGAGATTCGGAGCTGTAGTCTCAATAAAGTACAAAGGGAGAAAAAGCTTTACCAGAAATCTGTGCATCCGATATTGTAATTTCCTCACTAATACTGCCATTCACAGGTGTCTCCGTTGTCTGTAATTAAAGTACTACATACTACATGACATTAATTAAAACTAAATGAAAGATGAATACCTTGGTAATTTCAATGTTAATTTCTCACCATGATGAATCTTCCGTCACTGGTTTGTGAAATACCAATGCAATCTACAAACAAATCAAATGAAAAAAAATTATGATTAAGTTTACGATGCATCCATCAAAGACATTTCCAATTATTATCAGTTTCATCATCCATCTTAACTTCTATTGGGGTCGCCTCGGTTTGACTAAAACTTACATGACATCATCCGTATAATAATAACCTAGGGTTAATACGATTTGAGCTGATACATAGAAACAGTAGGGGGGATGGTAGCGTTATTACCACTGCCTCCTTGACCATACAGTATATGATGATTCATATATTTGTACCATCAGACAGATGTATTTATGTAAATGTAAGGTCTAAATAAAATATTCTTGAGTCTGAGTCTTGCTTCTTGAGTGACCTGGAGCATTGCTAGGGCAGGGCTAAGGTAGCATGGTAGCAGCTGTGGCCCATGAATTATCTAACCCCTTGAGTTACAAAAGTGCTGTAAAAGTGCATCCCATCAAGAAAACACAACATGCCAGAGATGCAATGGGTTACACAGCCACTATGCAACTGCTCTAACGTTTTGGCCTAGGTTCACCATCAGCATTAAAGGGCTTCCTCATCAGAAAGATACTACAATTTATCATCAACATAGTGGTCAAATAGGGTGAGGGCCTAGCTCAGTGGTAGCGCGCTGGGCTTCCAACCACTGGGGCCCGGGTTCAATTCCCAGTCGAGCCTATGTTGGATAGCTGTTTCATCCTTCGTCTCATTGCCATGGTCCCTACCTGTCCTAATTAGCCCATCAGGTGCAGAAATACAGGACGTAAAGCCCTAATCCACCACCACCACATAGTGGTCAATTTACCCATGGAGTCACTAGAGATGATTAACCATATTACAAAACGTTGTAATGATCAAGTGAGTTACTATGACAATTCCAGTGGCTTAGTGGTTAAGGCTTTGGGCAGTTCATCAGCTTCATCTGATGGATCAGGGTTCGTTTTCTGGCATCGTCATTATCTTTTTCTTGTTCTTTTAGATGTGCCATACCCTTTAAGGATGCACATGCGGGTGATAATGATCTTCCAAATCTGTTGTGCTATCCTTTATTATCATAAGTAGGCTTATTTAATTTGTAATGTATTATTTCGCTTCCAAGGGAGTTGTTTCCATATCAATTTGCATGATTTGATATGTCGCTGTCTCTGTCCCTGTGTCTAGGCCACTCGTGCCTAACTTAGGGTAAATAATAATATTTGAGTGGTTAAACAATGGGCGAAGTGTGTGCTGGTTGTTAGCAACATGAGTCAGAAGTAGTCATACTGCAGTGTCTGGAGCTGTCTGCACCAAGACTCCTACTTGGCCACCAGATTAATTTAACAAAAGCTAAAAAGACACATTATTACTTTTGTCTCGACATTTGATCAATTTTAACAAGTGCTGTGAGATTTTCAGTGAGCAAAAAAGAGCAAACAATCAAAGAAAACATAGAAGAACATCATCTAGTTCTTCATCACATACTTGAAGATTGATGGGAGAAACCCCTAGAGGGACGACATTAGGAGGAACATTATTTGATTTCTGTGTGTCTCTTGTTTACTCTTCTTTCTCTTTGTTTATCAGTCTACCCAGAATGCAACGCGTGCAAATGAACACGTCTCGAGGGGATGGGTTGTCGCATTGCGGATTTCCTCATGTTGCTGCAATGCTTTTGGCAAGAGGTTAATGCTGTTTACAGGCCAAAAACCCCCAGAGCCCCAGCTCCCCTGTTCCCCCTATTTGCACCCCCCACCCCGCAACCACCACCGGCGTATCACCCTCTTACTTCCGGGTAAACTGCTCTCTAGTGTCTGAGGTACGAATCGCCTTTAATCTATCAAATCATCTGCCACAAAGTTTGTCATTTCTGGTTTAGCATAATCACACAATTAGTTGATGGCAAAGGATTAGTCGAAACTGGATATGATCTCACTACTTCACTTTGCACCCTAAAGACAAAAGAGCTACAAACAGTGACGTCACCATTCGATCGCACGTGCAACAACTCGACCATTCCAACCTACACTTGAAAAATGGTAAGTTTATCTGATCAAACTACTTAACATAATATTAAGCACACAACACCAAAGTCTCAATTGTTATTCAATATTTCTTGCTACCTTAGGCAATTGCAGTAGGTTTATTTTTGCAACCCCAGGTCGATTGTTAACAGAGTGTGGCAAAAACCGCTGGATGACAAATGGTTGCTATTATTGGGACATGGGGAGTCTAGAGCAGGGGTGTTCAACATGTAGACCTGCATTTGCTGCGTTATATCACCTGCACACCTTCCAAAATAATAGAATTCGTTTTGCAAATTGCAGTAGTCCATATCTGTGATTGATAAATGGCCAATACAACATTATCATTACATTTATTTATATGAAACATAATTATACAGGGTAACATAACTGAAAAATAAAGGCCTGAGTCTGTTGAAACGAAGCAGGCCATATAATACAGCCTAACAAAATGTATAATAATATGTAAGCAAACTAAATGGACTGAACTTAATTCCTGGGGCATTGACTTGAGACTAGCTGGAGAGGTAGTTGTATTATTTGATGGTCCAGTGGTTCGGGTGCTTCCCAGCTTACTGGATGGTTGTAGGTTCGAGCCTGACGTAATTTGTAATTAATTCATACAAAAATTTCATCCTATCATTTCAGGATTCCGATCACGCCTTATCAGAAGAACAAATTGCAGGTTTGTTCTGTCACACCCCCCATCCCGAATGAAAACAATCATTTATCAAACTATCACCAAATATATGTTACGTTTCTATATGACCCCTAATTTGAGATTTCCAACCTCGCTTGTTGTCATAAACATTTCTTATCAATTATTTTCATGCAAGCAATGTATTTCACAGTTTTTTTGCCAAACATTGAATATCACTCAGTTCTTGTCTGGGATATGAAACTATGGAACATGTTTGATAGACATGAAATCTATCTTTACAACATGTATATAATCATACTAATTTCATTAAACATAGTCTGACTCATTGACTTTTTGTTGGAACCATACAGTTAGATTCATTAAAAACGGACTGTTAAATTGAACCTGGACAAAGCTAGATATCTTCTGCTATAAGATGCTACCTGCAACTAAACGCAACTGTCTGGCTATAGCTGGCTACTCAAAGCCAGATCTAAAAGTACATGCAGCACCATCTTATTGAAAAGATGCATGTCTATTGCACATACATATACAGAAGTGGCTGGCTTTAGTCAGTTAGCTACAGCCACCTACCTGGGAATAGGTTGCTACAGCTGTCTAGAGTAGACCATATTTTATTAGACTAACTGTATATGTCTACTGGTTAAACATAGTTTATGCAATGCCCAGATAGTACTCGAAATTGTTTCAACGTCGGCGCAATGTCGGCGATGTTAATACGAAGTTGTAATGACAGTGGCCCACATGTTTATAGGGTATTGTATATAGTGACACAATTTTAAGTGTAAGTAGGAATCCAAATTTATCATTCCTTATTGCAAAGAGACTAAGCTTAATAAGTCTCGCTGGGTGGTCACTTGTCATACACTGATTAATTTATAATTTAGTCTAGCGTGATGCGCTGTTTAAAATCAGTTTCTACTTTCATACAATCAATAGGATGTATGACGATAGCTATAGGTCAGTTGAAATAAACAAAATGAGAACACTCTTACCTTCTTAGCACCTGAATAACTTAATGTTACACTTGTCTTCAAATTATGTCGTCTGCTTCTGTGCGCCAAAATCAAGGGAGCGTGACGTCATGTAACTACTCAATGACATGCTGTCACGCTGTCTCGCAATAACTTTCCATGCAACCAAGTTATTTTGTTCTTTCAGGATCGCTGACCTGAACAAACTTTGACTTAAGATCAAATCCCAACATTCTGTTTATAATATGAAAGAATTCCAGAAGTCAACGGTTCCTTCTATAACCGCTGCTGTCGTAATGATATTATCATTCAGCTGTAATTTGGTATTGTAAGCGCCATTCATGAAGGGTAATGGCCATCATGAGATGTTGAGCAGTGCATAATCGAAGTTTTCATGCTTTATAAATCTGCAGTACTTTGTGATAACCTGAGCAGTATGCGTGGTCGATCATAGAGGTCTTATTCAATCATGTTTCTGTGATGAAAAAAAAAAAAAAAAAAGTAAGAAGTTTTTCTTTTTTTTTTTACAAAAATCAGGTAACGAGAAATTTCATACTACAGGGTCTCCAAGGCCACACCCCTCCCCCCCCCCCCCCTTGGACCTAAAACCTTTCCTTAATATATAGTATATTAAATATTTATATAAGATATGTAAAATTGAATTAATAGATGATCCTTTTAACAATTTTTTTTTGCTTCAAAATCATTTTTGGCCATGCTCCTGCTACCCAAGATTTGCTATCCTGTTATTAAATAATTTATCAATGTACATAATTATATATGAATATATGTTTCTCTTGGCAGAATTCAAAGAAGCCTTTTCGTTGTTTGACAAGGATGGAGATGGCTCCATCACAACAGGGGAGTTGGGTACAGTCATGAGGTCCCTGGGGCAGAACCCGACAGAGGCAGAACTGCAAGACATGATCAATGAAGTCGATGCTGACGGTGGGTTATCTTTTTCTGGAGAGAAAGATAGACAGATACATAGATAGATAGATGGATAGATGGTTAGATAGATAGATGGATAGACAGATAGATAGATGGATAGATAGATAGATAGCTGGTTAGATAGATGGATAGATAGATAGACAGATAGATGGAAAAGATAGATAGATGGATAGACAGATGGATAGATAGACAGATAGATAGATAGATAGATATATAGATAAACAGATAGACAGATAGACGGATAGATAGATAGATAGATAGATAGATGAAAATGATAGATAGATGGATAGATAGACGGATAGATAGATAGAGAGATAGATAGATAGATAGATAGATAGATAGATAGATAGATAGATGGAAATGATAGATAGATAGATAGATAGATAGATAGATAGATATATGGTTAGATGAATAGATGATAGATATTGATAGATAGAGACAGATAGATAGATAGATAGATAGATAGATAGATGGATAGATAGACGTATAGATGGATGGATAAATGGATAGATAGATAGACAGATATATAGATAGATAAATAGATAGATAGATGTATAGATGGATAGATAGATAGATAGATAGATAGATATATGGTTAGATGGATATATGGATAGATAGATAGACAGATAGATAGAGAGATAGAGAGATAGAGAGATAGATAGATAGATAGATAGATAGAGAGATAGAGAGAGAGAGAGAGATAGATAGATAGATAGATAGATAGATAGATGGAAATGATAGATAGATGGATAGATAGATAGATAGTTAGATAGATATATGGTTAGATGAATAGATGATAGATATTGATAGATAGAGACAGACAGATAGATAGATAGATGGATAGATAGATGGATAGATGGATGGATAAACGGGTAGATAGATATACAGATAGACAGATATATAGATAGACAGATAGATAAATAGATAGATAAATGTATAGATGGATAGATAGATAATTAGATAGATATATGATTAGATGAATAGATGATAGATAGATAGATATATGTGAGGTAGATAGATAGATAGATATATGTGAGGCTGAATTATTTTGAATGCTGGGTGGCTTCATGACCTACACCCCAGCTGTTATAAAAAATTAAATTGGAGGTGTCTTTCTTGAGACAAGTAATAGACCCCACCCATGGGGTAAATTTGTTACATGGTGTGGATCTCATCATTACGTCGGCCTATGGCAGCTGGTCATGTAAGCTGAGACATAGAATGTATATATATTTTTTAATTGGGCAATTAGATATATTTTGGCCTCTTGCCTCCATCCTACGAGGCTTGCAAGTAAACAAATCTTGGGAAAGCTGCCAAGCTGGAAAAAGAGTTAGTTGCCTCTTTTCTGTAGATAACATAAAATTAACACAGGCGTGATTGAATAAAATGTAACCATGCCATATCTATATATACATATTTTCATCATTTGACATGAAATGCTGTTCACCTGCCAATTAGCCAAGAATTTTACCAATTAGTTCTGCCTTTCCAACTCTCCCTGTGTTTAATTTTCTAAGATTCATTACCTACAGATCTAATATTATAAACTATGGTGGCAGTGTGAAAAGCGAATACAGATTAATACATTTCTGAACCCGGATGTACAGGAAGATCATTCCCAGGCCCAATTAATCAAATACCAGGATGGATGTATATATTAGTACATGTTATATTAAATTATATTAGTACATGTTATATTAAATTATCAATCACTTTTATATTCAGACTTCAAGGTAATGCCTCAATCGAGAGGTGTCTTTTTAATGAATGACATACATAGTGCATAGGATATATAATATACTGCAATATTATTTGCAGGCAATGGGACGATAGATTTCGAGGAGTTCCTGCACATGATGGCCAAAAAGATGAAAGAAACGGACGGCGAAGAGGAACTGAGAGAAGCATTCAGAGTGTTTGACAAGGATGGCAACGGGTACATCTCAGCCGCAGAACTGCGCCATGTGATGACAAACTTAGGAGAGAAGTTGACGGATGACGAAGTCGACGAGATGATCAAAGAAGCTGATCTGGACGGAGATGGAAGGGTCAACTATGGGGGTAACTGTTTCTAATATGTTACCCTTTTCCGTATTTGTTTTACCATGGAGACAAATCTACTCATGTCTCCATGGTTTTACTTGTGGATAATCATATATACACAGTTTACCTGCTTGACTGCATATTGACGTGACCTAAACTTGTTCACACTCGTGAAGACCTTTCTATTTGTGATTCGCACTATTCTTTTTAGTTTCTTGACCAAAAAATGGTCAGTTTGTATCCTAAAGTAACACAAGCACTTTGACCCAATATAAGTGACCTTGACTCAATTTTCAAGGTAACAGGTCATTTTTAACCTAAATTTCTGAATGTAACATGTTACTTGTAACAGGTCTATCAGTCACAGGTAAAAACAATATCAAAAAATGAACAAGCCACGACATACAGCTGTGTTGATATAGTAGTTGTTGCCTTTGCAAGCTCTATCCCAAATATCATATGCTACTTGTTCACAAGGGGGAGTGCAAGTCGGGGTGCACTTTCACCCTTGCCGTCACACGATCGGCCATGAGCGATTTCACCACATATAGCTCCTGAGTCATTCTAATAGATAACAGCTGGCCTAAGATAGCAGTTATATTCTGTTGGTGAAATAACATGAAAAGAGATGCATTACCTTGACTTTCTAAGTGTTACGGCCAACAGATTGCATTAAGCATTGATACGTGAGTAAAAGGGCTAATCTACATGGCGAAGTGCCTGTTCAAATCACTACGCTTGGCCAATGAGGTCAGGCCTTCTGCTGAAAAAGGGTAAAATAGGCCAAAATACCATTACAACGGTCACAAACACGTGGGTTTTGTTGACAAAAGGATTTGCTTGCGCAGATTAATTGAGGCAATTAAAAGTTGTTCTGAACATTGTAAACTGTTTTCACACTCCATGTGAGTGGATATCATAAGCTATCCACAGAGGACAAGCCCATCTTATTGATGTTACTAGTTTGACAGCTCTGACCATGTGGGTCTCATGCAAATGAGCTGAAAATATTTCGGTGTGCTTGCAGCGATGTCAGATGCTATCTGGGGACTTGCCCAGATAGCTCCGATGCCAGCTCGATCCAATGTTGGTTTGATCTGACATGGCCCATGAGTGACAATGGCCAACATCGGACCGATTTGAATGACATGCTTTGTGGGTGGTCAATGTCGCTTCAACATTGAGCAGATGCGAGATGTGACATTGCATACAAAATTTATATTTATATACACCCACAGGATCCTCACACCCAGATAGCATTCCAAATCGGGCCAGCGTCATTTCTATAACGGCCGCAGTCGGAACAACATCATTCTGAAATCAACTGAAACTGTTGATTTTCCTCTGCTGATGCCACAGGGCGTATGTCTCTGTAACAGTAATCACAATTGATGTGATGCATGACAAGGGAAACATATTTTATGTAAAGTCAAAGACATTTGTGGTCATGTGACACATATCACAGGAGTCTTGATATCTGTCTCTCGTTCTAGAAAATTTTACAAATAAGAGATCTGGGCACAATCTCTCCAAACTTTGCATTCAGAATTATAACAAATGTCTGTTTTCCCCTCTTTTCAGAATTCGTGACAATGATGACTGCCAAGTGAAACTTGAATCAAAATCCAACAATGTGTATATATAGGAAGTTCCTGGTGAATGTCTGCCTACAAAGGAGTGTTGTTTCATTCAATAATTTTATTTGCTCATTTTCATCCCATTTCATGTACTTTGGATTGTTATACCTCAGTTATACCAATGTGTATATTTCCGTCAATCAATAAATGTTTAAATTGCATCAGTTTTCTTTCACTAGGTTTTTTAATCGAATTTTCACTATATACAAAACTCTCATTCTTATTAGTTAGCAACACATACACAAGAAAATTAAAAAGTGAATGTTTTTTGTAAATTTTGTTATACTTGTGTGGCCTTACGAAAGATACTGCATGGTATTTTCCTCCTTTTTTAAAAATAACTGGCGGAGAATAGAGAAAACATTTGCATAGGGTTTTTTTTCCATATTTATTTTGGTCTTGACATAATGTTCCTTGTATTTCAGGGTCATATTTATAATCAATTATCAATGTGGAGTACATTGTACTTAGTACAAGCCATTAAACTGATAAAAAAAAATAATAATAATGCACCACAGTGACCACTCTCCTGCAATTTCGGATCAAAATTATAAAATGTGATGATTTTTATTTCGATTAAGTTGGGGTTATATTGATTCCTGACGGTTTAGTCTGAACACTCTCCCACAGAGGGCGTGTGAGTTCTTGCGGAAGTTGGTGTGCAGCGCCGCGTAGATGACTGGATTGGCAGCTGAATTCATGTAAGCCAACATGACAGTCACATACCACACACTTTCTGACATCTGCAAAAAGATAAAGAAATATATACCAAATATTCAGATGCATCTAGTCTCCTGTGTAGTTCACATTTTGTAAAATTATTTTCTATAAATGTCCAATTCAAGTTACCTTCCGACTAGAAGTTATGAAAGGATTGAATTTGTTTACTCACTGACAACTGGATATTAGTTTTATTCATTGAACACTTGCATACACCATTTGCATGCTAATATAATATATAATATAATATATTGTGAAAAATGCAAAATTACTATTTACGAATTGGTTTAATGTAAGACTGTGTTCAGAACTAACCTGATTATCAGTAGGAAAGTTGACTGCAAAATAAAAGACCCTGATTTGCTGCGGAGTCCAACATATGGTGAACGCCAGGAGAACGAACACCAGGGTGCGCACCACCTGCCAAAATAAGTTGGTAAAATATAGACAGTTGGATAATATATATTAAAAGAAAAAATATGGCACCTCTCAATAAATAACAAAGCATAATGATGAAAAGAGGGTTACTATCATTAAATTTTGAAACATCATTAATTATTGATTTTGGCTCATACATTTCTGCATCTCATTACTGATAATCTATTTGACAATAAGATTATACATCTGATTACAGCCAGGTTAGCATAACAAGAGTGGTCTAGTGTTGCGGATGACACCATTTGGTGGAAATAATATATCTTACTAAGATGATCAATTTTGACTCATCATTTAACGTGGCCTTGTCAGTGAGTGGCCATTGGGTGGGGCTTCTAGGCAGGCCATTGTCCGAGTTAATAAGGCCTGAATCTTTATTGTACACAGTAGTTTATAGTCAGGGTACAGTTAGTTTCATTAAAAACAGCCTGTCAAATTGAACCTAGACAAAGCCAGACAACTTCTGCAATACGCTGCTACCTGCCACTAAACGGAACTGTCTGGCTATAGCTGGCTACTCTAAGCCGGATCTAAAAGTACATGCAGCACCATTTGGCGCATAAGTTGAGAGTTACACATATTTGTCCGTTCCTGTTGAAAAGATGCATACATCTATTACACATACATATTTATGATAAATTTCTTTCATTTACGAAGGTTTAAGCCGACTATAAGTTAGCAGTGGACAGAAGCAGCAGGATTTAGCCAGTTACAGCTACAGCCAGGAATAGGTTGCTACAGCTGTCTAGAGTCGACCATATTTTATGAAATTAACTGTACATGTATAAAAATTGTTGCGGTAAAGTTTGGTTTTGCTCATAAAAATTGTTGTCAAAAAATACTAAAATATCAAAAGTAAACCAAGACTACCGAGACTGCTACCTAAAAAAGTCTGGAAGGCATATCGCTTAAGATCCTTCTATCACATTATATTACTATTAAATGATATTTTTCATTAAAAACTTTCTTTTTTCCAATTAAAATATTACCAGAACACTTATTACTGACTAGTATAAATCATATGATACCTTGGCCCTTATGGCATTTTGCGCTGCGCTGGGTTTGCCGCTCTTCTCTAAAAAACATCTTCGCCATAATTTGAGGGTTATGAGAACATAGAGGACTGCCATGACCAACAATGGAACAAAGAATAATGCCACCACGTGAGTGACGTAATAAATGAGACGTTGGGGAGACTGGAAGCGGCAGACATGGTTGTCAATGGCAACCAGGTATCGCGGCCATTGTTCGGCACACCACGTGACCACGCGGTCCATGAAAACAATCTGTTGCATCTGAGTGACGACCAAAAGGGGCGTGGCAAAGGCTACTGACGTCACCCAGGACAATGCGATGACGATACGCGTCAACCTAGCCGACATTTGGGGTTTGAGGTGACGCGAAAGAACAATGGCGAAGAATCGGTCGGCTGCGATCAGGGAGAGGAACAGAACGTTGGAGGTCACAGCGAGAACTGCAAAGGAAACACAAATCTTTCAATGTCATTCGATACATCATAATCATTCATGATATAAAGAGAACATAAAGACGATGATGGGTTATAGAGCTGTGGTTTATCTGCATATTTGGCAGGCAGTACAGGACAGCAATGACTGTAGACGTCAATATGTAATGTTATTGATCCATCATTCTTCACATTTATGTTACTTTGGTATGGATGGATTATAAATCAGTCTGTGCTTCACACTTGTAGAATAGAGGTAAAACCCTCTAATCAACAAACTTGTATGGGCCTAAATTTGAAAGAGTCAGTACAAAGAATATCTAATTGCCTCAAATGCCTACAGTGTTGTTAGGTTGTTATGTGACCTATTCATATCAACTGTAGAGACTATATCATGTTATATTGCATGCGAGGTAACACGAAACTAAGGCTAGCTAATTTGTAGAATGGGCTGACAAATTGTGATAGAAACCCCATTTTTGATCATCGGGTGCTGAGCACATGTACTTTGTCTAGTGTCAGTTTTGCAGCTCACACCAATAATGTTAGGTTTCAGGTTCTCGTGAAAGCAAGCCTGGTAGAAACCATAGAGCCAAAAGTACTCTTGGCCTCATGGTGAAACCCATACTGGTCATAGTGACAGGAAGCTTCTGGGTTGGTTGTTGGCCTATTATGTGCCTACCACTTAGGCCTTGATGGTAATGGTTCGCTTAAGTGCCATTTGCCTGATTTTTGTCTGATGTTTTTCAACCTAATTTTCTCACAACCCTAATCCACACCATTTGGGGAAACACAACACGTTAACGGTGGTTGTGAATAATTTTAGATTGATGAGTTTTAACAGATTTTATTATGACGAAGATTCATGAAATAATTTCATACATTACAACATTGGCCTATTTATATTTAATAAAGTAGTGTAAATGGCTCTCAATGCAATCAGCTATCAGAAACATAAATGAAGAGCACAGATATAATTTGTGCTGTTTCACTTGAGAAACAGTGAGCCAGTGTTGCCAGTTTGAGTGTTGCCAGTTTGACAGTTTTCATTTCCCAGAATTTTAATTAAGCCCATCATTCATTTTTTGAAGATTCACCTGTTGCGGCTGTATCCCTCTTGGCCAATCAGAGCCAGAGGCATGCAATAGAGTGACCACTGCTTCTCTGGTAACAACAACAGCATCATGGGGTATTTTAGGAAAACCTCCTACAAAGAGGTGCCTCTCTCAGAGGTTCCAAACAGGTTTCCTCTTCTAGTAAGTTAACTATCTTATCCATAGTCACAGCTTATACCCAGAACAGAAAAGGGCCTCACTGGGTGCATTTTGACAATTTTTGGAACAGACTCTTTAATATAGTAGAGGCATTCCAAGGAAAGCCTCTCCTATGATGAAGATTTTGTACAGGTTGAGGGTTGCCCCCAAAAACAAACATTTGTTTGCAACACCTAAATCACAATTTGTCACCTATAGTAAACCAATTGAGCTGGTCATTTGTTTTGCAAGTTTGACGAAATTGAAGCCTTTACTTCGTTAATCTATTGCGTGTATGGGCATTATTTCAGTTGGTAATAGCAATTGACCCAGAGACCATTTTGATAAACAAGACTGATAAACTTTGCATACCTCAATTGCCTAGGAAGAAATGAACTCAGTCACTTATTCTGGCATTCTTGCGTAAACAACTAGTAACACTTGATCGTGTATCTATCTATATCACAAGACAATACTATGGGTTTCACTGCACTACACTGCTTTAAATGCACTGCCATAGACTTGAAAAATTAAGGGAACAAGGATGATGTAAACTGAATGGAAATGAAATGAATAATCAAATTGAAATAACCGTTGTAAAGTAAACATGAAAAGTTTAGCTGATTGATATGAAATGGGAAGAAAATTGGAGTGAATTGAATACATACTCTGAGCAGCCTGGTAGACCTTGCACATGTGAGGTCCGAAGGGCCAGTCCCTCGTGATATGCCTGGCCAAGTGAAGAGGCATACAGATAAGCCCCACTACGAGGTCAGAGAGGGCTAGATTACCCAGGAAGTAGTAGGTGGGGATGTGCATCTTGGGAGTTAGGAAGATGGTAGTCAGAACCCAAACATTGCCCAAGATGGTGATCAAGATGGCCGCCACATACAAAATCGATTTGACCACCACTTCCCAAGTGGCTAGTTCCGACGATCCCACCACGGTGTCGCTGGGCAGGAAGCGTAAGATGACGTCATAGCAGTCGGGGATGTCGTCATAAGGCACCTGGTCGCCCGGATGAGCCAGTAGACACGCTTGAGTGACGTTGCACGAGGAATTGAGACCCAACTGTTGACCTATGGCATTGGGGAACCCTGCCATGATAGTCCTGTTGGCCGGGCTGCTCCCATCTTGTGCTGATGCTACTGGCCCTGAGAAGTTTGCCCACAACGCCCTGGATGTGGTCATACTTCATGCACTCCCCTGAGGTACTCCAAGACTGTCACTGAAGTTGAAGCCACTCTTGCAAGAGCACCATCACAGACTGCGCGCCCTTACATCCATTGCAACAACCTTATCTTTTTGCTCTGCGCAGGCAGTTGTCAAGCCCACCAGCTTTAAAGCAGCCTCACTGTTTGGTTGCTTTGATTTATGCCTCATTATCTGCTGTAAATCGTTGCTTTTACTTGGGTCTCTTTTGTGCATCCCTCGACCCTCACACTCCGTCTCTTCAGCTGCAAACAGTCATGATTATTTGTTTCACTGATGCAAATTGATTTAGTCCTTACAGCCAAATGCAAGAAAGTGTTGTTTAGTTCACTTTGCAAGTGTACTTCCAACCAGTTGTTTGTACTTTGACACCTTGTTCTTAAAGACCACTCAAGCACAGGTAAACTGTGATGTCATCAGACAATGTTTGAACTGAATTTGGCAGCGCTTCCATGCATTCGGCAGTAAGTGGAGTTAAATAAAATGAAACTAACCTCCATACGACATAGAATGAGTAACCCGCTTGAAATTTCAAAAAAAGTCAGACATTAATAGGTCCATTTATGCTGTACAGTAGTGGACAAAAGGCTTCTGCATACCCATTAAATGAATACAATTTTGGTGTAAAAATAGTTTCTAATGATACCTTGCCTGTGTATGGGCTATTTTTATTTTCAGATAAGGTCAATCTTGATTTTCTGGTATACGAAAGCTCATCTCCACCACTTCATGTGTCTGAGATGCTGTCAATTAAGGTGCGTGTTCCAGGCAAAAACGAAAATAAGCATCCAACCTACTGGGGTATATGCAAGGCTATTATAACTGAAAATCGGGGTGAAAACTTGAGAAGGTTAGGTGGGTTTCCTGGTAGGCATACACATAGTTTACGTATTCCTGTAAGGCAGGTCTTCCGTAATTTTTTTTACATGTATACTATGTACATGACAGACGAACTGAATCACTATAACATAGCGCTCAGTCAGTGCTCAGTTAGCACTCAGGTAGTGCTTAGTTAGTGCTCAGTTAGCATGGAAAATCGCTCTAAGTTCACTCGAAAATTGCGCTACGTTCACTAGAAATTAGCTTGCAATTAGAAAAGCCATGTCCTTTTTACATCTTCTTCACAGTCGGAAACCCACCCACTGCTGTGAACACACGTACACCAAGACAAAGTGGGGACAGAATCTTGGCCATGTCATTAGCACGATTTGTGGCTGTCAGAGCAGCATGGGAGCTGTCACATCAGATTGCAAGGCAAACACCGGAGTCAACAGTTTGACATGGCACCAAACATCGCCTTGAAAAATTGCGTCTTTTAATTCCAAGAAAGTAATAGTCCCATGTTATTTTGGTTCTTCAGCTGATATAATAACAAAGAAGGTGCATACGTATTTGTTACAGTTGTCAACATTTGCCAGGGTAAAACAGTTACATTGCTATGTTTAAAAAATGTTTCTGACATTATTCTCAGGGCACTTTGCAATTACTTTGACACGGTTCACTGATGTTTACTTACAAATGCCAAAAAAGGCATTTATTATTCCTTGCAATCTTTACCGTTAAGAAAAAAAAAGAATTTAATTTTAAGTTAAAATATGCAAAGCATGATAATTAAACAAAAATGTTGACTGCTGTCCAATACATACAGGTAAAACTTTCTTCATAGATTACCTACAAAAAATCTTTAAAGCAAATAAGACATTGTTAAATCCTAGACTTTTTACAATGTTAACTCTAACCCATAAGCTCTCACTCACCTTACACCAGTAGGTCAGCTTAATGAATCAGCTGTCAACAGGTGACCAGCCGACATTGCTGAGATTCCGAGATTTTTAGTTCTTAGTGAGATCTGGCCACGCACCCACTCTGCTCAGTGTGTGAGTGCGCACCGTTTTTGATGGCTGAAACTGTTTGCTTACCACTTTGGCCATTAACTTAACTTCCGAGTTCATTTGTTGATCATGCTTACTCACATATAGTAGAACAAACTTAATGAACAGACAAGTATTTTAGAACCAAATGAATCTTTGTCCAGATATATTCCAGACAGAAATCACCCCATGCTAAGTTCAGGTTTAGAATCTAAGCCTGAACAACTTATAGAGGTTCCCTGCACGCTTGACGGCATCCACAAATTCCACATTGGCCGGCTTTCCTGAAGGTGCCGGGTTCAACTCCCCATCATGGGCATTCTTCATAAGCTACATCCCATGAGATGCTTAAATCAGTGGTGCCTTATATGCAGTGTTTATGCTGAGGCAAGTAAAAGACCCACCGCACATATGATGTGGAGTCTGTCGGTGCCAAGCCTTATTATCTCATCATTACATCTACCTTTGGTAGTCATAGCCAATTATAAGCTGGCTAAGCTTGACACCAGAGGCATTGAGACATTCAAAGAGAAAGCCATACCAGTCACACATGGCTGGAGAGTTGCTGGCCTAATTGCTGCAAATATAAATCTATTTTCCTCAAGCAGATGCGTATTCTTCCAAGTTACCTGGTGTTTATTTTAGATTTGGTGAATATAAAAAGCCAAAAACACCCAAATGATGAAATGCGCACCGTACCTTTAATCGATTTCGCAAAGTTCTTATTTACCTCGACAAGCCTCATGCTTTCGGAACAACCTACCATCCTTCCTTCCTTCCTCTACTTCCTCTCTTGCCTCCACAACACATATGTCTTAATTTCTGTCAGCAGCTTTGGTGTAGACCCTTTTGTTTTCTGTTTATGCGTTTCAACAATGAATACACTCAAGGAAAGTACAGGACTTCAAAGACTTTGTTTTCACTGAAGGGCAGACCAACAAAGAGAAGGGAATGCAAGCCCACGCTTTATCTTAGCTTCGGACATTTATGACGACTAAAGGCCACCCAAAGCTTGGCTGCTTTTGTATCAGATAACGTGGCCCAACGATCGTCCGTCGGCTGAGTACCGACGTAGGCCCATCTGGCAGAGTCTTTTCACTGTACAGCAGGACATAAGTCTTTTCTCTCCTCTTATTGCTCATTTTGCTTTTCAGACATAGTAGGTAGGTCATAACTAACTGATTCCATAAATATAAATTTCCAGAAAAATAACAAACATTAAATAAATGATAAAGTGTCAAATATACAATTAAAATGCACTAAAAATACTGCTGCTATGATGCACTTTGCTTAAGCCAGTCACAGCCAAGTGCGGGAATTTTTCAGCCAATAGAATTGCAGAATTTTGTTTAGCCACCTGGTGGGAATTCAGAGCCTTCCGTGAAAATCCACTATCTCAAATTAGATTATTTGTTACAAGCTCAGCAATACTTTTGAATATCCTCTAGTGGTGTGGGTTTTAATCTGTCAATTTTGTCAGATCATCAAAGCACATTGTATCAGGCTTTTGTGCCTTTACGTACAGTAGATATCACAGACTTGGAATCTAAACTCCAGGGGGCGTCATGTGAATCCAGGACTATAATAGTAGTCCTTCATTCACATGATGCCCGTCTGTGAAATCTGCTGCAAATGAACAGGCTATTTACTCTATTGTTTATATATCAGACACCCAGAGCGTATTCGATTAAGTTACACGGGTGACTCAAGTGACTCAGGTCACGAGAGTTTTAATTCGAACACCGGCTCGAGTTGGCCGGAACGAGAAGTCACGTGACAATTTACTCGACCCCCCTACTCCCGACTTTTGCCGGAGTAAACGGAAACGGAACATAGCACAACCAGTCCTAAACATTCAATACCTCCCCTGCCTCCCCAGGCCCCCTGGTGTTTATTTAACTAACAGTAGCATCAGTCACTTGACCTGTTCTTCTAGCTACAAGAGCATCCTGCCTTGGCACGCACGCGCCAAATTACTGTCGCGAGAGTTTCCATATCGAATTCGCTCCCAGTGTTTTTTATTTTTTATTTTATTTTTTTAGCTAAAAAGGTATTAGCTACCTGCCACTAAATGGAACTGTATGGCTACAGCTGGCTACTCAAAGCCGGATCTATAAGTATGTGTAGCACCAATTGGTGCATAGGTTGATAGTAAAAAATATTTGTCATTGTTGTGCGGTACAATATAAATCATTGATGGTTCCCTGGTTGAGGGACTGCTTAGGCCAATGAGAGTCCAAGATTTACATAACGTCCTCTGGAGATTAGTTTTTTTTTTTGGGTTTATTTTTGTTTTTAAATATTTGACATGGTAAAACACTCCGGTATAAAAACCGTTTTTCGAGTGGCCCATTAAAAACAAGTATTAAAATAATAAGTTTCCAAGTCTATGAAATTGGTTGTAATAAGTCTACTATACCGCCCAATCCCTGTGGAAAACTCCATAGTAAATCCTTAAGTGGTTAATGACCGGAGTATACAATTGTGAATAATTGATAACTTTGTTCTATCATGTTGGAGTTCGTCTGCTCATGCTGGGAGTTGGCGCCACAGCAATCGCCCGCCAGAGGTCGCTAGGGTGTAAGTCGAACGTTTTCTGTGCCTTGCAGTGTGCAGGAAGCATGTGCTGGCATACGGAGCACTGCCTGACAATTTCTTGGCTATGACTTCATTCGAAAATGCTTGAAGCAACGAAAAGGATAAAGCATCACCTATAGAAAGTCGACCATTGCAGAATTATGCAGGAGGCACATATGCATTCAGATAATGGGTAGGCCTAAAATTTCGTTGAGGGACTTGGCCTACTCATATGCTGCAATTGATTTACTAGTTTTCTATTGACATGGACACGATATATTACCAAGTTTTTCCAATTATATATATTTATATAAAATCGACAATTTAGTGTCAATTAATAGCTTGGCTTGTTTACAACAAATGTTTGGCTTCTAATTAATTCTCGGATTATGTGACGTCGCATCATTTTACAGCTGTCTTTGATGACATCATGTCTAACGTCTTGACCCGCATCTATTACACGTCTTCTTTGATAACGTCGGCGTTTGCGACGCTGTGCATCACGATGTCGTTCATGACGAGCAACTGGGAGACCATCACCTACGACATGGAAGCCGTGCAGGCCGCGGCGAGCGCTCTACCGGAAGTGCAGGTCAACGTGGCTACATCTCCGGTACATTCCCGCGACGACTATTTCACGGTTATTCGGCTGTCGGAACTTCCGTCGTTCTGGCGGAACGGAACCTTCTTCGAACGTGTGACAGAATCTTCTACGTCATCAACGACGACCCTCAGTGACGTCATCTACCAAGAGGACGCGAACAGCGGGGTTGTAGACATTCCTCCAATTCTGCACATTCCTATAAACAACTTCGGCAGTCTCTGGCAGACGTGTGATGCGCTGACAGGTATTACCTACACACTGCATATGAATTTGTGTACTTTATGAACATAATTACACATAAAATATCGAATAGATATTACCTGAATATATCTTTGTTCTTCTGTCACTTAATTATATGTCTCTCCATCTGTAAGATTCTGTGCTGCTATATTCCTTTCTGTCTATGCTCATTTTGTCTTGATATCTCTTTGCCTGGCACTGTCTGTACACTCGGCGACAGTGAAATTCGCCACGACAACGAGATTCACCATTCGTAATAAAGTGCAATAAACATTTATTAGATGGCTGTTGGGGTGACAGAGTATTGTCAATTATATAAACAATTAGTTTTGTAACAAATCATGGGGGGTGGTGAATCTCGTTGTCGTGGCGAATTTCACTGTCCATGAGTGTACATTCTGCTTGTCTGTCTACATCTGCCGACATGCGCTTCATGTGTCTATCTACTCCTATTTGTCACAATATCAATGACTCTCTTTCTGTGAGATTTTGTCTGTCTTGTAGCATAGTATATTCGTTCTCCTTCTCTGCCAAGCTGCTTGTATCTGTCTGTCTGTATCTCTGCTCTGTCTGTCCAGTGTCCACCTCGTCATAACATTCTGCCTCTCTTTGCTCCATTAACTGTTAGTTCTCCTTCCAGTCTGACTGTTTGTCTGGCTTGATTTCTGCTTGTTCTTGAAGCACGCCAGCTAATTAATTAATTGCCACATAATTGCCAGTTAATTTCATCAAATGACAATGTTTTAGCATCAAAGCATGTTCATAAGTGCCAATGCAATAATAGCATGTTACACAGGCTACTTTCGCTTGTTCACAGTGATCAGGTTTTATGTTTTTGGAGGGCAGTGTATTCAACTATTGTGGTGATCAATGCATGGGCGTGATCAATGTAAAGCAACAGGGCTTGGGCCAATCTGCTGGGGGATTAAGCACTTCTAAAGGCTGAGCTGGGCTTAAGCCTGTCCCAGCACAGATCTATGGGATTAGTAAAATCACTAAATCAGCTGTATGCACCAAACGAATGTACTGGGCCTTGACAGTTTTGAAACGAGTTTGCTGAGGTATATAAATTGCATAATATATATACCTTGTTCTTTATGGTCATGCTTGACTGATCACAGCAAACAGCAAACACAGATATCAAACACTCAGAAAAAAAGAGAACAAAACCAAGCATCAACAGAAGGAATTATACCTCACTTTAGCTATACGGCCACCTAATTTTCAAGACCTTTAATACGACCTCGCCATTAAGACAACCACACTATTTAGAGCACATCACTAATAAAATCACCTCACTATTAAAACACCTCATGATTCAGACCATCTCTCTCTATTAAGATATTAATCTTGTTAACTGGTTAATATTTTTATTACATACACTTCTAGCGAAGGTATAAATGCGTACAATTGGAAATAAAAAGACATTATGAGTTAAATAGCATTATATACACAGGAAAATTAAGAATTCAAATTTCACAATAATACAACCTCACTGCTAGAGTTTTGAGATTCTCAAAAATCATGTTTGCCTCGGAAAATCTCTCATTCCACAAAACTCGATGTTGAACTCCTCATCGTCCACTATTGTCATGATGTCCCCAACCTACCCACAATTTTGATGATGTTTGTATTATCATAAATTACATGTAATAATACATCTCATAATCCATCGAATGAGCCACACTCAAGATCAATGATGATGATTCTACTTCCCTTTGGCACCACCTGCCTGTCCTGATCAGCCCTATCTGGTGCAAACTATAGGACGTAAACATTAGGAGGTACCAGTATCAAGTTTTTGGAATCCAGGAGGAGCTAGTTTTCCAAGAACATGTCTGTCTGAAAATATTGCAATATGTTCAAACTAAGCCACAGATAATGTTAAAAAAATAAAAGGATCACAGGCTTCACCTGGCGAATTAAAAGAAAACGAACTCGTGTCTTCTCTAAAGTCCGCGAGTGTCGCCATTCACGTCCGCAACCATTTCTAACCAATAGCACCAATAGTGGATTTTCATGGAAGGTTCTCTGTACTTCCACCAGGTGGCTATGACATAATACCTCAATTCTATTGGCTGAAAAAGTTTCTGCCCTTAACTCTGATTGGCTGAAGCAAAGCAGCAGTATTTTTAGTGAATTTTGATGAATATTTGACATCTAAATCATTTAGTTGATTTCTGTTATTTCCCAGGGAAAATTATATTAATGGAAACAGTTAGATATGACCTCCTATGTCTGAAAAGCAAAATGAGTAATAAGAGGAGAGGAAAGACTTATGTCTTGTTGAATTCAGGGCTCTTTAGTAAAAAGACTCCATTGAGAATATTTAGATCATTGGATGCCTTTTTTTTTTCTCTTTTCTAACTCATAACAAATCCAGCTAGAGCTATATTTCCAAATACTTTCCGTAATTATTCTCAATCTTAGTGGTATATTAAACACAGGATTATCCGACCATTTCCCTGTATTTAATATAAATTATTGAAAATTATGTGAAAAGAGTAATTGTTTGACAAGTGTAGGTTATTCTTGGAAATTTAAGACTTCTTTCTTTTTACATAGGTTTAAATTTGTAAATTTGCAAGATGTGCTCTCTAACACTGTAATGGCCTGAATCCTTCAGACTCTCTTAATTGGTATTTTCCCTGCTTAATATCCATATATCAATATTCAGAGGACGTCTTGTGAATCCAGGATCACAGTTCACAATGACTGAGGCGTGTGTGTGTATGTGTGTGATTAGGGCTTTACGTCCTGTATTTCTGCACCTGATGGGCTAATTAGGACAGGCAGAGACCATGGCAATGAGACGAAAGGAGGAAACAGCCATCCAACTTAGGCTCGTCCGGGAATCGAACCCGGGACCCAGCGGTCGGAAGCCCAGAGCGCTACCTCTGAGCTAGGCCCCCACCCTACAATGACTGAGGCAGTCCCATCATGTACTCCATGTAATGCATGGCCAGATAATAAATTTGTAGCATATGGGATGTGAGAAATCGCCTACCACTGAGTCGCTGGCGATTTAGTCTTCACCCTTTTATATGGTTTAGTGGCAGAGCAGTGCACACGACAGGTCTCTGGCGAGTGAGTGGTTACCTCTTGCCATTTTTTGGCCATGTGCGTCGTTTCCCAGATAGCATTACAAATTGTTGACGTCAGCGCTATTTCGGCGGCGTCAAAACGATGTAGAAACGATGCTGGCCCGATTTGCAATGCTATCCGGGTTATCTCATTTTCCTAATAGCCTATTAGTCAGAACCCAACAACTCAGTTGCTAGTCAATACACACGACAGAATCCCCGGTGACCCATTCACCCAATACCAAGCAGCTTGATATCCAGCGACTGAGTTGCAAGTCATGAAAACACAGTTGCTGGTGCATTCACACAGGGCAACTGAGTGGTAGAAAGGGGTAACCACTGTCCCGCCAGCGACCCAGTCACCAGGAACTCGTCCTTGTGTATTGGTACGAATACTGCAGAAGGGGGTGGGTTTATTAAAACATTTTTAATCAAGTAGGCTTACATACATCATATACTTAATGTAACTCAGCCAAACTTCATGTTCAATTAATTTAAATATATTTGTATTCCTATAGCAAGTGTTTTTTTTTGTTGACCTTGTAGGTCAAGGTCGGAAATACCATGTCTACTGAAATGTCTTACCCCCGAGGTACATTCTCAAAAAATCGTACCGAACTCCGAAAAGGGGGATATTTAGCCTTCACCTATAGGATGGGCGCTCACATCTACAACTGCGAGGTTGATTGGTACAATACTGTTCTAGGCAGTTTTTGGCATGCTCTCAGTTGATAGCACCTGGCTCTTGTGATGTTAGTTTCACACCAAATGCAGTTGGCACATCTAATAGTACAAGATGTGAAGAATGAATTATGGAAGAGTTGGTGAGCAATTATGGCTCACTTTGAGTATCTGCATTAGATTGAGAGATAGAACTCAATAAGGATTCGTTAAAGCCTGCACCCAGCCCACAAGAGAGCTGCCCAACTGCGCACTACTGTCTCCTAAACCATACACAGCCGGAAGAGCCTGTTCCAAAACAGGGAAGCACAGTATAAACCACACTGTTAATTTACTATCCCAACCTTTCGCTACAGAAACGTTTGTGGGGTCTGTACATAATTTTACACCCAAAGTACTGTATGTCCTCTTCAGTATTATTTACATATATAATTGAAAAAATTATTAACAATTGTACAATTGTGTAATTAAGCTACATAAAGAATTAAAAGGATTATCGAAAATTTCGAAGTGTTGGAACAATATAAAAGCTCAAGTGATACATATATATGTTTTATATATGTTTTTATTGACACAGTAATATCATACATGATACATTTGTCAAAAATAACAGATAAAAACGTATACTAAGTCTACTTCTACTCACTATTTCTATATTCAATATAATAAATTATATATATATACATGGTATAAAAGTTAAAGGTATACATTATCAATGGATTATCTATACATCCATGGTCCCAGTTGCTGAATAGCACGGCAATATGAGCATAAAGTTTCATTTACATACATTTGTTAAAATATATATATATATATATATATATAGACATATATCACATGTATACCTGCAGTTAATACTGTTCATTATCACAATGTTAATTTAAGTACAACATTTGAATTAGAAGTATATATAACAAGGCATCGTGCACAGTTATGTACATGAGTGAAAAAGCACATAGATCACGATATATAAAAATGCTTGTAGTGCAGAAACTGCTAGTGTGGGGGGTGATGGTTAATGCTCGACGATGGATGATGACCCAACCATTCATTAGGCATCAATATTTACAAGAAATTTTCCAAAGGATTTTAACAACTCAGGCTCTTTTGATTTCATGATGGTCTTAAATTTATCTTCTTTGTTTAGTTGCTCAAAATTTTCTATGTGATCATTAGCTATTTTAAAGAGGTCCTCAAGACTAAGTGTGTTATGTGGGCATTCTATGAGACAATGTTTTTCATCTTCGATTACATGCATATTGCATTTTAGGCATAATCTCTCAACTGCTGGCAATATAGGGTTTTCATGTCTACCTATTTCATATATGTGAGCTTACTCTAAATCTGGCTATTTTATTATACATTTTTCTGCTAAGGTTTAGTAGAAGGTAGGGTTCTAGCCTGTAATCAGTCTTGATGAGTTTATAAGTTCTAAGTTTTGGCTGTAGTGTAGAGTCATTGATTTCAGCTAGCATAGTTTCCTGACATTTCTCATAGATTTTAGATTTGAACGTTTTAGCAATGGATTCTAGCTCATTGTTTACAAGTCTTAAATGGTCTCTTTGTAGATAGTGTTCATTGAGCATATGAAAAATGTTCCCAACCCAAGCATTATTACCAGAAGTGTGCATATCTTTTTGCTCATTTAAAAATTATTTACGAATATTATTAGCTGGCAGTTTTTCTAGTTTAATCCAATAGTTGATCATTCTAAACTGTTGTCGTACATGTAATGGGGATCTGCCAGTCTCACCATACACAGCTTGTGATGAGGTCTGTTTCCTAACTCCTAACATATTTTTTAGGTATCCTAATTGTACCTTCTCTAGTTCATTTACAGGTTTGTTACTTGACCATATTTCACAATTATACTCAAGGATTGGTAAAATATATGTGTCAAACATTTTTAGGGCAAGTTCAGGCAATATGTCCTAGTGTCTGCTTAGTGTCAGTTTGCAAAGCAAAAAGTGCTTTTTGTGCTTGTGTAACAAGATAAGCAGTCATTTTTTTTATGCAAGTACGTTTGTTTGTTAAAACATGGCCAAGATATTTAAAGGACTCAACATTCTCAATTTCTTGGGTATCATAGTAAAATTGATTTTGTCTGTTATTGCCAAATTTCATTATTTTAGTTTTTCCTACATTCACAATTAGATGCCACTTTTTGCAGAAATCATGGAGAGAATTTATGCTGCTTTGGAGTGATGTTGCAGAATGTGCAAGTAGAATTATGTCGTCAGCATATGAAATATGTGTGAGCATGAGATTACTAAGTGCTACACCATTTGATTCCTTTAAATAATTGGGCAGGTCAGATAGAAATTCATTAAACAACTTGGGAGTGAGAATTCCACCTTGCAAAACACCATAGCTGCTATTGATCGTATCTCCAATATTGCCTAAATGATTAACTCTAGCTTTAGCGTTGTCATACATGCTCATTATTGTATTTAGCATTTTATTGCCTATCTTTTGATTCATAAGTTTATAGTATAGAGCATTTCTGTTAATGTAGTCAAATGCCTTTGTAAAATCGACAAAACAGAGATAGAGAGGTTTACGATTTTGCTTTTGGTATTTAATTACAGTATCAAGAATAAAGACACAGTCAGCTGTGCTTGCTCCTGGGGTAAACCCAAATTGGCAGGGATCATCAAGATTAAGAACCTCATTTTTATAGTAAAGTCGTGCGTTTAAGATAGAGTCAAAAATTTTACCCATAACATTTATTGTGATTTTTCTGTAGTTATCTGGATTAGACTTGTCTCCCTTTTTGTGCAAAGCTTTCATTAGTCCTTCTGACCACTGAGTAGGATATTCGCCTCGATCAAGTACGTAGTTAAACACTGCACAGAAAGGTGTTATTAATTTCTCACTTGCATACTTATAAAATTCCGCAGGTATCCCATCTATTCCGGCAGCTTTATTGCATTTTAATTTCTTTAGGTGTATTGTAATTTCCTCATCTATAATAACACTATCACAGATATGAGTAGATAAAGGGTTGTCAAATGTGCTCAGTAGCATAGACTATTAGACAAGTTATGTATGTATGTATGTATGTATAAATTATTTTTTAAGTCGTATATGGTCATTTTACATTGTAATCAAAGTTACGAACTCCTGTACGACATGTGGTTAAATAAGAAAAAAATATTAATCAGAAAAGTATTTAAATAAAAGAGTCCATCAAATATGTAATATCAGGTTTAAAGTCCACCTTTTCGGCATAAACTTCCATATCCATCTTCTGATCCTGCACCTGAAGGTAAAAAGAGATTGATTATAGTGCTATTCCCTTTTTGATCATCTGATTGATCAAATTTACAACTAAGTTCTTAATAGCAGTTTTTACAGTTTAGTAGCCATTCAGTGATTGCTTTTTGAAAGTGTTGAATAAGACGCTTCTTTTGATCTCCACTGGGATATTATTCCAAACTTTTGCCCCATGATACCTTTAGAATAAAACTTTTTATCCCGTATGTGACTGTATTGAAAAGTGGAAGTGACATTCTTTCATTATCTCTCATTTCATAATGTTAGTTTTGAGCAGTAAATATATCAGAGACATATTGTGGTGCCATACCTTTTTTCACTTTATATAGTAATATAGCAGCATTAGTACATCGTTTATATACACTGAGCTACTTTTCTTGTTTACCGACTTCTTCATAACTTAATTGACCTTTATTTGTGACAAATCTAAGCGCAAGTTTGTTTGTTCTTTTGTTTGTTCTTTCTCGTTTGTCTGTATTTAATTATCTAGGACATCCAGACCATTAAGCAGTAGTTGAAGTTGCTGCTAGTTTAGCTGTTGTATATAATCTTTGTTGTCTATTTGTCAAGATGGTGTTTAATTATTTTAAAAGCATTTATCTGTTTTCCTGTCTGCTTACATGTCTCATCAATATGAGAACTGAATTTCAACTTCATATCCAACTGTACTCCTAGTATATTTGTTGATGGGGATGCTCTAATCTCAGTTTCGCATACCATAAGAGAGTTGTTATATCAGTATTTCTACACATAACCATTAACTGAAATTTATTGGCATTTGCTTTCATGCTGTTTGATTCAAACCATTTCATGGCAGTTATGCAATCCTTGTGTAATTTTCTTTTAGAACTACTTTATCATTGTCGACCTGTACAACAGAAGGTGTTATTACCAGCGTAATTATAGAAATTACTATGGAGTTTAATAAATAGAAAGTCATTGATAAATAAATTGAAAAAAGTGGTCCTAAAGGGAACCTTGTGGAACACCTTTAATATTATAAACCCAGTTGGATAGTGTTTCTCCTATTTTCACTCATTGTTGCCTATGCATTATGTAAGACTTCATAAGTCCACAGGAATTCAAATCAAATCCATAAGCAGACAATTTAGCTAAAAGAAGCCCATGTGGCATACAATCAAAGGCCTGTGAAAGATCTATTTCAATAGATTGTCTGATATCTTCTGTCATCCTGATTAGTAAATCTTGACAACTATGACCTATCCTGAAACCTGATAAATAGGTGTGAAACAGTGTTGTCATATATTCATATATTTGTTTATATAGAGAACTTTTTCCATACTTTTTGATAGTATTGGCAATAGATTTTCTGATCTGTAGTTACCTTTATTGAGCTTGTCCTTTTTTTATACATAGGTGTAATGTTTGCTTTCTTCATTTGGACTAGAAATGTATTTCTAATATGCATCTATTTTAAATTATTACCTGTGTTCGTGGCTTCACCAGTGCCTACCTAACATTTTGATGAATTGAGCAGGGATCTCATCATTACCTGCGGCCTCCTTTGATGATGGTGATTTCATGACATTTAATGTTTCTTTTCTGTGATAAATCTCAACATGAAATTATTCATTAGAGTTTCCTTTTATCTGTTCTTTAATGCCCTTTCCACTTAGAGTAATATCACACAAAATGGCTTTTCATTGTTTTCTGGATGTATTCATTGTTTTCTGGATGTATTCATTGTTTTATGGATGTATTTATTGTTTTATGAATGTGCAATATCAAATTAGGTACTTAAAATGTCACATGTATGAGTGGATTGTTCAGGCATATGGTGAGAATATCATCTGAAATCAGTAACAGCCTGTTGCATGGCATTCAAGAGCTGCCCTGTGAATCACCCATTGGAAAGCAATGCATCATCGGTGATGCCCATTGCCAATGAGGTGAAAACGAGGCCATGAGGGAATCCCTTAGGTAATTACAACCTAAAACCTCTCAGCAATTAACGTTGTTAGACTTGATTACCAAACGCTGTCTCTCTGATCGGCAACTGCTAAAGCCCCGTTCCCACATAGCCGAGTTACTCGTAGTCAACTCGTAGTATTACGTAACACGCCTCTCGGGCCCAACTCTTACTAAACTCGGCGATTACTCCTCGCACTCGAGAGATGCTCGGCGAGTAACTCCTGAGTCTCGTAGCGAACTCGTGAGATTTGGAGCCGAGTTTGCCGAGTCTCCCGAGTATGCCGTGCTGCACGGCACACTCGGCGAATTATCCAGGAGTCCAAAAACTCGGCCATGACTCGCCGAGTTACTCCTCGAACTCGCCGAGTTACTCCTCGAACTCGCCGAGTTACTCCTCGAACTCGCCGAGTTACTCCTCGAACTCGGCGAGTTACTCGGCGCTATTTTCGCTCGTATTACACTCGGGGGGGATGTTCAGGAGTGCGAGGAGTAACTCGGCGAGTTGTAGGAGTAACTCACCGAGTTGTAGGAGTAACTCGCCGAGTAACTCGTCGAGTTCTACCTTTAGTACATGCATCATCAGCGTAGGGGGCCGCTGCTCCTCTAATATCAGTCCGATTTTCGTCAAATAAAGATTGTTTTGTAGTATAATTCATAGTGATTCCATACGTATTTTCGGATTTAAAAAAACCCGAATATTAAGCGAGATATTTGTCTGAGAAGGCAGTTGTCTTGCGGTGGCTGCTGCTCCATTTATATTAATCCGATTTTCGTCAAATCAGGACTGAATTGTAGTATAAATCATACTGATTCCATACGCGTTTTCGGATTGAAAATAGACCAAATATTAAGCGAGATATTCGTCTGAGAAGGCAGCTAAGTTGGCGGAGGCAAACAGTGGTGCTCTCGCAGACGTCCGCGCCCAGACTGTATCGATGCAGGTAAGGCTGAGCGCTACTTTAAAAGGCTGCTGCTCCCCTAATATTAGTCCGATTTTCGTCAAATAAATATTGAATTATAGTCGAGTTCATACTTATTCCACACAGATTTTCAGATTGAAAATAGACCAAATATTAAGCGAGATATTTGTCTGAGAAGGCAGGTAGTCTGGCGGCGGCAAGGTGCTCTGTGTATGGCCCTGACATGAATGGTGTGGTCAATATTTTTGACCATTTTATATACATTGTTTGGATGAGCTTTATTGCAATTCATTTCTACTCATTCTGCCAACTGCCATGACTGTTATGTCAATTGCCATTAGCATTTTGAATGATACAAAGAATGGGTGTAGAGCATACAGCAAATTCAATACATGTGTCAATTGCCTAATTGCCTAAATTGGGGTTCTTTGACCTGTCATTTCATGGTTTGTTCAAAGATGACACAGTAATTGCTATTAGCATTTTGAATGATACAAAGAATTGGTGTAGAGCATACAGCAAATTCAATACATGCGTCAATTGCCTAATTGCCTAAATTGGGGTTCTTTGACCTGTCATTTCATGGTTTGTTCAAAGATGACACAGTAATATGACATTGTCTTGATTGTCATTCACAATTACAAAAATATGTAATTGCTTTCATTAATTAAAAGCAATATATTTAATTGTAATTACCAGGCAATGATTATATTTGTATAACTTTCTTATCTTTTTGTGTTAATTTGAATCTTATTGTGATATTATGATCAGTATAAATTTGTGTATATTTTGTAAAATTTAAATCTAATATTGATATTGTAATTAGTATTTGTGATTTGATCTGTGATTTTATTTGCTATATTTAATTTACTTATACTGGTGCTCCCTGAAGCGTCCGCGCCCAGACTGTATTAATGCAGAAAGCTGAGCGCTTCTTTAAAAAGCTACTGCTCCCTTAATATTAGTCCGATTTTCGTCAAATAAAGATTGTTTTGTAGTATAATTCATAGTGACTCCATAGGTTTTTTCGGATCGAAAATAGACCAAATATTAAGCGAGATATTCATCTGAGAATGCAGGTAGGCTGGCGTCGGCCTATCATTCGATGGGTGACTCGTCGCTGTCGTAGACACCTTGCTTCACCCGGCGAGTTACTCCTGGTACTCGGCGAGTTACTCCTGGTACTCGGCGAGTTACTCCTGGTACTCGGCGAGTCACTCCTGGTACTCGGCGAGTCGCTCGCTGAACCCGCCGAGTAACTCGGCGAGTAATTCGGCGAGTAACTCGGCGAGTCACTCCTGGTCATTTTTTCCGCAAAAATTCGTCGCCAACTCCTCGAATTTTGGGTGTTACGTAATTTTTGTTATTACTACGAGTTGACTACGAGTAACTCGGCTATGTGGGAACGGGGCTTAATTGAATTTTTAAGCACCAAAAGACCTTTTCATTGAGTTTACAACAGATGCGACCAAGCTATGTAGACGCACCATGCATTAACTGTTTGGTAAATTTATCCAAACTCTTGAAATTTAGCAGCTGGGTGGCAATCCCATGGTCTAATGGTTAAGGCCTGATCAGCCTCCGCATATGGTCATGGGTTCGAGTCCAAATCCACATGTACAGTTTAAATGCTTGGTCATGTATGGGTTATGTCTACTCTTCAATTAAATATTTATGTCTATGGCTGATTCTGATCGAGTGGTTGGGATCTGAGAAAAGGTTTTTGCTAAACGTAATAACTGATTCTCATGCAATCCAATTAACTCATTTCATATTGTTGGCGTATAACTTGAATTCAACAGGCCACTACATTCAGTGCAGGGTCACCTAGCCATTCTACATGTTAGTGTAAAGAAGATTTGGGAAAATCACAATTTTATGAAAATTTCATTGCATCGATGCTATGTGTACACTATATTTTATTTGGTGCTCCAGTAAAGTCCAGTAGTGGCTGTGTGCCACCAATCTGGTTTTGCATTCATATCTATAATCTATACCATGCTGAATAGGTCCCAGACGGTGCTATTGGAGTTCCATCTATACTTTTCTGTGGGTTTTAGTATTGTAGGAGACCAGCACAGGGCAATGCTGAGGTCTGTGAGCCAGAAGGAGCCGGGCGCAGGTGCGCGTTAATACACCACCATTGAGGAGGGTGAGGGGGGGGGGGGGGTACTGAGCATGGTGGAGATGTGTGGCAAGGCATGAGTGATGATTTGTCCTGCTGCCTGACTGATCCTGGGAGGGCAATTATCCTTAGAGGATGAAGATCTTCTGACCTTTGGCTGCATTGTCCTGCAGGGAACATTCCATCAACTGCACCTTCTGTCGTCTGTTAGTTCCCACAGCCAGTGCACACAATCCACAACACCAGCATCAGTAGAATCAGCAGCAACAACAGCAGCAACAACAGCAGCAACAACATCAGCAACAACAGCAGCAACAGCAGCAGCAGCAGCAGCAGCAACAGCAGCAGATTGTTTGTCCATTGTGTCTCTTGTGTCGTCAGCTTTCTTCCCAAGCTAAGGGGTAGAGTGAGACACGGTAAGGCCTGATAGCGCAACAAAAATACAAAATGTCTGCGAATATCACAGGCAGCGAGTTCCTTGTATTGTTGAGTCCTACTGGTCTGAAGCTCAGAAACTATTTTACCAGCAGCCAGAGACAGGTGTAATGATAAGATGGTAAGCCTTAAAGGCCAAACTATGTTAAACGTATACCCCATAGTTGGGGTCATTCACTTGGCCTGGCATAGACACTGGGTAGGGGAACCTTTGGGACATGAGGTACATATTTGGATAAATGAACAAATTAAGAAACCCAAGGCTAGCCTTAAATTGTTTCTGTGGAAGCCATCAAAATGTGAAGGGTTGTGGTAGACCATTTCATGGTTTTTTTAAAGTTTACAGTAAACGATTTCATTCATAGTAAGCAAGCAAGCAAAATTGTATTTCAAGTCGGATAAAATCATTAACAATAAAACAGAAGTGCACAGCACTTGTGTCCGACATTAACAAATAAGAACAATATTAACAGATGAAAGATGAATGAAATAAAACTATAAGGTACATACATTGACACTCACGTTGCCACTTAAGAACATAATTTTTTAAAACCATTAAAGTCCAAAGCATTAACGGCATCAGGAATCTTGTTCCATAGCATAGCACCTAGGTAACGCAGTCAAAAAAATAATATATGAATTAAATCCATAAAAACTGTGTGTAAAATGTTTTTCTTTGAAGTTGTTTGGCATAATGTTCTAGTTTTTTGGAAGCTTATATTATATAAAAAATTTTGCAAATTCATGCCCAACATCAGATAATCTGAAATTGGTTCCTTTTCTAGTAAAATAACCATGGGTCAAACTGGTAAACTAGCAAAAAGAATTGCCAGCAAGTTCAGGGCATTTCCCAATGCATTCAGCTACATTCTGATTAGCTGTTGCAAATTACATGAGAAGCCAGTTAAGGCAGTCAGGAGCCTTGGTATTAGTCAAAGTGTAAGTACTGTCATCACTGAGCAATGTCATATACTTTGGAAAATGCCTGTGGTCCAATGTCCTATATAACAAATGCACCTGCCAGTTCACCTATCAAAAATAGCATTAAGTGTATTGATCACACATTTGCTATAGTTGTGCAATACACGAGTAAATATCAATCCTATCTGTTAATCGTACGTTATTGTACTAAATCTGTACTTGGAATTATACTTTTAATTATTAATCAATCCCATTTGCGCGAATTGCTCTATTCTTCTTGCATACTCCATAATTTAGCAATGCTGCAGTTCATCACCAGGTGTGCTGCCTGCGTACATGATGAGACGCCACCTGGTCTCCATGACCTATTAAAGCAAGTAACCTGTGCATGCACTCTTTGTTACACGTTAACAACAATTACGGTTAAAATACAATATAAGAAGTTTTAGAAAAAAAGGTAACAATGTATGGTGCATAACATACACTGTAGTATTGGGAAAGCAGATACGGCAGGCCAAATGTACTTACCAGACTCTAAACTGAGAGGTGTGGGACTTGAGACTCATGAGTGATGTTAAAGGACATTTTAAAGCTTGTAAACCTTCCATTTTCAATCAGTTCAAAGACTAGAGATGTATATTAGGCCTAAGGACAGAAACTTTTCATTTGAGATCTCACAGCAACAAAGAGAGCGCGGTTTACCAAAACTGGAAGCAGAATCTCACCTAGTATCTTCACACGACTTAGCATACTTTCCAAACAATGTTTTATGTTTGTTTTAAGTACTGCATGGATGTTTACATAAAAAACATATAGTCATATCCTTGAATACGTTTTAAGTCTGTGGTGTAAGCCAATGAAATCTTTACAGCAGAAAAATTAAAAATAAATATCCTTGATAACTGCTAAACATTTTGTTGTCAATTTTATTTGCAGATGATACAAGGGAATTCCTGTCCAGTCATGAAGGGACCATTTATCCCCAGTGCAAATCTTATATTGAATTTAGAAATGAAGAGCTCTACAGATTTCCTCACTTAGATTTATGTAAGTTGATTAGACAGTGTATCAGACAGAATGTACAATGTAGGTGTATGTCAACAGTCTTGGCAGATCTGTCTGACATGCTAGATGTATGATATCATTATAAGTAAGAATCTTTCATGATGCATATAAGGCACAAGCCAGCTAAGCTTGAAAATCATATGCTCAGCCATTAGTATACACAATGACTTCTGTGCAACTGACCAATATGATTACAAAACTGACAGTGGTCAGTTACATCAGCAATATTTTTAATATATATTTTAATTTTGCACTGAAACAGAAATTGATTTCATGTGGCTGAAGTGTGAAAAATAAAAGAACTACTTCAGGTGTGAATAGTCTAATAATGCATTGCAGCGAAACATTCAGATAGTTATTGTACATGACTTATAATCTTGTGTAATTTCAGTGATGTCTTTGTCCAGATCAGCTGTGGCCTGTGCCATAGTGTCTCTTACATCTATCCTGGTGGCCATTCCACTGGGCTCCTTCGCTGCTATTCGAAGACAGATCATATTTGCAATGATCACTGGGGTTTGTTTCTTCGCTGCAGGTGATTGATTTTCCATTATTGACCAACAGCTGAAAAAAGCACAATTTTGCATGATGAACAGAGGGCAACCTCAAAGTTACACTAAGTAAGATCTCCCTGCTAAGGTTACCTGACAGCAGTACAAGTTTATATAAAAGTTAGAAAAACAAATGTTACCAATGTAGGAAATAGTGAAGTACCTAATTATGATACCAGACATGCTATAGACTTCGTAAATAATAGTATTAGATTCAGCATTCTGTATATTTATAATCATATCCCATTTTGCGTAAAAGAAACAATAGATACACACAGTCTTCTTGGCTTCACTAAATATATCAAATATTTTCTATTAGACACATATCAGTTTGATTGTAATATACAAAATTGTTACATTTGCCAGAATAATCAATAAGAAATAGTTTTCCATAGAAATTATGCCCCTGCCACGAAATTGGGGGGCATAATGCCCTTATGAATGTATAACTTCTTTGCTGTTCGATGCAGGGGTACTGCTGTCCCCGAAGGACAGCATGTCATACAGTTCTTTTTTCATCATCATCCGAACAAATCAAGGTCATACTCATCTAAATATAGGTATATATCATAATCAGCATATCATGTACATGCCATGTATCATCATCGACATATTATATACATATGTATCATCCTCAGCACCATTTCGCCTGATAATAGTTAAATTGAACGATAAATGGAGCTTGCAGGAGTCTCTCTCTAACTCCTGGGGTGGCATCATGCAAGCGACAAAATTTGTCTTTATGATGCCACCCCACTTATTGTTACTTTTGTTACTATAAGTAAATAAAATCCTCTGGAGTCTTGAGTCCTTTAGAAGGCAGCACATATGTAAAGTATTCAGGCTTGATGCAAGATGTTGACAGATATACAGTTAGTTTAATCAAAAACGGCCCATCAAATTGAGCCTAGCCAAAGCTGTCATCGCTGGCTACTCAAAACCGGATCTAAAGCACATATTTATAATATATTAGATTAATTTCTTGCATTTGCCAATGTTGACACTTTTCTGGTGATAAATGTTAGCCGACTATTAGCTTTAGAAGTGGACAGAAGCAGCTGGCTTTAGCATGTTTAGAAACTAACTGTATGGCTATCGGGGTTTTCCCTTAAATTGCCAGTGCAAATCCTTTTTTTACCCATGATGACGTTTGTGTCTTGCAACAGGTTGCATGTCTGAAGCGCCTAGCTGACTTATGCAGCACTGAATACAATTTGGTTAATAACACACCCACACAGGCCTTTTTTGCTTCCGTTTTATGCACCTAAATGCTATTCTTCCTTTATAATTGCAGGTATTTATGCATTCTTCACGGTCACTCTTATTCTTCTTCGTCGAACACAAATTGAATCGGACACTCATTATCTTCCGGAAGTGGCGTTGGCCGGTCGGGTGGTCCGGAGTAGTTGGTCCACTTACACCGGATGGGCTACCTGCTTCCTGTGCAACGCTGCTGGATCATCCTGGATCCTCTTGGCCATGGAACTGAAGAACACACGAATGATATACATGTACTCTTCCAGTTATGACCAAATATGCAGCATGTAGTTATCTTCTACTCTTCAATAGCTTTCATGGACTTAACAATGTCACAGACAGCTTCAATACGAAGACAATGCTCCATTCTATGCCAAATTACACACTTGCCCGGTGACCCGATTCTGTGTGAATCTATGTGCCTTTTTAGGCACTTTCAATCATGGTGAATAGCAAGTTCATCAAACTGAACAAATTCAAACTGGCTGGACTGCTATACAGCTCACCAAACTTACAGTATTATGAATCTCTTTTTCATATTTTTAAGAAAATATTACTTAATCTCAACGCACAGGAACAACAACATATTTTTTACATATTTTCACGTTTCTTACACCGATATTCAGTCAGACATATATCAGACTATATTTATTGTTAATACATGTATATACAATGGTACATTTAACCATCAAGTTTTCAAACACATATCAGACACTTAAAAAGCTATGCTTTTACGTTCGAACTTGCTTCTAGGCAGCCTTGCACTTTGTAGCACCTTTTTTAGCTTCATTTATTGAGTTGTGGTTGGCAGGCTGCCAGTATCAGTATTACACAAGTGGGTGGGGGGGGGGGGAGGTGATATGGGGTGACACTTGGCTATTGGAACAGAGGAGGGAGAGAAAAGGAGGGTTGAAAGAGTGCGAGACAGAGAGGAGAATAGAGGGCACTTATACGGGCTCTTTGGCTTGTCTTAGAAATAGTTCTGTTGAGTGCAACCAAACTGTATGAGTCTTAGATATTACAAAAACGTTACTGCCGCCAATACTCTTTATGATGACATGAATATCATTCATCATTAAATCCAGCCATTTTCATTTTTAATAACTTTTTATCGAAAACCATTAAAGGTCCCATGCACTGATTATATTGATTTGGTGTCCAATGGATTTAATCCTTATTAAAAACTATTGAAAAAAAACGATAACTCTGAGGATTGTATGAGTTTTAATTGCTGATTACTTCAAAAATAACATGTCTAGTTGCCAATTGCTATGAGAAAATTTTTTTTATGTGTCTTTATTTTGTTTAAAACAATTTCCATCTACAATTTACCTGATGGAGACCTTTCAAAATTATGTTTCCCGCAACAGAAATTAATATATAATGAAGATTCGCTTTCCTGTTATTTTTGTTCATATTGGTTTCAGTTCATATATATACTCCCAGCACTGATCTACACCTAGACAGATATATTGCCTGAGTCTTCAATTTGGGACAGCCTTTAATTAGCTTCCAAGAGGAAAAATGGGGAGCTCCCTCAGACAGAAGCCAATCATTGATTTCACACAAACAGCTCACCAAAAGAGCATTTTGAGCCTCTCTCTTAGCTCTGCAAACACGACGTCGGGTTAAAAGCTAAAACAATCAATAAACAGCAGCAATAAGAGCCCCCTAGGCATCTTATGTTCTATTCTATTCAATTATATTCTACTCTTTTCTATTCTATCCTATTCTACAGTGGTTCTGCACATCCATTTAATGAACAAGATTTTGGTGTAAATTAAAAAAAAATTTCTAATTTGAGAGTCTTCTGTCAATGACAACTCAGCCAATTAAACTGCTCTTGGATGTATCAGTATAGTTCTCAGTGCCACACTTTATATAATTTTTCTCATATCAGATGCCAATCATACCTGTTTTGACTAAATCAGTGATCAATGATCATCTTCATGACCGAAATATTGCTGTCATCTGCAAGCGCGGAAATATTTAATTTCTGTATGTTGGCTTGGCAAGAAAGCAGATGTATGTTTATGTCAATTGCAAAATAGATAAAATATGGATTTGCAAGAATGTTCCAAAGCAATGTCATCAGTTGTCGGACTAGGGATAGACCGATCACATAAATCCCAACCTCAGTTACTATCTTCAATTTTGGCAGTCACAATAACAATTTGCACTATTGGTAAAGCAGGGTGTTACCCTCGCACCTCTTCGGTGTAGTGGTCAACGTGGCTAGTAGACCTTACTGCCATTTCACTGGCCGTGTACACACAGGTTAATTTATTTATATCTAATTAACTTGGTACTTCATGCTATAGCTTGATCTTACTGGCTATCAACAAATAATTCATGGATTGAAAGTGTTCCGTCAATGGGGCAGACACCTTGAAAGACCACTATTGAAGCCTAGTAGTAAGTAATACAATTGTATTTAATGTCGTTTTTGATCAGAGTCAAAATAATACATACAATATAAATACAATCATAACAAAATAATGACTCAAGCAAAATGCTAAATCTATCTCCTGCACTAAATCTATCTCCTGCACTGAAAATCTCTGAGGCAGAACTTCGTCACTTTTGGGCTTAAACCCAAATGACGAAGTGTACAACTACGGCCAGCTAAGTAAGGTCATGATGATTTATCTGTTTATAGCCAAGATAAAGCTATAACCATGAGAGCATGACGTACCAAGTCAATTAGATATATATTAACCTGTGTGTACATGATTAGTGAAATGGCAGTAAAGGTTACTAGCCACAGAAGGCTCAGTCAGCCACTGTGAAAGGGTTTGTCTGTGCATCAGCTGCAAGATTTAACTACCATCTTGGACATGGCCAGTTTATTTTAGCTCTTAGTGCCCAGTGTCTCTGCTGGGGCATGATAAAACCCTTCTCATGTCCTAGCATTGAACATGGTTTCTAACAACTTGATAACCAAATAAGGGTGTTTAAGGAAACCAAATATGGGTTTTCCTTAAAAACTTTATTGCTCTTTTTAGCCCTCACCATGATATCTAAGCATTTATTGATCAAGGCTCAAATATCCCCGAGGATAATATCACCCTACTACCGCCGTTACACTTGCCTTGTACTTGGTCTATGCTGAGGCAAATAAAAGATCCCACCCATGGGGTAAATATATAATATCCAGGCCTTGTCATCTATGTCTACTTCCGGCTTCTAGTTAAGCTTTGGACGAGTACAGCACTGAGATAATTTCAGAGTATTATGAAATGTCTACACTGATCCACTTAATTCGGACCAAATGTAATGTTAGTCTCAATAGTGGGGCTGACAGTATTATTTGGTTTATTGATTTGACACCATATACAATATTGGAACTTAGGCTTGGGTGGGGCCTTATAGCAGCGTGGCCTTAACAAAATACTTAACAAGCTGAGGTTATTAGTTGTTCGCCTATTTTCTTTCTTTTATATTTATCATTATGAATGAACATATTGAGATCTCTTTGACACAGTGAAAGTCCGACGGCAAATGAGTAGCAAGGTCACATAAATGGCAGTAATGGTCGTGTTTTAGCAGAAGTAGGACAGGTAGATGCTGTTTATAATGGATTGGGTTAATGTGATGAGGCAGCCAACCTTTCAAAGGGTCGATATCATGTGGCAGACTCACTCCCTGCTCCTGGAACACCAAACACAACAGCATGACACCCCTAGACACAACACCAAATGCTAACACACAAATAGACTTCGATATAATCTTTCTGTGGATTCCCACGTCCACCACTGATTTCTGTTTATTTTTATTTATTTATTATTGATGATTTAATAATATGTTTTATTAAGCTGACTCCAGTGTATTCGTGGTTTTACAAGCTAGGAAATTTTAGGTCTTTTCATTCTATGTTCGTACAATTAATTTCATGTGTTGAGGTGGAACATGCTAAGTACTGTGTATACGATTGCATTTGCTTGCTGTGATTTTCTGTTGTAATAAAGCCTGTAGCAGCACTTCGCCATAACTAACTACAAAATGACACGTCGAAGGTGTTATCAACACATGGTTTTGCCAGAATATCTCCCTGTATATTAATCATTATGTAATGTGCAATCCAATGAATATAACGTCATTTGCACCAGCCTCATCATCTAACGTCGAATGCTCGTCTCTCCTAATCTACTGTCAGTCAAGAGCTGGACTCGATGACGTCACAGATCGACCGCCTCACTGCCATGAATTATGTAGTAGGCCGCAGCCGCTGCGCTGGGCTTGTGTACACTTGGGAAACGGCTGGAACAGCGGATTGGCAATGCACACCTCTGTGGGATTTGATAGCCGGCATAGCTATGGAGACACTGCACTGAAACGAGCTTGATTGGATATTGTGAATGCCCGATTGCCACACACTCAGCGGCCACTGAAAATGTTGGTTGCTTGTGAAGATGTGATGAACAGATGAAAATGGAGCACTTTTCCACTGCCATAGCAACCATGGGGTTGCCTGGACGCCATGATCACCAAGAACCAGTGCCTCACTAGCACATAGCTTCCTCCGAGGAGAGATCCAACCTAAATTGTAAATTGGGATAACCATGTCTTCTTATTTCTTCATAGTGGTCATCTTGTCCATTGCCTTTGGGTTGATCAGTAGTATCCTCATGATCGTAGCTGTGGCTGCAGACTTTTGGGAAGTGATCGTTTTCAACAAAGACCAGTTCAAACACATGTCAAACATCATCATGGACCAGTCCTACTTTGATGATGACAATGGCTTCTATAAGGTCGTCCTGTCCGAGTACATTGATGGGAACCTCACCACTCACACTCTGTACCTGAGAGACATGAATGGCGGCATCTGGAAGATCTGTGATAGAGTCAAAGGTAGGGACCTAATCAGGGTGTGGTGCAATTCTAATGTAATTTGTCTTGTCAATGCAGAGTTATAAATAGATCAATGTACCTGATAATAATGGTCATGCATTTAATGCATATAATCACAGGTGTTTGCCAACATATATTTATGACATTGCTCAGTGATGACACACTTATACTTTAACTAACATCAAGGCTGCCTTAACTGGCTTCTCATCTCACGAGGCAGCTATGCATTTGAAATAGCCAATCCGAATGTAGCTGAATACATTTGGAATGCCCTGAGCTTGATGGCAATTATTTTGCTAGTTTTACTAATTAGACTTAGATAAATTTGCCTGCCAGCCTACAGGCTGCCATGGCTTATACATGGATTAGAGTATTTTCACTGAGCAGCCCTGAATTCAGCAAGACGTAAGTCTTTCTTTTCCTCTTCTAACTCATTTTGCTTTTCAGACACAGAAGACAATAAACAACCTCTGGGAAATAAAAAAATCAACTGAATGATAATATGTCAAATATACATTAAAATACACTAAAAATACTACTGCTGCTAGGATGCACTCTGCTTCAGCCAATCACAGTCAAGGGTGGCAACCTTTTTAGCCAATAGAATTGCAGTATTCTGTCGCAGCCACTTGGTGGAAATATGAAGTTCTAAGCATCTGTGAAAATCCACTATTAGTTTTGTTTGCATTGATTTCATTCTAAAACAAATATTACTCATTTAGGTCACTTAATAGGCTTAAAGCTGAAGCAAACAATGCTTGGGAGATATTGGCCAATCAGGAAGCACCATCATGTGTGTAGATGGTGAAATATACAAATGAGCTGCCACTAGAAATGAGAATTGAACATTCCCAGCGAACAGACAAGGAAGTGGTAAAATAAACATACAATAATGGAAGTTATCACTTAGAATAAGAAGGAAAATTATTTTTGCGTATAATATTGCCATTTTTGAGGTTGAAGCTGTTCTTGACAAAGTCAGTAGCCTTGGTCTTATTGTATGTTAACTTGCTTGTGCTGTCATGATGGCAAACACCCTAACCCTTGACACGATGAATGAGAAATGGCACGAACAGTGAGAGATGACATTAAGACATGGTGTAAACTCATGAAATAGTATAAAATCATAAAACAGGTAATAAAATCATATTCTTAAAATGGAACAATTTAATCAATATCCACAGTTACAATTGGTGCCTGCCCATGAGGTGATACTATCTTAAAATGCATTTATTATTAATATCTTTATTTGTACATTTACGTCGTACAAAATTATAAATATGATATAATACAAATATAAAATTTAAAACATTTAAGTTTTAATTAGTAAAAATATCATTAATGATTAGTAGGCATTGTCCGTGATCTAAAACACATTCGGATACATAGTCTCTCACCATCGACAGTTCTCTTACAGTTAATGCAAGAAGTCCAGCAGATGTTCTGCAATGATGTTCTGCAATGGTGCTTGCACTGTTTTTCAGCCAATTTGACCATGGCGCTGAAAGCAATTTTGCATTGGCAGCAACATCCAGGCGCTCAGTGCATGAAGAAGTTGAAATTTCTGCAGAAAACAGAGTTCATTATCATACAAGCACAGTTGAAGATATATATAACATATGCTTTTTATGATGTAAGACAGATGTAAGACAGACTAAATTAAGAATGAATCAGTCATTTTGACTAAAAACTATTTATTCATTACAAACACCCAACATTTTCCATATTGATCCCCGAATGTCTAGCTTCCCATAGACCTAACCTGTTCACTACATTGATAAACGTACTTTATAATTTTCTTTCCATAATACGGTTTAAACTGATGTCAAAAGTTAATGATTGCATATCATCACACCTGTTAGTGCTCTAATCATGTTAGCAACGATTTTGTTGTATTTTCCTTTAATGTTACTCACATACAATATTGTCATGGCTCTTGGTCACAGGAGAATCCGACTATAGATATATACCCAAAAAGTTGTCAATCCATGGTTCTCAATTGCTTAGTAATTTGATAATGACATCGACTGTATTAATACCTTAAGGGAAATTCATTGTGCCCACTGCACAGCCTAATGGATGCTAGAAATGTATCTGAATCTTACTAATTGACTTGGAAACTAAACTCAACACTCTAAACGTTTGTTTCACTGGTCTCCATTCAAAATTGTGTTTGAAATCAACCAAGATATTGTTTGTCCTTAGACAATGATTGTATACATCAAGAAATGGTGCTGATTAGCATACACATTCAATGTCAAAGGCCAAACAATATTGGCTGATTTTAAACTAAAACTTTTTTAATTATTTTTAAAATTGAACGAAGTTAATGTTCGCATTCATGAACGTCCAAACAGATCAGTGACAAGTTAAAGTTTTCCTTTAATTCCCCAATAAATTCCAGCCATTAAATAACTCCTTCAGTTTTTGCCCGGTTTTCAAAAATTTAACTTGATTATTTACATAAATAAATTTACTGTTATAATATAAGGTTGGTATTAATCTGACACAATCTGACACATCAACTGTAGTCACGCCGTTATTTTTCGGCCGTACGCGTTTTGTCCTTATTTGGAAATAGCAACGTCTTGAGTTCCCTTATTTGGGCATGCATGAACGTCATTCTGTGTGGTATGAAATGCAGATCACCCGGCCCGTATTTTCAAGTGATATGGCTGCAATTAGGGAATAAAAGAATGTACAGCCCATGCTGATATGTATATGCCTTTTGTGTGTAACATATAATGCATTATCTACATATATATAACCATTTCCATATTAAACGTCAGGAGAAGCAACATTCATTTTCCAGACCAACATTTTCCTCATATAGGCAGCAAAGATGTTAGTGGTCCATGCATTATCTAAATTTATGTATCTCTTTTCTTTCAGATTCGTTTAAAAACACAGATTTGTATAAAACAGCTTTAGCAGAAAAGGACTACCTGAAGTATGACTGCTTTGATTACATCCATCAGTTAGAAGATAGGAGGGATTCCCTCGATGAAAATGGCAAATACTTAATAAGTGAGTACAAACAGAATTGTATAAGCTCGCAGTACACTGTAATCTCTCTTTTAATACCCTTTGTTAATAATTCCACTTCTGAGGTCACAAAGTTCTAATATCACAGATACAATTTTTAATTAGCAATTTGTATTAGATAAAATAAAAGTGCAATCGCACCCCCCCCCCCCACCCCCACCAGCCTCCCAAAAAAGGCAAAAGTAATATAAAAGGGGAGCCAGAAAAGGAATCAATGAAAAACAAAGAAGGTTTCAAGAAAAAAAAAAAATTTAATTAAATTGTTATATTTGTAACGGTAATGTGAGAAATAATTTTAACCCTCAGTGAACGAAGTACGAAATGGCTGGGAGGTTTGACACTTTAGTTTCTGGAGAACTCGAACACCAACGCACTTACCCCAACAACATTTTGTTTGGCTATACTTATATATGGCCTAGTCGTGCCTTTTGATGGTCACATTGCCAAATCTCCGCTATACGTTTTACAAATTTTCACAAAAAATCATTTTCTTCATTTCCTGAGCAGAACCCGCGAATGACCATTCTATGCGCAAGCCTATTATATCTATCCCGACTAATCAGACCCCCCCCCCTTCCCCAGCAAAGATTTCTGGCTCCACCCCTGGGCCATTTGCTTCTGAAGCTTACACTGATACTCGTTTTGTTGGCCGATTAGGTAAACAAAGCCTTTTAGTATTTGGTATCAAATAAACAATTATTTGGTCTTTGTTACATCTCTCCTTGACAACTGACTCCGATTCAAACCATGATCATCATTATGGCTGCAATATGATGACCCTACACTTTTTCCCCCTAAAGTTGGCGATTTTTCTCTCCTTCTCTCCTCAGTCCAATTTCATGCTAAATGTGACTATATATTTTCTCAAATGTTATTACGTTTCTCTATCTATATTTTAAAAATAGAAATTTTATTCTGATAAAACAGTATGCAAAAAAAATTAATACATTAATGAATCTTTTTTTTTCTAATCTCTTTTTTTATTCTTATATTTCTTTTATTTTTTAGTCCATTTTTAGGTATAATTGCTTTCGAAATTCATGACTTATTATTAATTCTGTATACAGCTAGTGAGATCATTGCAAGCCTTAAGCATACAGCATCTCATTTTTACCTCTGCCTCTAGCAACTACCCATAGTTAAAGCTGACTCAGCTCCAGACCTGTGGAGCTGAAAGGTATTTTATCTCTAGCACTATTCCTAACCAATATTTGCAAGCTTGCAAGTGTATGTTTGTGTTTGGGCGGACAACTGGGTCTAGCCTGTCATTGATCTGTGTTTGAATCGGTGGAAATCAATTTGCTGTTGTAATTATGGAACCAAAGTGAATTCAAGTATATAGGCTAGCCCCGTGCACCTGAACTGTGGTAACGTCATATCTTAGAAGTAAATCAATTTCAGATTTGATAATTGTAGGTGCATATTGTATAGTGTTTACCTTTGGTAGTACCAGTAACTGTATAGGTAAGTCTTATTTTCAAAGGAGTGGGATATTGGTTAATCGAATGGTTGAATTAACCAATTGACAAGTATCATAATACCAATGAAACATTGTATGGCAATAAAACTCATCATGGAAATATTGAATACATTTGTGATCAGACTCACAAAAGACATTCGTGGTCCTGTGCCAATGTTCTGCAGCGCTCCTATTAGGTTTGGCCGCTAGCATTAAATATTTATAGCCCCCAGTCTTTGTAATGAAGAGCCCTGGCATATGAAGGAAGCTTATACAATTTCGGATCAATATTATTAGGCTGAGGGGTAATGCAGTGGAAATGCTGCAGCACACAGAGCATACAAACCTGCAGTGCAACATTTGAGGCCTTGTGGTTATACCTTATAAGGCATCGATCAGTTTGCACATTGGCCTTCAATTGGAGGTGCCTTGTATTCGGTGTTTCTGCTAAGGCAAGTAAGAGAACCCATACATATTGCATACGGGATAAATGTGTAGCATTGAGTGGACGCCAAATCTATCATGTCATCATTACTTCTTCCTGTCAGCCTATGGCAGCTGGTTATACAAGCTGACTAAGCTTCAAACCAGTAGCATTGAGTAAGCCAGTTATATTGCGCAAGCTTAAATCACATGTAGCTAAAACTATCAGAGGCATTTTGATAATATTGGGATCACTTGACCATGTGCGTTCCATGAGAAGTATAAACGCATGGAAAACGCGAGTTTTAGCTAATTGTAATGAAGCAAAAACCATGCGTTTTCGATGCGTTTATGCTTCTCATGGAAAACGCACGTGGCACAATTGGCCATGTATGACTACCATGTTACAGCCGAATGCAACGGAATGCAGTCCAGTTCACTGCGTGAGTGTGCTTGCAACATTACCATATGTGCTTTGAATTCCTGGTCATCCATGTGTAGATGTTCTTTGGTTAAAAAAAACGAAATCTAACGACAAAAAAGCAAACAACCAATGATTTTCTTGGAGGATGCATGATTGCAACCTGTGCTTGAAGGGAGGAGCTTTGCAACTCATAATATTGCTTGTAGGAGCAAGACATACCTTTAATATTCTATACATTTTTTTGTGTGTTGACATAATTTTTTCTGGCTCGTGTTGTCACTGTTTTTTGAGTTCTGTATTATCGCTCAGCCGAGCACATGGTTTTTTTGTCTGGCCTGTCACTACTTAATTTCTGGTGTGTATTTTATTGTATTCTATTATTTGACACCTGTATTATATTTCCTGTCAATTTCAAGTGTTGTCAATCTGTCTTTTTGCTCGTTTTCACTTTTTTTTTGTATTGGACTCTGTTGAACACCTCAGTCGGTTAGTCTGGTTTGTTTTGGCAGTTAAATTGTGTCAATTGTTTGTGTCACTCGGTGGGCAACATTAACTTGCGGTCTTTTCCGTTTCCCTGGTGTTTTCTTGCATTTTCTGCTTATTTCTGCAATTTGTGTCTGCCGTGGGGTTTTGATATTTTTTTGACAGCTAGCCTAGACACACAGTGCTATTCCATTTTTTTTGCGCTCGATTAGTGATTTTTTTGTTGGTTTTGCCTCTATATTTTTACACACTTCATTTCTGCCAAAATTCAGTTAGTTTTTGCGAATACAGGTCGAAACGTCCGAAAACCGAAATGTCCGAGTCCGAAATCTCCGAAAATTTTCCTAAACGTCCGAAAACCGAAACGTCCGATTCCCGAAATCTCCGAAATATGTCCGAAACATGTCCGAAACGTCCGAATTTTTTTATTTTTTTTTATTTTGCTAATGTTTTCTTGGCTGAGTGTGTCAGATGAAAAAAATAAACACAAAAATAACAATGAGGTATTTTAATGTACAGCTATTTTTTTATTAGACAACCTTGTAGGTGACCAGAGAAGCTTCTTTGTGCAGCAATTTCAGAACGCGGTAGAAATTTAAATTGCTGCCCGCCTTGCCATTTACACGGTTGTGCCATCCTTCTACATCATTGTTAGTACAGATGGGCTGGCCGAAGACGCTCCAAGCCTCTGGAGACCACAAGCCGTCCTGAAGCCAGGTTGCCTCGACGTAGCTTGTCAATCGCGTCAGTTCGGGGGAAATAAAGAATTAAAATATATAAAGTTTATAATATGTATCTATGTTGCATATCTTAGATTATTACAAATTGAGTATACATTTCCCCTGCTAGGGACATGTTTAAATAAGAATTAAAGGATTACCCTCATAACTTACATTAAGCATCAATTGTGTCACATTGTTTGCTTAATTATTTATATTAACCCTATAGGTGGTCTTGAAACTAACAGCTTTAACAAATTAGGCTACACAAATAACCTTAGTTCATTGATGGGAATAGTTTTTAAACCAAATTTAATGTCTCTGACAATGATTTATTCAAAGTCCTAAAATAATAACAAATTTAATTAAATATGTCTAAATAATAATTAAGTCCAATATTAACAAAATGGAGATAAGTATCTTGAGATAAATATAAATGTATCAATGAATATTTGCAGTGATATATAAAATATATAAAATAAATATTGACACCCATGCAAAGTAATTAAAACCAAAAACTTACCAGATCTACAGGCTCTATGTTGCCACCGATGACATTGGTCACAAGCCATAGCTTCATCAGTATCTTGAAATATGCAGCTGCATACAATACAGGTGTGACGAACAGTTCTTCTCGAATTCCTCTCTCTTGGCATTGTCTCTTGTGCAGTCCAAAGTGGAATGTGGATGTGAATCCATCATGGTCTCTTTATACTTAGAAATATTAACTAAATTGCAATAAAATTCCAGAGACTGACCAATCATATTGCAGATTTATTTAAACACAAAACCGTTATATTAATTGCAATCAGGAGTTTTTTAATTATATATTCCCTTATTCCCTAATCCACCACAATTGGATATTCCCACCCCTGTTAAGTGCAATTGATGGGAATTAAATTTCATTAATTAATTTTCTTTAAAGTCTTTAAACACAAAACTGTTTTATTAATTGTAATCGGGAGTTTTATTTTTATTATTATATTATTCCCTTATTCCCTAATCCACAATAAGATATTTCCACCCCTGTTATGTTTCATTAATTATATTTCATTAATTAATTGCTAAAGGCTGTATTTATATTTATATATATCCCAATTCCTTAGATTCTTAGCATTCAGAATCTGTCTCAATTGTCCAGAAATGTTAACTAGAAGTGGAGTTATTAAATTTTTCATTTCATCGACGGGGGTACGGCCGACGGGGGTCCATTGCCGGCCACCGAAACGTCCGACTGGTTCATTGCCGGCCTCCGAAACGTCCGATTGGTGCGGTCAGCATTAACTTTAATTAAAAGCACTAAAAAGAGGTCTTGCTCATCAAATATAATTTTAAACTACAGAGAGAACTTGTATGTAAAGGAAATTAAATGAATTTATAACAAACTATTGCTTAAAAGTACATAAAAAACCAAAAATAATAATTTCGGACGTTTCGGACACATTTCGTACGTTTAGGTAATCGGACGTTTAGGGAGGCGGAGATTTCGGTCTCGGACGTTTCGGTTTTCGGACGTTTCGACCTGATACCGTTTTTGCGACTGTCATCAGTTCATATTTGTTCTTATTGATGAGATTTACGTACCATGTAAATTTGTCAGTAACCTTCATGATAGCCAAATACAAGAAAGTCGAGTTCACTGTACAAGTGTGCTTGGGACGTTACAATTGTTTGCCCGTTAAGGCTCTTTGCAAACGATATAGTTTGATTTCTTTTCTCAAATTGACTTTAACTAATGTACCAGAGGTTGCAATTTGATATCACTAACTACTACTAATGGTTCATCATGCTTTAACTTAAATGTGTTGGTCATCAACAGGTAAAACATGATGCGCTTGTTTACCTGGATGTAGTTGTGACTGAGTAGATGGCTAGTTTCAGTTGAGTGGGGTGCTTAATGTTGATTAGCCTATCAAACAGTTCATATCAATTACACCAGGCTGTTTTTCTGACCTATTAACCTAAATGTGAGCGAAGAAAGCTGTGTGTATGTAGGTACTCGCTGCGTCTGTGTGCTGAATAATATTATGTCTAACATATGTTTCAGAGCTCCACAATGAAATTAGCACTTCCTTAGTTTTGTGAGTCATGGGAAAGAAATAAGATGCACATATCCAGTGTAATACAGTAAATGACAATGTTGGTTATTATTAAAATGAAGTAAGATCAAGTATTATCCAGTTCAAATCCTTTATTCCTTTACACAAAGTTACAGGGTCCTTCCACCTCAAGACTCAGGATCCAACTCCCTGCCCAGGGGGCAAGCCAAGCTTGATCTTTGACCTATCAGCCAATCAGAGGTCACAGCCTCTCAAATTCCTGCCACCTCAACACTTCCCATGAAATGCCATTCCTAATAAGGAATCGGTTAGAGGGTGCAGGGATCCAAGGAGATATTCTTAGCTACCTTGATTAGGCTGATATAAGATTTGCTTTCGCATTAATAACAGACATATATTAATATAATAGTTAAAGTAAAATATGGATAATATACAATAATAATTTAGATTAAATAAAAATAACATTACACCAGAATCCTAGGTTAATTTGTGAGGGTTAACCCCTAAAAAAACTAACTTTAAAGTTGACATTCTCCAGTCAGAATTACTGTAGTTGAAGAAGTAGCTCATTACATATGCATGACTTCTTTAATTTTCACCATCATAACTACTACAGTTTGCATACAGTAAATGACACAAACTGGCAAGCAATGCAAATTTTTCAGTCTTTCAAAATGCCTCTGCCACGTCACATTGGTTGTTATTGTTAGTAGGTTTAAGCAATGAAAGACCATTCAGCACTGACCATTGAATATCTCCAGCCAACCTTTACTGTTTATAAAACATACATGGCTAATTGTGCCACGTGCGTTTTCCATGCGTTTTGATAAAAGCATGGAAAATGCATGGTTTTTGCCTCACTATAATTAGCTAAAAACCATGCGTTTTCCATGCGTTTATCATTCTCATGGAAAACGCACGTGGCACATTTGGCCATGTAGTAATCAACAATTTAGGATAATCCCTCTGTTGGTCAAAACTCTAGCCTGGTTGAGCACATTGAATAATGAGCACTTCATTTAGTTATTTTCGGTGCTTGTCCAACTCACTGTGTAACCACTTATATGCATGTCACTCTAATATTTAACCTATACTGTAACAACCAATGTATCCATGGCGAGTACCAGGTGAGAGGGTCAGTTCAGGTGTGGATTTTATAAGAAATGGCGGATGGAACAATGTGCACTTTTACTGGCCCCAGCTAGTAATATAGCCAGATCTACTAGATAAAACTGATTGTACCCCCATGATTCATTTTCTATTGTTCTTCGGAGGGATATAACCGAAGAAAATGCTAATATCCTTCCTAAGTACAAATTGTACTTTTCTTATGTACTGACAACGGTCAAACAATCAAACGAATCAGTTAAAAGCCCTCATGGAATATTTAAGTCATCCCAAATAACCAAAATTAACTTCGCTTTGCATTTAATCAACAAATATGTCAGTTAACTCGTACTCGGGATGTTATTAAATTTTAAGTCTCTTCACAGTCCACTATTCATATATTACTATATAGTTATTGCAGCACAAAAATTTTTTATAATTCATATCCGCACAATTTCTCTTCTTTTTTAATTTTTTTATTTTAGATATCATATTTAACAAGAAGCGTTGACCTTGACAGGAATACCACTCCCAATTACCACAGCAAACCTCTAAGATGTACACATCATATCAATTTTAGAAAATCTATAGACGAAATGACACGGATTTATAATGACAATTCAAGTAATTTCATATGTTACATATACATACATATTTCATATAGATCGTGATTTTAGGTTTGACAAAATGTCGTGTAATCTACTTAGGCCTTTGTAAAAGGTCTCGTTTTCTGAGTAAAACGACAATGACGTCATTGTTTAAATGGTATCTGTATATTCAATGTTTTTATTTTATTTATTTTTTAATTATCATATTAGCGCCTAATGAAATTATGCGGTTTAGGTCACTTGTAAGCCCGAGTGGGCTGGGGAGTTACAATTGTCATACCTGTTGTTTTTGTGTTTAATGTTAATAACTCTATGTGACTAAAATAAAAGAATTTCAAATCAAAAATTGTCTCATGTCAGGAAATTGATACTGACACAATGGGGGGTTTTTCATTGCACAACCCTCACTTATTAATGAGTAAACACGTACTGTACTTTATTAGAATATATTATTAGCAGGCCCACTGCTATAATTACATGATAACCACAATTATATATAGGATATCAGGTACTGCTTGTCCGCCTTGTATAACATTGCTTCCTGCTGGTATGTATAATTGTAGATCAGAAGGCTTTCATCTAATTGCATTGTTGTTTCATGTATTGTGGGAGCACAGTGGTGCTCATTGGGCTTGTATGATACTCAGCGGTTAGAGGCATACGTAAAGATAAGCTGACAAGACTAGGAGTAGGCCAAAGATAAGATGACAATGGATATTTTGTTGTTTTGAATATATCGTATTGAGTATTGTATGTAGGCACACTTCCCCCATAGTTGGGTCTTCTTCTTGCCAAATACAATCCTCCTCCTCCTTCTCCTCCTCTACTCCTCCTCTTTCTTCTCCATCTCCTCCTCCTTCTCCTCCTCATTCTCCTCCTCCTTCCTCTTCATCCTCCTCATCCCCCTCCTCATAATTCTCCTCATCTTCATCCTCTTCCTCCTACTCTTCCTCCTCCTCTTCCTCATCCTCTTCATCCTCTTCCTCCTACTCTTCCTCCTCTTCTTCCTCCTTCTCCTCCTCCTGCTCCTCATCCTCCTCTTCTCTTTCTCCTCCTCTTCCTCCTCTTCCTCCTGTTCCTCCTCCTCCTCCTCCTCCTCCTCCTCCTCCTCCTCCTCCTCCTCCCCTCTACTACTATTGCTACTACATTACCACTACTACTGTTCCTTGTACATGTATGGGTATTGTATGCCATTGATCGTGTTATTCCTGTACATCTAATCTCTGTCATCTTGCTCCATCTTCAGGGATGCAGAACTCAGCGTCCTCCTGCAACATCGTTTGTTTGATGTGTCTGCTGACTGCCGCCATCACGGGGATGTTCTCTTTGATCCAGAAACAGGTGACGGCCGTAATGGTCACGGGCGTCATGTACATAGTTGCGGGTGAGTAGGTCGGCTATACGTCTGCGGCAGAAGCCATGCTATGCTAGCCTTGTGTTCTAAGGAGGCATCTTGTAAGAGTTTGTAAGGTATGATGAGCTATTGAAGAATGCTATCTTTTTTTGGGTGCAGTTCCAGGCATATATCTTGCTTTATGTAAAATGGTTAACATGAAGGGCTATGAATTAAATTTTTAGATAGCTTTATTAAAAGTGACATATAACGCTATAACCTTAAAAATAAAAAAAAACAGCGCTCTTGTGAGCAAATATATGACCCAGATTATGTTCATATCAGCAGCGTGCCAAGTCTCTGTCGGATCTTAACACTGTAGTAGGGAGTCATTGACATAAAATTTGCTGAATATAGCGCAAAATTTGTAATTTCGTTAAAAAGCCACATAAAGATATATTACATAGCGTTAGTAATGTCATTGAATGTTTTGAAAAAACGGAAAATACTATAGGGCCATTGGAGAGTAATATGATAAGGTTTCTCAAAATAACACGCCACAAATTAAAGGCCTCAGTGCACACGCATTTGCTACAGGCGAAACTTCTTGAAAATAAAATAACTTTGCCGTGACACAATGTGGCTATTTCTGTACATAGCACCTGCGACCAGACCCTACAGGCACTGTCATTAGTATAATCAAAAGTAAATGTCCACGTGGTGTTTTTTTCTTACATATATTTCATGGAGAAGCAAAAAAAAACATTAATTTTACCAAAAGGTCAAAGCCCATAAAAACTTCTCTTTGTACAAATTAACTTCAAGTTTCCTATCTTTGCAATGAAAATTTTTTGCCACTTTTTTAATGCCATTTGTTATGGTCACAAAGAAGCAGCAGAAATTACAGTGGAGAATATAGCCAACTTCAAGTTATTTCTTTTCTAATTTGTATTGCGAACATTTCTGTCCATTTTGTGCTGCTCTGTGTCATTTATGGAAAAATATGATCGTAAACCAGGTGGAAATTTATTTTGATCCCTGCTATTATAAATAGCGTTGTGTGATATATGACACTTTGATGATGCAATGGATTGAAGCTAGTATAGTCCCTATTATACCAAGACAACACTGTGTTTATCTTGTAATGCTCATATAATCATGTCTATAAAATACCAATACAATGTACAGTAAATCAAATATTTTTGTAAACTGAACCTATTGTTATGAACAAAGACATTTCAAACGATGTTACTAGACTAAGAATAAACATAGCTGTTATTACTACGCCCCTGTATCTATGGCAGAATAGATCCTTAAAATTGTAAGAATATAAACATACGAACAAAGATTAAAAAAAAAAAAATTTAAAAGTCAAAATACAATTTAACAATACAGAAATGTTCTCAAACTAACCTTATTGTGTTTGGTCATCCTTAAAATTAACGATAAGATACATATGAAACATTAATTAGTATTTTGAGATAACCTAAATGTGGTAATTAGGAAATATATTTAGATAAAGAGACATATAAAACATTAGTAATGGGATATATAAGATAAGATACATATGAAAAAATTAGTATTTCGAGATAACGTAGTTAGGAAATATCATAGGAAAGTTCAAGGCCATAATGACATCCAAGGAGCCGAGGTGCTGATAAACCTAGGAAAATTTCTTTTTCAAGTTGATGCGTAAATTATGCATTCACCGTCTCCTAAAATTACACAGTCACATGCCGAATGTGTGTTGAGCTAGTCGTCTAGATCTGTAAATAGCCAGGACTAATTATTCTGCAAATGATTAAATATCATTGCATACATCCACTATATTGAACTGTTTAATGAGGTACATATGATTCTAGTAATGAGGAATTTGTTACTACCAAGATGATCAAAGGTGCAATTAAGTGCACAGAGGTTGGCTGGTTATATTAGTTCGTCTGCACCAAGACGAGAACTAGCAGGTCTATTTTTAGAATCCAAGCAGCCTCCAGTGGGCGTAATAGTAGATCCATGCATCACTAACATTGATCAGTACAGCACTGGATGCCAATTTGATCGATATTATACAAGATATTAATTAAGCAAATGATGTTTGAGTTGAAGCAGTTATTGAGTCCAATCTTCCTCATTATTTTGCAATTTGGTTGACGAAATCGCCATCAAAATTCCCTTCAACGAGAGATATCTTATTCTACCTGCCAGGCCAGACCTTGTTTTGTAACAGCAGCAAATGATGTTTGAGTTGAAGCAGTCATTGAGTCCAATCTTCCTCATTATTTTGCAATTTGGTTGACGAAATCGCCATCAAAATTCCCTTCAACGAGAGATATCTTATTCTACCTGCCAGGCCAGACCTTGTTTTGTAACAGCAGTCACAACAGACAGTCGTGATGTAATCACATCTTATCATAAATGGAAATATTATAACTAAATTTATATAATCAACAAAATATATTGGGATACTTGATTTAGTGTTTTTGTAGAACATGAATACAATTGATAGGTAGTGAAAGAACGATAAGTATTAATTGTATGAATGAAGCATTGAAGCTAATAAAATAGGCCTAATGATAATTTTCAGGTGTACTATACTTAGTTCTTAAGAGTTTTGTGAAAGTCTATAATAGAGGGGTATAAATAAGAGTCACCTTAAGTGACCTGAGGGTGGTGGACAGATATCTTATTCTAAAAATTATGTGGTTAATGAAATTCAGCAAGCAGGCACACAAATCACGTATTTGAGGTGTATATGATTTAATTACAGGATTGTTAATGAATAGGAAATCTAACAAAAAAGCTCAGATGAGAAACTGTCTAGGAAACTGATTACAAGATATAATTTTATGACTAAAAGATCAACAGTAATATCACGAAATCACAGTGATATCTGGATCTATCCAAGATTCCAATACCGATTGATTATCGTGATGTAACCTTTTAAGTTAGCCAAATATGTGCAGATGACAACGAGTAATAATCTTAATCCTGCGACATCCACATTTATCAATTACAATTTTCAACGAGAAACATTCTGTCATATTCTATTATTATTCTAATATCTATTTATATAAAGGTAATATGCTCTTGGCATAAGAAAATGATCAGAGAAAAAACTATTGAAAAACAAATGGTAGAAGCACCATATTAAGCATCTGGTAATCTCCCATATAGTAGGACTATACTACCATAGATCATGCTCAGGTGGACAGTAATTGAATCCGTTGATGCCAAGTTACCTCCTGTGATCAGTAGCAAATGAGCTTCCCACCCAGCTGGGCTCGTGGTATATATAGCATCCCTTTGATTACAAGTTGATGTACACTACACCTGCTCATAGCCCTTCACTGATTACCGCTTGCTAAGCCCTTTTAGACAACACGCAGGAAGCGGAAATACCCCAGCCACCGGAAGTGGTATCTCCAGAAGGAGGATTGTGTATGACTTTTGAAACTGTTCATGCTGCAATTACAGTGGAAATTTACCGAACTGTAATTTAGTTATGTAAGTCATAACACGCTGTGAATTTATTCTGATATTTATTAGGCAGCTAAATGTTTACCAATTTTTTCATATATTTGCTAAAATAGTCAGACATTGAGACACTGTAGACATAAATCAGAGCAGTTGCATTTTCTTGCATACAAGTAAAACATGTAGCAGAACGCATTCAAAAGCATAATAATATTAATAATAGAATAATATTAATAACAATAAAATGAATACCAATGCGCTCTACAAAATTAGTATCAGGTTAAAAATATATTGGACAGTGAAATATATAAATGTTAAAATAAGTTAAAATGTATACTAACAGGAGACAAATACAGTTCAATAAAATGCAATCTCTAAGTACAATATAATAGTTATATCCAAGTGTTAGTTAACTCTCCACAATAAGAGATGTAACTAATTTATACTCAATTTATACTCCAGTGGGCATATTTATTAATTTGTTTGTTTGCTTGCTTTCTTTAACTGCTCATTCTGCAAGAAAAGTCCAGATTGCACTTAGGAGGGAGATAACTAGCAATTTCGTTAGTTATAAGTTGAGAACGATTTTTTAAAGATATTGTTAAATTTAGGCCTTATGACAGAATATATTGTGAAGTACATAAATAGATGCAGTCACATTCTGCTGGGACCAGGCCAGTCTGTTTATTGTGAAATACTTGTCATGTCCATTTTACTTTCACTATACTCTGAAAAAAGATTGGCTGTTTCACTCAAATAATTGTTATCCTAGTGTCCACTCAATACTAACAATGGTTGGTTTAAAATCAACCAAAGTATTGTCTGACGTCAGATAATTAATTTAATGATTGTATAAATCAAACCATGATGTTGGTGGCTGGTGCTACGTTACTGTAACTGTTTATCTGTTTATCTGGATTCTAGTAAGAAATACAAGAAAGACGTTATTATATTTGATGTAGAACATCACAAACATCACAAACACCACAATGTGTATCAATCAATGTCTCTGGGGGTTACAAACTGCAGCCTAGAATAGCTCTAAGGGCCTAGGGCTCTGTGGGGATAATATACAGGATTGCGCAAAGACAAAGGCTTGTTCCCTGTCTGATTCAAGCGAAAGATCTAAACATGATCAACCTAAGTTAGAAGCTTTCTAATTTCAGCAGAATTTCTGCTTAAGGCTTTGACAGACAAGATATATATTCAAATGCACTGACAGCAAACATACACAAGATGAAAAGAACGTATTCAATGGATGACGTAATGACCTTTTTTCATCTAAATATATTACATTATTTAGGGGTAGACATGTCAAGCCACAGAAAAATGGTTTCTCAAATGGCCAAGTAAGACATTGATAGAAAAACAAATATGCCACCCTAGCACCATCATAAATCAGTTGTGTGTATTCTTTCAAACAATTAAGGATATGGATCATGAATATGGAATGATAATATGCAATAATACGCAAATAAATACACCAAAAACATTACCACATTCAATTTGAGAAAGGGCCTTTATTTTAGAAACCAAGTTTATGTGAAACAGTGTGCTGCATGGATATACGTGTCAAAACACTGGTGAGACGTACACTAAAATCACAGGTGGAGGGCCATGGGCAAAGTGCGTGTGAATGCTTCCACCATTGTTTAGTACCATCCTTTTTTTTTCTCTCTCTCTTTTTTTTGTATAGATTTTTGTATCATGATGCTTGTTGTCTGAGACGGATCTTCTTATACATACTTATGCTCAGCTGGTCGAGGCAAATGTAACCGTTTAAATTTCATATATTTTCTGCGAATTACATCGAACCATAAGAACATGATAAGGTCCATATTAAAGCCCTTCACTTGTTAGTACTGTTAGTGGTAACAGAGGAAAAATGTTCATTCTTTAAATAAATCAACAAGGGTAAGTTACCAGGTTACAGTCATTATTGACAGATATGAAAACCCAATGTTGCACAACTCCAGGTCGACACATTGGTTATGCGTTTTAGATGCCTTGACTTAAATGTAAGAAAACCTCTATTCTTTTTAAAGTCTAATTGGTCGAAACCAAATATTAACCAGTTCTGTATCGTTTAACCTGGCAATCTGGCAAATGTAAATGATAATATGATAAGATTTGGAATGCAGACATACATGGATTTTTTGGTTGTATATTACCTTATACTTAAAGGTGCACTGTCTGTCAAATTTGCACATTAAAATAATGATATAAATCAATACTGCCTTCTTGTCTCATGATATTTTTCACCATTACATACCCACTTTTGCGCAACAATTTAGTTTTAATTTACAATAAATAATATAAATATTAGTTTTTCATGCCATCAAAAACTCAATATGTAAACAAACCCAGTGATGACATCAATACTGAACAATGGTGATGATGTCATTTCCATTGTGTTTCCAATGTTTTGGTCTGGATTTTCTCGCAATGTATCATTTATTTTAAAGTAATTAATGTCTTATAAAATAATTAATTCACACAAATTTAATGTGCCTTGATTAATAAAGACAATTTTCAACTGTTTGATAGCATCTTAGAAAATTGCAAATTTGACAGACAGTGCAACTTTAAATTCCATATCAAAGACCATCAAATTATGGTTGTACTACTGGAAATCTCTTCGACTAAAATCTCAGTTATTTGATGGGGTCTAAAATCACTGACCCCTACAGCAGTTTTTCACTGATATGTTAGTCAGAATTTATCTTGCAAGTCAGTGTTTCTTACTCTAAGCTCTGACCTGTCATTCAAAATGAGTATATAATGTCAAAGTCATTCTATATATAGTCAAAATGTCTCAATTGTTAGCCGCTTTAACAAACACATCTATTGGATTTTCAGTGTAATTGCACCCTTACTGTTAGGTATTATATAGCATAGGTATATGTGGTTAATGGTGTGATTGTATATCATGATTTCATAATGTCTGTACTATGTTATACATTGTGTTTTCATAGTGTTTTTATTGTTTCAGGTGTGTTCTTGTGCTTCGCCCTGGTCATCATGCAAACCAAAATCCGTTACATGAAAGAGGATTGCTATACCCTGGACCCCATGGGGCTCTCTTTAGAATCAGAAGTCTGTCAAGCCAGGAAAGTTTCACTTGGATGGTGCATAGCAGTGGCTTGGTCGTGTTTTCCTTTACTTTTATTAGCTTTCATCTGTTGGCTCTTTTTAGCACGTTATTTAAGAGCCGAGAAAGCTAAGTCCATTATATGAAGACAGACTATGTTAAAAGCTTTATGTTATCATTCCTAACCTTTGGTAGAGATATACACAAGAATACAACAAAGAGTTGTTGGAACACGTTGTTGTATGGCTGAGAGCCATATTAGTCGATGTGAGAAAATGGGAAAATATAATTTGTGCAAGAAGGGTGTGCAGTGTACAGTGAAGGATTACTTAATGAGATTTTGCTGGAAGCGGATGGGAACATGAGGTATAATAGCATTGAGGAAGGCAGAGTCCATGATATACATCCTGTTGCAGCTTCATGAATAGCTGCTCTTTGGAGCTTGTTGCCCACAGATCGAATGTGATCGATCGACTCCAGGGGTCCCTTTTGAAATTCTGAAACTGACAAGTGCATTTTCAACTTGCTTTTTTCTCTCCTCCATTTATGCATTGAAACCGCCTCTTGCATCACCATCCTGCCATTCAGTTTTGATAATACATCACCTGCAACCCTGCAGCTTGCAACTGACGTTTCATCATACATAATCATAAATTACACTTCCTCATTATGGATTTGTGCACAGCGTACATCTGTAGAGAACTAGGATTGGATTAAAGCACACTGTCAATTAATGCTGTTAGAATTTAATGACTGACTTTTCTACTCTTACACAACATAGCCTAAGTGCATTTAACCAAAGACTGTTATGTCAGATGAGCTTCTTCTGGAATGCTGGCTCCTCACCAGACAATTGTTAAAGAGCATTCAATCAAACTGACTACATTTCAGAAATGAGATTCATGGGAGTGTTGATGTGATGTCATGCTGTTATAAGAAGCACTGGCCAATCCCTGAGTTTGTTGTTTGATTCCAGGTAGGGTCTTAAAGGTTAAGTGGGGACCAGATGGTCTAGCAGCAAGTTGTATTCATTTTAATTTAGTGGCCCCCTCCCCACCCACAAGTTCACTGCCTGCTTTGAGCCCACACTTGCATACCTCACATGGTCAGTTGTGATGGGTTCCTTGTAGTCAGTTTGATTGAAAGAGCAGTAACGGGCTACTCAACTAACTCAACACATGTACACCACAAAACTGTATCCATATTTATAACTCCAAATTTTTGCATGGCAATCATATTATATATAATAAGATAGATATGACCATATTTTTTAAATGATACATTGCATACTATACGTTCATAAATCTTAATTTAATGTAATATTTGTCTTCTACCTATAGGATAATATTTGAATTTATTATGCTTTCTAATTTTGAATGTTGTTATTTTTACGAATTTAGATTTACAACATCATCAATGTTGAGCCAAAATGTGTTCCTATGTATATACAATACACAGTATGTATGTTATAACAAGTATTTTAGTAAGACTATATTGTTATTGTAGCTGAATGCTTCCACGTTACCACTGCAGTTGTTCATCCTTTATGATTTATGAGACTGTCAAAAATTCCGAATCATACATGCATTGAAACATGACCGGTGATGCAGCCAACCAATTATTATCATTATTTTTCTCTTTACATGTTACCATAGTAACGTGTTTATCACATCGATTTGCCATATTACAAGTTCAATTTCTTGCTGCGAAGAAGAATCTTGCAGAAATATTCACGGGACCATCCCAAGATAGCATTCCAAATCGGGCCAGAGTCGTTTCAGTATTGGCCACCGTCGGTACATCATGTTGTCCCGATTTGGAATGCTATCTGGGTTCAGTGTGCAAATAGACTGACAGAGGGAAGGCGGGGCCTAGCTCAGTGGTAGCATTGGGATTCCAACTGCTGGGTCCTGGGTTCAATTCTCGGTCCAGCCTAAGTTTCATGGCTGTTTTATCCATCATCTCATTGCCATGTCCCAATTAGCCTATCAGGTGCAGAAATACAGGATGTGAAGCCCTAATCCACCCACCCACCAAGACTAACAGACGGCACTGCAACCAATTCAGATGAAACAATGATATGATGTCATCAATCATTACATGGAAATGACGTTACTAAATAGATGACATCATCAAATAATGTGGAACTGAGCTGGTATCAGTGACGTCTGCTGGGGCCCTGCGTGGTGCTCCATTTCAGACCTTTTTTCTTTTTTAATGTGAATTTCCATAATTGAATTGGAAATTAAAGCAATATTCAATCCATTTTCAATATTAGGTTTTATAAATGACCTCAAGATAAATATATCGCCTTTACAATAGAACCAGCGAAGAATAAAGATATTATAACTCTGTGAGGATCCGTGTAAGGCCATTATATGTTCACTACAGGTGTCAAAACGAATTATTCTGTAATGACTTCATGCTTGTTCTGTGCATTGGGGTGTCAGGCTAATTTAGTAGTGTGCTCTCACGAATATAGTTCATGATTTCTCGGCCAACCTGGTAGCTCTCAATTTGTGGAAAATGTCAGTCATTATTAAACCCTGCACGCTATATGTGGATTTGGAGCACCACTAGTCTGTATTAGGAAAGTATTTCAATAACAACAGCAACGATAACAGCCAAAAAGACAAATTAAGATCCCTTAGCAACTTCTCCAAACCAAAGATGCCAGAACTCCCCAAAGTTTATTCTTTATTTCCTACAAAACAGACAAACCCCTCCTCATGTTGAGGGGTTATCTCCATCACCAATCATGTACCTTCATTTGAGTTCGAATACAGACAAATCCCCTTCAAGTCATCCCCCCCCCCCCTTAGCTGAGTCATCTCAGGCAATTTGATAATTTCCCATACCCCCCTTGCTTATCAGCTCAGAGTCACACAATGGTCAATTTCAATCAAGCATTAAGATCTCCTACCCTGCATCCGGGACCATCAGGAGCAGGTGGCCAGTTATGTGATCACCCCCCCCCCCTTCTCTCCATCATTGCTCCTCCCATGGAAAGTACATCAGTGCATGAAACTTTGCCATTAAAGTATTGATCCCACTTCTGCCCTCCTGATTATAATCAATAAAATTGTGCCTCTTGGCCAGCAGGACAGGGTCCAGTGATGGATCCACTGTCCACTGAGATATTAGATTAATCCTACTGCTATTGTTCTGATGAGATTGGACTCATCAGGATTTACTGTACTTTCATAAACCTCATAATTTATTATTCCCTTTATTGCCAACTGCATTTCCCGGCAAGCTAAACATCACATACATTCATAATAAGGGAAATAAAGAAGCAAAAGGCCAGTAGCTTTTACAAAATTTTCTAGTTCATTTATTGCTGCAGCTTTGGTCACGTTTTGGAGTTCGCCCTACATGGGCTATGTATGTTATCAATCATTCTAAAAGTTTTGTGTCCAATTTTGTAATTAAATTGAATTGTTTTTCGCAATATTTCATACGTATGGCATGAGCAGCGCAACACAAAAGTCAGCAAAAAGTCAAACTCCAACTTTCCTACCGATTATGACATGGCTGTAATTATCGCTAACATTTCTCTCAATTTTGTGCAAATTTTTGCTGCTCTATGCTCCTCTGAAAAAATACATGTCAGGAAAGGAAGATGTATATACAATTTTGAACTGTTGTAAATAACCACACTTATAGTAATGTCACCGGATATTAGGACCAAATAGCATGCCAGATCAACATCTTACCAACATCGGCCATGTTATCCGAGCTGTGTGGGCTGGTGCCAAGGCTGATTCCCCGATACCATTCCAAATTGGGCCAACACTAGGCTGATAGCTACAACAAACTATCTGCCCTGATAAGGCATGCTATCTGAGAATTTTAATAGGGACGTTCCGTTGTTTCTAGAATCAATTGACAATTATCGTGTAGTCTTCTTTCTTTAATCAGGTATACTCAGTATGCAAATGTGCCAAAAATAAAGATGTATTTCACTCTGACAAAAAATACTATTACAATGACAAAATGGGTTTGTGGGTTAATAAAATATCAATTGGCCTGCAAATAAAATGAAAAACAGGAAATGGCATTTGATAACAAGACATGAAGGAAATTTCTAACAAACAAAATTTTATTGACTCACAATTTGCACTCATTTTGCATGGAACCTATTCATTGTCCCTAATTCTTAAAATTATAGTTTGCTTTATTAAATATGATAAAATGAAGGGAGTGTCTATTCACAGAGCCCGGCTGTGTGTGATTACCAGAATTTTGTCTATGTGCAGAGCCCAGCTGTGTGATTACCAGATTTTTGTCTATCTGCATAGCCCGGCGGTGTGATTAACAGAATTTTGTCTATACACACAGCCCGGCTGTGTGATTGTCTATCTGCAGAGCCCGGCTGTGTGATTAACAGAATTTTGTCTATGTGCAGAGCCCGGCTGTGTGATTAACAGATTTTTGTCTATCTGCATAGCCCGGCGGTGTGATTAACAGAATTTTGTCTATACACACAGCCCGGCTGTGTGATTGTCTATCTGCAGAGCCTGGCTGTGTGATTAACAGAATTTTGTCTATGTGCAGAGCCCAGCTGTGTGATTAACAGAATTTTTGTCTATCTGCAGAGCCCGGCTGTGTGATTAACAGAATTTTGTCTAACTGCACAGACCGGCTGCAGATAGACAAAATTCTGTACAGCCGGGCTCTGTGAATATCCTCTGTCTAAAATAAAAGCTGACCTAAAAAGTTCACGCAACTATATTTGGTTTTCCATTGTTAAAGTATGCTACATTGTACAATTATTCAACTTCATATTTCATTGTGATATTTTTACTATTGTACTTATTGAAAATTTGACTGTGGTTCATCTTAATCTTTTTTCATTGCAATATTATAGTTTAATAATAAAATCATAAACTCAACTGACTTCTTTCTGTGTTAAAATTAGATAACTACATGTGGTCTGAATACTCTAAAACCGGTGACCCCAAGAGCATTCCACATCAGGCCAAGGTCATTTCTATATTGACCGCTGTCAGTACAACATCGTACCAACATCGCCTACGATGTGCCAATAGAGTCTTTTCACTGAACAGCCCTGAATTCAGCAAGACATAAGTCTTTCTTTCCCTCTTATTACTCGTTTTGCTTTTCAGACACAGTAGGTAATAACTAACTGATTCCATAAATATAACTTTCTCAGAAAAATAGCAAACATTAACTAAATGATAAAGTGTCAAATATACATTAAAATGCACTAAAAATACTGCTGCTAGGATGCACTTTGCTTCAGCCAATCACAGCCAAGGGCGGGAACCTTTTCAGCCAATAGAATTGCAGTATTCTGTTTTTGCCACCTGGTGGAAATACAGAGAACCTTCCATGAAAATACACTATTTGGGATGCTATCATGGTACTTATTACAGCATTTGCCAGATCTGCAGGTTGTTCAAAACTTAATGCAAATATTACGTAATAAAAAAGACAATTATTTCTTTTATATAAGGATCGATTTTGAAAAATTCATAAAAATATGAAGGAATCTTACCACCACAATATTTTAACCAGAGGACCACTAGATATGTGTGATATTGGGAAAAAATATGGAAGTGATGGTGAACTCTCTTGTTGGTCAAATGTACATTAGAATAAAGGGCTTTTCTTCACAATCGTATATTATTCGTCGTTTCAAAACTACTCTGGCTGCCATCTTTTTGGAAATAGGTGGTTTTGGCCATTTATATATGTGCAGGTGGACCATAAGAAGCAAGAAAATTAATATGAGCTCTTATTCTTGCATAGACTGCAAAAAATAAAGTCTCGTTTTACAACGTTTTCCATTTTCGAGCATTACAGCTTGAAAAATATCACCCATAGCCCCGATGTAACAGCATAAATGGATTCAATACAACTTCTTTACCCTAGGTAAAAACGTTCATGCCTACATTATGAAAAATAAGAGAGGTATGTCCATTGACACTGAAGACCTGAAATTTTGGATTTTTCCATTAATTATATAGACCCGCAGATGGTTTTTTTTTTCCAAATTTTTTTGAGATGGTGACCTGGGGAGCTTTTTGTGAATTCATATGGATTGACCTATAATTTTAATTATATAAACAGTGCTGAATAAACAATAGGCGTGTCTTAAAAGTTTTAAGCTACAGATTAATACGAGGTGAAACTTTTCAATGATGAACTGTTTAAATAGGCATTTGACCTAGTTAAGAGAAATGTAAATCAACAGAGGCTCAACCGACCTTACAGGCCAATCTTGAGTCTTTCACAACTCCCTGGGGAGTATTCAGCCTTGAACACGGGGTTAACCGCAGGGGCTTAAGAGCTCACACAAGTGCCATCACAATGGTTCAAGAGGATTATTAATTATTATTTTTTACAGCGAAATTCCCTGCGACTCTGTATTTCCACTATATTACAGCCTAAACTCCAGAGGACGTCATACGAACAACAGAGAGACAGACAAAGACCGGATTTTATGTAAGGCACATATATTCAAACAGTAAAAGAAAATAGCAAATCATTACACACAGATTTGGAAATATACACGGTTTTGTTCTTTACAGATTAGTTACAGGACATCATAAAAATATATTCCCCTCTTTATGAAATGTCTGGTGTCTACAGATGTATAAAATAATTAATAAAAACGTCACGGTAGATACAAATAAAAATGCAAGTACACTTTGTAATTCCACGGGAAAAAAGAGTTGCCAATATGGCGACCTAATTCACAGTTATCTGAAGAGCATAGTGGTCGGACAATGGTATGGAATTGCAATCATGTTTAATCTGAAAATGAGAAGAAAAAGCAATTAATGTGTAATAAACGTAACAGCGGTGCATGATGTAATGTGGTATAAATAAGGCAGGAACGAAACATGAGCAAACTTGTTGATGCACACGTAATCTGCTCAGATGGAAGTCAAAGGATATCACACCTGTTATGAAGGTGCAGATTTTTAAAAGGAATTCTCTTAAACATCTGGTTATTTGGATGTCACCAACTCGAATATCAAAACAAAGTTCACTTCCACCGGTCTCTTCAATTGATCAGACACTCACCCAGAACCAACAGAGGCTGTGCTTGGGGCAAAATAGAAGTCATTTCCACTCACCTGAATCCCTTTGATCTTTGTTTTTCTCGTCTGGTGAACCAGAATGTGATCTTGAATTGTAGACTGCCCATTGCCATTCACTTTGTTCATGGAATTAGAAGCACAAAATGTGCAGTGTCCGAGGTTCACCGCTGGAGAAGTAAATTTAAACTTCTCTACTTCCTTGAAGTTCCCAGAAAACAGGGCATTAATGCCAAATTCAGGAAGAGATGGGCTAGTTCCCAGATCGCCCATGATAACGGAGCTGCGATCGCTTGAAAAGGAGGCTAGGAGTTGTTGCAGTTCGAAGCGGTTCTGTTCTTCGTAAGATGGAAACCCACTGACCACTGCAAATCAAGAAATAAAAAGGTGAGAGGAAGGAAGGAAGGGAGGAAAGAATGAAAGAAAAAAAGAAAGAAATTTATCAAATCTTACAAAAAAACTAAGAAAGAAAGAATGAAAACAAGACCGACTGCATGCTACATATTTGGTTAACTATCAGGCCATAAAGGACATGCGTGAATTTCGATAATCACTTTCTATTCCTAAAGAGGTAAAAATATCATTGAACAAACCATCATAATAATATTCGCCCATGTTTGACGTGAGCTGCGTACAGACCACCTGGTCTGAGTTTTGTGTCTGGAAAAATAAAAGAGTTATCAATGTGGATTTTTTGCAACAGGCAAAACGTGTAAATGCACACTCATGTAACACTGGAGTTCAGAGAAACCTGGCAATGTTACAGGTGTGGTAATTACATGGTTATATGTAGAAGGGATTACCAAGTCACTTATTTGGTCCATGGCAGTATTTGGCTCTCATTACATGGTATTTGGTGTGGTATTTCAGCATAACATCTTTACATGTAGTAAAAGCTTTATATGCGTTTGATATAGCCACGTATTGATTATCACACACATTTTCTTCCATAATATAGCAATTAAATAAACTTCAGCTGATTTAGGCTTTGTTGTGTATAGATACCTAACTCCTGTCTGTCAGTCTGTTTAGATGTCTGTTTGTGTAACAGCCTGATCACTGATCAGATGGACAAAATGTGAATTCTGATCAGTGATCTGAAAGTATTCTTTGTGTCTCTGTCTGTCGAGTTGTCAGCTTGTGTATTTGGCAGTTCTATAAAAACTTTGAAGCCGTATAATGACTCCTACGATAACTCATGCTGATGACAGAAATAACTAACCAAATGTTTTAAATGTCGAAATATCTAAATATCTAAATACAGTGATGTCAATGAATAAGAAGTTTAAAAAAAATTCGTTCTTTCTTTCCTTTTCTTGGCCAATGAATGTATAAGTGTGAATGTTGAACAACTGTTTTACGTGTCTGAATACTAGTTGTTTTTTTATTCTGTCTCTAGCTGTCTCACTTTGCTTAATGCGTATGTTTTTAGCCATTTTTTCTGTCTCAGTGCCCGTGTGTATGTCAAGTTATCGTGCCAGTTTATCTGTTCACTTCTCTCCTTACCTTAGCAGCCAGGTATCCCCTGCTGAACAAGGAATTTGTCTTGTAGAAGACATGTCTCTTGTGCTGGGAGAGGGGAGTCTTGCTGAGGAGCAACAGTCCGGATGTCCTGTGACGTATTTCCGGTGAGAGGGTCTCGCAGAGGCCAGACTGAGGCTGGGTCAAGTTGGCCTGGCACTCCAGGGACCTGGCCACATTGGAAGGGTTGAAGCAACCGATAACAGAACACTCAAAGCAGCGTTCTCCAAGGTAGATAGCAGGGTTGCAGTGCTGCAAAGTCAAGAGGATACCATACATTACAAATACTACACTAATTTGCCCTACAAATAGCCCGGGGCCATTAGCAACCCCGCTCAATTACTCATCCCCATTAGTCTAATGTGCTTTCATCGCCTTTTAAAGGAGCCCTGCATATACAGCCCTGGACCACTGCCAGCTCGTAAAACATGAAATTCTTCGTAGGTTTCCATGTATAACAGAGGTCCAAGGCTGACCACACACTATGCATTTACCTTGCAATAGACTCGGGGATCAGGAAACTGTCTGAATTAATCATATAATACATATTACTTAATTCTGAACCTATTAAACGTCAGTCTATATGATGCTGGGGCAGTGGCCTTTTAAAACATTAGAATTTGACCATCTATTCTGAATGGCTACCCCCTTCGTATCCACGGTTTAACAGGTTCATCAACCTTGGTCAACCCATTTATATTATACTGATTCACCAGTCCCTACATCAGTCATCAACCCATCTTTATTCAAATATGGTGGAAAGGTTATTCAATGTAGACCCTGTCAAGTAGGCATAACTGAAATCAAAGCCAGACAGATTTTCAGTGAGCACTGATCAGTGTTGGTATGGATAGTCGAATGTACAAGATTCTTACTATCCTCAGGCACTGAAGGCTTATAATAGCCACATCGTGTGAAACATGAAACACTTACTTCAAAGCAGCTAATACATGGTACATTTCATGACATCGAGCAGGTATCACGTGAGTTGATGCTACTGTCTTAATGCATTGGTATAACATTCCCAATGTTGCTTTGTACATAGTATAATTACATGATGAAATTCTATATGATAATGATCTGTTAATAGATACCTGGAGGATGCAGGAAAGGACATCATTGGATTTGACGTCATTGAGTGAGCCATGGTGGATGCATCTCTCCTTTACACAATCCATGTAATAGTACATGTCCTTCACAGTACAGGTGTTGGAGGGATACCTGTCAGAGGTGGTCAACTTGCCATCAAACTGATGCAGAAAACTCCAGGAATATGGGTAGGTCTCTCTAAGGGAACTGAGGATCTGTAAAAACAACAACAACAACAACTATATTGGTGGATGGAACTGGATTAGGCTTGTATTGACAGCGACTGTAAATTCCTTGCATAACAGGGTCTAAACATATCCAAACGCCTGCTGACAACAGTACACTTAACAGCCTTTTAACTATCTAATGTGTACATGCATTGCTCGTCTAGTCTTTAGTACCTGCATTTGTTTTAGTACTTGCTATATATTATAAATATAAAGTTAAATTTATTCTATTGTAACATTAATTTTTGATTCTATGTATGGCTACAAAAATTTAATTTAAATCTGAACTTGAACTTAAGTGTACCCAATTACCCAAGTACTCAAGTATTCAAGTGATGACGTAATACTACTACGTATGTAAGTTCATATGTATAATGGTGGACCTGATAGTCATCAAATATATCCCAAACTTGTATTTTCCGCTAATCAGATAGAATTGGCTTAGGATCGTATTGACAGGAATTGTAAGCAACAGAGTCCAAAAATATCCATAGTAGTACTAGTAGTGGTAGTAGAAGTAGTAGTTACTGTAGTAGTAGTAGTAGTAGTAGTAGTAGTAGTAGTAGTAGTTACTGTAGTGGTAGTAGTAGTAGTAGTGGTAGTAGTAGTTGTAGTAGCAGTAGTATGAGTAGTAGTGGTAGTAGTAGTAGTAGTAGTAGTAGTAGTAGCAGTAGTAAGTAGTAGTAATGGTGGTAGTAGTAGTAGTAGTAGTTAGTAGTAGTAGTAGTAGTTAGTAGTAGTAGTAGTAGTTAGTAGTAGTAGTAGTAGTTAGTAGTAGTAGTAGTAGTAGTAGTAGTAATGGTGGTAGTAGTAGTAGTAGTAGTAGTAGTAGTAGTAGTAGTGGTAGTGGTGGTAGTAGTAGTAGTAGTAGTAGTGGTAGTGGTGGTAGTAGTTAGTAGTAGTAGTAGTAGTAGTAGTAGTAATGGTGGTAGTAGTAGTAGTAGTAGTAGTAGTAGTAGTAGTAGTGGTAGTAGTAGTAGTAGTAGTAGTAGTAGTAGTAGTGGTAGTGGTGGTAGTAGTAGTAGTAGTAGTAGTAGTAGTAGTAGTAGTAGTGGTAGTAGTAGTAGTAGTAGTAGTAGTAGTAGTATTGGTAGTGGTGGTAGTAGTTGGTTGAACTTAATAACGTGTTAAGCAGCCACCAAAAGGTCATTAACGCCAGGAGTGTTAAGAGGATAGGTGTATCTATATAATACAATTAGTTCATAAAACATGGTTGACTCTAGACAGCTGTTCTTGGCTGTAGCTGTAACTGGCTAAAGCCAGCCACTTCTGTCAACACCTGGCTCATAGTCGGCTACCACCTACCACCACGGAAACATGTAAACCTTGGTAAATGTAAGAAATGTATTATAAATATGTATGTGCAATAGACATGCATCTTTTCAACGAAAAAATTACCAATATGCATAACTTATACTGCAGATGGTTCTGCATGGAATTTTAGGTCCGGCTTTGAGTAGCCAGCTATGGCTAGACAGTTCCTTTTAGTGTATCATATAGCAGAAGTTGTGGCGGTCCAATTTTACAGGCCGTATTTAATTGAACTAACTGTATATTCACGCTCACCTAAACTTTAATGGCACATAGATGCAAATGAATAGAAATATCGACAAATTAAGGTGGCCTCATTAGTGGTGGCTGTAATAGCTTGTAATGAAAGCGGCTCTATTATGACATATAGAGCATATAGAGACAATATTCTTAAATGAATATCATCCTCTTAGATGAAGTTTGTACTCCCATGTGAAACATATAGCCCTAGATCCAGACGAATCATGACTCTACATGCCCCCTGGTGTTAAAGCAGAGAGACAAATGCACTGCATGAGGTGAGCAATCCAGGGTCGTTTTCCTGTTGTGCTGATGCACTTTAACTGTACAATGCGGGATAAGATAAGACAAGACACGATGAGAAACAGCAGTTTTCGAGGGAGCTTCGCTGACTGGACCACCAGAAAACCATTTAGAGACAGTTGAAAAGTTCAATTAGAAGAGGGTAAAACCACAAGTCCAACATATGTGATGTCGTTAACCGACATATAGTGCAGTTACTGTGGTCATCTGGTCTAGGAGAATATGAAAATAGCATTCAATTTGGGCCATTTAGGGTTGTGGGATAAACGTCCCAAATCGGGGTAAAACTGAGGGTTCTAACGTCCATTTAATGGACATAAACATTGCCTTATCTACTTCTTGATCTATCTCCAAATGATGTTCTGAAGATTCAGTCAGCGATGCCCCCTTGAAAACTGGTGTAAGTGCGTAAACCTCCATAAAACATGACTTTTAGTCACCGGGTTGAGCTGTATTGATCATTAAAGAGAGAAAGAGCATAATGGGTGGGTGGATCAGGGTTTTACATCCTGTATTTCTGCAGCTGATGGGCTAATAAGGAAAGGCAGGCACCATGGCAATGAGATAAAGGATGAAACAGCCATTCTACTTAGGCTCGACCGGTAATTGAACCCATCACCCAGTGGTTGGAAGCCCAGAACGCTACTGAGCTAAGCCACCACCCCGAGAAAGAACATCAAGTGAGATCATAAATTAGCAAAAATAATCCCTATTACAATACCTGTCGTATGTCCTTTTCCAGCCAAACTTCTTGCAAACAAATGAAGTCAGCATCTTCTCTGGCCAGAGCCCTCACAAGGTCATTAAGTCTTCTTTCATATTCGAAGCCGGGTACAAGAAACGCGTTGAGGGTCATGTAAGATGTTCCACATGAAGATGAGGATAAGGATACAATTACCCCCAGCAGCAGCAGCAGCCACAGAAGGAACCGGGTCATCTTTTAGCATCAGTTATTATGGATTATTCCTGACGTTTCTGAGGCCTAACACTAACGAGTCAGCCATTTCCTGGGTTCATATACCTGAAATGATATGTTCATATAGTTTTTCCGATGTAACTTTCCCCTAATGCAGTTTTAATACACCGGGTAACAAGTTTGTCAGTCACAGTGAATGCCATAATAATAAGAATAAATGTTCGACTGAGAAATATATATAGTCATTATGACTAATTAACATTGAGTAATTGTAATCCTGTAACTGTCTAATTCTGACATCTAACTGTTGTATTATTGTATGTCTTCAAATTGGAGGTTAATAAAGATATATATAATAAAGATATATATATATATTGAGTATGGCTGACTAACGTGCTAGATTAAAATATGCAATGAGGTGGTAGTCATTATAGTAGAATGTCAACGTATTGTTCAGTAACATCTTTTTGTTCATACAAAGCATAAAGAAGCACAAAATAGACAGAAATGTAAGGAAGGCATTGATAGCAAAACCCCAGCTATCTAAATAAGAATAACGCTCAGTATTAATTTAATTCAGTGTTTGTTGTATTTTCCATTTGCAATTTCTATTGTTCTTGTAGTTTCTCTCTCAAATTCTCTGTAACCATGTAAATTGCCCTAATTGTGACAAGGAGGCAAACCATTATTGTAAAGATAGGATTTAAACTAGTTAATTGTGACAGAGAGGGGTTTTCACCATTACTGTCCATTGTGCTATGCACTCTATAACTGACCAAAAAGCCACATTTACTGAGATTCTAATCAAAATGATCTGCATCATGTGATCTACTTACCTTGATGTGTGGAAACACAAGAATTCCTGCATCCTAATAGAGAAGAAATGTCCACACCATCAGACACCCATTTGAATCCACAAGCTTAATCACTGTGCATTATTTTAGAGCATGAGGCAGGTAAAAAGCAAAGGCTGCATCCAATTCAAATTATCATCCTACAGAGGTAGCAATTGAAAACATTTCATTTGAAAGTCCCAGGAAGTCCCACGTGAAAAAGAGAGTATCTAAATGTCAGAAAAGAATGTCAGTGCATTTTGATACTCCATATGTGACCTCAGTATTCGTTTATGCTGTGATAAAAGGTCATGTGGCCAGCGGAAGGAATTTTACGACATTTTAGGTGGCATGTCGTAAATTTGCGTCAATGCGACATCTAGCGGTACACTGTAGCAGTAAATATAGCAGTAATTACTGATCAAAGTGATAAATCCGTGCCATTAGCTGATGTGGCCCTAAAAATGAACAGTGCATGACCCCCACTTTATGGTGTTAATCTGACAATTACTAATGACTTTCACTAATATAAACAAAGTGACAGTAGTCATAAAACCGTACTCCAATGCAGTTAAAAACTATAACAAAGTTTTTTGAAACAAAGGAAAATATTATTATTTATTATTTTTGTAGGGCGCTTGTACATAAAAAAAATATACATGTAAATAGATAAATTAATTGTATGAAATATCAAAGCTGCAGCACAACGTCCTCATATATCATTCAAGATTTTATCCATGTTATAACATTATACTCATCTTGATTTTTGAGCTTCAGCAACTATTCTTAAATATTGCAAGAATGCATAAATAGGTTTGTCTTATTACGATTTTCCACATGGTTTAAACTGATTGTTTTGTACCTGACATCCAGACCTTTGTGCAGTACAACCAGTTTTTGTTATAAGCAAGTTCAATATATTGCACTTTTAGTACTTCCTAAAGTGTTCCAGGAACAAGTTGATATAGATATATCTACGACAAATGAAGGAAGACAGAAAGCTAATTTTTTTTCCAGATTTGTCACAATAAACGGCAATCACTATCCGACAGTCTGACAGTCAGACTATAGTAGTAATAGAGAATCCTTTGAACTTTTTGCAATATTAAAACCACCCTCGCTGATGTCACACATAAAATTTGTTTCTTGATTTCGAGGTGGCCTAGCTTGTGGTAGAGCTGAGGCTGACGTAATCCAAATGCAGGCAGGTAAATGAACCCAGAATCCTGTACATAGTAAAACCTCAACCACTGTATGCCATAGAAAACTACCAAGCTATTTAAAGGTGCAGTGCTTTTGCTCCAACCACTGGCGGATCCAGCCCGGCCTCTACGGGGGGGGGGGGGCAAAAGGATGACTATTAAGGTGTCTCTGGGTCACTTTGTTATGGGCCACTATAGAAATTAAGGCTCGTACGGGGGGGGGGGGCACCATGACCCCATGCCCCCCCCCCTGGATCCGCCAGTGAATCCAACTGTCTTTTCTTGTTTTTTTTACTGCTTTATTGAATAATGAAAATCTATAGTAATTGACTGATTGTCAGTGATTGAACAAGATTAGTGAGTGTTTCGGGTGCATGAAGTAGACAAATGCTGCAGATTTCGACAGAAGGACTACTGTGTAATCTAGCTTAAATACATGTCTGAGTGCAATTTCTTTTGAAATAACAGATAGTTGAGCCATTCCATCCATGCGACACCAGCTATTGTGACGTCACCAGCTAGTGTGACGCTGGGCAAATCGACCCTATATAGCAATCGGTTAAATCGATTCGAGAGCAGATCACAAGGAACTAGACATGTGCCCAATGGGATATCCAGTAATCCAGCCAATCGATACTTGCCATATGTAGAATTGGGCAATGGACTGGAAAATCTCCTGATATTATTGCTATTGTAAGGAAAGGTGATACCGTGCAGGCTGGTCACTCTCAAGTTCTCAACAAGATTGTGGCAATTTGTGCTGCTGAGCTTCGTACATTCTTGGATCTATGATATGAAAAGGTAAAGTACTTTATTATTCAATTCATTTTGCGTTTTTCTCATTTTATTTACATATAGTTATAATTTCTTAGCTAGTCGACCAACTAAGAGATTTGACTCTCAAGGTAATTTTTTTTGTTTTTCAGTAAACCATAACAAATTTAATAAATCCAATGACGCATTATTTCAGCTAACTTCAGATCCCAAGTTTTGCCTGCCTCCATACTACAGAAAGAATAGAATAGAATAGAACAACAATAAAATTAGCTCAAAGTTGTGATTTTGTTGTTGTTGTTGTTGTTTTTCTTTCTTTTTTTTTTTTTTAATCCTAAAAAAATAATTCTATTAGCGTTTATTTAGAAGCCAAAATGCTAAATGCACCAGGGAGACCTCAATGTCAGAAATCTAGACCCACAACTCCATAACTTTAAATTAAGTTTCCCAATGTTTTGTAGGGAGCCCATATTTTTTTTGACAAGGGATGTGTGTTGAGAGTGTTCGTGGTTCGACATTGGTCAAAAATGTATTGGTGTTCACGGCAAAGAGAGATGAGTTGCATACTGACTTACAAGTGATGTCACAATAATATACAAGAATCAAGGAGTCCTAATAATCATTGTGATCTTTTCTACAGCTTCTTGAAATGTACTGCAGATAATCCATGAATCAAGGTCGTCAGAGGATTCCTACATTGCTTCTAATACTTTATTGATTAACTTATAATCTTTCTAACACATTAATATGCAGAACCCATAGAACAATCAAGTGTCATTCATAAATCAATAAAAATGATTTGTGTGCATCTCCTAAGTCTATGTTATTACTTGTTAAGACATATCCGGGATTACCAGTGATACATGGGAATTTATCAACTGCTAGATCACCTTTATATTATGCCAATAACAAGTTATAAATAAATATAATCTGTATTTTTGATATTTCAGGTGTGAGAACCTCTTACAGGACAGAATGAAAAAATGACACAAACTTTGGAAAGAGCATGTTGCTTCAAAACCCATGTGAGTCACGAGGGCTGTGGAGCACACTCAAATGGGAAGGATGGGGTAGTTTGTGAAGTTTGTTCGCTAGATGGACCGAAAGATGGCACTGCTACACAATTAGTGAATTCTCCATCCACACACCCAAATGCTCTTGATAAGTCTCCAGCACTCCAATCAGCGCATCTTACACGAGTCTCTTCAGCCAACAAAGTATGGGCAGATTTGGTCGATACTTTACAAATAGAGAATGCGCGATTAAGAAACACAAATGAAAATTTCAACGCACAATTAGAAGGATTGAGGAAAGATAATGAAGTTATGAAAGCTGAGGTTAAGAAGTATGCAACCGATCACAAAAGACTGGTGGTTACCATCGAACAGGTTGAAGAATCAAATCGAAAGCTCAAACAAGATCTACAAAAAGACAAGAAGCAGAAGAATGAAATAAAGAAGGAACATGAGCAAATAAAAGATAAATTCCTGGAAGATAATTTGAAGAGTATAAAGCAAATTGAAGCTCTAAAGACAGAACTGTCACGAAGAGACACGTGCATCCAAGAAATTCTGGCAGAACTCTCTGCGATAACCCAAAAATATGAAGCCCAGAGTAGCATGAGGGAGAGACAGATGGAGATGCTTCATCAAGTTGAGCTGTTGAAGCAGGAAAAGATACAAGTGGTGATGGAGAAAGACAGCCTCAAGCAGCAACAGACCATACTCCATGTTGACATCAATTCTCTTAAAGACAAAGTACAGGCGTCTAAATCAGAACTGCGAAATGAGCAATGGAGGCATTCGGTCCTGACCAAAGAGTTCAATTCATTGCTGAATGAAAACAGCCGACTCAAGACACAACTTCGTCAGCGTCTGATCACCACTTCAACATCAAATGATGGAAATCCAATCTCAATCGCTACAACCAGAATTCAGCAAGACAGACCTCTGGTCAAAAGACACACATATGCTCACTTCCCAAGCAACCAAAGCTCCAAGTCAGCACCAACTTTGCCTGTTATCTGGAAGACTGAGGGCAAAATTTAGGACAAATGGGTTGCCTTTTACCCAATTTTACATGCAGTTGTCACTCATTTAGGGTAAGGATACCAATAACCCTTCTCTCTGCCGAAACCATTGGTGTTTCATTTATGGTTGGAGAAGGATATTTTAATTGAGGAACCCAACAGAAACCCGCGAGGTTATCCTTATGATCGTCAAGACTGAAATCAGTTTTTATGTCCAGCGCTGCATTGTAAAAACTTTGAGTTGCCATTGGAGATAATTTGCATTTATAAAACTATAATAGTAGTGTGTAAGTAAGCAAGTTGTCTTAACTAAAAGGTAAATATTATTTCGGAAAGGGACTATTACGTTGTAATGAATTATTCAGAAAGATATACATGATGTAAGCTTGACTTTCTTACTATTTTCAAAAATAAAATTTTATATTCATGTTGATCAGTGGTTGTAGGGGGGATTAAGACACCTTAAGCCATGGGGCACCTTGAGCCATTGGTTCTGCAGGCTAGTTGGTTAGATATTAAGCTTGTAAATGGCAATGCTTTTCTCCCCTTAGTGATAAAGAATTAGGTCACTGATCAAAATGTGTTAAAATCGGACTTTACACTTTTCACCACTGAGAAATCAATTACATTACTTGTAGAATCCAGTAACTCATTTTTCAGTTTGAACTAGGCGATATATGCCACAGATTAACCACATTTCTATGGTGGTCGAGGAGTACATTTTCTGGTGCGAAGCTTTGCCCCCCGACAGTGGAGGTTTTGCCCCCCGACAGTAGAGGCTTCGCCCCTTTATAGTTGGTACTTTCTCACCATGAAAAACCTTCGCACCATGAAATGTATACCTTTTCGTGGCACGAAAGTAAGACTGTCATGGTGCGAAAGTTGGGCTGTTGTGCAAGACTACGAAGTGAACTCCTCGGCAACTATTCATTGCAGATAACTTGAGATACGTGGGGCACCTTGAGCCTGGCCCTGAAACAACAATAACTAGTTAAAAGAATACTATTATGTTATAAACCTTTAATTATAAGCCTTAATTTTGCCATATAGTGTAAAAAGTTTTTAGGTAAGAAAACTTGTATTTTCGGTCATTTTTCTAACAAAACTAAAGCATGCAGAAATATTTTGTATTCCAGTTAAAATGCAATTAGAGATACAGGCACACAGACTTAGGCTTCCACACTATATGAAACACCCCAACTAACATCAACATGCCTCACAAATGAAATATTATTAAAGAGGAGGAGGTGGAAATAAATATGTAATATTTCAACATTGTTGAAGGCATGGATTCAAATGAACAATATTGATGAATATGTAATCCAACATAATTATTTTAATTTGCTCCCATTTATGCTGAAGGTATAGATAGAAAAATACTGAGAGTACCTTAAATTCACTTCCTTGATCTTGAAAACATAGGTTTAGCCACCAGAAGTTCTTCAATGTCATAGGGGTGGCAAATATGTGAGACATGAAAATAACCAGCCATAATAATAATAATTTATTTGTATACCGTAAAATCCATGAAAATGCTCTAAAACGGTTTACAATAAATAATTAAACTAATAACATGATAAAAAGTTATGCAATAATTAAAATATGTAAATTTACGTAAAATGTTGTTTAAAAAGGTAAGTCTTTAAATTTCCCTCAAAAATGTCTACAGAGCAACTTTAACATATTACATATCCTGACATCAACTGGGAGAGAGTTCCATAACCTTGGTCCTGCACATCGAAGAGATTTTTCATTAATATAGGAACTCCGAGAAAAAGGCATTTTTAAAAGTTCACTGTCTGATGATCTCAAATTACGAGCTGGTTTGTAGTCTTCAAGCAGGTCAATAATATATGTTGGACACATGCCATTCTTTGCCTTATATATAATCAATAGCACCTTGAATTTTATGCGTTGATACACAGGGAGCCAATGAAGATCATAGAGAACAGGTGTAATGTGGTCGTTTCTTCTGCTGCCTGTTAACAGTCAAGCTGCAGAATTTTGAACACTTTGGAGTCTGTCAATGATAAACTTTGGTGCACCTAAGTACAATGAATTGCAGTAATCAAGCTTTGATGAAATGAAAGCATGAATGAATGTCTCTAAGCATCCTGGACTAAGATATTGTTTAATCCTAGCTAGGTATCTGATGTTGAAGAAAGCATTACGACATTGATTTTGGACATGGTTAAGTAAATTCATTTCTTCATCTAGCATAACACCCAAGCTCTTCACACTTGCTTTTGGCACGATGACTTGATCATCAACTGAGCCATGTTGGATATAGCCTCCTGGTGTCCAATATACAAACTTGAAATGATGTCAATTGAATTCCTTGACCTCAAAAGCCTATATTTTGATCCAAATATTATATTTTTACTGCAAATATAAGTAGAGATAGAGCAAAAACAAGTTTTTCGGCAACCATTTTTTATTGAGCCCTCTGGTGGAGTTAGCCTGAATTTTTTCAAAATGGCAATATATTTTTGTATTGCTCCAAACTCAAAATTTCAGCACGGGAACCTTGGGTCGGAGAAAATCGTCACGGACTCTATGGCAGATGCGTTGCCAGACCATACAATGGTAAGATATATTAAGATGAGATAAAACTTCAAAAAAAAAAAAAAAAAAAAAAAACAGATGACAAATATTTACAAATGATAAAATGATACATTATGTTCTTAGTAAAGTTACAGGTTATTTCGTATACAAAAAATGCAAGATCCACATTGACAGTTATTCCAGTAGTTACTGTTTCTTAACAATTGTCTAAAGTTTGCATATTCATCTTCCTTATTTGAACAGGTAAATCATTCCATACTGAAGCACCTTGATATACTACGGATTTCTTACCATATTTTATAGTATTGTATCGTAGCTTTACTATGGTAAGGTATCATCATAATGCACTAATGTCTGTAAATTGAAGAGCGGTTCGTTTGCAACATTGAAAGACCGGTTTTCCACTGACGTCCATTTTTATGGAACACCTTTCCTGGACAGAATGTTCAACGGAGCTACAACAGCAAAATTATGTTGAGGTCGCATCCATAAATTGATAAAAAATCTTACCAGAAAAATGGACTTGAAATAAAAGGTACAAATTGCCAAACAAAAATTGTCTAAGGGGTCAATTACACACCAAATTGACTGAAGACTCTGTCTTAAATAAAATATGAAATGAAATAAAATGCCATAGCATATTTCTAATTTCTTTGAAAGAGGCTTTCATGTTTACTATATATAACACATATTAATTTTGAATTGACAACGGACTCAGAAGTACGCCCAGATGTGACAACTTTCTGTGTGTGGCTAGGATTTAACAGACCATAACAATACTCACATCTTACACAAGAAATAAAGGTACATGTATCATGTGTTTAATCTTATGGCTAACATCAATTGAAGTACATGCTGTGTGACAAACCAGTGAAAACCTTAACACCTACTTATCAGAAAAGGTATACAATTGTAAAAATGATGATTGGGTGGAAAGATTTATTTATTTTTTATTATATTTTTATTACATATTTATAGTGCATTATCTTAAAAAAAAAAAAAATCTGATGCACTTTACAAAATAATAGATATAAAAATATAAAGCTATAGAAAAAATGACAAAGTTACAAAGTCTTTGAAATCAGTAATTTAACAATTGTAAAATGTAAAGTTTTTAAAATCAGAAAAATATAAATTGAAGTTAAAAAATGCAGTCAATAAAACACACTGTCTGAGTTCAGATGTCAAGTGCTGCCTTGAATAAATGAGTCTTTAGGCTCTTCTTAAATGGCTCTTGTGAAGTAAATTGTCTCATAGGCGGGGGCAAGTCGTTCCAGAGCTTTGGTGCAACTACTTCAAATGACCGACCCCCGTAAGCCTTGTACTTAGAAGATTTTGTTGAGAGTAAGTTGCCCTGCATAGATCTTAGGAGGTGCCAGCCCATTCAAAGCTTTAAATGTCAGGAGAATGATTTAACAAATAAGATCTTTATACTGCAGAAGCAATATGCTAATGAGAAAGTTCTCTAGATGCTCTGACTATATTAAATGTACATTGTTCAAAGCTTATTGTAGTAACATTTACTGTTGTAGTATGTGGTTTAGATATACCCAGAATGTGTATCATAGGTTACGAGTTGCATACAACAACTCATGTAGAATATTATTGGGTTTGCCTATGAGGTGCAGTGCCTCACAGATGCTAGTCTACTCTGAGGTGCCTAGTTTTGGTGAAATAGTGAGGAAACAATGTTATAGTTTAAGATGCAGAATTTATAGATCAAGGGCTGATCCCTTGCGGGCATGCTGTCATCTTGCTGAGCTAAAGCAGTGCTCGCTCGCTTCACATTGGCGAACTCTGTTATATTTGTCCTCTTAGTTTATGTTATATTTCTCCTTTTGGTATATGATAAGTAATTATGTTTTACTTGTATCTATACTATGTATACCGTCCAATCTCATCTAGTCTGTGGACTAAATCAAAATGTGTCATATCATATTAACTAGATTAAATAACAGCACAAGTTATATGTACTTCAAGTAGTTTATAGTATATATGGACTGTACATGTATGCATGAAAATGTAACGTGTGTTTGTCTGAAATAAACTTGAATTGAATTGAATTGAATTATGGGTATGATGTGCGAAGGTTTGGGTGCACATTTGACTACATGTGCAGCACAGTTTTGCACACATTGAAGTCTATCCAATAATGTCTTCGGTAAACTGATGAGCAGACCATTACAGTTGTCCAGAAGTGAGGTGACATTAGCCTGGACTAAAGTGCGAGCGGCATCTTCACTAATATAGCGTCTTACTTTGTGAATGAGATGAATCTGGTGGAAGGCTTTTTTGACTGTTCTTGTATGGGATTCAATTTTAAGCATAGAATCCATATCGACACCAAGATTTCTGACACACATATTGACATTATGCCTGCTAAGGGTGGGACTGGTTCATTGATGGTAGAAGTGCAGTTGTCGATAGTACGTATTGTGTCGGCTGTTGATGATGGGCATTTCGGATTGAAAGCTGATTGATAAGAGTGCCTAGACATAGGCTCCCAGACCGCATGAAAGAGATTTTGGGGGGGGGGCACCCAGCCTGACCACCCCCCCCCCCCCTCCCCCTTGCCGATTGTTTTTTGTCATTTACAGATTAGCATAACATTGACTATGATATGACTATGATATGACCATGACCATGTTGGAATATGAGGTAGTATTGTGATTCTTTTAAACCTGCTGAGGCAGCCACAAGGATCAAAACTAGTTCCAGTATTGTTTCAGTCTTATATGGCTAATTCGAAATACATTGCAGTCAAACATAACAATGATGACGATGATGATGAAGAACAACAACTAAATATTTTACCATTTAAATCCCTGCGCAAAAAAAAAAAAAGAATTGAAAAGATATTGATGAGGACATCAGCTGGCAGGAATTCTTACTGGACAAGTAATTTATTAACAATGAAAAGATGGGAGTTCATGCCCACAACTTTATTAAGCTTTGGGAGTTGAGTGACCACAGTTAGATCCATTTTCATTATATAAATTTGTGCTAAATGTGAGGTTGGAAATGATGGATAGAAGGTCGTGTAGGTAGTATGGGGCCATATATTTATAAGTGTCTTTTATACTATTGTCTTAAACTTTATATATTGGCCAGTGCAAAGAACAAAGACTTGGTGTAGTATCCTACCAGCTGTATTCTGAATGGATTGGGGTCTACTAATCTATGTTGATGGTAAATCACAGAATAAGGGGTTTAAATTTTGATCCTTAAGTTATGTGTACTACACATTGATACTCTAGTGATTCACGGTCTAATAGTACGTACCCCCAGAGCTGACTAATATCCTTAAATGTAGGTATGCTGCCTTGCAGATGGATCGATGCATCAGACTTACCGTATTTACTCGAATAAACGCCTCCTTCAAATAGGGGCCCAACTGGAATAGGTATGTGCCTCCCCAAAAAAATAAAGGCCTCCCTCAGATAGAAGCCCTCCTCCTCTTATCAAGCAGGAAAATTCCAAGAAATTGAGGTCTTTCGATCGGAATTATTTTCTTAAGGTCTTTGCATTTGTTATTGTTCTTCATTGCTCCTAAAATAATATAAGCCCACCTCGTATAGAAGCCCACCTAAAAAAAAAAGAGGCCCTGCTGAGTTGGTCCTTAAAAACAAATCTTTAACAGTTGTTAGTAGTGTTAGTAGCTTGCAGTATACTTTTTTTAGTAAAAATATGAAGGTTCCCAGTATAATAAGTTACATTCTAGCTACATGTTCATTATATAAAGAATCCAAAGAACAAAACTTGGAATCAGTACACTTTATATAAAATTGAGTTAATTAAAATATTTTGACATTAATATTTTCAGTAAATTGATTATGCCCATTTAGCATCACTGCAATGATATTACTATCATTCATATTTTAAGGACTGTTACATGGGAATGTACTTGCAATACTAGACAATAAATTAACCCGACGAATATGAAAAAATGAGCATTAAAACGAATGAAGAAAATTTTTGTGCTGCCAATTCACTAGCACCTAAGCACAGACGTATGGTAAACTTTTGCAGCATTACACTCTTCACTGAAAATCCCTTTCCTTTTATAATTATGGGTACAATTTAAATAGTTTTCTGGCAAATAATTCCAATTTGATCACAGATATTGAAAAATAATGTTGAATCTCAAGGTTCTGGAGCGGCGGTTTTGGAGTATGGAATTCTAAGGTTTTCTGTATTTTTTAAATCATATTGTATATGATGGACAGGTTGAGCACCATTTCAAGTGAACATGATGGACATATGTACATAGACTATTTATCATTTTGAAAAAGGCTAATATAGTTGATGGTTTTGTTGCCCAATACTAAGACGTTCCCATCCTACTCCACTTAATAATTAATCAGGGTCAGTCAGTCTTCAAGCACCTGTACATATTATAAAAAGGGATGGCCTAATAGCTGAATAGTTAAGGCACCTGCCAATTCCATATTGGCCATCTGTGCTGATGGTCCTAGTTTCGATCCCTGGCCCTCTTTGCATGGGACATGACATTGAAGGTGCCTTGTACTCGGTGTCTATGCTGAGGCAATTGAGTTAAAGACCCCACCCATGGGGTAAATTTGTAACATGGTGTGGACACAAAGCCTTATCATCTCATCATTACATCGATCTGCCTCTGGCAGCCAGTAATATAAGCTGACTTAGCTTCAGATCCAGTAGCATTGAAACACTTCTGCCGAATTTTGCAGTGAAATATATAGGTTATATTACATTTTTATGTAAGCCAATTGTGCATCCTGCAGCCATTTAGACCACACAGCTCAGATTTCTCTTAAACATTATCCAGCATATCCTGAAGGTGTCACTATTGTTATGTACAAAAGGATACTAATCTTGGATGAAATTCACATGCTTTGTGATTTAGCAATTTCCGAAAGTTTAGCATAAATTTCCTCATTAAGTCCATTTTGGCCAGTTTTGAAATATTAAATTGCATGCATCAATAGAAATATGTCCCCAGTCATTTTCCGCTGATAAAGGCTACTATATATATATGCAGCTGGTACAGCTCCACTCATCGTGAAGATGGTGCCACATTTGGAACTTCCACTCACCAAAGATGTACAAGAAAACAATGACATCTTGTGTTTATCATCAATATGAGCCATGCTATGATCACGATCGAGAGATATTTTGCTTTTCACCCTGAACGCCTTCCTCTCTAATTACCTATCGAAAAATTGGAAGTACATATCAGGAAAAGGAATGCAATTATTGTATAAAAATTTATTAAACAACTTACATACAGAACATACTGTACATGAAACATATTGTCTTAATAAATACCATCCATTACAGAACAATACTATCCATTACAGAACAATACCATCCATTACAGAACAATACTATCCATTACAGAACAAGTGGTCCATTGTTTGTAAAAAAAAAAACAGGACGGACAATATGTGAGATATGACAATGGATTGCAATAAAAGCATTTAATGTCCAATTGAAGTGGGCAACAATACTATCACATTTCTTGGAATGATATGTCTTAAAAATTCATTATGATGTCAATAAAATCAATGTCTTGAAGGTTTCATGAGCACTTCCATAAAATAACTGCCATATTGCCACCAAAGAACATATATAAAAGGTTTTTCACTTCGTGTGTAATTTCAAATCCATAACCCTCTCCAACAACAACATGCCATGATGCCCCAAACTTTTTGTCCATCGTCTCCTTAATCATTTTGGCAGCAACCTATTAAATAATAACAGAAAAACATTAAAATAACGCACGGACATTAAAACTTCAGCAAAGGTTTGCAGATTGGGATTACAGTGCCCGACGTCGAAGTTGTGGCCGACACCGGAGTTGTGGACTTCAATAGTGACGTCCAGGGGCGGATTCAGAACATTTTGACAGAGAAAGATTTAGAATAATAGCGATATCTATCACCCTTTTCAATCAGAATGTTTGGCTCGGCCCCAGGACGTCACTATTGAAGTCCACGACTCCGGTGTCGGCCACAACTTCGACGTCGGGCACTGTATCATGAATATGTACAGCATGTATACCTCGTTATTACTTGAAAATTTTTCGCAAGCAGTGACACATAATTCCATGGCTTCAGTGCGCATCTCTTCACTCATGTCGGAATGCTGCAAGGAAAGAACGTTTCACATTATTTACAAAAGCGCAATGCCAGTCAAACTTGTTCAGTTTCACAGTTTTTTTGTTCCTTCTTTGGCATGAACTGAGAGGCCACTGTTCAATCAAACTTTCAAAGTAGACTTTTTCATAATTTGTTGCAAAACACAATAATTAACACTTACTCTGACGAGTGGGTAAGTATGGACAACACGTTTGCCCTCCTGTTCCTTCTTTGGTTCTTCTGTCTCAGTCATCGTTGATTGCTACGTCCTTTCACTGAGATTACTAAACTATATGAGAAAAGTTTCTTGGAGGAGCCAAAACAAGTTGGTAACCAGGTGCGCGTTGCGCATGCGCATCAAACGAAAACATCCGTTGAACGATAAAGGGTTGAGCACGTGAGACCCAGAAGCTCAGAAGAAGGCATTTGCACTGGGAAGAAAACGTAGAATGGAGGCAGGGGAGATGGAAATCTACGTTCGAAACGTAATCAGAGAATCGCAAACCACCATCAGACAATCTGGAGATGGAAGACAGATAAAAGAAGCTATGCAGAAGATAAAACACCTCGTCTTAGGTGTGCAGTGTTCAGTCAATGATCAGAATGAAACTTACTCTTAGTTGCAAAACGTTTATTTAAATTATTAATACAGGTCAATTCGTCAACACGCAAATTCGTCTACAACCAAGTCGTTGACACATTAGAAGGCCTGAAATTCGTTGACAAACCAACTCGTATAAAATTGGGAGACACAATTAAAGTCGTTGACAAACTTTTGACCACAACAACAACTCGTTGACAGGTCATTACCAACTCGTTGACAGGTCATCACCATCTCGTTGAAATATTAATGCAAACTCGTTTACAGCTAATCTGCCCAATGACTATTTCATCGACACACACTTACTCGGTTAATAAAGCCTCCACAGCGGTACACTACTAATATACGTTTGTATGAATTAGATCTATAGAACATTTATGTATTCCAAACAATTTACCGAGATATTACCATAAAACCTCGATGGAGACCGACGGCCGGAAAATATCCGTATCAACGAGTTAGCAGAACCACCTCGTCGACTTGTCTACGAGTTAGTATAGCTACGATTTTCTGTTGAGGGCGTTGATTGTCAATGGGTATGCGGTCCTCATGTCAATGGCTTGGTTGTCAACGAATTGGCTGTCGACGATTTTGCGTGTCGAATTGACGAATTGACTCGATACCTGAATTATCTGCTTAGGCACACTGTAACCTGTGAAGTATGAAAATAACTAAAAAATGTATTGCATTTATGAATTGGGATTTCTTAAAGCAGTGTACATTGAGTTTCTTTCTTGAAAAAGTCTCATATATGCTTTTATGATATTTTCAATGAATGGGTATTTAAATGTAGACTAAGCTGCTAAGATCTGACTACATGTATACATGTGTATACACAGCAAAATGTGAATATCATTCAGTATGTGTGATTAAAAAAAATTAAACAATATCTTTATTTGCAGGGAATATACCAGACCCTGAAGCAAAGTTTACGACTCCTTTTGCTGTAAAGGAAGAATTTCTGCAAGTTCATTATCAGAAATGGCTGAATTTTTTGATTGGTAATATCAAGGAGGAATGGCTTGAAATGTCTGAGAATCCAATACATGCGATTGATGTTTTCTTTCTGGAATCAGGAGTAGAACAGCAGGCTTTTGTAACCCTGTATCATGCCATTAACACATCAAGGTAATTCTTCTGTCATTTTAGTGCTAAAAGCTACTTCTTTTAATCTTGTATCGGAAAGTTACCCAATCCAACCTAATCTTTTTTTTTGGTATTGGCTTTTGACCAATGGAACAAGCATGAAATTCGCCACTTGAAATAAACTGCAATAAACACTTATTCGAGGACTGTCGTAGTGTTAGAACACTGTCATTGAGATAAACAATTATGATATTGCCATGAATATAATCATGTTTTAGGGGGTGGCGAATTTTTCGATGCCGTGGGGAAGTTCAATGTTGCGGAGTGTACCCCGATAGCATATCAAGCTTGTCTGACGTTGGCCCGATGTCAATCCCAAATAAGCAGAATGTCATGTTATGTATTTTTTAATGTCATTTTTCAGATACGGTTTCAAATTCAACAAAATCGTTACTATCATGGAAAAATTCCTTACAGAGGGTCACATGCAAGCACTGATGAAGAATTGTTGTGAAACAAAACAAAGAAGGAATGATGTCCTCGATCACCAGCAAGATGATCTTATCACATCTATTTCATCTCTTCCTGACAAAATAGCTGCTAAGCTAAAGAAGGAAACCAGGTATAACCCTAGTTTCATTTCTGGGTTGGACATTTTTGTAATATCAATATATAAAACATTAAAACAATTGTTTCAGGACTTACGTACACATAAAAAAAAAGACATTATTGATAGAACTAATAAAGATTTTTTCATGTTATGTCTGCTAACCCTGATTGGATAATTAAAGGTATTGCATGATTGACTCATGTTTTGAGTTGGTCTTGATTATCCTGTCTGAAACATAAAATGAAAATAGGAATTGTGACAAGCACATTTGTGCAATATGATGTTCTTGTAAGAAAGTTAATACGTTGGAATAATTTAGTTATGGTGTTGATGTATGAGAGAGTCATATATTTGTTTCCTAACAATGAATTACTGCTATAATCATATGATAATTGTTTGTCTAATCAGCAATAAATTTTCTTCTTTACAGTGAACTGTTTTATCCTAACTTGTACATGAGAAGATTGGCACAGGATATATTAGTTTGCTTACACTATATTCATACAAGATACATTGCCAATAAGACTGTTGATTATACATTCCTTGGTCAGCTCTTGGGAAAACTATGTATTACAGGACATGGAGGTGAATAATGATTATTTGTTGCAGCCCACTTGGGCTTGTTTGCATTGGACTTCTATAATTATATGTTGATTATTTATCATTTAGTATAATTTTGGTGCACTAATATTAGGGTGCTCCATGCCCAATTTATATCCTAGCTGGAACACTATATGACTACTGTTACACATGTCAATTTTATGTAATTTTCTTCCATTTAGATATAATTTGGCCCATACTCCTTGATGAATTGGCAAGTTTGGTGTATGAAGATATTCTGTGGTGCCAGGTCTGTGAAAAGCTTGTCAAAGAAATCCCTGAAAGATCAATTGAAAGTGTTGTTGTGGCATTGGTTCAGCATGCCCACTGGTAGGACTATGCATTTTCACTCATTATTAAGAAGAAGAAAAAACAATTACGACAAAAAAAATATCAAAATAACAGTACATGAATTTACATGTGCTATGCATCTGTTTGTATTTTATTCTGCATACTATATAATTCATGAATGTTCTTTCAATACGATTCATGTTGCTATAATTCCATCATAGGTATGGCACTGTAGCCAGGATTCTAGGTGACAATGTGACTCGACACAAAGTGAAATTCTTGTTTACAAATAAGCTCATTTTGCTGCGACATTTTAAGGAGGTAATAAATAATTTTATTCTTTTTCTGTGATTCCTTGAAAATTATCATGAATCACATGCATTGCTCTGACTTTGAATTTCATTTAATTGTGGTATAAATTAGGTAAAGATCCTGCAAAATATCATTGGCTGTTTGGCAAGTTCACCTTCAAGGAGTTATCTTGTTTCTCAGGTGAGAATTTGATTGTGGCATGTATAATGTATAATTATGGCTGATTTGTATGTATTTATCATTGTATGTTATTGTATTTGGCTAATTTGTATTGTTTACTATGATGGTCTTTTGTGATGTCAATAGGTTCTCCAAACTGTCCTGGAGGTTTGGAGTGATGGCAGTGCAGTGCGTCACACTTCATATGATCAACATCTTTACCTTACAAAGGCGATACTTATCAGCCTTTCCATGCTTCCTCCTCAAGAGAAGCAAAAACTGAAGAACAGTAAGTGATTAGATAATGATAGTGCAGTCCTCTGAACCATGTTTTTTTGGTCACTCATAGCCATTTTAAACAAGTGCTTATCACTTTTAATTGTTATATAAAATCTCTTTATATCATTTTTGGAAATGATGATGACAAATGTTTTTTTAATCTGCAGAACTTTTAACTGGTATGATGCCTGGGGTGCAAGTCCATCTGGATTCCCCACTTACGAAAGTGCGGAGACTTGGCATGATTGTCGCAGAGTCTGTGTCAACTGTGTTAGACCCTGATGGTCCTAAGCTGAAGTTTGAGGTTGGTTGTGGTTAAATTATTGTTATGAAAGTACTGAAAGAATGATGTAGCTTAATAGTTTTATAAGGATGGTTTTGGAGGCTTCATCTTTAGGTTGTGGCATTGTGCAAACCATACATGTAGCAGTTGCGGTGGAAGAAGTGATTTTAAATATAATTTTTTTTTAGTATGAAAACGATGCAGAAAGTGAAGAAGTACAGTCACTTTTGCAACCGATCACTGCACCTGATCTCAAAACACCACAGTGAGTGCATATTTGCTGTTACAACAGTGAAACCATTGAATTTGAGAAATTTCATTGATAGATTTTTAATTGTCTTTTAATCTTGCAGAAATAAGAAGTCAGGTATGCCAGAAAATAAGCGTCATGAGACAGTAGCAGACAGACTTCAAGCTGAGCCTAGTGAAAAACATATCGATGGAGGTGATGATGATAGCAGGTGTGTCAAACTTAAAGTGCCGTAATATCCATGTAACAACTAAGTCACATAGTGTGGAATGGATTATATTCTGAAAACTTTGAGTATTGTATCACACAGCATTCTTCAATGTCAGAAGATCAAATGGCATTATTGTTTTTTTATTGCAGTGATGATGATCTTCAGCCTTACGACATGTCAAATGATGTGAAAGTCAGCAAAGTTAAAAAACCATTATACCTGCGAGATTGCCTGACAGGTGAAAGAGTTACCTTTTTTGCCAAAATCGTTTGCACAAGTTATAACATGGTGATGGTAGTTCATAAATGTCAAAATATGTTTTTATTTTTAAGGCTTACTTGATGCAGAAGATCCTGAAAAAGTAGAAGTCAGTTTGCAAGCAGCTGAGTCACTTATAAGGAGGCATCCTTCTTCTGTTACAGAGGTACTAAAAATTCAGAATGTTTAACAATAAATTAACGTATTTTATATAGTGATATTTATGGTTAGGATATATATTTTAATATTCATATCTTTCCATTTTCAGGTTTCGGTAGAATTTGCAAAAATTTTGGTACACTTGCAAGACACAGGAGTTGTAGACAATTTTATGAGTCTCAGACACAAAGCTATGGTAGCTTTGCTTGTTACATCACCAAAGCAGGTAAATAAACTGCCTTTCATTACAAATATTGGCACAATTGACTTGTCCTTGACAAATTACTTTACATAATTGTGTGTGTTTGAACCAGGTTGCTACATATGTAACTGAAGAATTTTATGGTCTAAACTACAACATCCGCCAAAGACTCGACATACTAGAGGCATTGGTTGACGCTGCTCAAGAACTGTCATCTGTCCAGGACACAGCTGTCACGGAAAAGACAAAAAGCAAGGTGAAGGCAGAGCAAGATGGAATTCATCATTCTAGTGAAGATCAAGACTGGAGAAAGATTGTAGAAGAGAGAATTGCAAAAAAGACAAGACGTTTCGCACATGGTCACAAGCTCCCACCTCCTGCGACTCTCAGTCGTTTTGCTCCTGTCGCTGGCTACTTTTTCTTTCCGCTGTTGGCAAAGTATGACCAGTAAGTGTTCATGATAATTTTTAGCCTTACATATGTTAACTATAAATTGTATGCTTGGTGACACGGGTGTAATTGTCATTTTCTTGCTGTTCAAAGACAAGAACGGACATTGGATCTTCTAGGGAATGACCACATGGTGCTGCAGCGTCTACTTTTTTCTCTTGGCGTCATCATCCATGCAGCCGTTAATGCTCCAGTAAGAATTATATTTCATTAATTGCTAATTTATATTTTTAAATATTTTCGACACAAGGTGATATAATTGTCCAATGATGTCATATTGTGTTATATGTGATACGTGTGTTCTATTCTCTTGATGTCTGGTTTTACATTCCAGATAGCATCACAAATGGGTGCCGCGCTGCTGCAGTTTGTCTGGATGTTGCGTTATCATCCCCAACCGTAAGTGTACCTAGAACTTGTGTTAATAACCATTCTAGCATTTGAATTTTGTCTCATTTGTCATATTGTCTACTCCAGAGCAGTTCGAAGAGGAATCTTATTCAGCATTTGCATGCTACTGTTGTCTGTACCTGGTCACATTTTAATCACAGACATGAATGACGACTTATTGGAAATCAAATTATGGCTACAAGGTTAGATTATAAATCATTTGCTCCCATTTCAGTAAATGATAGCCGGGAAGTCATGGTACTGGCAGCCTGATGTTATTTCAGAGAGCTTTGTTCCCACTAGCTTTAATAGGAGATAGGAGTTAATATTATATATATATATTTTTTTTTTTCTGCCACACAAACTGATTAGATTTATCTTGAATGTGAGTCAACATATTGTTACAATTAATAAAGCAATTCATTGTAATTCTAGATGTGGCAGAGAGTGATACTGATCAAGAAAACAAAAAATTATCATTGCATGGACTAGTCCTGATGCAAGAGGTGGTGAAAAAGGTTAGTAAACTTCATGTGTTATATCAAATTGAAATGGATATTATCAACTGTTATCAGTAAAGAACTGTTTGTTTACCTGAGTGGGTTGAACTGTACTAACCCTTTCAAAGCTGTATTAACGTAAATTGTAACTTATGTATGCATCATGTAGCAGCCAGTGCAAAATATACATATATTTCTATTGCGTATTACCAGGCTATTTTTCATAAATATTATCTTTACTTTCAGGAACTGGAGAAGTCGTGATCCAATGCATTTAATATATTAATTGCTTTGTTCGATATCTGTATGCCTACATCATATATACTATCGTATGATGCCAGGAAGTGCATCCTACGACCTCCAGAACCTAATAATATCTAGAATTTATTTGACATCTTGCCATTGACCCAACTATGCCACTTATTTAATGTTTGAGTGATTCGTTTTAAAGTTCATTAATGCAAATACAGTAGTATATAGTCCCTTTTTGTATGTAATATATGTGAATGTATTAGTTATGTAATAATTAGTAGGAGGATTATAAGATATGTATTAGTACCTAATGTTTGAAGTTTGATGAAGATGACACGTGTGAGGATTTATGAGATATCAGACATCTCCCATTTATTAATGCATTTTATTGTCTTAATATATGTATTATTGTACATATCCCCACTGTAGGGGCTTTGCTGTAATATTAATGTATATCTCCCATATGCAGGGAAAAATGATTTTTGATGATTTACTAATGTACACCTGATAATCTATAACGAATTTGAATTGATTGTTGTAGAATTACTAGTTAACTTGTTGGAGTATAAGCACACATTCTTTGGTCAGTAATTCACAGAGGGTAAAACTTAGAACAGACCCAAACCTACATAACTGCAGCTACATTGAGAAAGCATATCTCCTGCAGGCCTACCTCTAGCACGAAGTTGAGAGGGGGGGGGGGGACAGGTAGTGGGTATATAATCAAGGTAAGGGGCTGGGGTTAGTCAGACAGAGAGAGAGAGAGAGAAGAGAGAGAGAGCATTGAGAGGGATCCAAAGAGAGATTGAGTATAGAGCAGCCAGCTGGAAGGAGCTGTGCTATCAAGTTGGCAGAGAGAGATTATAGTAGATATAGAAGTTAAATCATTTGAATAGATTTGTCAGGTTATACGACAAGTGTATGACCAAGGAATGATGTTCACATTTGGTTAAGGTATGTGAATTTGCTTTTTTGTTTAGTATGTGTAAACATATGTCTTTTATTGCTATGTTTGACAATTGTGTGAATTTTAAATAGATTAAAGGTTTGAAATTTATTTCTCCTAGTATTCTAGTTAATTACTGCAATCAGAATCTAGTGACCTATAATGGAAAGACTAGAAAAATTTCTGAAAAACACAAAAGATTAAACCAGACTCAACAATTACATACTGAGTTGAAACTTATCTAAATTGAAATTGATGCCAAATCAGCAGTATATATAGACAGATAAATAAAAGAAAGAATTTCTGACAGATTAGGCTTTTGGCCGTGTTCAGAATTGTCATACTTTTGATAAGACTTCGGTCGCCTAATGTAAGATCCCGGATTTGGACTAATTAGTTTAACGAGCTATTAGTGCCAATCAATAATACTGTTTCATATTCATATTAATTAAAGTATCATATAAGACATTTCTCCAGTTTTCTGACTAATACTACTGGGCAATATATGCCCAGGCCCATGCTGAGGCCACATGAAGGGCAGGGGTTTCACATCTGGCTTTGGGTCGATTCGGCATAAATCTTTTTCGGCACTGCCGAAACGACCACAAACCGGCATTTGATTTTTGGTCCATTTGGCATAGGCCTATATTAATAGCACAATTGAATGGAGAGGAGCAGTTCATGAAGTATCAATTGCCTAATTGCTATTGACTTGTCACTGCTTTGTTCAAAAAGTGACAACAGTGAAATGCAATTAGCATAACTGCCATACTACCCCCAAAAACCTTTGTTGAACTTTCCTGTTAAATAAACAGGAGATTCAGGACATCATAATCAATTTGTTTTTGATATGTAGGCCTGCACACTTGTGTTTTGCTTTCTTTTTTTATTGTAATTTGTTCTGCAAAATTGGCAACTTAATTATGTGCTGCCCCATTTAATCAAAAATTAGGTACATTATTTTTTTTTAATCCCACTTTGAATAGCCCATTGACTGCACACTTGTTGAAAATAGATCTTTAACAATGCTTAAAGACATTCAGTGCTGGAAAAAATAGCTATTTTCAAAATTTCTTTATAAGAATCATTTTCTGTGTGTATTTTAAATTATACTTTATCTCATCTTCTACTTTTACATAATATAGATCTATTTGACCTGCATATTCAATCTAATATCTCTGTACAAAGAGGCTGAATAAATATTAAATATCAAATTAAATTATAGATAAAATATATCTAAATCTGAATCTATTATCATTATAATTATTTTATATATATATGTAATTGCACCAATCTACTAACTGATCTATTTTTGTGAATTGCAGTTGTAATAACAGCTAGATGTCTTTTATTGAATAAACTAATTGTGTCATGAAGGTTAGCCCTAGACAAATTGCAATATCCGTATATGCTGAACCGTCCCAAGTTATATACCGAAACGACCAATATCCAAATGCCGATCGACCTATTTCTGAATGCCGAATCGACCTGACCTTTTCTATGCCAGTATCATCCTATGCCAGTATCATCACATCCTTGCAAGCCAAGTGCCTTGGCCTCTCAGCAGATTTCGCCATGTATATATAGGTCGATCAACTCATGAATAATTCCTGAGCTTACCCCCCTTTCCTAGCCACTAGGAGCAGATTTTAAGTGTGCTCCTTGTTTGGCAACGCCTCTGATTGGCTGAGGATAAATTGGTTACATACTAAGATGTGCTGGGCGATAGGTCAGAGTTCCCCTGCTTTCAGGATAGGGTCTCAGATTAATTAAAAGTGGTTTTTCCATTTCTTTAAATTTTTAATTTTGCACAAGACACTTTTTAGTCACAGCATAGAGTATTTATCTCTGGTCACAGTGTGCAAAGTGCATGGGCTCAATGTAGATCCCCCACTTTGTGGGCGTCCCTATGTTGGTCAACATGTGTCACTATACCTGTAGCTAGTTCATCTACAAGTGTGGCCCGAAATGTCTGCATTGCTTGCTTCTTTGCTCGGAGAATGGTTTGAATACTTGGGTTTTTGTTAAACATTTTAAATTTCAATGTCAAGACACTGCACTTCCAGGGTCACCTGGGTGGGGGCTTGTTTACTTGCCTGGGCATAGACACTAAGACACCCAATACAGGGCACTGATTTGCATCCTGTGATTTAGAAAAATGACGTATTTCAAGACAACTGATATATGACTTCCGTCTTAGCCATGTGCATTATAAACCTTTAACAAAAGACAAGAGTTGATCTTCATGGTCAAAAGAATTATTTATCGGTAGTTCAAAAACAATTTGACATCAACAAACATAATTATGTGTTCATCCTCATCCATTATTTGACAGTTGTGTAACTCCTAATAAATAGTTCACAAGCCAAAAATTACATTATTCATGTCCATCATAAAATTTTGACAAGAAATTGCTGGGTCTTGGGTTCCAGGTGTCATTGAAATAACGCATGATGTGGGTCTTCTGCTTCCAAATTTCAACGGTTTCTACCAGTTCCATTTGACCCTGGAGAATAAAAAACATGAAAGTCACAATTGATACAAACAAACACCTTGCAAAATGATAAATTGAAGACAGTAATTGATGCATAGACATAAAATTGTGTCTATCTATTTGAAGGATTGCCATATATTATCAAGCATCGCACCAAATATGAACTTTCAACAAAGTTTTATGCCATTTACCTTGATTACTAAGACATCAATAGCTCGAAGGTCCTTCACATCTTTATTCTGCAAAAATGTCTCACGAAGCTTATCTTGGCACTGTTTCTTCGTCACTGGGACATGATAGTTCAGCACTGCAAGAAATATATATATATATCTGTGAACAGTATTGCAACAATGATAAATTATCCTAGTTTAATATTAAAAACTATAAGTATATATTATATTATTGAAAATTATAATACAGCCTAACGATCAGGCCCTAATGTGAGGACAACATATTTCCAATCACTGAATCAGCTTGGGCCTGACAGAAGGCCTTCCATGACTGACCAGATCTTCTAGAATGCCAAAATCTTTTATTTGTGCTAGTTATCCTGTACAGTCATTATTCACACAGACTTTCTGTTGTCCGCTTTTGGCGCCTACTACTAGTACAAGTAGTGTAATATGGTCGATAAGCAACCATGAAAACAATGTGCTGCTGGATTCACATTGCACTAACTACTAAGGAGGGGCCTGGGGCCTGGTCAAATATTCTACACACAAAGTTGTAAATTTTCTGCAGCCTCTCGTGCACATTGCATTTTTTACTTCTACTTGTTATAAGTGAATGTTTCAACCTTATATAATTGTTCATTATTACTGCCAATACTGGCACTGTGTTACTGCATGTTCCTTGAATTGTCATCATCTGTCGGCAGAAACTTGCCTGAGATCATAGCTAAAATCCATTGTAAGTGGCGCTATTTTGATAAATATGACGTAACAATTGATGATGTCATAATGGCTATATTGTGACATCACAATACTATAAATATGTCATAAATGATTTCAGATCTGAATGTGCATTCTGAAAGCTTTATTAAGACTATAAATCAACAGTACATCTGCACTGTAACTTCTCAAAGTTGTACAGAGAGTTATCAAACTTCAATATGAAATAAAACAGAAATTTATGAAATATTAAACTAAAAAGATAAACTTTTCTTTGATCTCGCATGATGCTTAGTACAAATGGTGGCAAAACAAACCGATTTTCTTGCCACTTGGCTGGTAAATTTGGTTGTTGTAAAATAATTATGTAAGAAATTTTGAATTTTCCTTTAAAATCTGATAGAGAAAACTGTTCCACACAAACGTGAGTGATTTATGTCTGAAGAAATCTCCCCTTTACAAGGATCATTTCTGTTCGTCTTCCACAAGAAGATGATACTCCATCTAATTTCTGTCCATCTTCCACAAGAAGATGATACTCCATCTAATGCTACTCCATCTATGACTGTGTCAAAGACATTGGGCTTTTCGACTGACGATTTTACGTTGAGAACTTTTAGGCCACGCACACATGCGCTGTGGTGATTTCGTGCTTCACAAAAAAACCTCCAGTCAAACAGTTCATCATTATGCCCACCATATGAAATGACGTGGATCCAGGAATTCTGAGTCGCTCAATCGAAACACCAATAATAACATCCTACCCGAGCGTTGCTGGTCTCATCCAATGCCATCATTGCTGGAGGCGATCTTGACCAAGTGGTATGGCTTTGCAACGGCGTTTGTCTGGCTTGAACTAGTAGTATTTTGCTTTTTTGATCATTTGACCCAGTTTCACTGACTTTAAGGGCCTATCTCACATAGCCGAGTGACAATGCCGAGTGATGCCGAGTGCTTAATAAATTAGGCAGTCGGGAATACACGGCTCTGCATGCCGATCACTCTGGAAAAGCTCGTAAATACACGGCAATACTCGTAGAACGATCGTAAAGTTTTAAACATGTTTAAAACTTTTTAGGATTGTCGCCGAGCAAATTTGCTCTAGAATTGCTTGGGATTTACACGGGGTTAACACGCCGTGCACTTTGAGAGTACACTTGGTCACTCTGGGAGTACACTTGGTCACTCTGGGAGTACACTTGGTCAGATGGATTGCTTTGTGGACGTGATTTCTTCGCCGAGTGGTCGGCATGTGAAGAAGGCGAGCAATCGGCGAGCGATCTGCGAGTGATCGGCGAGTGATCTGCGAGCGATCGGCGAGAACTTGCTGACTTGCTTTTTCTAGTCATCAAATGACCAAGAGTGAAGCCGATTGATTACTTTCCAGTGATCGTCATTACTCTGCTTCGTCACTCGGCTATGTGAGATAGTGGCTTTAGGGCTCTCTTTTCTTCATGAAAATTGTGCTTTACAAAAGTTTACGACTTTTTGTAAACTTCCAGTCGAATATATTTTGTGCTCCATGAAGCAAAATGTGCTCCACAAAATGCCCAGTCGAATAGGCCCTATGACATGTATAGCAGTCTTCCCAAAGTCTGCCGGACCTGACCGGTGTTCTTTTACCCGAATTGGCGGCCGTCACCGGACCGCATGTCCGGCGCAATTTCGCGTGTATAATATGCATAATGAGAGGTAACTAATTGAATCTAGTCTTCTGCCAGAGCTCTATGACTATTTTTTGATTGCAGTTTAGAGATTTGGGCATGAATAGACCCATTTGTTAATTGCAATTGACTGGGGACTTTGATTTTACCCTTTTGTCTGGTTTCACTCAAAGTTAATTGCAATTGAAGGAAGTAAATTGCAATCTACAATCTATAAGAAAAAGACATGCATTGATTTAAAAAAGAACTGCCAGTTCCTTTTCAAATTAAAATTATGTCCTCTTTCTACATTTTCACTGCAACAAGTGGTCTTGCAGCGGGCCCTTCCCAGTGTACATGTAATGAGTTAATATAATTTGTTGATCAGAAGAATCTCATTATCTAAAATATAGTAGTGTGTTAAATTTCATGTTTTTGGACTAAATTAATTATTTTCCTATTAATGGTATATTCCAAATTATGTTAGAAATTTTTTTTGAAGTTATACATTCACTCGTTAATTCGGTTCGACAAAAACTCTTTTGCTGGCACTGTGCTTGACCAAATGTCCGGCAAAGGAAACTGTATCTTCGGGAAGACTAGATGGCGTATCTATCCTCTGTAGAAAGACCGGTATAGTTTCCTGACATTTTATCATGATTTACATTAAGCCAATTCCCGCAATGACATTACAAATTTTTTTTTTCTGAAATTACATAATCACTAGTCCGACGTGCGAACTGACACTGACAGGTCAATATGACAGCACTGTCATGACACTTAGCTCTGACTGCAGTGACTGCTGCCAGTGCTGGTGCGCCACATAGGATTTTTCATTTGACCCACCGTTGACCTTGCAAGGCCTTGGCAGTCACAGACAAAAATACGTCATTTAATGGTCTCACTTACATATGTAGGGAATCTGACGATACCAGGCTTTGTACAGATTCAAAACCCGTCGCCGAGCTTCAACATTGTTTAGAGATAAAATGGGTTTTACTTGGCGAACCCCTTGCTGAACGGCTCTGCTCGCCATGTTGTTGTTGTCGCGAGTGTCACAGGAGAAATTCCGGTCTAGAAAATTTCTAATTATGTATGCTGAAATTAAAATAGACCTACCATAATTTTTATAGGCATTTTTATATTTCATTTAATGCGATATTGGACTTATTTGATTTTCCATTTAGAAAATTAAGAGGAAAGTTCACGGCAGAGGGGATTCCTTGTAGTTGAATCCACAACCTCGTTTTGACATGTTTGATTTTGGAAAACACCTCTAAAATAGTTTCTGGAAGAACGAGGGAAAACATCCGAACAGTCTGGAAAGACAAGTCAGCTCAGTCTCGTCGTTGAGAAGTTGAAAACTACGCATGTCTCTCTGTAAGTATCTAAGGTAATCATTGAAAAGTTCGAGTAGATTTTTGTAGCGTTTAGATATAATAGAATTTGAAATTGGATTTGTTTATTCGTTGTATTTTTGACTATTTACAATGTTTACAATTATTCATCATCATAATCATTGTCCATTGTCATGATCGTGACATGTTCATGTACACCGCACCTTGCCTGGGGTTTTAGAAGTGATTCACTAAGAAGCCACCAGATTATTTGATTGCACATTTAATTTCTGGGACTCGAATTTGCTTGATCCATTCATAAAACTTAATCAGTCTGTTGAATATCAGGAGCATGGTTTTTTTTTTTAAAGGAGAAATATGCTGTCAAACTCTTTGTACAAGTATACTTGACAATGATTACCAGGCTCATTCAACCCAGTACACTCGGCGACAGTTAAATTCGCCACGACAACGAGATTCACCATTCGTAATAAAGTGCAATAAACATTTATTAGATGGCTGTTGGGGTGACAGAGTATTGTCAATTATATAAAAAATTAGTTTTGTGACAAATCATGAACTTGCAAGGTGTATAATTGAGTATTAGGGGGGTGGCGAATCTCGTTGTCGTGGCGAATTTCACTGTCGCCGATTGTAACTTGCAACCTGACGCCATGGTCATCGGTCATGCGCCAACTCGGTGACACGAAAATCAAGAACACTTTCAACTCAGTGACTGTTCTATATCTATATAGGGGCTATGTTACACTCAGTGACAGTGAAATTCGCCATGAACATAATTATACACCTTGATGATTTGTTACAAAACTAATTGTTTACATCACTGACATGGTTTTATCACTCCGACGACCATCCAGGAATTGTTAATTGCACTTAACTTTAATTGGCGAATCTCGTTGTCGTGGTGAATTTCACTGTCGCCAAGTGTACACTGCACTGCAGCTCCTGTAGACAAAGTTTGGGTCGTCAACAAACCAAAACCTTCTGACTGACAAGAAAGATCTACAATGTATTGATGTAGGTCTCTCGCCCACAGTATCTTTTTCTGTCAGGATGTTTTGGAAATGACCCTAAACATCACTTTTAATTGAATCACCCACTCTGTGTACAACAGGCAGGGATCTCGGTAGCCACTCACCACGTTGCCATAGGCTAATGAACTGTAACTTTGGCTAAAGGTATTGACCTGGAAGTCGCCACAGTGGCTAAATGGTTCAATTGTCTTCTGTTCTCTATTTGTTCAGTTCAATTGTCTTCTGTTCTCTATTATTGAACAAATGTCAATTGAACTGATTGATCATTGACTGTAACTTGAGCCACTGAGTGTCAAATGTTAATTACAATTCAGCATCACAAGTTCCAATGTGAACAAGAAGCATTGAATCAATTGAGACAAGCAGCTATCCTTATGTTTGAAGCCTTAATAAAAAAAAAAAACAGGTTGAAAACCTTTTTCTTGATGCCTTCTGTAACAATTAATTTGTTGATAAATTCAATTATTTCACTGAAAGCATAAACCATTTTGTGCAAGTTTTCTAAACACATTTCATTGCAAATTATATTTTCTCTAAATGATGCAAAATATCTTTCAAGTACTTGTAATAAACAATTTCCATTTTATGTTAAAAAAGGAATGTTTATCAACTTCCTTTTAAAAAACAAATAACAAAAATATTCAGAAATGTCAAAATTTTCTTACAAATGAAGATGACTTCATCTGATGTGGTTGCAGCGCCCTTAGTAAGTCTAGTTCCTCTTGGAGTACTGCAATTGCAAATGTTTAATTTCAGTACTTACTTGGAAGGATAAATAGCACAATGGAAGAAGAAGAGTCAACAACGGAATTCATGAATGTGGACAGCATGGAAGCTATCCCAGACCATGTCATATTTGGCTGGGGTAGTGCCGCACAAGGCCAGCTGGGACTTGGAGCTACGGAAGATGACACAATTTTGCAACCGACCTCAATAGAAGCATTACAGGTTTATGTCAGTCTCTTTGAGTCACTTATGTTTATGTATGCAGTACAGTGCGTTTGCTATCAACGTTGTTTTGTGGTAAATTCAGGACAAAGAAATCGCATCCGTGGCATGTGGACAGTCCCACACTCTATTTGCGACGAGGGAAGGTAAAATGTACAGCTGTGGCAGCAATGACTTCGGACAGAAGGGACAAAACAAGTCTAATTCAAAGCCTGGTAAGAATGAAACTTCTCAGTTTTTGGGTTAATACATGTAAGATAACAATGTTTTCTACTGTAATTTCGTCCAGCATTTGTGTTCATATTTTTATTTGATTATTCAGAGTTAGTTAACATCATGGACGAACAAGTGATCACGCAGGTAGCTGCAGGTGGCAGACACAGCATGGCAGTGACGGACACTGGACAAGTGTTCTGTTGGGGGGACAATAGTGAGGGCCAGCTGGGGCGTGACAATATGGATGAAAACTTTAGTGCATCACCGAAGTGAGACATCTTTCTTGTAGAGTCAGGTAGAGCATTTAAAGCCAGACCTCTTTTTGCAAATCTTGCAAACTTAGTTGAACTGGAATGCCTTTTCAGGTCTGTGTAGTATCAGTCAGTTGTATTGCTTAGTGAATAGTAAATCTAAGACTTGTCTATTTTTCAATTTAGGCTGGTTCGAACATTGTCAACTTTCACAGTGGTGCAAATTGCCTGCGGACTGCATCACAACCTGGTTCTTACAGATGGTAGGTCAATTGCATTTGGCGAAAGTGGTGGGCCTGGTGGCCTTATTATTTCATGTGTAATTTCTGATGTATTGAGGCTACAGACTTGATCTAAACAATAAGGCTTTGACTAAAGAATGAAGTGAGCTACAGGCAGGGGGTCAAGAGTACATGCTTGAACCCTGTTGCCACTCATTTGCTTTAAGGGGAAGGTTACATATTAGCAACTTCAGCTCTTGAATCTCATACTCATCATAAGTAGAAAATGTGTAGTATGTGTTGGCATCATGACTGTATGACAATGTGCACCTTTTCAGATGGACGTTTGTTTACATGGGGCAGCAATCGGTATGGACAGTGTGGTATCGGGAACAGAAAGGACAAAGTGAGCACCCCTCAGCAAGTGACCTCTTTACAGGGTTTGCCAGTCTCTCACATAGCGGCTGGTGGCAATCATTCATTTGTCCTTTCTGTCTCTGGGGCTTTATTTGGCTGGGGAAAAAATGAGTAAGTTCTTCATTTAGCTAAATTACTTGCTATTAACTTGGTTATTTAATTATTTGCATTTATTAAATATATATATTTTGTTTTACCATACAGATTTGGTCAGTTAGGACTTGGTGATCAAAAAGGTAGGCCTTTACATAACTTATCAAGGCAATTATAATGTTATTTGTCAATAATTTATGACGATGTTCTGATCTAAAAGAAATTATATATGAGGGATATTTAAAAAATAAGTTAGAGCACTGTTTCCCGATTGTATAATTATCTTTGACATACAGATGCAGAAGTATGGTAGCTTGCAGTGATTAATTTGGGAATTTGGATATATCAGTGCTGCTATGTTTTGAATAATCTAATATGTTCCATTTTTCTCTCGTTGCAGATCGCCCTTGGCCATCATTATGCAAGACCTTAAAGTCTCAGAAGGTCCAATATGTCACTTGTGGCGCAGATCACACTGCTGTATTAACCCAAGTGAGTAATGTCGATGGTGCAGCAGCCATAATGTTATTGTGGTTCGTTGATTGAATATTAAACTTGTCATGATATTTATCTCATTCTGTTGATGCAGGAAGGAGGAGTATTCACATTTGGTGCTGGTTCTTACGGTCAATTAGGTCACAATTCTACTCAACCCGAATTCTTGCCTAGGAAAGTGTTTGAGCTGATGGGGAGCATAGTGTCTCAAATAGCCTGTGGCAGGTTAGTGTTATTTAGAAATTAATATGTTGAAGTAAAATGACTTATGTGTGGAAGTGTAATTTAAATAAGTATTTGTGTTAGTGATGGTATTGCTGGATGATAAAAAACACAAAAAACAAGATAACTAATGATGGCATTTGTCACATTTGATAAAAACGCATTTGCAGGAGACACACAGTCGCTTATGTTCCAAGCAGTGGGAGAGTATATTCATTTGGTCTCGGAGGCAGTGGTCAGCTCGGAACTGGGTCCAACTCCAACCGTCCAAGCCCTACAACTGTTAGAGGCCCGTTCGTTACTCATTCAGGAAAGACCCTCACTGTTCACTTCAGCTTACAGAACCAACCACTATTCGTTGTTCGACAATTGTATGCTGGCGGCGATCAAAGCTTTGCCACTGCTACTGCACCTCCTGTAAGCCTGATGTTACTAATGTGGCATGCCATTATTTCTTGTTCATTAATCAGCTGCTATAGTATCATGTCATTGTAACATACTTAATCACAACAAATTGAATGTACTGAAATAGATAGACATCAAATACAGTTAAACAATTTTCAAAGTCTTACTTGTATTGACATACTGTGTGTTGTTACATTGCAGCTGGACATTCAACCATTAGATCTTAGGTGTGAAAACTTGCGGCATAGAATCTTAACTCTGACGGAAAGAAAAATCAAGCAGTTTGTGTCGATTCCTCAGGAGGAAAAGCTGTCAGATGAAGTCACTGAGTAAGCTGAATGCCTCTGCCATGTTTCAGTGTTTGTGGTTAATTGTCAATGATTGCAAAAAATTTCTAGAATAATTATGGTTGCCTTTTCAGAGAATTAGAAAAGCTGTTTTCTTCCCAATGCTCTCTCAATGGGTCTTTTACTGCTGGGTAAGAATCATTTGACTCATAATGTAGATGATAATTTGATGAGGTAATTGACGATGTGCGATGTTGCTTATCTTTCACAATTATTTTGCAGGGATGGTGAGCATTACTGCTGTAGTGGAAAGCACCATGGCATTGATATGGATGCTGCCAGGGATGGCTATGGCCGTTTACGAGCAATGCCAAATAAAAATGTTGCACAATTAGTAAGTCATAACTCGATGTAATGATTTCTCTCTTCATGTTGTCTTGGTACGGTTGACTGCTATTACTAATTTATGTGTAACTGAGTCATTGTGTTTGCAGATACGACGCACCATAGAAGGTGACTTGATACCTAGTCTGAGTTCATCTCCTCCTCATGTGGAAGCTTTGAGACTATGTCTTACTCTTCCCTGGTGCCATCTTTTTGACGACGCAAAAAAGTATCGCACAGTTATATGTCCTTTTGCTGAAAAGGTGCTAAGTCTTCACAAGACTGCTTCTCAGGTTATAGGTATGTTGATGTGTTGATTATGTGATTTGTTAAGTGTTACGTGTAAATGTCAGGGCAATTTTCACAAGCATCATCCCAGCTGGATGTCTCGGCAGATGAGACGTTAAATTGGCAGTCCCTTGTACTCCGTGTCTATGCTGAGACAAGTAAAAGATCCCACCCATGGGGTAAATTTGTATCATTGGTGGACTCCTCTCTCTCACCTCATCAATCAACCCTGGACAGTGGCAAGAACTAGCCTTAGAGGGCTGCTCTTCCCATATCTATCTATCTGTCTATCAAGCCTTAAACAACGTCGTGTGATTCTCAATTTTTTTTAATTGTGCATGTTTTTTGGTTTTTTTCCAGATATGTGGTGGGCAAGCTTAAGTGCAGAACATTTGTACAGATTACTAGATGTAAGTAACAAAAGAGTTGCAAGATCCTATCGGAAAGTTTTTATTATTATGTTTATATATGTCCAAAGTCTAGGTCGTACATTATTTCCAAGGGTCTACACCAATTAACAAGCTTATGCTTTTGGGTGTAGTCCCGTGGGCATGTTATTATATTAATTTGTAGATTTTTGTATATTTCTGGTTGTTTATTTTGTTGAAATTTTGTTGGTATCGTATTGTTATATTTGCCTGCAAAATATACTAATTCCTATTAAAAATGAAATTTACTTAAATTTCAGATTTACAAGCAAACTGTGGTACACTTACTGAATCTTGATAAAGCTGCAACAGAACTTGAGGTATGCAATTGAGCTCATTTACTATAATAATGTGTAATTTTTATTGAATTAGGCCCGTAGTCACCAAGAAGGGTTCTCCTTAGCAGTAGCCGCGTAGCATTATGCTAATCCAATAGCCATGTGGCTAATCTAATTTCGTACTTTATCATTTGTGGCTAATTTTCAGATGACCATTTACTGTACAATCTATCTAACCATGGCTAAAATTTTCAAAGTTGGGAGAGATCCCTGAGAAAGGCACTCGAATTTGCCATGAGCTAACTAAGTAGAATGAACTGTGTTGAAAATAAGTTATGTTATATGATGTTTTCGATTCAGTCATGTCAAAAACAGTATGATGTCCTAGAACAAAATTAATCAAGTTAGCGAACAGTATTTTCAAGTTCTATATATATATAAAATTGTTATTGACAACTGCTTTCCTGATTTAACAGAGAAATACGAGACAACAATGTTTACGCACAAGCATGGATTTCCTCAAGAAGTTGCACACTGTAAGTAGATATTTACCTGTGGGTTGCCATAGAAACTAGTAATACGAACATGCCTCACAGCCTAACAGGCCTAAAACATTTCTGATGATTTTAAGCTGACCTAGATAACATCCCTGTTGTACATAACAGTGCAACATGGTCAGTTGGTCAAAGCACGTTGTCTTGTAGTTTCGTGCTTCGGAAAACACAATGTCACAGAGAAGATTGATACTTTGAAACAATACAGTACAAACCAACACAATATGATAATTTATTGATATGCAATTTTGAATTTTATTGAACGCAGAGTACGAAATATGGCTCGACAAAAGTTTAAAGTTATGTTGTAATTGTTCCAGGTGAATGAGAAAAACGGATATGTGATACCCTACGATGCTTTCTACATGCCAGAACTCAAAGACAAACTTGACATTCGAGCTGATTACATCAACTGGATTCAGCAAACGCGCTCTGAAGTAAGGAATTGTGCATTTCTGTTGTGTAAACAGTTTTGTTATATGCGATGTGTTGTAAATGATACGTTAAAAAAGTTCTGAGTTGTATGACTGAATTTGTATAGCTTTTGTGGTGCAACTAAGTACTTTTTGGCTTATCCTACTTGATCATACTGTACGTGCAGTGTCCGCGAAATCACGTTGGACACCGGATTTTACCAGCAAAAAAAATGTCGTGTACCAGACAATATAAATGAATGACAAATTGTCTGCCTATTTAAGAAGCTCATTGGGCAATGTGCTGAGTGGGAGGGGCATTGCCAATTTTAATTTAATTGGTTAAAATGTCAGTGATTGACAGGTCTCAATGCAACAAAACCTGAAGCAGATGTAATGATGAGATGATAGGCTTGGAGTCAACACCATGGTATACGTTAACCCTACGGGTGGGATCTTTAATATCCTCAAATAGACAGAACTCACACTGGCCTTTCTTGTCTTTTAGTTTCCCATTATTAGATTTTAATATGTCAAGTATCAACCTATAGGTGCGAAAAAATAATTGAAAACTTTTTGTCATACGAGGCATTCAAATGTCAGATTCGAAATGATTTTGTGACTGACACCTTGTCTGACTATTGAAAAATGATTTTCGCGGACACTGTACGTGACATGAAATAACCAGTATAAAGGGTTGTGCTTATGGATAATTAGGGTTTCGTTGAGGTTTCAAAAATTTAGGCAATTGGAAGAGTTGTTGGAAACCCTGATTATGATTCTTTTTAATCACTAATGTTGATGAGGAAAAATGGTCAAATTTTAAATTAAAAAAATTTCTAGCACTGCAATTTATGAAACAAGTATTTCTCAGATTAAATTGCCATTTATTAGTTACAAAACTATGGCTGATCGAAGTAGTGACATTATTTGAGTAGAAAAAAAAAACTGGATTAAGCTGCAGTTGTATATTGCTGTCTTTATTATCAAATCACATCTTTATCGAATGAGTAGCTTCTCACATTCTCACTACTAAGGTCTTTAAGGTGAACGCCCTATTATTTATACAATAGTCACTTTCTAAAATCAACTATTTTTTTTTCATTTCAATAGCTTCAGGCCATCATGCCCTATGTACAAGCACAGGTATTAGTCTTGAAGCAAGTTTCTCTTGCTTTTATTTAGCTCTGTGAAAGCATTTAGTGGCTTAAGTGTAGTTTTACCTCAGCGAACGAGTATTCATTCGAAGAGGTTATGTAGTTACCAAAGCAAAATGATGGTGGGTGAGCAAGCAGGGCGGCGGGTGGGCATCACACTTCGTTTCCGGAGCAGAACTCTGACACTACTGCTTATATCTTGGTCAAATTTGTTATTGCACTAGTCCTTATGGCTTAGTTGTGTCTTTTGATGGTCACATTGAAATGTCTCATCTGTTTTACGAAATTAGGGAAAACCTGAAAATAATTAATTTTGTTTTCGGAGCATTTTTTGGACACTCTTCCACCTATGTGCATGAAACATTCCCAAAATATTGTAGTTGTGCCTTTTGGGGGTCTCATGGCCGTAAATTTAATAAAATAGTCACATTAAGGGCAAAATGTGAAAAATTCATGGTTTTCTTTGATTCCACATGAGATGCTATTAGCCCTACATGGATGAAATCTCACATTTACATGTCTAAATTATAGTACTTTAACTTTTTAAACTTCATATTGACATGCATGTCATATTTTCTTTAGCAATGAGGAAAAATCTTTTTAAAAAAACTAAAAAAAATGTTTTTTTTCTTTTTCCTCCGTAGAATCTCATTATTTACAATGACATCCACAAAATTATGCCGAGTTATAGTATATACATTTATGACTTCATATTTGATCACCTTTTTCCCATATTCTTTGTATACAAATATACCGAAATAAATAGGAATTTAGACATTATCCAGGCCTTAATCCGCAATACACATTCATTGTCGATCCCTGCCCCTACATATATGACATGCATCTAAACTATTTTAAAATAGGGTAATTGTGCCTTTCGGGATTCCATTAAAGCATAAATGATATAGAAATATCATATATTTCAAAGCTCCACAGCCAAGATATTGCAGTAAAACATCTATATTTATAGTACTTCAATTACACTAATTACCGAATTTTCCCAGATAATTGGGAAATTACAAAAATTTATTTGCTACATTTCCTTCCCTTGAACCCATACGGTATAAAATTAAATCCATGAAGTTAGACTAGGCTGATAGCAGACTATAAACCCCACCTTAACCTTATATCATAAGGCAATTAACTGGTTCATTAGTGGATCAGCTTCAACAATAATTTCGATGCACGTTCGCTGAGGTTTACTGCGTAGCAGCGCTATGTTTTGTATATATCAGTTGAGAAGTTGGCATTCTTGTGAATCACTATTAACTTTTTATGCGTTTTAATTTTCCACTTGTTGCATGGTGGTAGGTTTTGGATTAGTATTAAGTTAATTGCTCTTGGTGACATGCATCCTTTCCAGCCATATTTCATCACATCAAATATATAGATCTGTATTCAGTATTCTGCTGTCCGCTCTCCAGTGCTGGAGTCTGGTCAATGCTTACATGTGTTGATAGAGTTCCAGTCGGGAGAAGAGCATGGGCCAATATAAAAACATGCTCTCAGAAACTGTTTATTAATTGTCTATACTTAAAAATAAAAAAGTTCAGATATGTACAGCTGAGACTCAAAGCTGCACAAGGATATAGATTTTGACATATGTATGAGTGTTTCACGTTATTGATAGCAATGTTTTTGTCTATGCCCCTTTTTCAGCTGTGTTAAAGTTTTGACCGGAACTCTGTCACAGCATTCGCCTCCTGCATCGGAGAGTTAAAATCCCAGTGCATAATGGGTGTTAGCAAACTACTGAATAGCACTTTATCAGTTCATCTAACGGACTTAACTGATCTTACCATGTATCTCTTTTCGCCCATTTCATCAGAATGATCTGATCTTGTAACCTTTTAGTAATTATATATTTTGGTAAGAACCTTGATCAACTTCCTCTGGTATTTTCATACACTGTAGTTATATTTTGTTTAACTGGAACCCCATTGTTTTTGTTCGATTGTTTGCATTTCACTGCTAACACTCTTTCTATGCTCACCAACTAAAGCATCAGTGTGGCTTTGTGAAGTTTACATTTGTTGCACTTTCCTGTGTTTGCAAGTCTCAATATGGTCGAAATTATTGAAAATAGAATTAAAACTAGAGATATACATGCTGATCTTAGGCATTTTTATCCCTCAGCGAACAAAGTTCGAAGAGGGTTATTGTTATCACACTTTCGTTTCCGGAGCAGAACTCGCACACTAATGCACCTACCCGAACAAAATTGTGTACAGTAATACTCTATACGGCCTGGTGGTGCCTTTTGATAGTCCCATTGACATATGTTGGCTATATTTTACAAAATTTGAGAAAAAATAGATTTTTTTTTGTTTCCGGAGCAGAACTTTGACACTACTGCACCTATTGTCGATCTATTAAATAATACAGAATTATTGAGATAAGGGAAAAATATAAAAAATTCTTACTTTTTAAAAGCTCCATCCTAAAGACAATATTTATCCTACATAAATGAAATTTTGCATTTTTTTTATTATGTAAGATTCGCTGAGGGCTTTGCTGCAACGCAGCCAAAGTTTGTGTTTAACTGTTCAAGTCAAAATTCCTAGTAGGGTACATGTATACCTATTGTTTTCTGAAGTGTCACAGTCATATTTTAAAATCAAATTATTGTTATTGTATTGAGATTCACATGAAATACCTAATAAATTTTATGTCTGGCTATTCGATATATAGTTGTTATAATAAGCAAAAATATTATCTACATATTTTCCATGGCAATTTAAATCTTAATGACATAAAAAGAAAAATGTGTGACCTGTTATTTGTTTAATTTATCTTTTTTATTAAGTTTCTCTATTCAAATATTGTGTTTCAGGGTTCCTTGTTATCATTCTGCAATTATCCATTCGTCTTTGATGCACAAGTTAAAACGATGCTCCTACAGACTGACGCCCTTCTGCAAATGCAGGTAGGTGTTGAGAAGTTTTTTATAGGGTAGTGTACAATGATATATAGGATGCTATACTGTGAGACTTCAATTAATTTTGCCACCATTAATGAAGCTAGTCCTGGTGTGACAGCGTGTAAAATAATATCTCGCCTTTCAGCAGTAAGCTGTCCTACTGTTGTTAACTTGTCATCATTGCTCTCACTGAGAGCCTGTCTGTACATTTTCAATTATTAATATCAACTTATAAAACATTGCCTGCTTAAAATTTATAGTATGGATTATTTGTGAGTACTGAATCATGAACAGTAAGTTATGATTGCCTCCAATATCATTGAATGAAAAATCATTCAAATGATTAAAAGAAGTTTGTCATGGTGCGCTGCTTATGGGACTCTTAATTTCTTGTATTCCAAGTGAATCCTTTCTAAAAAGAAATTTACTCGCACAGAGAAATATGACAATAATGCTGCGATTATGCTGACGAAATTGTTATGGTTAGATTTTTGGTATTTCTGAATAGAAATTTAGTTAGAACGATTCTCATTCATACTCAGGGGCAAATTTACTGCATATTCAAACTCACCAGTCTTCGATTGCTCTTTGTACATATTTAGCATGTTTATTAGTGCAAGTAGTATTACATTTGTTTTTTTACTGCATATTAAGTATATCCATGCAGTACTGTTATTGCAGTATGCAAGTTGAGAGAAAGTGTTTATTTAAAAGTGTTTACTACTCCATGTGCAATTATTTAGGTAAAGTTGTAATGAGAACATTGACGAACACTTCATTTTTTATGCTAGATGGCTGTGGAAGAAGTGAACCGACGAAATATCAGCAGTCTTTTCCTGCCGATAGACCCAGTGAATCCTTGCCTAATTTTGTACGTTCGACGGAACAACATTGTGAATGATACAATACTACAACTTACCAAACAGGGTCTCTATGACTTCAAGAAACCTCTGAAAGTATGACGTATTTTCTTATGGCTTTATTGATATGAAATAGTGAGCCAATGTTGTGTTGTATTCTGAACTTTTGCTTTTGTTAATAATTCATTAGGTTATATTTCTGGACGAGGAAGCTGTAGATGAGGGAGGTGTTAAGAAGGTTAGTATCAGAATCATTTTAACAAGCAGTGCAGGAAATATTATTTTTTAATTTTGCTCTTTTGTAGGTGTACTCAACAGTGTTTCAATTACTTTCATTGTTATTTCAGGAATTTTTCATGCTCTTGCTTAGAGAAATCCTGGATCCAAAGTATGGCATGTTTCAGTATTACCCAGACTCTAGACTGTTGTGGTTCAGTGAAGAGGTTCGTTCATTTTCTTATTGAGGTCTTGGTTCTTCGTTTATCCTTTTATCTCGTCTCGTACTGGTTATTTTGATAATCCCCGCGAGTGGACAGATTGGCCAGGAATCAAAAGTGGCATTAGCCACGAGTGAATTCTGAAGCCAATCTGTTGCTTATGTTCAATGCATTTTCGTGTAGTATAAGAAAGTAATGAATATTAATCATTGCTATCAACCAATCAAAACATTGCATGACGTTACTAAAGTGCAAAGCAACGTCATCACCTAATACTTCTCAGTCTATAGCTCCTATGATGTTGCCCTTAACAAAACAGATACACAATAGCTTGTATAGTGGATTGAACAGACAACTGACTTCCCATCACATATTTTGGCTCTAGAATCGTTAATTCTGGTCCAATTAAAAAAATTCAAGGAGTTCAAAGCTTTATCTCTGTAATGGTACTCATGTCTTGATTCTGACTAGTGTTTTGAAATGGTGGCACTAGTTCAAACTGCGTAGCCATTTACTGCAAATAGTGATTTATTATTTTTTGTCATTGGCCTGCCATACGTAGAAGGTTGTGGTATACATTTCCCATCCTTGTAAGGTAAACCATGTTGTATCACTCACCAGTGCAATTTAGCATAAGGTACGCTGTTGTACAAATCCTCATGTACAACAGTTAGTAAGCGCTGCAATTGGTAGCCAGCCGAAAAGTGGGCGTGGTCTACAGCAACGTCACGTGCATCACGCTAGAAATCATGCATTCAGCGAGTGCAGGCAATTTTCAATCTGACTTACTTGTACATTTTATTGAATAACTGATATATTTGGTAAATCCCCAGTTGCCAATGCTTTTCTTGCCTAAGAAGAGCAGTTAAACAAATTGGTAAATAGGTCTCATGTAGTATAAGTTTGTTATTTCCCTCATACTCAGGATTTTTACTAAACATTTTACATTGTGTTGAACGGTTACAGACGTTCGAGGACCAGGTGATGTTCCTGCTCATTGGGTCTCTTTGTGGTCTCGCAATCTACAATGGTCAGATAATTGATCTCAAGTTTCCCTTGGCTCTTTTTAAGAAGCTTCTGAACAAGTAAGTTGACTGAATGACTGTAATATTGTAATATTACATTTTAACGGGACGCAATAGAGTTGTGATTCATTTCCTCATTTAAATATGTTAACCTTTCTTTGTACAGACCTGTCACCTTGGACGATCTTATGGAATTGCAGCCTACTGTAGCGAAGTAAGTGGAGATTTTGATTTAGCCTGTGATAACCTTCACAATATTCTAGGTTCCAAATTTTTGTGGATAATTAGATCCAGGTTTTTTATTGTCTATTCTTTCTAACATCACATATCTGTGTTGTAGAAGTCTGAAGCAGTTATTGGAATATGACGATGATGATTTTGAAGAAACCTTCAGTCTTACATTCGAGGTAACTTTTCTTAGCTTTGTAATGGTGTGCAGACGGATTTATCAATTTCATAACATGATTATTATCTATGTTTTTTCCTGAACCAGATTTATTTATTCATTTTTTAAGTTGTAGCATATCATGATTTATTTGTCATTTTGTAATTATGCCAATTTAGGCATGAATAAAAACGATATATATACATAATATATAACATGATAAATATATAACATGATAAAACATATTGATGCATTTGTGTTGCAGATTTCTAGGGAAACATTGTATGGTGAAATGAAGAATATCCAGTTAAAAGACAATGGTGGAAATATCGCAGTGACAAAAGAAAATCGTCAAGAATATATTAACTCTTACTTGAACTATGTCTTCAATTCATCAGTGAGTGAGCAGTTCCAGGCTTTTTCTGATGGTTTTCTTAAAGTCTGCGGAGGACGTGTATTAGTAAGTGAAAAGGATTTGTCAAAATAACACTTTTAAAAATTATAATTTGACGAATATGTCATTTTGACAATGAGCATCTTGTAATAAATGCAGGCAGATGGCTCAGCCATTGATGTCGTCAACTAATATTAATGACCTGATTGTCAATGACCTGATTGTCAATGACCTGATTGTATGATTACATCATTAAACGATGGCTTGGAACGTCTTGCTGACCACTCATCATTAAGTAAGCCTTTGGCAGCTGGTCATATAAGCTGGATAAGCTTCAGACCAAGTAGCATTGAGACATTGAATATTGAACTCCCTCTGTTAATAACTAGAACTAGAAGCCTATGTTTAGTTTTGATGAAATAAAGAATTAAAGAATTGTAGCCATAACATAACATATAACATGCCTTAAATGGTCATCAAAGTTTACATCGTTGTAATCATCAAAGTTTAAGCGTTGATTTAGAATCGAAAAAATATAACCATTGAGGAGGCCTGTGACGATAATGCATTTTAGAACTGCAGTAGACAACGTCACATTTAAGTTACTAACTCATCTGCATCATGACCCGATTTCAGCAGAAATTGTTTCCTGGGTTCCAAACCTTTATTTGTAATTAAAAGCGCAATAAATTAAGTCACCTTCTTTGGAGTAAATATCATAATTTTTACTTTGCTTTACAGGAGTTGTTTCAACCGCTCGAACTGCAGGCCATGGTGGTTGGCAATGAACACTACGACTGGGATCAATTGGAGCGGGTAATGTTATTAAAGAATTTTCCTTTTGAATATATATGATAGAGTTGCAATTACCAGGTTAGCTTTGTAATAGCCTGAAATGTAAGGTAAGGTTCAATAATTATATTATAACAGCTATCAAAAAGGGTGCTGAAAATTATGCATTAATGTGATGTGACTCAGTTTTCACCATCCAATCAGGGTATTTTCCTGATATCAGTGACTTCCGTTATAATGTTTTGATATTTTAACTGGTGTTATCGATGTCTTCTCATGTGGACGATGTAGTATGTAAATAAGACAAATATGTAAAACCTCCTCGTGTGAGACTTCTAATTGATGTGCCTGACTTTGATTTTCTTGAATTTTTCCTTTTAACTGAACAGACTACGACTTACAAAGGAGAATACTACCGGAACCATAATACAATTAAAATGTTCTGGGAAGTTTTCTACGAAATGTCTCAGGAAGACAAGAAGAAATTCCTATGTAAGTATCCAGACAAATCTTGCGTGCGGCTTATCTTTGATAGGTTGCTTTCTCTGATGTGTTAATCTCCACAGACATGTAGTAATAGTTTCATATTTTCCGCTTTGCAGCATTCCTTACAGGTAGTGATCGAATTCCAATCCATGGAATGAAAGCTGTGAAGGTGGGTGGATCTTATTTGAATCATTTACAGTAAAAAAAAAATTTCAACAGCCTATTAATTTACCACAATGTTGTCATACTAAGCTTTGTATTTCATTTTGGTCATTTTGATTTGTGAAAAAAAAATAATAATAATAATTGTCAGGTTGAAATCAAACTAACTGTAGTGTGTTGTGCAATTTTTTTAGTTAGACCTTTTTTAGTCGTTTAGTCTGAATGACTAATGTCAAGATAAGGGTTTTATATTGCAGTGAAGATATCTTCTTATAGAGTCTTAATTTTCTGTAATCTTGCCTGTCATGATTTCAGTTGTATTGAAATTGTTTTGATTTAGTTGTCAAAAGAAATTTACAAGTGTTATTGAGAGGCTGTAAATGTCTGTGTATAGTTACAAATATATAATCAATTGTATGTCGATGAAAATTCACCAATGATTTCTGAACTTTCCATCCTTTACAGATATTCATCCAACCTACAACAAATCTTGAATATCTTCCTGTGGCTCATACATGTTTCAACCTGCTTGATTTGCCGAAGTACGAGAGCAAAGAAATCCTGCAGAAAAAATTGCTTCAAGCTATACAACAGACTGAAGGGTTCGGGCTCGTATGAGCTATGACAATTTTTCCCCCTGGTTATCTGTGAGATGAATATTCAAGTATGCAACATGAGTGAGTTGAATCACTATGAGCTATAACTTTTTTCCCCCTGGTTGTCTGTGAGATGAATATTCAAGTATGCAACAGGAGTGAGTTGAATCACAACTTCCGCTGGTTACTGCGTATTATTATCCTAGTGAAATTCTGTGAAGCTGGATGAGATGTATCCCACTTATGTGCAGTATTCTTGAACTCTTTAGAGAAAGGTGAAACTCATGTATTGCATGACAGGAGTTAGTCATTCTCCATTTCTTCCCCTCTTATACTACACGTGCACATATCATTTCGCAGAAAGTATTGACTGCATACTAGGAAAGTTGGTATACAAGCAAGCCGGTCTTGTCTCTACGAAGAAAAAGGGTGAATTGAGTTCAGTTACAAATTAATGTGTCAAGAAATTTTGAATAAGGTTTAAGTTTTGATCTATATAAATATATAGGACATTTTTTAAGCAAGAAATTTTCCAATTATTAAATTTTTTCACATGAGTTTAATTTACCAAAATAAATATGAAACTATACGTTTAATTAGTAAACAATATTAAGGCTCCATCAATAATTGTTTCTACCACATCTGTTATTTGGTACTGATACTGAGTTATTATTTTTTGCATTATAATTATTTCTTATCTTCAATATAAAGTAAGTGTATTCAGAAAAAACTGCATTAAGACAAAGTTGTGCTAAGAATGCCCTGTTGGTGAGATAGTAGTGCATTTTTGTGTAACTTTAAACTAATGGACAAATGCTCTTTAATTCTTTAACAAAAAATAGTGGGAAAACTTGAGAATCTAACATTAAAGGGGAACTAACACCTTCAGCACTTTACCTCTCAGATGCTAGCTTTGGTCCATAGAAACACATCCACGCTATTCATAACTTGTATATATGCCCTGGTAAAGTAATATCCTGCATTTATTAGCCCCGTGTTGTGAACTACGGAGGCCGCCATTTTCGACTATCCCGGGTGTTTTGCTATTGCCGGAAATACGTCACTGTTGTACTATGAATACCACAGACAATATAAGTTGGTCCCCTCCTCCAGTGTAGGAGACTGTGGTTCCAGTGCTTAGTGCAATCCAACTGCTTGACTATAGGTGAGCAGTGTCAACAACAGACAAAAGGTGTTAATTGCAATTGAAATAAGAGCATGTTTTACATTGTTCTGTTCTGACAAAGTGTCAAGTAAATTGCCATTGAACAATTTGAGACTATGCAATTAGTGCTTTTGAGATATTTCTTATCATTGCTTATCTTTTATGATTGTTTTCACCTATACATGTTAATATATATAGATTTATTAATTTTCATAGAACATAATAAAATGAGAGTAAAAAACAATAAAATCATTAAAAAGTATAAAATAGTAATAGCTGTGAGTAAAAAATATCAATTTTACTTAGTGCAAAGATACTCTAATAATTCATACACCTCATCAGCATTTAGTAGCCAAGGCACAACCATCTATCTATCCATCTATCTATGCACTTGTTGACAGAACAATGTCAAACAAATAAAATTCATTTATTAGGCCTACTTAAGGTGATGGTTTATAAAATTGGAGCATGCAGTTCTGCAGATGATACGTTTTTTGATAAATTTTTATATTAATTTATGACAACTTATCTTTACATGTGTAATGTAAGCAGGGTTATTTGCATCTACTTGCAGTGAGCAAATATACATGAATATGACATACAAACGGTTCATTGCAATCAGGATGTAGTGTATGTTTTTATTGAAATGGATTGCAATCTATCAATGTGAAGGACATCATGGTACATAAGTGACGTCACAAGCCATGGTGCCGTGTGCAATAATGGCGGCCCCCAGCGATGTGGCTGATGGTGCTAACTTCACTTTTAATTGGCTCCAAATCATACTAAAATTGGACTTTTAGTCACTTGCATTTACGGCATTGTGTTCTTTGTCATCTAATTGAACTTTTAAAATTAACATGCAAATCTCCTTTAGTTCCCCTTTAATGCAATACACAATATTTGATTGTAATGTAGCAACTTCTCATCAAGTTGTTTATTTTCCTGTACAAACATGTATTTGTCGGCAAGTCCTTCGACACTGCATTTATTGTTGATTTTTTGCCTGTATGCATTACATAATGTGATATGACCTACTCCTTTTACCTGTTACTGAGTTTGATGACGCAACATTTTATGTATCAGAAAGGAATACAAAAAAGAAACTTTCCCTCAAAAGTGAACAGTCAGTTATTTGTCATCACGAAGAAAATTATTTACATTAAATTTAATGTTTTTTAGGTTATTTTTTCTGGATTGAGGTAACTGTTGCCCTTCCACAGTCAACTGAAAGGGCTGTGATTTTTAGAAAATAAATGTAGCAGAAAGAAACTGCAAAAAAATTCAAGTTTAAAAGTTCTGTCCTCAAAGTAGAGAATTTGGATGAGTCTTGTTAAAAACTGTACGTAATCTGTACAAGTTGTGAATCTCATCAAATTTCTCTTGCTGCTGGTACGATTCAAGGTATAAGGAGTTTCTACGAGGTCTGTAATGATGTGAAACCAAAAGGAAACCATCTGAAATTGATTCAAAATCTTCTGCGTAAAATTGGATTTATAAACGTAACTAATTTAGAAACCACTAGAGTAGTTTCAGGGTTAATGAAAAACTTTTGAGGACACAAGTTGTGATTATCATCTAAATAAATTTAATGTCATTCCCACTCATGACCAAGTGGTCATCTTTCATCTGTTTCATATCCTTAATCTCCCTCTGGATAACCTCCTTTTCGGCTGCCTCTAGCAGGAAATTGTCTTCTTGTGGATAGCATTCTTGATCAGCTCCTAATATCATTCCAAAGTCACAATTGTAAAGATGGTTTGTTGTTCATATAATAAAACACGAGACTCTCAGGGCTGCCATGATGATACTGATTTAATCAATCAACACAAGGTGGCGTCATGAATACTACAGCGACATCTATGATCAATCACAACATCTCTCTTCCTTTACAATGGCTCATACAATACACTAGAAACATTTTTTTTTTTTTTTTTTTTTTTTTTAATTTTTGTATTGAATTTAACTACAAACATTTATTTATTTTATTAGTTTTTTTTTTCTATTTTATATATATATTATTATACCTTTACTACTGGTAGTGACCTTAAATGGTATCCAATATAAGAGGACTACAAAATTAAATTTACAATAAGTAAATATCAATCACATAATCACAAGGTATTCACTACAATAATACTTCAATATCAATTAGGTAAAGTCCACAAATGTCAATTATTTCATGTTCACAGCGACAGTTCATAAATTCAGTTTGTCTGGCATGCGAATATTCCTTCCAGACCGGGATCGGAGTACTCTTGGTGAAGTCTGCACAGGTTTCACGGGAACTGGATTCGTCATCCGAGGTTGTTGATGGACACTAGGGGGCCGTTCTACAAGCCTGTGGGGGACTAATTGTCTGGGTTCAGCACACTGTTCAGATGGTTTACTTGGGGATGGATGGACAGGGGTCACAATACGGGGCGCAGTGGCTTGACGTGGGCTTGTAGGGGGCACAATGACAGCTTGTGTGGGTCGAATCGTCGTCCTGAGGAAAACTTGTTCTCTGATGTGCTGCCTATTCCGCCTCAAGGTGGAACCATTAGAATCCTGGATAACGTAGGAACGGGGATCACTGGGCACACTTGATATGACTTTTGCTTTTTGCCATAATCCCTTAGATTGTTGTTGAAAATACACCAATTGACCAGGGTACAAGGGTGCGTAGTCCTGTGGACGTGCTGCTCGATCAAAGCTAGTTTTCTGCGCTGTTTGTCGTTCTTCTAACAGCTCTCGAACTTGCTCCTTGTTACGATTTCCATCTTGTATATTACTTAGTAAAGTCGATCGTAGCTTCCTTCCCATGATTATTTCTGCTGGGCAAGGTGCATTGCTTGCAAGTGGGACAGTTCTCCAATGCAGCAATGCTAAGTATGGGTCTGTTCCAGAGTCTATCGCTTTCTTAAGAAAATTCTTAATAGTCTGTACATTCCGTTCAGCGAACCCATTTCCCTGTGGTCTTCTTGGGGATGTTGTTACATGGTCAATAACATATTCACACATAAACTTCTTAAAGGCGTCACTGGCAAAATGGGGCCCATTGTCTGTGATTATCTTCTGAGGGATTCCGTACTCTGAGAAGATGCTCTTCATCACCTCCACCACTGTGCTACTGGGACTTGGAGTAGGTAGCTTCCTCACCACTGGGAATTTCGAATAATAATCGACTGCGAGCAGCCACGTATCTGTGCCGATATAGAATAGGTCTGCTCCAATGTTTGCCATGCTCGACTGGGAATTTCAAAGTTTTTGAGTGGTTCGGGCGCTTGGGAGTTCTTGAATTTCTGGCATATTTCACAAGTATTGACCAATCGCTCTATGTCCTTGTACATGGTCAACCAGAATACAGAGTCTTTGGCCAGAAGCTTTGTCTTCTCAATTCCCATGTGAGCTGTATGTAGCTGTTTCAGTATGGTGTCTTGCATTGAGTTCGGAATAACTATCTGTGAGCCCTTTAGGATAATGCCATCTTCGATGGATAACTGGTCCCTGATGGACCAATATTCACGGATATCAACAGGGATGTCCTTGATGGTCTCCGGCCATCCAATAGTGATGACTTCCTTCAGAGCGTTCAATGGTGGATCTTGTGATGTATTGTTCTTCAATTGTTGAATCTTTTCACTTGAAAATCGCACAAAGTCCACTCTCATGTCCAGATTTATGGTCTCAGCATTTTTTTTACTCGGCATCCTTGACAACATGTCAGCTAATAAATTCTGGGATCCTGGCACGTACTGTATGCTGAAGTTATAACCTTGCAGTTGAATGACCATCCTCTGTAGGCGCGGTGGTGTGGCTGTTAATGATTTATCCAAAATCATTACTAATGGTTTATGATCGGTAATGACTTCAAAATACCGGCCAAACAGATATGAATTGAATCTCTTTGTAGCAAAGACTATTGCCAAAAGTTCTCTTTCTATGCATGAGTATCTCTGCTCTGTGGTTGTTAGACTTTTGCTGGCAAATGCGACGGGTCTTAGTTGCCCTTCCTCGTCAGGCTGAAGTAACGCTACGCCTAATCCTTTGAGACTGGCATCACACTGGACGGTCACTTTCCTTTGCGTATCGTAATATCGCAGGCATGATTGCTGGGTGACCTCCTTCTTTAGGTTCTCAAAGGCCATCTGGTGATGTTCTTCCCAAATAAATTGATTGTCTTGCTTGAGTAATTCTCTAAGGATTGCTGATTTGTGACTAAAATTTCTTATAAACTTTGAAAGATAGGTTATAAAGCCTAAAAAGTTTTTCAGTTCTGCTTTGCTTTGTGGGGCTGACATTTCCAGCAAATCTTGTATTTTCCTTGGATCAGGTTTCATACCTTGCGATGTATATAAGTTTCCGAAGAAGGAGATGCTCTCTTTCTTGATTTCGCATTTTTCCGAGTTGATTTGAAGACCATGTTCTTTGGCTACTTGCATGAATTTCTTGAGATTGACATCATGCTCTTGTTCGTCCACACCGAAAACCACAATGTCATCAGCTATGCCAACGGTACCAGGACACTTCTCGAGCAGCCGGTCCATCTCCATCTGAAATATGTCCTGGCTAACCTTCAGCCCAAAAGGTAAGCGTTTGAAACAATACCTTCCGAAGGGGCTTTGGAATGTTGTTAATTTCTGGCTTTCTTCCCCAAGTCGGACTGCCCAGTACCCAGCTTTCGCATCTAATTTCGAAAAAACTTTAGCCTTCGCGAACTTGTGATTAACTTCTTCAACTGTCTGATTTCGGTAGACAGGTCGGACCAACGCTTCATTTAGTGCTCTTGGGTCGAGGCATATTCTTAAGGATCCATTACTTTTTGTGACATATGTCAAAGAACTGACCCACTCAGTGGGCTCCTCGATGCGCCTGATCACATCTTGTTCGACCATCCTGTCCAGCTCTGTCTTGATTTTATCTTTGAGGGCAATTGGCACTCTTCTCGGTGCATCTATGCGAGGTGTGATATTGGGGTTTGTTTTCAACTGATGTACATTCGGAAAACATCCGATCTTATCGAACTGGTCAGGGTATTCTTTCATGAGGTCCTCCACATTTCTAATGGTGCCTTCCTTCACTACTGAACAGTGTAACGTGACAACTTTCATACTCTCACATGCTGGCAGTCCCAACACAGCGGGACCGGGGACATCTACTACAAAAAAGTCTATCTTCTGCCAGGGTGAGTTTTCAAAACGGCACATAATGCCAATGGTCCCAGCGCACTTAATCTTAGTGTTGTTATATGCTGTAAGTACATGATCTGTGGGTTTTACTGCAGATTGCAACGGTTCACCCCTCTGATTGACTCTCTGTGGAAACATTTGGCGGAATGTGCGATATGGCATTGTATTTCCCTGCGCACCAGTATCCACCTTCAGGCGTAAATTGTGCTGGCTTTTAAGATGTTCTAACTGCACCTTCAACGTTACATATGCTTCATCCCTGTTGAGTGATGAGATCCGAATGTTGTTAAAGGTGAGCTCCTCAAACTGTTCCTCCAACCCATTTTCATCATAGTAGCTATTGTACTCATACTCTTCCATGCCATTGTCTTGAATCACATTAATGTTTCTTCCTCTGCCCCTGCCTCTACCTCTTCTGACTGGTCTTCTTTGTCCTGGGGCCACACGCTGTTGTGGCTCACTGGACAAACAGAGAGCTGCCCAATGTCCAGTGCGACCACATGCATAACACACAGCCAGTCGAGCGGGGCAGTGTTCCTTTCCAAAACTGTGATTCATACCACAATTTTTGCATTTTGATCTTGTGGGCCTTTCCCTATTGTTACCATGGGATGCTTGATTTCCCTTTGAATAATGTGGTGGTCTACTATCGATTGCTGCGACTTGTTCGGTCTTCTCAGGTTGTGTAATGTTTTTTTGGCGTAGAAGTGCCAACTGCTTCCGGTGTTCTAGTGCTGCTTCATAGGTGCGTCCTAAAACAATGGCATCTTTCAACTTATAATTCTTGTCCTGTTCCAATAGCTCTTTCTGATATTCCATAATTGTTGTGCTTGCTATTATTAGCTCTACAAGTCTGTCATTCAGCTCATCTGCTGTAAATTCACATTTATTAGCCATCAGTCGACATCTACTCACAAAACTGTCTATGCACTCCTCGTTGGTCTGTCTATATTCCATCAACTTTAGCCTACAAACTCGGAAGCTTTCAGGGGGCTCAATTTGTTCTGTCATAATGTCAAAAATCTTGCTGGCATCTTTCTTCTGTGCGGCCGTCAAGGTACTCACGAAACTGTTATATTGCATCAGGCCCTTGTCTCCAACTCCTAGAAGGAGATTTGCAACCTTCTGTTCAGGACTGCAATCTTTTATAACAAAATACAGTTCCATTTTTTGTCTGAATAAACGAAATGTCTCTGGCACATTGTCTGATGTCCAGTCCATTGTAGGGACCTTGCCTGCCATGGCTGTTACGATATAAACACTCACGCTGACTGTCACGTGCACTGCTGGGCGATATTGTGATGATTTGACTTTGTCTACTGTAGATTGTTGCTGCTGTTTCTGTCACCTGCCGTGGCTGTTGTTGTTCTTGTCGTGCTTTTCTTCATGTCGTGCTTATCTTTATGCCCTTCTCTTCATTTTCAATTTCTGCAACACTCTTCCTTCCATTAGCTGCCACCATGTAAAGATGGTTTGTTGTTCATATAATAAAACACGAGACTCTCAGGGCTGCCATGATGATACTGATTTAATCAATCAACACAAGGTGGCGTTCATGAATACTACAGCGACATCTATGATCAATCACAACAACAATGCTCTGCCTTTTTCACGCAGTCTAGCAGCATAACTAGCTATTGGTTCACCCGGCTGTCGCCTCTCTTTGCTGTATATATATCGGGCATGCTGCATGTTTTTGTGGCAGCTGCACTTCCATGCTGCACAATTATTCCTCTAAGCTCCGAGGAATACATGACGACAGAAATTTCCACTACCAGAGCAGATACTGCCAATATTTCGAGCTTAACCACTTCTGACGCCATGTAATAGATGGACTAACTTTATTTTGATGTTTAAGTCTGCACCACTTCCGCGACGGCATCCTCTACCCTGTCTTTGTCCACGATGCTGTCCTCGTTCCTTTCACATAATCGTGATCGTGCGAAATGTCCAAGTTGTCCACAGGTACCACAGTATCGATCATTTGCTGGGCATTCCCCATCTCCATGTCTCCTCATAATGTATGGAATGAATGGCTGCATCCTCTCCCTCGTGCTGAGCCATGTGTTCCTTTCCTTTTTTCGATGCCTGAGCCACGACTATTTTCTGATGAAATGTACTGAAGCATCTTGAGCACCACTGTTGACTTGAGCCTGCATTAGTGCACAATTCTGGCAAACTCTTATTAAGTTATCAAGAGTCAATTCCCGATCCTCTAAATCTAGTAATCACATTCGAATATGGGAATCATTGACACCATTGGTGATCTTGTCAATCAAAATACTATCCTCAGCATTTCCATGATCACATTCCTTTACCTTAGTTTTGAGATCAGCAATAAAGTCCATGATCGTTTCTCCATCCCGTTGCTTGCGATCTATGAATTCATAATGATTATTGGTATGCAGACGTGTGTTAATGGTGAAAATGTACAATTCATAGTTGATACCGGTGTCATGTGCAATATTGTAACTGCTGGGTGTAATAGTTTGGCCCTTGACGTTTTAATATGTAGACACGTAACAACGCATCTTCCCAGTTGCCATCTTTATTACAGAACCTCGTTTTACACACAGCCCCTTAGCACATTCACTCAATGCCGCTTATATCATTACACTGGGTACTGGGTTCGATTCCCGGTTGAGCCTAAGTTGGATGGCTGTTTCATCCTTAGTCTCATTGCCATGGTCTCTGCCTGTCCTAATTAGCCCAACTGGTGCAGAAATACAGGACATAAAGCCCTAATCACACATGTGCAATATTGTAACAACGGCAATTGGGTTTAACGTAAATCACAAGCAAATTTCAAACAGCCAGGTCATGCTTAAAGAGTTCAGAGGGAAAACGGTTGACGCATATTGTAAATTTGTTCTGAAGTGTATGTACAAGAGTTTCGAGAAAGATGTGGAATTTCAAGTTCTTGATGCGCCAATAAGATGAACAACAAAGCGATCGAATGTCAGAACTTTAATCCAAAACAACACACTGCCATGGACAGGAACCGGAAAACAACTCTGCGTAAAACATGTCACTATACAACTAACCATAGGCATTGTAACGCCGTGGCGTTATCACTTCCTCTTAACTTTGTGAAAACTCGTAACTTTGTAAACAACTATATATAGCACCTAAATGTTTATGTAAACCCAGTTTTTTTTTTTTTTTTACAGAAAAGACTAGCTGAATCTTCCTAGATATATATTTAAAATCTAAGTAAAGTTAATAATTGGAACTGGATTACACCTACATAATCGACTACGGTGAAACGGTTTATATGACAAAATACACTTATAGTTGGTTACGTTAGCATATATGAGTGCATATACATACACATATGATACATATATAGACATATATAACTCAATGGACACATGGGTTATGGAACTAGTATATGTGCCGTAAGGAATATAGGATACACTAATACATACAGAATCAGACAGAGTATATAGTTAGGTCTTTGTATGTGGTATAGGATCTGCAACACTGAAATCGTCAATCCATCACATAGTCATCAAAATGCCTAGGTGGGCGTCGGAGACGTGCTGGTCGGTGATGGCCAGTATCAGGTACGTTTGAGGCATTAGGTTGGGCGCTGAGGTGTTGGGGCACCACTACAGGCACGTCAGCTTGTGTTGCCGGGACGGCTGGGGTGGCATTCAGGTCTGTGCCCGCTGGATTGTGGAGAACCAATGGGATGGTAGGGGGGATTGGGGCTACATCTGTGTCCTGCGCAGGTATTAGGGGGAGATCGACACCAGCGTCGTGGTCATCATCTGTTTCGCTATGGGGTCGGTAGTCATGGCTGAAGGGCTTAACTTGATGCAGTTGGGATCGCTTGGTCTGGTAGGAAGTGTTCCTAAGTTGGTGACCCACAAACTTCCTGATATTACACCAGTCGGGGGGGGGGGGGGGGGGGTCCACAGATGTAACTAGATACCTGTCGCGTTGGTGCATTTTAGCGTATTCCTGGTGTAGGTACACTATGTCGCCTGGCTGGACTGCTTGGTCTGTGGCTCTAGGTCGACCATGGGCCTTAGATAATTCACTAGGACCATGATTAGATGTACGTCGGTCATGTTGTGATGCAATGATCATTTTATCATGAAGTGGTAATTGATCGTTGGTGAATTGGTCTCTGTTGAGCCACATTTCACTGGAGGACATGCCACTGGTGCAAATTCTGGAGTTAAGTTGTGCAGTAGCGATTGCGAGTGTGGTTGCTGAGATTTTGTCATTACGTGAGAGTAGCCTGCGTAATTCTGCTTCGAGCTCTTGCACGGCACGTTCGGCAACAGGATTTTTATTTATGTTCTTCAACCGGCCTATCTCAATCAATATGTTGTGAGACAACTTCTGGTCTCTTGCAAGCGATTGAAATGTGGGAGCTCCATCAGCACGGATGACCGCTGATCGGCCATGGACCGGGGTCAAGCTAACACAAAACTGGAGTAGGGTGTCTCTAAGGGTGTCTCGTTTCTCATCTGTGATGATGGAGGTTACAGTGTAGGATGTCACGGTTTCTCGAACGAGTAGAACTAATTGGCCATTTTGTTTGAGGATATCTGCGGCAAATGAAATCCCAACTGTTTCAGGGGGGTCCGACGTGGATTGTTTCACAGCGACGGGAGGGGGTCGGGCTAAAGTTGCACACTGGTGACAGCCATCGGTGGCTTCATGGATAGCTGCTGTAAGGTCGAGAGCATAAAAGTGACATTGTACTACTGATTTGAGTTGGTGTCGGGATGGATGGGACAATTTGGTGGAGTGATGTTATGAGACCGTGGAGGACTTGGCGGGGAATTATAATACACTCCCTTGTGACTTTGAGGGGGTCATTGTGTTTCACGACAAGGAGACCATCGTGGGCGATAGTGGCGACTTGCAGGTATCGCTTTACATCTTTGATATCAGTAGCCTTGCGTGAAGGCCTTGTGCCTTGCTTGAGATGGGCACATGTACGTCGTAAGTCGCGGCATTCAGACTGTATGGACAGCCATGTTGAACGGGTGGTGAATGGTGCTTTCGCGACCCCTGATAAGACATCCTCTGGGGAAATGCGGAGGACTGTCGCATTTGAGGTCATCTTGATGAAGGAACAGATTTGGCACTGGGGGGCCTGACAGAAAGGGGCATTGCGACTGGCGAAATCAGAGGGGAGATTTGATGTGCCAGCAAGATGGCAGATGGCAACATGGTATCGGGCAACCGTGGACAAGAATGTGGTTATGCGAGGACTGGCAGAGAACTCTCCTCGGAGTAGGCGGTCATATGCTTGGGCACAAGGTTTGCTGTCTGTCAGTATTTGAACAGGGTGGTCGGACTGCACGATGTATGGGCTAAAGTGTTTAGTGGCCGACGCAATGGCTAATGCCTCTACTTCGCACTGCAGCCATTTTTCTTGGTTGGGCCGTAGTTTAGCACTGAAGAATCCAGACTGACAGACTTTTGAGTTGCGCACGACGTACATGGTGGCGCCTATGCCTGGGTCACAGACGGCACCATCTGTGATTATCCAGAGTTGATCAGATGCACGGGGGAGGGTGATGGTCTGATGGGACTGGAGAGACACTTGGGCATTCTTGAAATGGGCAATGTTTTCGTCAGACCATGTGATGCGATCGGAGGATTGGGCACCGGCAACCAAGGAATCGAGCGGAGAGAGCACACGAGCACCACCAGGAATTACCTTTTATAGTGCCTTAAAGGCACCTATGAAGGACCGTAGGCCTTTGACAGTGTTCGGGGGGTCGCATGTAGATAACGTGGCGACCCAGTGTGGGCTTGCGCTAAGTGTGCCTTGTTGCCATATCCAGCCCAGCACAGATGTGGACTTTGGGCAAACCACAGTTTTGGCGGGTGAGAGTTTAAGGCCTGCTTTCTGGATGCAAGTGAGTAATTTTGTCCAATTTATGAGTAATTGTTCGGGTGTATCAGCGCCACAATAGAGATCGTCAGCTAATTTAGCAACGATGCCTTCTTGGAGGAGATCACCGAGGACTTGGCACATGAGCTCCTCAAGTGCCGTTTCAGAACCTGGCATGCCCATGGCACATCTTGCGTATGTGCGTATGCCTCGGTATGGAGTGACAACACCACAAAACTTGAGGGATGCCTTGGACAAGGGAATCTGATAGAAGGCGCTTGTGAGGTCAGTAGCTACTATATACGACCACTGTGAAATCTGACGAAGTGTGGACTCTACGTCGGGCATCAGGGATGGTTGGGGTTTGCTATACTGGCTCACTTCGCCGAATGCAGTGACTAGGCGCGTTCCACCATTAGGTTTGTTAATTAGGAAGGAGGGGTTGACGTATTCCATGGTAATGTCAGCAGATTCTGGTTTGATGAGTATCGCAGCTTGTTCAAGCTCGTCGAACTTAGTCTGGAGTTCGTTCAGTCTGGACGTGTTGTATTGGGGAAGTCGACCTTTTCTTTGTGGGGGAAGGACTGGGCCCATGTTTACAACAGCTTGGTAAGGGCCGTAGGCACCGTTGTAACAGCCTACATTGGAATCGAACACATCTGAGAATTGGTCAAGCATAGATCCGAAACTTTGCCTCGTAGAGGGGTGGAGGATGTTGGCGGGATCAATGGAGACTAGGGATACCCTGGATGCGTTGGCGGTACGAGCGGTTGATGGGGGATGGTCCCGGGGTTGGGTTGGGGAAGGGGGGCTATACACAGGGAGAATTTGGCAGAAGTGGTCATGACGATGCAGGATCCTTGGGTAATTGCCATTGTTGGGTATGCGGATGCTGCGGGAGACACTTGACACAACGGAGGGGCGAGGCCAAGTGTGGGACGGATGGGCGTCACGATTACTGGGGCTGTCAATACGGGGTTCGAGGGCGAACATTTCATCTCTATTACAGTAGTCTGGCGGTACAGGGATCTCGACATAGTCGCCTGGCCATATTGTGCGAGTGTCTGGGGCTCGTAATACACATGCACGGCGAGCAGTGGGACTTGTGTTGGTGGTGGAGCCATACGGATATGTGGAGCTTCCGATGTGAACTTCTCTTGTCGATGGGCGGGCATACACATCATTGCACTCCATGAATGGGGTGCCTGCCAGTAGTGGGACATCTAGATGTTGGACCACCAGAGCATGAAACATAAGGTTGTGATGGTCACGGGTGACCGTAAACTTTGTTTTGCCAACAACGTTCAACTTGGACACTCCGTCTGCCTGACCGGCAGATTGGCTACTGGAAGTGAGTTTGACACCTAACCAATCAGCGGCTGCTTTGCTGATAAGGTTGGCCGTGGCACCACTGTCGATGACGATACGTGGTGTTTTGTGTTCAAAGTAGGTGTCAAGATATGGGGACTGGCGCACAAGGACACGACGAATGGATGTGTCTTCGTGGGTGGGGAATGTGAATGTCGTTGTTATGTCATCGTCTTGTTCGAAGTCTTCACTGTTCGTATCATCTAGCACCTCAGCGATGAGGCGTGCTCGAGTCATGAATCGTCGATTTTGAACGGGTAGGTATGTGCACTCGCTCAGGAAATGATTGTCTGGGCGGTTGGTGCTTTTGCATAAGGGGCATGACTTCGGCTTACGCTGGGGCATAGGACGGCTGGGTCTGCGATATGGGGTCTGTTTACCTTTTGTTGATTCAGATCTCATTCCTCTGACTTCCCCTGTGGTCTGAATTTCTTCGATTAGGGACTGTAGCGCCTGTGAAATTTCTGGTTTGATCGACGCCAATGTCCTGGAACGTAGCTCCGTCCCATACTTTTGTTTCACAACCTTTGGGAGATCTCGATGGATTAGGCTCAGCCACATAAACACTGGTATTTTCCACAGTGGGGGAGAGTTCTTCGTCTGTGGTAGGTCTCTCATCACAATGTGTAATGCCACCATCTTTTAATAACAAATTGTCTTCGAAGAATGCAGCTAACCTTTGGTATAAATCTTCGTAACATTCTCCATCTTCTAGTTTAATATCAATTAAGTCTAGGAAGTGAGCCCCTGATGATTGGAAACCATAGTGTGTTCGTATGGCCTGCCAAATGATGTCCAGTGATGTCGCTTTCTTAGTGATGGTGTTGCGGGCGATGACTGGGCAGTAATTCGCTATCTGTCCCAGAAAAAGATCCAGAAACTTACATTTTTGCTCAGCGGTTAGTCTTTTTGCTTCTGGTACTGCTTCACCATCTGATTGGCGTCCTCTGTTGTCTTTTTCCATGTAAATCCAGGGGCCATGAATGGTGCAAAGTGGGAGTCGAGAGCTAGGCAATAGAGTAAGTTTTGTTTCCATGCCTCAAAGCTGGTAACAGTCTCTTGCTTTGTAAGAGCCCATTGTTTGGGAGCCCGGTTGCTTGTTGCCATTGTGAGCACGTGGTTGTTTTGGCTGGTCCCGAGCTGTACGATGCCGGCGGGCGACGCTACTTCTTGCGCCTCGCTTTGTTTATGGAAAGTTCTCCTTGTTGTAGACGTGGATATTGTTTCTCCGCTGCCACCACGCCAATAAGATGAACAACAAAGCGATCGAATGTCAGAACTTTAATCCAAAACAACACACTGCCATGGACAGGAACCGGAAAACAACTCTGCGTAAAACATGTCACTATACAACTAACCATAGGCGTTGTAACGCCGTGGCGATGAGGATTGAGAATTAGCATTGTTGGGAAAACATGATTGTGTAAAATTTGATTTGATTAAACAATTCAGTTAAATCCCGACATTGAACCAATTGTATGCCAGTACCAGCAGCCATCATTGACCAGAGCCAGGGCAACAAAATTAGTTTTTAAGATTAGTCAACAGTCCTTCAACACTTTATGAGAGTGTGTTAGTGATTTTATTAATTATCGAGACAACAACCCTTGGGACTTTCATGGGACTGTTTACTTTTGTCATGGAGAAGAACATAGGGGCACCCTGTACTCCTTTGTTTTCAAACTCACTTGACAATCTTGAAGAACCGGAAAATTAATTTGGGGATGAGGAGGGACCATACATCTGTTGGCAGCTTTTTAAACATGTTGAATGCCGTCAGGAATCTCACCTCGTCAGGAATCTCACCTCGTTGATGCCCTCGAAGGTCCTGGGCCTCCACACCATAGGCGTACAAATATTTTTGTACCTAAGGAACTTGGAATTTTTAAAATTGAAGGAGCAGTTTAACAAAATGTATCACGAAGCGAGGACGCGAATGACGTTCATTTCTGGGGCAGCCAACTCGCATCCCCCCCCCCCCCCCCCGTGTAGTTTGCCAATAAAGATGTGTATGCTTATTATTGTTATTTTAAATTGTAGCTTGATTTTTATTAAAAAGCATTACAATGTGTTTTTGTGTTAGGTACAGATATAAATATAGATATATTTATATTATTAATAAAAAGATGTCTATAGACAGCTATCTATATATATAGGCATTTACCCTTTAACTTAAAAATATTATGACATAAATAATATTTACAATATATGTAATAATATAGATCAATTCAATTGGCCAAATGTAAAGAAGTCCTTCACAAAGGTTAATTGTCATATTAGTCAATTGCAATTGCCTCCGTACATACCTGGATTACAGGTTTAATGTCACAATTAAAAAGAAGCCACTTTCAACAATTAAATGCTTATTTATTTGATTGAGAAACTGTGAACCCAGCAAAACTCTGGATGGAGTAGATAAGATTGAAAGGTGTAAGGCCAATTGTTTTTTTTCATAATTGAGTCTTGTTTTTTTTTGTCAGTGTGTCAAGGGGCAAATTCCAAGAATTTTTATTTGACTGGGAAATCTACGTAGAGCACGGCCGGTCGAGCCTAAGTTGGATGTCTGTTTCCTCCTTCGTCTCATTGCCATGGTCTCTGCCTGTCCCAACTGGTGCAGAAATACAGGACGTAAAGCCCTAATCACACACACACACGTAGAGCATGGAACTGCCACTGCGCAAGTGGGCGTGGCCTAAATGTACTTCACGGAAAACTGCCAGTCGAATACTACCAACGTGTAGAGACTTTTATTAACCAATACAACAGGTGGCGCATAGTGAAATGCAACAAAATTACAGCTACACAATCAAACAGAATTAACACAACTATAAAGAAAAAAGAGAAATGTAAACATATGTCTTTTAGAGTTCATTCATTAGAGTTCATTCATTCATCAGAAAACCAGGCTTCTTGACAGCTCGTCCAGATCTTGTCATCTTGGGAGTTTCCATAGGCTTCGGACTCATGATATGGGAATCAACACACACGGGGGACTTAGGCGAAGACATTGGTGTGTTGTAATTGTCAATCGGGTTGCAGGAGATGGAGTAACTGGACTGGTGCCAGATCGTGTAACCTGAGATGGATCAGGTTCAGGGGGGTCTCGTTCCTCATCAGGTACTTTGCATAGCAACCTCCTATTGCGTTTCAGGACATAGCCTTTGTCAGTGGTCACATCATACGATCGTCCCGAAATTCGATTGGAGACCACACCTTTTTCCCACAAGGATTTTCCCGACTGGGTAGGCTGCAGATGTACGGTGTCTCCGATTTGCAATGATGTAAGGTTTTGACGATTGCGAGTGCGTTGTGCAGCCTTGTTCTTCTTCTTGTCAAGATAAGATTTCCCATTAGGCAGTTTTTGTGGTAGCAGAGCACTACCTGAAATTGGGACCAGAGTTCTTGTCCGTCGGCCTAGTAGTCGTTGACTTGGACTAGTGTTGACACCTTCAGTAGGGGTGTTTCGCAAATTTAGCAATCCTAAGTAGGGATCATCACCAGCATCAGCACATTTGATCATTATGTGTTTGACCACTTTCGCAGCAGCTTCCGCAGCTCCGTTGGATTGTGAATTTCCAGGGCTGGAAGTAATATGCCTGAAATGCCAATCTCTGGCAAACTTTCGAAATGCCGAAGAAGCATATTGGGGACCATTGTCACTGTAGACAACTTCAGGAATCCCGTAACGGGCAAAGTGATGCTTGAGCTTGTAAATCACGTCATCAGATGTCGAGGTCTTCATATGATCCACTTCGATGAAGTTGCTGTAGAGATCCACAAGGACAAGCTTTTCACGTCCTCTAACATGAAACGGGTCGGTAGCCACAGTACTGAAGGGTAAATTGGGTACTTCCTTCATGATGAGTGGTTCCGGTGGATTCTTAGCAGCATGCCTGTTGCAGACAGCACAGCGCTCAACAAATTGTCTAATGTAGTTTGACATCCCAGGCCAGAACATGGACTCACGTGCGTGACGAAGGCAAGAGTTTATTCCCATGTGGCCAGCATGCACTGATATTTTCACATCGTGTTGAAGCAATTTGGGGATCACTACCCTTTCTCCTCTCAGGATCACACCATCATGAACTGACAGTTCATCACGATGGTCAAAGTAATTCCGAATGCAAAGATCAACTTCGACCTTGTGGGTTGGCCATCCATTCATAATGACATCCTTGAGAGTCATGAGGGAGTCATCAGCTTTAGTTGCAATCTTGATTTGCCAAAGGCTACCCATCGGTATTGGCACAGTGTACACAGTGTGCACAACTTCCTTGGCAGGGCAGACCGGTAAGGGACTTCGCAACAGAGCATCAGCCACAGGAATGTCTTTCCCCAAACGGTAAATTAGATCGAATTTGTACTCCATCATACGCAGCAACAGGTTTTGAAGATGCTTTGGAGCTTTGCTCAACGGTTTTCCCACAATGGCAACCAAAGGTTTGTGATCAGTAATCACCATCACATCACGGCCACAAGTGTAATTGTGGAACTTTGATAGTCCAAACCAGACGGCAAGCATTTCCTTCTCAATTTGCGCATATCTCATCTCCGCAGGAGTCATAGTACGACTTGCATACGCAATGGGCTTACCATCTTGGTAGAGTGCAGCACCAAGACCATACACACTTGCATCATTTTCCAGGGTCACTGGCTTTGCAGGATCATAGAAGGCCAGTATGGGTGCAGAAGTTAGCATTTCTTTGGCTTTAGTGAAAGCAGTCTTTTGAGATTCGGCCCAGTTACACGGAACATCAGTTTTCAGCAGATTGGTAAGTGGCATCAGCACATCTGATAAGTTAGGCAGGAACTTAGCACAATAATTAATTGTCCCAAGAAAACATCCAGACACATCCGTGGGTTCGGCCATTTCCACAATTGCCACTATCTTTTCAGGATCCGTTTGCAGGCCAGTTTTACTATGACATGTCCCATAAAGGTAATCTCAGATTTTCGCAGGTCCAACTTGGATTTGTTCAGCTTAATTCCGACAGAAGAAAAGCGGAGCAGAAAAGTATGCAAGTTGGCGTCATGCTCTTGTAGGTCCTTGCCATGGATTACAACATCATCAGCAATACAGACGACACCCGGTAGGTCAGACAGGACATCCAGAAGTTTGCGCTGGAATATCTCAGCAGAGACAGAGAGCCCAAATGGGAGTCGCAAGAAACGATATCGAGCATTGCTTGACTGAAAGGTCGTGAGAAGACTAGATTTGCTGAAGGCTACCCACCGGTATTGGCGCAGTGTACACAGTGTGCACAACTTCCTTGGCAGGGCAGACCTGAAATGATTGAAATGATTGATCGTGTTGTTAAAGACCTGCCACATTCAGGAGATTCTTCTGGTTTATTTGTGGTGCATTCAAGTGGTCCCTTGAACAACCACACTCAATGTACGTCAGGAACTCCACCACATAGCGATGTTACAGCTGTGTTATCTCTGGATAATGATAGAGCTTCGTCTTATGATGGAAAGTATGAATACAATCTAGAAATCTCTTTCTATGGCATGTTCCACGTGATATCAACCAATGAAACCGTGAACATGGTGGAAAGTTGTTTAACAATAGACAGCTGGTGTAATGAAACATCATATGATTGAGAATTTGAAACGCTTGTGAATAGCAATGGCAACTTGGAAACTGTTAATCGAACTGCAAACGGTAGTCTGTACATCTGTGCAGCTCTGCGTATAATAACAGAATCGTATGGAGAAATGGTGTCAAATGCCCTGATATCACTCGGCTTGGGACTGTCTCTGTTTTCCCTGCTTACTCTTTTGGTTAACAACTTACTTTATATGAGGAGAGGCGATGTTCCTCAAAGGTTCATGGTGGGAATCAGTGTTATGCTATTTGTCGCTCAAGGATGGCTCATGGCTGATTACTTAGTGCATTTAAACTATGTTGAATATATACATGGATGGATTTGCACAGGGCTTACCATCCTATTGCATTTTGCTTTTTTAGCAAATTTCAGCTTGGTCACAGCATTTTGAATTTGGCTTTGCCACAATTTGGGCAGTATGCGTGATAACAGGTCATCTGGGAAAGTATTGATAGTTGCTGCTTTTCTCATTCCAGTCATCATTGTCTCTTTCTCTGTTTCTCTGAGCATATTCTTGGATATTCCTTACAGACAGGATGCTGTGTTTTCTTAATATGTTCGTCTTCCTCCTGTTTGCATTTGTTCTGCCTATCAGTGTCAACATAATCATGAACTTGGGGATTTTTGGTGTCATGCTTTGTCAAATCAGGAGGATTTCAAACAGTTTACCAGCTTCAGCATCTAACCGTCCGGTCAGCATCTTACCCATTGTTTTCCGCTTGTTTTTCTTGATGGGTTTTACGTGGATCTTTGGATTACTGGCTAATGTGCCTGCATTTTCATTTCTGTGGCATGTGTTTGTTGCTTTAAATTCTGTCCAAGGAGTGTATTTGCTGTTGTGCTTCAGACCTAAAAGAGGACCATGTTGTAAAGCAACAGAAAGTGTGGGATAAATGATGGACACTCTAGTTCCATCGGTCAACCATGACGGACAATGTCTCATGGGGACCTTTTCAGCATATGACATTATGCCATTGTAGTCCCCAGTCCTTTTAAATATTTATGCACTACTTTATTTTGTTTACTACCTGAATATGAAAGGACACAATAAAAGATATTCTGATTCTGATAGGTTGACATTATTCTTTCTGTTGATGGGAGCTGACTTCGCCGTCAGAACAATGTATGAAATTTGGTCTCATTCCAGCCATCCATGGATACTCAGAACTCCATTAATGTAGGTGATTGAAGTGTGATATGAATTCAAAACTCTGAAAATTAGTGTCCAGCCATAGTAAGGACTGTTAAATTGTGTATTAACTCGTATAACTTTATGTAAACGTGAATTGATTATAAACCTTGAAGTTACCTAACAAATGGGACAAAATATTGTACAAGTTACTAACAAAATGCGGTGGAGAAATTATTCTAAATTAGATACTGTAATTCGTAATAGGATAGGGGTTGGATGACCCAAGATGCCAGCATGGCTGCAATGATATCTCTCGGAATGAGTTCACCAAAAGCAGGGAATGGTTGGGAATGATGTGAAGAAACTGCATTGAGCATGTGTTTTGTAAATATGAAATAAAATTATCATACTCTATTTCCTTACCATTAACTTTAAGTTGGATTATGGAGAATGTATCTCATTTTAACAAATTGGATATCTCCTTGTTACTTTTTATTTTATAGATTACAGTGAGTGTCATTTGGTCGTGTCTAGACAGCTGTAGCAACCTATTCCTGGCTGTAGCTATAACTGACTAAAGCCAGCCACGTCTGTCTACTCCTAGCTTTTATTCGGCTTGCACCTTCAACCAATGGCAAATGTAATAAATTTATCTAAAATATTATTAATATTTATTTGCAATAGACATGCGTTTTTCAACAAGAAATTACAAATATGTGTAACTCAACTTATGCGCCAAATGGTGTAGCATGCATCCGTCAAAGGCATTGTCCACCCAGAATCTGTCAGGAGAACCCTAATTGTGCTTCATATAATGAAGCCAAAGCCACCTATAAGGATTTTCAGCTCTTGCATAATTTTACGAGCCAACAATTTGCACAGTGCAGGAAGAGCATTGTCAAATGACATAGTTGGGGTGGGGGCCTAGCTCAGAGGTAGCGCTCTGGGCTTCCAACCACTGGGTCCCGGGTTCCATTCCCGGTCGAGCCTATGTTGGATGGCTGTTTCATCCTTCGTCTCATTGCCATGGTCCCTACCTGTCCTAATTAGCCCATCAGGTGCAGTCCCGGGTTCAATTCCCGGTCAAGCCTAAGTTGGATGGCTGTTTCATCCTTCGTCTCATTGCCATGGTATCTGCCTGTCCTAATTAGCCCGTCAGGTGCAGAAATACAGGACGTAAAGCCCTAATCACACACACACACACACACCCATCAGGTGCAGAAATACAGGATTTAAAGCCCTAATCCACCACCACCACCACTACAACATTGAACTACTTCACGCACCTGAGAATGTGTGCTGTGGTCACTAAGATGTTTATATTATAACTTTTCTCTTGATGTTGAACGTGATTCTTTGAGCATTAGCAATGCAAGCTTAAGATGCCTTCTGTTTTTGATTATGTGACTTTGTTCCATGCAAAATCACTGCAATCAATAATTTTAAGGCTGAGGGCACTGAACTATCTTGGCAACCAGGCACAAATAATCTCGTCTAATTATGTCTGCAGATTTGGCCAGATCAATGGCATCCCCTGTGCAGTAACGCTTCTGGATGGCATCTCATATATAAAATTTTTAAACAGTTCCTTAACTTCAGGAAACCTTTCCAGTTTTGTTTTGTTGATGAATTTGTCAATGCACAATTGCATTTGTGCAGATGCATGACTTACATTACATCAAGCAATTCCGAGTTTGAACAGAAGAGTACCAGTAATCACTCACCTTTCTGTGCAATTGGTCAGTTATCATGCTAAGTTCATCCTATTGAAAACTCTGTATGTCTATTGTCCATTATTGGAATTTTTCATTGCTACCTGATCAACACAGATCTACGTCACATTGGAACTTTGGCAGAAGATACATCAAGGGTTTAACCAATAATGTGCTAGGCGCTATGATGTTAATCTTGTGTACTTGGTAACATACAGATTAACACTATGGGACTGATATTCTGTGTGGTCTGTGAGGTATATACTGACAGTTTAGGTGTCAAGCTTGTTTCTCTTCTTGTGTTATATTTTGAGGCCATGGTATTGTACACCACTGGAGCCCAAGAGTTAAGAACCTGGATAAAGTTATCCAGTTCAATGATTTTGTCATCTTCAAATTTTCCAGCATTTTTTTTATGCATTTAAAAAACTTTCAAAGGTTTTTTTTTAATTTTATTTTTTAATCTCTATGAGAGATGAAATTTTTTGGGCATAAACAGGTGCTCAAATTTTGCTTTTCGTCTGGGGCACTGTCATTTCACTTGTAAAATTTTTCCTGACTTCTTGAACTTAGGTGGCATCCCTGAAATCAATTACAGCCAATTTCATTGATTTGTAAACTATACTTCAGATGACGTCATGGGAATCCATCCCATTAAGTCTCTCAGCCAATTGGAATCCTGGATTAACATAATGTCTTCTGAAATTTATTTTCTAATTCAATGGAATTTGATGTGAGCAGGTCCTTGAAGCTTGCATAATTCTTTTTAGCATTCACAGCTGGGGTCAAGACAACATGAAGTTTTTTTCTAACCCTAAAGTGATAATTTGTGGGGTTTTGAATGTACTTGGTAAAATAAACATTTGATAAAATGTTTTGTACCACTTACCAGTGCAGTTAAGCATTGTGTACGCCGTTGTACAAATCCTCATGTACAACAGTTATGCCTAAAGTATCGTCACCAGCGTCACGCTAGAAATCATTCTCTCGATCTGATATATCGATGTGACTTGCTTGTACTGTAAAACTGACGAACGTCAGTTTTCATCCGATTTTAAAAATTCAGACATTTTCTGAAAGCTTAGTTCTGGCATTAATTCATTAGACGAATTGTAGACGCGACGCTATATGTCATTGGGTCGTAATTTCCTACTTGCTCATCATAATCAGAGACTTGCATCCTAAATGTTGTCAGCCACATCTAAAATGTCCTGTGGCACCTGGCCTAAATTACTAATGCAGCAGACGTGAGACCGATTATTGCACATTCGTCCTACATGACGTGCTCTCTGATGCTTCACATCTTGCCAAAATATGGAGAAAACACCCTCATTCATAGGTACTGACTAATGATGTTCTCTTGCTACTCCTGGTATTCTCCTGTACACTCGCTAGCCATACTTATATATCCATACCATAGCCAGGAGTTAATGACCTAATAGGTTAAAATGTCGTTAACTTCAACTATCCTATACCCCTTCATTGACTAGCCACTGAAATGAAGCTAACAGGTTATACTTCTTAATCAGCTCACTTCTCTATAAATTAACAAGGTGAATAGTAGCTAGCTGGGAAAGCTTATCTGCAGGCAAGTTGGCCAATTGTATCCAAAGATATTTTACATCTTTGCTCGTTTTCTAAGCATTCTGTCCCCTTAACGGCCCTGACGTGAATGGCCCCTTGGTGGTTAACACGTCGTTAATATCAACCTACTACTACTACTATACTACCCCAACGTCTTTGCTTCTCAATCAATTGCTTATGGTAAATTCATCCATAAGAGACAAACAGTGAGGAGTGATAAGAGCTGGGTCAGAACGGAACTTCTCTCCATCAGTTATTTCACTGAAGTAGGATCCATACTTGATATCCATTTGTTTTTCAGTCATATTTTATCATTAAAAGGCTTGGGGAAGCACAAAATGGACAGAAATGTTAAAAAACTAATCGAATCCCAACTTTTTAAATGAAAACTCTGTACCAATTACATTATCTTTGTAAATGATAATGTTTTGTCATCATTATGGCCATTTTTTATGGTCATAGAGAAGCAGTAGCAACTACAATAGAGAATATAGCAACAATTCAATAATTGATTTAACCAATCATAATGATTGAATTTTACCAAATGCAATGGTTATTTTGACTTAATCATTTGATGGAGTTATACATTGTATATTGCTTCGTATGCTAATATAATTACTAGATATAGATTTTCAAAAGACAACAAAAATGTTATATGTCTTGATCAAGATATTTCATTGAACACAATCACTATTATTACATCATAATCATATCCTTCATATTATTCAGTAAAGTGTGTCATGTATTAAATAACTGCAACATTGAATATGATATTAGTAACCTCAGAAACTTTGACATTGATAATATCTCTAACACAGTGAAACTAAGACTCTATGAAGCCGAACATGAGCGACTTATAAATGCAATAAATGACAGTTCACAACAACCAAAACTTAGGACATATAAACTATTTAAAACTGATTGTAGAATAGAACCTTATCTTGAATTGCAACAAATTCGCAAAGTGTTAACTAAAATAGCTAGATTTAGGACAAGTTCACATAGCCTGAAGATTGAAACAGGTCGACACCATAAACCAATAATTCCTGCTCCAAATAGAATATGTGAAAAGTGTACGTTAAACTTTGTAGAAGACGAAATTCACTGTTTGATTGTCTGTCCTGGTAATGAGCAACACCGTGTTAACCTTTTTTTGAATGCAACTAAATTTATTAACAACTTCTTGTCTCTAGATGATATAACTAAGTTTACAGCAATAATGACAAACAAGGAACCTGAGTTATTAAATAGTTTAGGAAAGTTTCTCCTTCAAGCCGATGTGTAGAGAAAACCATCTCCTGTATCCACACAGTTATTAATTTAGTTTATTAGTTTATTAGTTATGATGTGCTTGTCATGTTTTGGACTTTAAGAGTGAAATGTTTTTATTAGCGGCTTGTATTTTTTTTCTATTGTGTATGTGGATTTTAAACACGTATTATAAGTTAACTTGGTGGCTGGAACCTTGATTATTGAAATTTTATTGCTTTCTGTATTTACATTAATGTCTCTTTCATGTTATCTTTTAACTGAATGACATATGTATCACTTATGATATTTTACATGTCAATAAAATCTATATATATATTATTTCATCCATATTAATCTTCAAGCTTACTTCTGAGAAATCCGCCTATATCTCTTTACAGCAAGCAGGGGGGAGGTGGGGGTTCTCTATGTTAAAAACGAAAAATAATTTAAAACATGTCAATGGCCTTAAGTAGAATGTCGAGAGTGAACACAATGTCCTGAAATATGCACAAAAAGTGTGTGGCCACCAGGATGCTCTCCCCAATTGCCAATACATGAGGCTGTCTTGTAATTTCTCTTCTTGAGCATTCTTGTTTGTGATTAGCAATGTAGCTTTCAAATCTGTTCTGATCTGCAAGAAGTAAAATTCACAGTGTAAAGAATATTTAAGAAATAAGGGGAGTTAATCAAATACCAGAAAAAGGTTTTACAATAATAAGAACTGACCTTTTGTAGGTCTACAAAGGAAGACATTCCTTCCTTTATACTTGGCCTCGACCATTGCCCTTTATCCCAGTCATCCTGGGTGGCATCATCAGGAAGCATAAAAATCAACATGGTGGAAATGTTATTTGTAAATAAAAAAATTAAAAAACTTTTAAACCAAAATACATTACATAGTAATTGCAATTACATTTATAATATTTGTCTCCAAGCTAAAAAAAAGTATTTTTAAATGTCCGCGCTAAGTGCCAGCTCCAACAGGCAGTTTATATTACGAGCTTAATTTGTTAATCTGAACACTTGAAGCCAGTGTGGCATGATTGTCAGGAACCAGGTCTTTTTTGTTTGGTAGAAATGTAGTTTGGAATGGACTAATTTTTTAGATGATCAATTTCCAGTATAATATGAAATTATGAATTACCTGCAGACACTTCCACATTATTTAATTCCTGAATAAGCCGTTTGGAAAGGGAATCCTTGCAGGGAATCATCTTGTCCAGGATCTTCGGGGCCAATCCCTCCCAAAATTGTTTTCTCCTCAGTAGTGGACTTGTCTTCTGCTATAAATTTGAAAACAAAAAGTTACCGACATATTTTTTTCCTCCATGTTTAACAAACATTCTTTCACACACAGTTATAATACTCGTGGATCCCATAGATTACAATTGCCGAAAATGTATATCAGTTTCATAATAAAATAATTTGAGATATAGAATTCCATATCAATAAAATTTTTACTCATAATCTACAGGGTTTTTAAAACTATGCTAAAAAATTATTAGTCAGTATTCACTTGCCTGTATGATTCATAACTGTTACATTTGTAGATAGCGACATAATACTTCTTATTTAGTTGTGCTTCATGTACGTAATATAGCATGTGAATGTCATCCAATGATATCAAAGATCAACTGAAAGAAAATGCTCACCAATATAGCACGTGAATATCATCTAATTTATCGCCGAACAGTGCATTTACGGCAATTCCAGTCATTTTTATATCCTTATTTCATATTAAATTCCAAAAAATGGACCTTACAAGTTGAATACAAATTTCTTCAAAATCAAAGATCTGCTTCAGTTAGATAATGTCATTCCTTTATTATATAAATGTCAGTTGTACCTGGTGAGTCAAAGTTGAATTAATTTATTGTATACACTGTTGTAAGGGGGGCCCTTTGTTAGCGACAGCATGGCTGTCTTAGAAGGGCCCTCCTGACTATTTCTCAGTCGCTCCTCAATGTAGCCATGCAGTTGTACATGTGTTTTTGAGAAGAGCATTATGCATTAGAACATTATTGTCATTACAATTGTATTATGTACGTAAATGTCCATCAAGTGAATAAAAAAAACTTCAAACTTATTGTGCAATAATAATGGACCAAAAACATAATGGATACTTTGCATACTCATCATTACATGAACTTCACTATTGAGTGATCGAATGAGGCCACTTTCATTTTTTTGCAATGAAATCAGAGGAATTGGAAATGAATACTTACATAACATTTGTCGGTGCCAAATTTCAAGATTAGGGAGATTTCTAGGGCTTGAGCCAAACCAATTTTTAACTGAACAAATTTACATGCAACGTTACTTATTCAAATTTTCATTGCATTAAAAGATTATACAACTACGGAGGTTTTTGTAAAAAAAATGGGGTTAAGAATTGGAAATTATATTAACTTCAAGTTAAAATAGTTCATGAATATCTGTAATTACACAGCTTAATTTTCATTATCGATGTGTTAATAATGAAGACTTTATGTTTGCTTCAGAGTCTCTTGAAATCAGGCATCCCAGTAGGTGGCAGTCATGACGAAGATAGAGCAAAGATACTTTGGTAATTCATTTAATGATCTGGGAGAGCTGTATCAAAGTATGGAGAGAAATCCTAATGTGGAAAATCATTATGCTATAGCAATGCTGCTTAATTCAGAGATTATAACAGGCTTAACATGGCAATATGCATGACAGGCGCGAATCCAGAGGGGGGCGCCGCCGGCTTATCCCCCCCCCCCCCCCCTACGGCGCCCATTTGAATTTGCAATGATAGCCATCAGTCAGGGAGAGGCACTGACAATTTAATGTCGGCGCCCCCCCCCGTCTGTAATTTTCTGGATCCGCCACTGCATTAAAATTGTACTTGGCATTATGTATGTCATTGTCAAAACTAAACAACTGACCTATACACTGGTAAGACATGGGGAAAAAATGAAATTGCTATGAATATAAAGTGTTAATTTGCTTTTCATATCAACTAATGCATGGTATGTATAAAAATTTAATTACCTTAATTAATGTGTAAAGCTTAAAGTTGCTTTAATAATAATTATAATGATAGTGAAACAAAACAATGCCGGTTTTTCCCGTAACATCTACAACTTGACTCGTTTAAATCAGCATTAGATAATCTACGTGGCTTTCAAAATATGTACACATTACAGATCTAATTCGAACACTTCAAAAATTGTGCCATTTTGTGTGATATGATCAAGCAGCCAAAAAGGGCCACACAATAGTCTGAGACTTTCATATCGAATGTTATGACCTACCATTTAATTGTATAACCATCAGAACTTTGTGTATCAAATAGTACTAAATGACATTGTTCAATATATATATATATATTGTATGTTTTATTTGATTTCGAAAGGGTATCATACATGTTTATTTTGCTTTGCAATTTCTGCTTAGACTTCAGAAACTGAGATTCACAGAAGTTTTTTTTTTTTTCGAGAACATGATGTTGCTAATGGTCACGTTCTGTCGAATATTTGGAAAAATTACATTGTATGGGTCGAATATCCTGCATGGCTTCACATTACGTCTCTGGTGTTCAGTTTCCAAGTGTTCCAAATGTCCTTTGTAAAGGATCCTGTTGGACACCATACTTCTTTTTTGCTTTATTTATTTATTTTTTAATGATTTTATTATTATTAACGGACAAACAGGGAGTAGGTATATGAGAAGTTGTAGGCCTGTTGGCAATAATTTTCATGATCGACATGTATTGGTACTAATATAGGTCTGTGTGTTGAGTTTTGTCCTTGTGTATGTGGTGTTTTGTATGAATGACCTGACCCTGAATTTTGTACAAAAGAAGTTTCATTTCTATGATAAAGTAGATTCTATATCTTATCTTAATATCTTATCTCGTCTTATGTCTCACTCTCCCAACTACTGTGTTGTACTTCTGTGATGCGTCTGTCAGTGTGTGATACTTGTGTGTCAGTTAACTACTTTATTGACAATAAAGGATTATCTTATCTTGTCTTGTCTTGTCTATCTTATCTTTTCTTATCTTATCTTATCTTATCTTAAGATCATAGTGTCCACCATAGCAAGGACCTCAGCTCATAATTATGTCTGTAAACTCAATGCTTTTGACAAAAATTTGTCAGCTCCTCTGGAGATCCTTGGGTAGGTAAGTCCTAGTAAGTCCTAACTCCTATTGCTTAACCCCCACCCTGGCCACATATATATATATATGTATGTATTGTGCATAGAACTGCATGTGAACTTCGTGACCCTGGCAGTACTTAGAATATAGGCCTATATGTGCCAACGCCAGCTGCAACGTTTACCTCGACCCCCTTTTATTACAGTGATCTGAGAGATCCCATTTCCAGGCAGGCACTTTGTGAAATGTCCGCGCGTGGCGCTGCAATGCGCCGATGGTGACGTCACCGAGTATTGTTTGTTTGTAAACACGACCACATGTTGGCTGTTGGCTGCCGATGGCATAGATCTAGTAATGGGAAATTATTCCAGTCAGGCAAAACCAGATGAAGACGTAGACTGTGATGAAAAATCTGAATCAACCAGCATGCCGTATGTCACAGTGTCCAACTCTCCGAACTACTGCAGGAGGTCGGAAAAAATCAAAGGCAGGAAAAGGACACCATACCCGTCTCCTGAAAGTGAAAGAAAGACATCGTCAAATGAATCTGTTGCAGTGGTTGAAAAGGTCAGTGCCTCTGACTGCCCTCAAGCAGATGAGTGTGTCAAGCAGAGCAGTTATTGTGCCAGTGAAATGTCTCAAGAGACTGCTAAAACATCCACCGATGCTAGGTCTGAAAAACTGACTGATGCAGCAGCCTCTGTAGCACTGACCAGAAAGGATGCTGTCGATAAAGATGTGCTAAGTAAAAAGAACACATCAAAATCTACAGTGACTTCTAAAATAGCTGGAAGCATAAGGAACATGAGTAATTCTGTAAAAAGAAAGAAATCCGAAGACAGGACGCCAGGTGGCACATTTAGGCCTACAACTGAGCAGGTTAAGCAAGAAAATGTTAAACAACATAAAAAAGTTGTGAGCAAAGATGTGAACAAGACAGTTGCGCGTGAACAGATTGGTGTTAGAAAATCTAGTGCCCGCTCTAGTCATGAAATGCATGATAAAGCTCTTTCCAATTATAAAATAGGTAGTCAATTGGTAACTAAGCAAAGAGCAACTGAGAAAGAGTTCCAACCTAGAAAATCTGAAAAACCTGCAGTTAAACTTGGAAAACCTGCAATTGTCATAAATGGACGAGCACCTGAAAAACCTGCAGCTATTAGAAATGAAAGATTTTGGAAACCTGCGTCTTATCTTGTAAGAGCCCAAAAACCCACCAAACTTAAAGTAGTTGAAATCCATGCACCTACTGGACTGGAAAGAAGTGAAAAACAGCAGAATGCGCCTAACCCAACTACCAGTGCAAGTAATAAGTTTTGCCTTAAACCCAAGCAAAAAGAAATCGTACAGGAAGGAACAAGACGTAGTGCTGCCAAACCATCGGCCAGTGATGCCAAAAATGTACAGACCAACAGCAAATCGGAGGCCACTTCCAATGATGTTGGCAAAGAGTCATCGGTGGCAAAACTTTCTGTTGAGCCTGTAGAAAAATCTAATATACGCGATTGTTGTAAGATTGAAGATGCAGATACCACTGTTGCTGCTGCAAAAGATGGTGAAAATGACACGAATAGTCCGCAATCTAGTACGTCGAACAGCTCTTCGAATTCAGAAAAGTCTGACTCACCTAGTGACTCATCCAGCGACTCAGCAGCGGATTCAGAGAAGCAGGACGATGCAGAAACTTCAAAAAACAGCCCAAGTGCCACTAAGTTACCGACTAAAGTCAAGAGAAGTCCTGTTGACCCGGCTGTGCTGAAGCTTCGAGAAGAATTGAGGCAACTCGATGAAGACGTTTTGAAGAAATGCAGCCGTAAGCTTTTCCAAATGGGTGATCGAAAAACAAAAGCGATTTCAAAATCTGTCGATTCCGATGCGAATCACACAAATGCATCTCAAAGACCTCCTGAAAGTGAACATACAGAGAAAGGAAACCTATGTAACATGGGGAGTAAACAAGACAGTAAACAAGACTGTAAACAAGACTGTAAACAAGACAGTCAATATGTCAAACCTGAAACGAGAAAACTTGAAGCTAGGGTTGAAGTTGCAATCCAAAAAGGACATGACAAATCAGCAGAAGTAAGAAAGATTCTGAAATGTCATCATGACCTGAAGTTACCAGAGATAAAAACTCCTGAAGTGAACTTGGAGAGATTAGCTGTTTGGAGAAGAGAAAATTTAGATGGAGACTGGCAAAGACAAACCCAAATCAATGATGATGAGGTGGAAACTGCCCAAGCATTTTCATATCAGGATAACTATCACAGGGGTTGCGCTAGTGTCTTTTACTGTGGCACCAATGGGAAATTGTTTAGCTCGAGTGGTGATGGTCAGCGCCAAGAAGACGAAGTCCGTCGAAAAGCTCGGATTCCCAAAGCAATCCTGCGACTTAGGAGTGATGAGGATGAAAATGCATCTAATGAGATTTAGCATTAGCCAGTAACTATAAACATCGAATTGTCGTCAGTAAAACTCCAATATTGTATTTTTTGGTTTTTATTTTTTATTTTTTTGCCAAGCAATAAAAGTTATAGGCCTAATTGGACTCATCATGGCACAGGACAGTATCTTTCAGTCATTAAAATGTCCATGATGTCTTTACACTGTTATGACTAATCCAGTGCATTTTTGTACTTCCGAGTTTTTGTAATATGCCTAACATGGATTAATCGTGCGAAATGTTGACTTTTTGGTCTGTAATGGATATTTTTCACAAATTAAATATTGAACATTAAGCTATATCCGTGTTTGTTTCATTTCGAAGTGACACAGCTGTTTAAGCAGTTGACCAGCATCTTTGTCCTGGGTTCGATTCCCGGTCTGTATACTATTTTCAGGTTTGTGTATTAGGCCTACCTGAATGACCTCCCATCATTATTCGACTTCTTGACAACTTCTGATCAATGTAATCAGGAACATTTTAAACTCTTGAAACCATCCTTCTTTCAAGATGATCCATGGCAGGCTGCGTCGTACTTATTATTATAATTGCAGAACAACATATATAAATGTATTTTTATTAATTTTTTTTTATTATTAGTATTTTTATAAATATGAGTTTTATAAATACGTAGTTTACTATTGTATTATTTGTGTTTTGAAGTAAAGATAATATGAGCGAAGCTCGTCACGGCCGTAGGCCGTGAGCGAAGCTCACTTCCCGTAGAGAGAGGTTTCAAAATGAGGCTGCACAGTGATCATGCTGAACCGGAAGTGTCTCAAAATTTCTAAAATACATGTAATCCTATGGAAGATCAACTTAATATCGCTTTTTGACCAATGGTCCAGAACGAGACTACGTCATCACGTCAAAACAACGTCGTCGGTTCAACAGTTGTGATGTCCATAATTTCTTAACGAATACACACCCAGCTTCAAACATGGAGAAAACTTGTTTTTCTGACTGTAACAATTCTAACGGTACATAGAACGGGTGTCTATGTTAACGGGGAGCCCAGAATATTTGACGAATAACCTTGAATCGATGACGTTCGCGCTAGTCATGCCACTGTTTGACGATAACATTTTTTCACACCAGGGGGCAAGTGTAAGCGATCGCAGCGCCCCTGGCGACTGAAGGTACGCATTACAATTCCTGAGCAGCTCTTCACTTATTTTGCCTCTAAAATCATTATTTATTGTCCAATTTTGAAAATTCAAAAATCTACATGGTCAGTACGATGTGTACTAGCGTTATAGGGCAGTCAGTGTATAGTTCAGAAATCATAACAACTTAAATGAGTCCCTGTTCTTTTAAGACTTTCTTCTTTACCACCTCAAGACTAATTTTATTTGACAAAATGGGCAGGTAGGCCTACAGGTTGAAGGCTTCGCTCACTCCTGGCATTGACAGCTACATATTATGAACTTCAAGAGTTTACATTTGTAGGTGAATAATAATATGAGCGAAGCTTCTCGTAGACGATAGGCTACACAGTGGACAAGCCAACCGGAACTGGTTAAAATTGATTTCACTTATTATCGCTGTTTCAACAATACATGTAATCCTATGGAAGATCAACTTATTATCGTTTTTTTTTGCCAAATCGTCCAGAACGAGACTACATCATCATGTCATAACAACGTCGTCGGTTCAAAAGTTGCGATGTCCATAATTTCGTAACAAATACACATCCAGCTTGAAACTTGGAGAAAACTTGTTTCTCTAACTGTAAAAATTCTGTGACTAGAAATAGCGTTTATTTAGAAGGGGAACTCACCAGATAAGAATAACAAATAATCTTGAATCGATCACGCTCGCGCCAACGACATTGTTGCGATGACGTTTTATCACACCAGGGGGCAGTTGTAAGCGATCGCAGCGCCCCTGGCGGCTGAGAAACGCATTACAATTATCTGACTTCTTTTGCCTCTAAAATTGTTATCTATTGTCCGATTTTGAAAATTTAAAAACCTACATGAAGTCTAATTAATAGTTGAGATTTAAAGCTGCACTCTGTCAAATTTGCAATTTGCTAAAACTCATCAAATAGTTGAAAATAACTAATGGGCCAATATTTCTGTTGGATGCAAAATTCCCCGCCAGAAATATTCAGGGCATACTAAATTTGTGTGTTAACTAATGATTTTATCAGACATTATTACTAAAAATAAATCTTACATTGAGATAAAAAAACCAGACTAAAACATTGGAAACACACTGGGTATGATGGCATGAAAAACTAATACTTAAATTATTTATTGTAAATTAAGACTAAATTGTTGTGCAAAAGTGGGCATGTGTAATGCCTAATGGTAAAAAATATCATAAGACAAGAAGGCAGCATTTGTATATATATAAATACTTGAATGTGCTAAATCTGGAGACACAGTAACTTTAAGTTGACATAAATATACATATAATATAGCTTCGCTCACTCCTGGCATTGACAGCTACATATTATAGTCACTTATTGGATTCAGCGCTTTTTTTAAATAAGAACTAAGTGGATGTCTCCTGACCAAAGGTAAAGAGTATATATGTATTTTAACCTTTTTTTATTTTATTTTAGTTATTTAGATACCTACTGTTCTTTAGTTGTTCCTTGTAATTTGCTGCTTTATTATTTTTTTATTTGGTCAAATAAATAAATTCACTCTCTCAAGTAAGAAGACAGGTCGGGTCTGTCAATCGGAAGGTGAAGTCAAAATGTGCAGATGCTAGATATCAACCAATCAAATCAAAGAATTCGCCAGACCCAACCAGGGTGTCTCTGCACTCTGGGAACCAGAGAGACATAGGCTGGACCTAGGAATATTTAGAGAAATATTCCTAGGGCTGGACTATGGGCCAACAGAGGGCCAACAGAAACATTATTCACTAAAGGTGTGACTTGCCTTTAATTGCAATTGAACCATCATTGAAAGAGTTGGATTATAATATTTTAGCAGCGGGTAGGGCAGTGCAGTTAAGCAATGAAAAGCAGTGGCGTTACCATATGGTTACTGGCACAAGCTACTTAAAATTTGTGGCTACATCTGGTCGTCGGATCCCTAGAATTGAAGTTTCTGTGAGGAGTTCCTGGTGAGAACCTCAACTCATCATTACTTGTGCCCTACTTCTAGCAGACCTTCAACTTTTAGCTGCTACTTGAATGTTGGTAACTTGGTATGCCTGAGATCCATGCTAGAAGATGAATGTGATTACAGAAATTGATTGTTTTCTTAAAACCTACATGGTCCAAAGCCCACCACATCTTTTGCATTCAAGGATGTGTAATTTGGTCATATTGAATAAACATGAAAATCAATACCAATTAAATCTCAAAATTTAATAAAACAAAACATTTATTAGGAAAATTTATACACAACAATTGCAGCAAACCATCACATGTACATTGCAGTATAATAAATAACTTATCACAAATGCATAAACGAACTCGAGTTGATATCACAGTGAATGAAAGTTGGTTCACATCAGACTGATGTGCAACAGTGGTCGTCGTGCTGTCGTTTTTACTTGGGACAGAACAATTCTGGGGCTTGTTGGCTGCTGCTTACAAAAAAATTGATTAAGAAAAGAAACTCTTCCCTTATCTATTTGTGAATTACTCTTTTTTGTTTAGGGGGGGGGGCGTTTTTGGTGTTGCTGTGATCCCATGAGCGAGCACTTTGGCAAAAGATGAAAATGCCATTTGGATCTATTTCTGAGCTGTGATCGGTAATTCACAAAGAGCATAATTAGGAAAAGTTCTAATCTCGAACTACTTCTTTGCCAGCAGATGCCACCTCGTCCTCAAAATTGTAGATCGTGCTGCCACCTGTCGAGTTCAGCCTGCGTTCCTGAGATCTGAGACTGGTGAGTGGTTACGTAATAGTTAGTGGTTGCCATGACAGGGCTCCGTTGCCATAGCATCCACGGCCTTCGACTCCCCACTGTTCCCCTGAAAACAAAAGTTGCCAAAATCATGCTAAGCAGTTTTGGGACATCGCATTTATATGGATATTTTTAGCAATTCATATCATGCTAAGCATTTTGGGGTCAATATTTAGGTTTTTTTTATCATAAGATTTAGATCTAGACCCCTTTGAGGTTAGTGGTGTGAATCCAGGACTCCTATTGGCTAAGGGTTTTCCATCAACCAATGGGGAGTCCAGGATTAACTGTACGTCCTCTGGACTTTCTTTTTTTTTAACCTGCTGTTAGTGTCTGCTGTTTATACTGACCATTTTAATCATCCTTCCTGACAAAGACGAAGTCATCTCCGCAGTGGGTCAGCGAGGCCTCGTGGACAATGGCTGCCAAGCAACGGTGGTCATTTCCGGTCCTGAAGTTGCAGACCAGACCCAGACGGTCATCCTCGGGAGGAAGGATGACCAGCTGGTGGGTGCCGAAATTGTAGTAGCCCTTGACCGGAAGCACATCCTCCTGTTCAGCGCCCTCTGCCCAGTACTTGATGATCAAGTTGGCCCTGACCAGCAGACGAGCCTGCAAAACAATAACATCGCATGTAAATTAATAAAAAGTAGATTACATTAATGTGAATGTTGTAACTTGTGTTGGCCTATATCTGCTTGCATTTTAGTTACTGGTATTTAATCACTTTGGCCAAGGTGCTTTTATGTGTGTGTCTGTTACTTAATAAGCGTCCACTGGACACAATAATTATTTGGCTGATTAGCCTAATGAAGACAGGTAAACTTTGTTGTGAGCATCATTACACTTCGGTATGCTCACACCTTTAGGTAAACAGCAGCTATATGTACTCAAATGTACTGTAACTACAATTGATTGAAGTCAGTATGGCTGCCTTAGAGTGCCACGTGAAGTGCCACGTGAGGTGCCACGTGAAGTGCCAGAGCCACGTATGACTAACTCTAGATAGTCCTGTTTATTGTGTTCTTGTAGTCACTTCTAATAAGTTTGTTTTATCAAATTCTGAATTCACCTTGAAGTAGTTGGACCTGGTGACGCTTGTAATGAAGAGGTCAATTTCTGTGGGTTTCCTCTTGGTGCAGAAGTCATGGTCCCGGTTCAGGTGGCCGATGAGCATGGTGCCAGCTGGGACGGGAATGTCTGCAAAACGAAGGACATCACATTTATATGGAGTAGCTACAATTCATATCCATGAAAGAATGTAATAGATGGTATATTCACGGTGTTATGGGGTTACCCTGATAGATAGATAAATAGATAGTGTTGCACTGAAGCTTCTCTCGTTTAACTAAGTTGCTAGTTAACTTAATTAGCTTGGCAATGAGGGTCCATGATCTGAATGATGAACGAGTCCAAAGTAAAGTTGAATGGGTTTATTTCAGAATATAGTTGTTTGCATATGGGCATCCTTAAAAGTGCTCATGGAAATTTCCTAGATTTTGTTTATACTTCTGCAATACTTTTTATTGGTTAAGGAGCATTAATGAATGAGTATCTTTTGGGGAAGCATGTATGAGAGCCTTGCGACAATAGATAGATAGATAGATAGATAGATAGATAGATATACTTACGGCATGTGTCTTCGGCTTCGTCAGCGCCATTGGGACAGTCGTTGCTTCCGTCACAGGTCAAGAGGTCAGAGATGCAGTATCGGTTTTCCCCACCGCACTGGAAGTGCCTTTTTTCACATCCGTTGCCTGAACAACATATATCAACACATTTTCAAGGACTGAAGTGCACACAAAATCGCACAGAGAAACTAAAGTTTATGTATGCCTATCAATTTGTAGTAATACTTTATTTGTGTGCATATGTCATAGCATTTACATGTGTCAAGTCAGTCATTTACAGTTAAATAAAGTTACAAAGAAATAGACAATTACAAGGGAAGCAGCAAATTTAGATAATTAAAGAAAGCGGTAATTAACGAAGTAGGCTAATTTAGAAGTTTCTTCGTCAACTTTTATATTTTAAATTGCTTACCTTCTAGTTCGTCAACGCGGAACTCCAGCTCGCGGAAGTCAGCCAGGAAGGTCTTGACGCGCTCGCCGCCCTTACGTAGCTTTTCGGCGACTGTCTCGACCCTACCGGCCAGGCGATTGATGCGGGCCTCTTGGGCATCGGCCTTGGACCCTATGCCTGCCCACTGTCTGCCCCCCGGACAAACGCAGTCCGAGTCAGCAGAGGCATAACCAACCAAGGCCCCGCAGAGCAGCAGCCACAATGGAGACATGGTGCCCAGCTTGAGAGCGAGCAATGACACAGAACCAACTACCCCCTCGCTTTATATATATGCGCTGTGGCCACTGGTCCTGGGCTAATACAGCTCGTTTTACGTGCTACAACCCAGGACTACACTCCGGCAAAATGACATTGAAATTAAAAGATATATGACAAAAGGGGGGGGGGGGGGGGGGATCCCAGGGGGGGGAGGGGGTATCCCACTGACTCTGTGTTATTGATCCTTGTCTCTTCTTTTCTATGGTAATGGTAATGCGGACAAACTCTTGTGAATTGTGATAATTTCTTACTAAATGTTCCATCCAGTTGTTACAGTGCATGAGGTTTTATTCATAGTACCACAGTACTAATTACTGCACAAATACATGGAATTTTGCCGGTCATTTATTGGATCATGCGTAATTTTGCGTATTTATAGCACATTTATGCAGTTAAGTTTCCAATTTCAGCCCATTAAACTCTCATGATGAGAGCTTTATTAAAACACGAAGGAGACGCCAATGTATTATTATTTATAAAATGGAACAGATGAAACAATAAATGATTCATTAATCTAGCCACGGAGTGTTACAAATGACAATATAGTTTGCTTGCATCACTATCGCTTATTTGTCACACTGTCGTAGACCCACCAAACTTTGATAAGTGAGAAGCAGACCGTGTAGACGTAATGATGAGATGATGTGCCTAATTATTTGGCCAGGAAATGCTTTACAATCGCAAGGCCCTGTAAACTTGTGTTGTATTGTATTGTCTTGTATTGTATTGTATTGTCTTTTATTGTCTTTTATTGTCTTTTTCCAACCGCTGGGTCCTGGGTTCGATTCCCGGTCGAGCCTAAGTTGGATGGCTGTTTCATCCTTCGTCTCATTGCCATGGTCTCTGCTGGTCCTAATTAGCCCATCAGGTGCAGAAATACTGGACGTAAAGCCCTAATCCACCCACCCACCCTTTTATTGTCTTTTATTGTATTGTATTGCCTTGTATTGTATTGTATTGTATTGTATTGTATTGTATTGTATTGTATTGTATTGCCTTGTATTGTATTGTATTGTATGCTACTAGTCTGAAGCTTAGCCAGATCATGGGAGTCATAAGAGATGCAATGATACATATGTAATATGATAAGGCTTGGAGTCTACAACATGTCTATCCCATGGGTGGGGTTTTTTAATTGCCCCAGCATAGATGCCGAATATAAAAGGCATCACCAAATTAACGTCTCATATGTTGTATACTCATTTAAATCAGAATCCCTTTTTTCATTTTGACGAATTCCTGTGTGTATATATTTTTTAGCTTTATCTTCACCAATTTTCTGATCATGTATATATTTTATGTTATGCTATTATTTTTAAAACTGACCTTCCCCTGTTCACAACCAGTATTACAATTTGCTATTTATTACTATTATTACCTCGATTAACTGGGACCAGAAACTATTACTGAATCACATAGTTACTTATTCAATTAATATAATAATTAATTTAATTGTGCTTGTTCTCATACTTGAAATTGCATGTATTGTTAAAATTGTAGTTGTTCAATTTGTAGTATTTGTTTATTGTGTATGGCGAATTTGTCTCACCATGATTCGAAAACGTCAATAAAACATTACATATTTCTGTTATTACAAAGAATATTTTTCAAACGGCCTGTAATCTAATTGACAATATTAGTTTATAATTGAACAGTTTTGACATTCAAAAGATCTTAATTACTCATCTGTATAATTATTAGCTTTGTTATTCAGTATTTTAGAAATGGTGTCGATGCGTGTGATATGACCTATGCGTGTGATATGACCTATGCATGTGATAGGAGCGGACGTTAGAAAATGTTCCCTATAGACAATGTACTTGTGCCACTTTCTTTCTTTCTTTTTGCTGAACATTTGTGTTATTGTCAGTGCATACTGCAATTAAGTTTTCAGAGGCAGATATTATGAGATAAACATTGAGTCCACACTGCCGTGTGCATCATGCATGGTATTTACCTGTGTATCTTATCATAGAAATGCCAGTTTAGCACAATTTTCCCACCGGGACATTGCCATCGTACATACCGTATAGACAGGGCCGTAGCCTAGGGAAAACTCTAGGGGGGGGGGGGGGTGGGGGGGGGGGGACAGTTAGGTTAAAAGTCACACTTCTGATGTTCTGATGTTCACTTCAGTAAACTTAAATTTGCTAAAATATTTGGGGGACAGTTGCCCCCTGCACGCTACGGCCCTGATATATGCAATTTAAATGACCTCCATTGGGGTTATGTATGTATGTATGAAAAGGTTTATTTAAAGTCGTTGTTTAAAAGCGTAAACACTTCTGTACGACTCTAAGTTTACAAAGAAAAAATTGGAAATAACAAAATTGAAAATATCCAAATATGAAAAGTTTAAGTGTCTTTTAGTTCATTGCTCTTTTGATCCAATGAAGAAATCTTTTGATGAGTGGGGCGGGGTGTACGACGGGGGGGGGGGGGGAGTATTTCCAGGGGAGGGGGCATGCGTGATTTGCTGCCTTTGTCCATATTGTCCATATTGTCCATCTGAAATAGACATTCAAAGTTGTAGTCTTTATCAAAAAATGTTTTCTAATCTGCTGCTGAGCAGCCATTTGTGTACGGCCGATTTGAAGGTGTTGAGTGAGGGTTTATTCTTTACTTCCACTGGTATACTATTCCATAGCTTTGCCCCAAGGTACCTAAAACTATTCCTACCAAATCTCACTGTATTAAACTGGGGTACAAGAAATCTGTTATTGTCTCTCATGTCATAGGCTGAGTGTTGTTCATTGAGTTTATATTTTAATAAAAGCCAAAAATCATTTTCAATTCAATCTATTCTAATTGTAGACGTAATTTTTTGATTGGTACAGCTAATTTTTTCAAAAACGGCCGGTCAAATTTAACCTAGACAAAGCTAGACAAGTTTTGCTATACAATGCTACCTGCCACTAAACGGAACTGTCTGGCTATGGCGGGCTACTCAAATCTGGATCTAAAAGTACATGCAGCACCACTTGGTGCATAAGTTGACAGTTATGCATATTTGTAATATTTTCTTGAAAAGATGTGTATCGATTGCACATGCATATTTATGATATATTAGATAAATTTCTTACATTTACCAAGGTTTATATTTTTTTCAGTGGTGGTAGTTTAAGCCGACTATAAGGTAGAAGTAGACAGACGCAGCTAGCTTCAGCCAGTTACAATTACAGCCAGGAATAGGTTGCTAGAGTCGACTATATTTTATGAAGCTAACTGTACATCAGTTGGTGACATATCATTATGGTCTAATGGCAGGCAGATCAAAATATGTAAGAAACAAAGATTCAGCTTTATACTATTTATTACATGCTGCAGTCTCCATGGCAACCCACCACAACTGACCATGTGACGGATGCAAGTGTGGGTGAAACTAAGAAAGTAGTGGTTAAGTTTTCAGACCCTCCCTGGAATCAATCAACACTTCATAAATTTCATGTTTGAAATGTAGTCAGTTTGATTGAATGCTCTGTAATGCAGTCTCTTACTCATATCTCATCTGTGACAGTAAATTTATAAACTTAATAAGAGGTGGCCTTATCTCTCCAGGAAACATTATATGAATCCCTTTGTGGAGGCCTAGCTCAGTGCCTAAGTTGGATGCCTGTTCCATCCTTCATCTCATTACCATAGTCCCTGCCTTTCCTAATTCGTCCACCAGATGCAGAAATACAGGACCACCGCCCAAATGAATCCCTTTAGATATAATAACTGGTTTACAAGCAGTTTCTACTGGCTGTCCTTCAGGTAAGCAGCCATTTTTGCAGATGACACAATGGACATGACAGCTTAAAAGGTGTGCGGCCGCTGGTAGGCGTCATCATCTGTTTCCTTGGTGACCAGGTGAGCAGCAGCAGTAGCATCAGCAGCATCAGCAGAATCAGCAGCAGTAGCAGCAGTAGCAGCAGCAGAGTGAAGCAACAGGTAGATGATGTAACAAGATGAGGCGGGCAACAAAGTGACAAACAACCTGGCCTTTTCCGTGCGTTATTAAAGAAGCTGTTAACAAAAGGTAAGTCACAATTCCATTAAATATTAGGCCTATATATGTAATGGTAATATCCCGACTATGAGGGACAAACTAACTTATAATCCATTAAGGCATATTACTCATTTGTTTGAATGTTTGTTTGTTTGTTTGTTTTTACTGCCTTTATTACGCGAGACAGTTCAGTTTGCAATCAAGAGGGAGTAGTTTGTTCAGTCTCTATATTTGGGCCTCGCCCATGTGTTCTCACCACGGTTGCCAACAAGTTAATGCTCTGAAACAACTAAAATACATCTGTTCATTAAATCGCATGGCTAAATGCAGTTTTCACGATGCAGGTACATCTTGTGAGTACTCCCTGCATGGTGGGGAACTAATAAACATGACCGTTTTTCAGTGGACTAGGTGCGATTGTTATGCAGTATTTTCTCAAATACACAGGGACTCGCAGACCACGCGTCAAATACGAGGCCAACCTGAAATTTAAAGGCATATTTCTGGGTAATCCTGAATTGCCTATACAAGTAGCCCCTCGGTTAAGGCCACTTCGCTACTATGGCCACTTGTCTGTAGCATCGATATGTCTCGAATTGCAGGCCTACTCGTTTTATATTTGTAACATTATGGTAAAATAGCACGGTGTGTATCAATAATAGGTCATTACCAGATAAGCTCATTAGCTGAAGCCTTTTATACAACCCGATCTGATAGGGAGATTAAAGGTCGACGAACCCTCGGTATAACACTGAGTTTTGATTTGGCATTGAAGTTACTTTTGACATTTGCAGCCATGTGTAGAATTTACAGTTCAATTTAAAATTGCAATTGATTACAAAATGAAAAAAAGGTTGAAATAATGATCAAAAAATTTAAAAGTATTAAGAGATTAAACTTAAATACCAAAAAAGGCAATAAGCATATTAAGAGGTATGCAAATTAACAGGCATATTGCACGAAAGTTTTTTAGATGGCTAAGGTTGCTCTATGCTGAATATTTTAATTTTTTCTCCACTTAAATATTTCAAAAAATATAAAAATAAACAATTTATGATATGATTGCAAGGAATTATATTGGAAAAAAGTTGTCATGCTATTTTAAATATATTTTGTTGAGTCATAGAAGCGTTGTGCAAAGTAAGGTCTGATGATTCGGTAGCCATGTGGGCCCCTAAATCTGACAAATTGAGGAACCCAAACTGAAAGTTGGTAGTCAACCGAAAAAAGGCTTGCAAATTGAAAAGAAAAATGACAGGGGTAGAAAGAAATACATTTTCTTGGGTGCGATGCTTCTGGTGCCACTTTAGCTGTTATATAGTTTACATATTTAATTTTGATACAAAAAAGTTAAACAATAAGTATAAAGTCCATTTATTAACTCAATCAATCAAATCTTTTTTTTTTCAACTGAAAATTTTCCCAGTTTTGTAATTATGGCTTGTGTGTCAGTATTCCCAGTCCAAGAAAGAATCACCTTTAATTAACAAGTCACGCTTCTTAATTCTTGCATGATTCAGATACAGTGTACTTCAATATAACCTTAGGCCTGTGACTTGGCTTCATTAGCATTTGAAAGGAACTGAGAGAAAGAAATAGCAACAAAACAGGCTATCATCACAAAATCTTTTGTTCTAGTCTGCTAATTGCACTTCACACCTGACACAGTTGGCCAAAATAGTGCCTTATTTCAATCAGCTCACCTGTGCCCCACTTTCCATTAAACTGGCTTCCTAATTGCAATTAGGAACACCATGGGCATCATCCATTACAAGTATTGTATGTGGGCTACTGTGGCTGACAATACAGCTCGCCCTCAGGCCAAACTTATACACTGCATGGAAGCATATATTATTACATGCACTTCCAATGCATGCTATTTCATGAAGATTTTTCTGTGCTACTAGTTGCTGAGTAAGTGGAACTCTTACTGCCAAATTAGTTGACCTGGAGACAAATCTCAGAGACTTGGAAGCTAAACTCCAGATGATGTTATGTGAACCAAGAACTCCAATTGGTTAAAGCAATCCCTCATCCAGTGAGAGTCCAGGATTCACATGACGTTATCTGGAGTTAAGCTTCCGTAATGTTAAGTTCCACTGTGTTGTACTTTAAATATAAAATGTCAAATATAAATGCAATATTATTAAAAGGTCATACAATTTATAACGTTTATCAAACTGACCCGAACAATTGATGTCTTGAAATCATATTATATATACACTAAGAACAATAGATTGAATAAGAAAAAGGCATACCAGTTCTTTTTTATGAAATAAAATTTGGGGGGTAGCAGAGCAACGTTTTTTTGACTGCAGCAATTAGAAACATAATTGGCCTATTTGGAAATTAGACAAAATCGTATTCATTTAAATTTTAACAAACTTTTTTGGACAAAACAATCAATTCTAGACCTGCTCCTTCTTCACACGAGTCTTGGCGCCCTTTCCGTCACTCGCCTCGATTCGTCAATTCCATTTGCTTTAGTCCAGTAACACGTGTGTTTAGACTGCTGCCACCTGGAGGCATACTCCCATGCAGCTTGACTTGGAGGTAGCAGTCCACTAGATATTTAGTCCCGCACTAAAAACAAGGCCCAGTGTGATTAGATATTAAAATTAATTTTCTAGTAATTAAAGTGTCCAAACTATAGAGAAAAAAAATTAATTGACTTAATTTCAGTACTTGTGTCTCTCTGATGTCATGCCAAGAAGTGTCTGATTGTGCTAAATAATACAACTGCAGAACCACTGTATATGAAGATTGAGGGAAAGAAGGTAAAATTGTGAAAGAACTTTGGGGTTTGCCCTATTTAGATGTGGCTAAATTAATTTCTGTTGATTAAAACTACATGGAAAAACTGGACTAGTATTCAGATTCTCGTTTTAAATATTTTTTATGGCTGACACTATTACATTATATTATATAAGTATTTTTTTAGTGGACTGCAACCTAGAGGGAAACTGGCGATGGTCAGTTTCTGAGCCAGTCTGTCCTTTGGTGAGAAATCTCAGTCTTTGAGCCTATCAGATTCCTGCTTACGTCACGGCACTTTCCAAATATGGCAGCATCTTTGCCAGCTCCACTGCGACCTTTGCTCAACAATTCATATTAAAGGGAGCAGTTGGCCAAACCGCCGCTTGGTGCCTGCTGTCATTGTCCGTTCATATTTATGGTGAAGAAGGGGGGGGGGGGGAGAGATGTTAATGGCAATAGAATGACAAGAGGAGATGAACATCTCCCCCCTCCTTCATTGTAAATAACACCATAGTTTAATTTAATTGCAATTCACAGCTTGGCAGGCAAAGCTATAGCATGACGCATCAGACTGAAATGAAATTAACCTGTGGTTAGTAAAATGACAGTAATGATATGAACGGCCTTTTCTCTCTCTTTTAATTTCCTCATAAGGAAATTAGGCGTGTCAGCCATTCATACCATTTTTCTTTAATCTTTTTCTAAAAATAAAAAAATCAATTAGCGCCGTTCTTGGTCCTATAGAGATAATCGTGACCAATCTATAAAATTTAATGAACACCACACCAATGATTCCTCCAGCTATTTTTGGCATCAAGGGAGATTGACTCTCTGTAAATCCAATGATTAAGAACTGACTCTTGGCAGGCTTCGAAACAGAGTATTTATTGAATAATCCCAAATTTAAAATTAGCCACATTAATCAATACCAATTAAGGAGCATGATTCTTATTGCACCGCCTTCCATTTATAATACTTGCATCACACAAATAAAGAAAATGCAACTTTGTGTAATGGTGCTAAAATTAGTTAAAATAATTATGAAATTAACAATAGTGCTGATAATAATAGTCGATAAGATGATGATGACATATAACGTTAGAAACTTTCCCTATTTGCCATAGACAAGATAGCCCAGTCAGAAGTAGTGGTATTGTTACCCGGGTTAGATGATCTACCAAGCACAAGACGGGGTTATATTGAAATTAATTATGAATATGTTCAGTCGAAATGTGTAGAAATTCACATCAGAATTTTAAAAAAAATGGTTCATTTTGTCAATTTATAGACTTTCTGATACATACATGTGTAAATGGTTTCAATGAAAACTTATGTAAAAATGATTGATAAATGTCTCCCTGAGACCACTATGATTGTCATTATGGGTGATATGAATGTCGATGTGTCAAAGGCAAATCCAAAGGCTGAAATTGTCAGAAATTTAAAATTTATACAATCTTAGTAACAAAATCAATGAACCCACTTGTTTTAAGGGTTCCATCCCTACTGATATTGATGGATGCATTGTGTCTCATTAAAACTGTGGTTTAAGTGACTGGCATAACCTAATTGCAATTAATTGCCACAGAACTAAAGATGCCTAAATTAAAAGCAATGTTATAAAGTATAGATCGTACAAGAAGTTTTATTCCATTCCAAGTCATGGACATATTTCATGACATAACTGATAAGTATTAGATTTCAAATTGTTTAATAAGTGATGTTGTAAATGAACACACCCCTGTTAAAACTAAGTTTGTAAAAGATAACACTGCACCACACATGAATAGTGAGTTGAGAAAACTCATGTATAGAAAACGTATGTCACAGAATGCACACTGGAAATGTAAAGGGTAAATCTAGAAATAAGTTTATAAAAATGAATAAGCTGTTTCGTCAAGAATATTTTGTAATGACTGCAGTTTCTGGCAAAAGATAAAACCATACTTCTCTGATGAAGTATGTCAGTCAAATGATATTATACTGAAAGAAGGTGATGATATAATCTCTGAAATGAGAATGTTGCCAAAGTGTTTAATGAGTACTACAAGTATGTTGCTGATCATATTGGTTTCAATGATATGTGCTCAGATCTCAGTGTCGAGAATCTCATATGTAAATACAATCATCATGAAAGTGTCAAGTTAATAACAGAATTCAGTGATGGTGACATATGTGTGTTTAGTACCTTAACTGTAAAACAGGTCTATGATATTGTATCTAAGGTTAATCCAAAAAAAGCTACTGGGTTTGATAATCTCGCACCAAAACTGCTACATCTAGCAAGAAATGTGTTAAAAGGGTAATTACCCCTTACCCCCAATAATTGCAGTCTGATTTTATGATACAGGGTAACAGTACTTCGGTCACTGACTAAACAACGGCATATATAATTATTGTAATTTCTTGACCTTTTCAGGTAGTCCGACAAACTGTCTCACGACAAGAGTTGTCAAGCACGGCCTATCGGCATGCTTGCAAATGACAGAAATATTTGGGTCTACTTTTAAGGATGTGTTACCTTTAAATTTTTAAAGAGGCCGGGGTTGCTAATACCGTTGCTTACCCTTAGGTGAACAGTTTCGCACCTGAGCTCAGAAAGGGGGGCATCGACTGACAAATATGTCATATAATGATACTGACAATGGAAAAATTATAAGCTTCCCTAACTAATTATGGAACTTGGAAGGAATTTTACAGAATTACTGGAATTGTAGAACTTTATTAGGAATTATGGGTGTTGTCAGTATTAACAGGGGCATAATGACATTGATAGGATTTATTAGGAATTATGGGAATTATAAAATGGAAACCGGAGTTATGGTACTTGTAAGAATTATGGGTATTGTCAATATTAAAGGGGACATATGACACATAAATGGACTTTTTGGGTTATATGAAAATTATTTGGACTGATTGGGACATACGGGAATTATTAGGACTTGTCGGGACATATGGGAATTATTAGGACTTATTGGGACATACAGGAATTATCAGGGACTTGAAGGAATTGCAAGGAATTGTTGGGAGTTGCGGGATTAGTCGGAGTTGGGCTTAAATGGGGCCTTTTAAATCATGCCATTGCGAAGTGTAAATTTCCAAGTGATCTTACACTTGCTGAGATTTCACCTAGTTTTAAGAAGGGCAACCCATTGGATGAGGCAAAATATAGACTTGGTTAACATACTCCCTTGCGTATCGAAGGTCATGGAATCAGCCACTGATTTTCAATTAAGTGAATATTTTTATACACTGTATTAAGAAAGCTGGTAACAATCTGTTTCAGCTAATGGCACAATCCATGGATCTTAGCAGAGCATTTGATGTAGTTCTTCACGGTTTGATTGCAAAGCTATATGTATATGGCTTCAATTTAGAATCAGTTTCAACCCCTAATAATCTGACATCAGCATTACATGCAACATTATGACCCCAGGGCTCGGCTTCAGCGCCGACACTCTTCAATATTTTTTATTTATAAACGATAATGCTATTTTGGATGGAAGATAAAACAATTAACAACTATGCCGACGACATAACTGTTTTGTACATAGCTGACTCTCCAGTTGAACTTTTAAGAAATATAGAACAATGGGGTGACAAAATTACTGAATGTTTTATGATTAATGGTATGCAAGCCAACCCTGTCATCAAGGGTCATAATGTTGCATGTAATGCTGATGTCAAATTATTAGGGGTTGAAACTGATTCTAAATTATCGTTCGACAAACACGTTTCTCTTTTTTGCAACAAGGCTAGCCGCAATCATGAGACTTAGTAACGTACTTGATAAAAGTGTTAAAATGAGCATCTTTTTGTCATTCATTAAGAGTAATTTTAGTTATTGTTCCGTAGTCTGGATGTTCACCAAACAATGTAATATACGGAAATTAGACAGGCTTCAACACAGCCTTACGAGTTGTGTATGATGATTTTAATGCTAGCTATTCTGATCTGCTCCAAAAAAGCAGTTGCATAATATATATATATGTTGTGCATTAAAGCTTATAAATGTGTCAATAACTTTTCTCCTGATTATCCTATGGATCTAAAGTCTGGAATGATTTACCCTCACAAATCAAATGTTCAACTACATTGAATGAATTTGAAGATAAGATCAGAGGTATCGTAATTGGTTAATGAAATATGTTAGTATGAAATGCCTCGGTTATTTGTGCTTCTTTTGTATATACAGTTATTGTTTTAGTTATATTAGTTATGTAATAGCCTACATGCTAATGTGTTGTTTTTTAAATTTTAAATCATGACTCAAGAAAAAAATCGTATTCCCAGCGTGGGTCCCTCCATTGAAAAAAGGGGGGAGAGGGGTTTCCACATTTTAGGTTCTGATGTTTGTGTGAAAAATTTAGGTGTTGCATGACACATGATCTAATTTAGATTGACAAGTCCATTTATGTACAACTTCCCATGTTATTGTTTCTAAAATAGAAGGTTCCCCTTGTGACAAAGTTGTTTCATTGCAAAATTATTTGTGTGCACACTAGGCTGTTAATAATTTGAAATAGGAAGTATCAGTGATCTATCCTCACACCATTTTATAACACCTATGTACAGTACCTGCAATGTTATCAACATGGCAAATGCTGTTTTCTCCGAAAAACTTTGCGAATATTCACTTTGTGCCTTCACCTGCTTGCCCAGAAATTGACATCTGTCAGATGACAGGGTCTTTGGAATTAAGTTCTGTATGATTAGATCTATACACAGAATTTTTTCTGCGTTCCCCCCCCCCCCCCAATAATGGATTCATCCGCCTTAGGAGAGCCAGGTTATCTCCAGTTCAAATGTATAATTTTTCTCTATTGTATTTGTTTTTATTTAACACTCATAATTGTCCCTTGAGTGTAATAAAATATAAATTTTTTATATTTTATCATTAGATTATTGTGCAGCGCCAGCCTGTTCCACCTATGTAAATATGGGTCACACCCAGATCATGTGATTGATTAGCTCATGAATATTAATCAGCTGTAATTTCCATTACTCCCTGGCTCATAAGATAAGTACGTCTGAATTGTCAAAACCGCCGGAATAAAAATGTTGGAAGTGGGGTGGAATTTTATGTCTTGTCTTAAAAATTAGTTACCACTATCAATATGATATAATAAATACAAATTTTCTACGTGCAAAAAGAGCACACATAATAAATTAATGTCCAATAAAATTTATATCATAGGTGCCCAACCAAAACTTTCGTGACCTTTACATGTCGGTGAAATTCATTCAATCACATGAAAAGTATGATTTTTTTTAATATGGCACTGCCAAGAGGCTAATAATTAGCCTGTTTCCTTTGGACACAAAGGAAGGCAAAGAATTGCTGCATAGATTCACTGCACCATATCGGGAGCCATGCAGTGGCAGCTCCCATGAGTCCATGCAGTATAGGGAGAGAAAGGAAAGGGAAAGAGAAAGCAAGGAGGGAGGGAGGGAGGCCCAGTCCGGCCAAAGGGCCAAGACTCAAGACGAATTTATTTGCCTTCATACAATAATATAATAAAGTTGAAACGATCAATATACTCTATTTACAGTGTATGAGAGGCCAGGAGGAACACTCTAAGACACATTATTAGTGAATGACAATGCCATTTTTTTTTTTTTTACATAAATGAAGGTGGCCTCCTCCTATGCCAAAGCCTATAGAGCCGCCACTGTCGGCAAACGACAGATAGTGTGACTGCAATAATAATTAAAAGCATCCCTGTCTTTAGGCACCAAGGTCATTATAAAGAGATTCTGGTCATTGAGAGCTTGTGTGTATTAAGTTTGCGTGACTGCCAAAAATAAGAACACAAACATCTAACACAGAATGCTCTGATGTTGACTAGAATTACTGGCCTAATGGCGTGCTTCTCACAACAGGTAAGCTGTGGGCATCGTTTTCACTGAGAGATCATCAGAAGAGAGCAAAAATGGGCATTGCTTAATGGGCATTGCATGATAATGAATGGGTAACTATGGGATAGTTTGTTTGAATTGTGTACATATATTTACGCCATTTCAGTGAAAACCCTAAAAGGAATGTGTAAATGTAATATAGAAGGTGTAACTATACTACACTGAACTGCATGATAGGCTATTTCCCTGTGTGAGCTGCTTTGGTCCATTGCACTCCCATTATTGTAATTGTACTTACTTCACTATAAATTTCATATTTGCTGAAAATTAATGTTAAATGCATAGCCTACAGACACTGTATGGCAGGATTCAAAATAAATATCCACCTGTCATTCTGTCATATTTTCCCCACAAATGGCATGGAGTAATCGGAGCATGCAGCACAAAATGGACAGAAGTGTTCGCAACAGTTCATATTCACAACTTTCTAAGCTAACAAAAACATTTCTGGTAATAAAATAACTTGTAATTTCTGCTGCTCTTTTGTGACCATACCAGTAATCATCGTTGAATCATCGTTGCAATTGCAGCAAAGATAGGAAACTTGAAGTTAAATTTGTACGGAGAGGGGTTTATGGGTTAGAAAGTTGGGATTTGGCTTTTTGGTAACATAAATATCTATTTTGTGCTTCTCTATGCATGGCATATATGTAAAAATGAAACCCGAAAACAAGTGGACATTTATTATACTATAGTTTGATAATTACATAGCGATGTGAAAACGACTGTAGGACTATAAGCTACTGTTGCAGCAGCTCAGATGTAGATCTATGGTAGCAGTATGGGCAGTGGTGCCAGCAACGCAGCATCTCCAGTGTCAAGTCCCGAACCTTCAATCCACCAGAATGGAGTGACCCACCCCAACCACAAACCTCTTGGTAAGTCCTCCTATAAGTATAATATTAAAATGTACCTTGTCAATAAGGGGCTCTGCTTATTCAAGTTTCAAGTATTTATTGCAACCGTCAGTACAACTTTAAAATAAAAAGAGAAATGAAAATAATAATGCTTACAATATGGCCTGACACCTGGGGTGTATTTGGCCAATAATATAATAGTTTATAGTAGTTCGACCAGTAATATTGATTCCATTGCAATTTAAGGGATTTTCAACCACACCTTTAGTATAGAGTATACTCGGTTTCTGACGGTCGAGTGGGTGCTTTGGTTATTATAAGAGGACACTTTTCATATCAACACTAATAACATCGTTCGCTTTAAGTTAACTGTCTTTCGCTTTAAGTTAACTCTCGTTCACTTTAAGTTAACTGTCGCTCCCTTTAAGTTAACTGTCGCTCCCTTTAAGTTAACTGTCGTTCGCTTTAAGTTAACTCTCGTTCGCTTTAAGTTAACTGTCGTTCGCTTTAAGTTAACTCTCGTTCACTTTAAGTTAACTGTCGCTCCCTTTAAGTTAACTGTCGCTCCCTTTAAGTTAACTGTCGTTCGCTTTAAGTTAACTGTCGTTCGCTTTAAGTTAACTGTCGTTCGCTTTAAGTTAACTGTCGTCTGCAAAGCATCATCTTTGACTTCAGAAATGGAGAGCACCCAACGTACTTTGGTGAGGACCAACCAGGTGGCGCCAATCATCATCAAGGACTGCCGGGAAGAATACCAACATGTGGTCGACTTCAAGGAACCGGTAGTCCAAGGGAGAATTGCGGACAACATGCCAGAGCATGCCCTCGTCAAGGTTTGCATATTCCATCTGTTCCTTTACAGCAGATTTTATAGACTGAAACTGAACTCCAGAGGACATGAGGTGAATGCAGGACTCATCTGGTCTAGGAGTTATGAAATCTGCTGTAATTCTACCTGCCATTACCAAAGCTACTGAAGCATAGAGCAGAATTCATAGAATTGGATATTATATTGGTTGAGGGACTTCTTTGGCCAATGGGAGTCATATGACGTCCTCTGGAGTTCTAGGAACGCTATCTTTCATACCAGACTTCATTTCTAGCATTCCTAGAACTATAGCAAACCTTTTTCGACAATCCCAAATCTTCCTTTTTTAACGTGTCATATTTGCTTCCCATTCATTTCAGGGCTGTTACTTCTTAGTGAAGGATGTGAATGTCAGCATGGATAGACTCGGCACCATGTCTCAGTACACCATCCCAAATGTTCGCAAATGCAGGGGCAGTTACCCCGTATATGGCATGGGCCAGCCCTCCAGAGATGGCCTCAGCACTATCCTTAAGAACATCCGGGAAGAGGGTTACTCCGTGAGTTTATTGATTTGCTATTTATGTAGCTGCTAGGTGGCCTAATGGTTAAGGCATTTGGAATTCCACATTGGCCAGCTCTGCTGTTCAGTCAAACGTCGTGGGGTTCTATCCCCGCCCTGAGCACTCTACATGAGCTACATCCCGGCTGGATGTCAACAGCATGAGACGTTAAATTGGAGGTGCCTTGTACTGTGTGTCTAATGCTGAGGCAAGTAAAAGACACCACCCATGGGGTAAAGTGTAACATGGTGTGGACCAAGATTTATCATCTCATCATTACGTCTGCCTCTGGCAGCTGGTCATATAAGCTGACTAAGCTTCAGACCCAGTAGTATTGAAACATGAAATATATTTCACAAGGGCCATCAGCACAGCAAATTCCTATCCTGGCTTTTTTCGTTGCAGGACACTTTAGTGTTCAACTTGAGGGCAGAGACCACCGTTTACATCCTGGAGGAGGCCTACGACATGGTTCCCTACAGCTTACGTCATCAAGACTACTTGAACGACAGTGTATGTGGCGCCACCACCCGGCAGGGCATCACTGAACACGAGGTCCAGATCAGAAAGGAGGTCCGCCAAAAGTTTATAATTATCTGAATTATTTTTATTTGAATTAATATGAAGTAGATATGGAGAGAAGTAATATGGAGTAATATGAGTAATTTATGAAGTAATATGAAGTGGTACGAAGTAATATGAAGCATGAATATGCGAAATACTGGCTTAATTTGTAAGCTAGAATCTCCTTTACAATATATGACGATTCAAACTCAGTTTTGCTTTTTAACTTGATATGAATTAAGTTAATGCCATCATTGACTTAAACATTTTTCTTTTTCTCATATGTTTTTTAAGTGTAGTCTCCAGGCCCACATGTCAGATATTCTTAATGGCTTACATGAAATGTTATAATTGCTATTGTTTGATTACTAACATATTAACATTTGTATGTTCCATGAACTTGATATATATGGTACTTCTGTTGGAAGTAAATGCTAAATGATTACAACACATTGACTCTCAGTGCTCAAAATTTGATGAAATTTATAGTACCTTAATTATTGGAAATCAATTTGACGTAGTAGCTATGAGTGAGGCATTGCTTGACCCAATAATTACAGATGAACTAATTTGGTTAACAGACTATCAACTATTCCGTATAACGAGTAGATCTTGTCCTAAAAAAAAATTGGAGCATTGTGAGGTCAGTCTTTCTGACAATGAGCCCAATTCCAAAAATGTATATTCAAGACTGAGTTTAGACCAATTTCTCTATTAATGTGCATTTCCAAAGTTATGGAACAGATTGTGTTTGAAATAATATACAAATACCTAATCGAAAACAATATTTTAATTAAAGAAAACTGGATTTAAAGAAGACGATTCCACAGTCGACCAGCTAGTAAAATTTTTTCATAATATGTACAAGTCTCCAGATGAAAAAGATGATGTAAGACGACATGCATGTATGCATGGTTTATCTTGACATATGTTTTCGATTTAAATTATGTCAGCTAAGCTTTGAAAAAAAAACCCTTTGCTGGGTTGGATAGAGAGTTATCTTTCTAATCATGTATAAGAAGTGGTTCTGAATGGTGTGTCGTCTTAACCTATTATAACAAATGTAGGGGTACTGCGAAGTTCTATCCTGGGGCCCATGCTTTTCTTGATATTCATTAATGATGTAGCTGATGATATGAATTCCAATATATTTTTATATGCAGATGATACCTGAATTCAAAGGACTATTCATAATGTTAATAGAGATTTTAAATTGATAAAATATGACTTGGGAAACATTAACCAATTGTCAAAACAATGGCGAGTGCAATTTAATCCCACCAAGACAGAATTCATGTACTTCATTTTGAAACGTAATATACTTCGTCTCTATAATTTGTATTTTGATAATACCCCAGTGCAAAAGACTGACACTCACACCCACCTAGGACTTGCTTTAAATGAAATATTAGAATGGCGCAGTCAAGTAAATGAAGTCACTAGCAAAGTGGCTAAAACATTAAACTCTATGAAACGAATAAAAAATTTCGTCCCAAGATCTACTCTCGAAATAAGAGACAAGTTAGACCAGTAATTGATTATGGTGACATTATTTATGCAGGTGTATTATCATCCAAATGGGAAAAATTTGAAAGAGAAGCTGCGTTGATATGCACTGTTGCAATTCAACTTGCAAGTCATGAAAAATCACTTCACGAAGTAATCACAAACTGGTTTTATTTTATAAAGTGAACAAAGGTTTATGCCTGCAATATTTACAAGAACTGGTTTACCACATCAAGTTGGCGAAAAACATAATCTTTGCAATACTTTGGATTTAAGAGTGCCTTTCGCAATAACAGCAACTGAAATGCCCTTTCCGATGATGCTAAAAATTGTTCCAGGGTTCTAACCTTTAAGAAATATTTAAAATCTCTACATAATGTTGCACCAACAAATTATTTAATGAAGGTACCCATCAAGCAAAAGTTGACCACACCTGTATATGACTAGGTTTCAGTGGACTAAGGTACCATCTGTTTACCCAAAATATTGTTGAAAGTTATATTTGTCAATTTTGTAATGTAGAGGCAGAAACAGAAGATAATTTCTTATGTTGCCCTTATTTCCATGAATCAGATCAAGAATGTTATCTGCTTTTGCAGTTTTGATCCCGAATCATACCCTTTGTTCTGTAGATGACCATCTTATGCATGGTATTATTCATGGTTTTGAAGAACTTAACCTTCAGCAAAATAGAACATATTTACTTGTTCACATAACTTATCATACAATGTCATAGATTTTGGCAAAATTGACGTAGATTCTACCAATCTGTAATCCCCAAATGCCTTGTGAAATTAATTCGACTAATTTGTTGGCCTCATTTAGGAGGTTACTTGTCAAGAGAATGTTCACTACAACTAACTATGTGTTTTTACCAAAAGTGATTTTCATGTTTAATTGGAGATACCTAATGACTGATGGAAATTTGTTTTTGTTCATTGTGTGGCTAATTTTATGCCTGTAATTGGATTGCAGATTTTAGACTTTGCCACGTTTGATAAGAACAACGCCTTCTACTTCTATAACGACCTGAACAAGCTGCAAGACGAGCCTCACATGCTGAGAGTGGCTTATGAAGATGACGTGGCGGTCACTGATGAGATCTTCAGCAGACACAGCTTCAATAACAATGGCATTCAGTGAGTAAGATAACATACAGTTGTATGCAAATGTTAGGGCATCCCTCTGACATCACAGGTTTATTGATTATATCGCTTTAAGGATGAATCACAGCAACATGCCACTCATTAGTTTGTGAAAGGTAAATGTTAGGTTGCTTTTTATGAGATAATTCTTGAGAAAGCTGTATTTGCTTCTATTATAGAAATTAAATGGTTGAAAACGGGCTGTGCAAATGTTTGGCCACCCCTGTAATTGACCGAACTTGAGTGTTTTCACAAACTGTTCCCTTGGTACTTTGGGGAATGTCATGCAGAGATTGATGGCCATGGTCACCCTGATGCTGAAAGAAAAATTTAACAGACCAGGGGAAATAAAAAAAAAATAGCATGAATGAGAATAGAAAGAAAAAATTAATCCCAAATTCTGAATGTGTGGCTGCTGATATTGTTGTTGTGGTGCATTGCAACGCAGTTCAGGAAAATTCACATGACCAGAAGCTGCATGCAGAAAATAACTTTTTATTCAAATTCACCCTATATGGAGCCATTTTAAATGCTCAAAGACCAATCTGAACAAGCTACAAGCTACAATCATTCTTAAATTATAAACTGTGGACAAATTAGAATCAGTTTGAGCTAGTGACCAGAAGCATTGCCAGAACTAACAGTATTCTTGCAAATTTTAGATCAGCTAGTAGACAGGCAAAAATGAAACTATTTAAAAGCAAATGCTGTGTGTTCTATGGATCCCAAACATGGAGTCTCAACAGTAAATGGGTCAATGAACTTGAAGTCTGTTGGAGGAAAGCCGTTCGACGGCTGCTAGACTTACCAAACACAACAAGATCAGTGTTGTTGCCACATTTGTTAAAGTGTAACAATCTAAAGGTGCAACTAAGCCACCGGTTTCTAAGGCTGATGAAAACTGTGTCTGCAAGTAGCAATAGAAAGACCAAATGGATCACTATGAATAGATCAAAAACAGGCACTGTCCAACAAAACATAGAGTATCTGTTACAAACATGGAATATCTGTTACAAACATGGAATATCACCAGTGAAAAGATCATTTACGGTGAAGCAAGATTGAAAACTGATCTCTCAGTACAATCTGAGCATCAGAAGAGAGCTGCAGCAATCATAGACTTTTTAGATATGATGATTGATAGTAAAGATGATGATATAGGCAATATAGATTTTATTTTAACATTTCTTTGTACTTATTAAATTTACTATTATATTATAATTAAATTCTTATTTACATATTATATATTACAATTTCAATTATGTACTCTGTACCTGGTGTGTACGAAAATAAAATAATATATATTAAGCGTGGTGGAAACAGTACACATTATTCAACACACGTGGACAGCTGTAAACCATTATGTACAGTTAAGCCATTTGCAACAAAATCATTCTCATTTCCTTTTAAAGTGGTCTGGGACTAATCTGAAGCTTTTTGGAAATTTTCCTTGGTCAGCCACATTTTCCTTTCACCTTTCACCACCACTTTGCCCGTAGCATTCCGTCTCCTCGCAACATTCCTAGAAGTACAAGTGGACCCTTCAAACCTTCCTGAAAACTTCTTGTAATTCATGCCAGGTAATTATTGCCATTTTCAAGATATATGGTGGCTATTTTGAGGTTCCTATATTGTCACTTCACAAAAAGAACCAGGTCAGATCAACGTACATTTATTAATTCAGTTAAATTATATTTTTCATGTTTGTTTGCACCTGTGTATGCAGTTTAAGGTTCAACAAACTAAACTAAACTATTTTTTCTTTGAAATCAACGAAAATTGTTTACTTACAAACACTTAAGTTCGGTCAATTACAGGGGTGGCCAAACATTCGCACAGCCCCTTTTATACCATTAAATTTTTGTCATAGAAGCAAATACAGCTTTCTCAAGAATTATTACCTGAAAAGCAAGCTAACATCTAACTTTCACTGAATAATGACTGGCATGTTGCTGTGATATAATCAATAATCCTGTGATGTCAGATTGGGGTGCCCAACATTTTGCATAGAACTATAAGATAAGATATTATATTGTATTTTGTATTGTAATTATCCCAAACAATTTGTTGACTCTGTCCTAGAAGACCCTGACTAATTTTTGTGTCCCGATTCCAAATTTTAATTGAGTCGGAATATCTCTATGTCAGGATGTTGAGTTATGAACGGTTGCAACACTAATCTTATGCAGTCACCAGTGTATAATGGGCATTTTAATGCCAATGATATTAAAAAAAGACTTATTTAACTAAAACATATCGTATCTCTGGATTTAAGAAATCAAAAGTTGTCGCAGACCACTTGAGCGGGTACCACAGTGGTATTATTATTATTATTATTATTATTTTTTTTTTTTGGAACAGTATACTAAGCAAGTTATCACAATAGCTGTAAGACATCCTGATATCAATGCAGTAAAACTGAACTTAGAAAGAGCCTGTGATAACGATGTTCAATGGTTCAAGTACAATTACATGAAAGTAAACCCAGATCAATTTTAATTTATGATGTTAAGCAGTAAACCGTGCAATAATAATGTTAGTCAGTTTGTGGTAATAATATACCAGCCTCTGACAATGCATGTGTATTGGATATCAGTCAGTGAAACGCTGTGCAAAACAAAACTAATGCAATAAGCCGTTTGATGTAGGTTCTAAATGTACACCGTAATAAGAGTAAACAGGTAAAATATTAGATGCTCAAGTCATGGACAATTTCAATTAGTGTAACATTGTATATCAGGTTGCAGAAAAACCAATGCCAGGAATCTAGAGAAGATGTCAAAATGGCTTTACAATTTGTTTATTGTGATTTCACCTCTTTCTATTTTGATCTGTTGTTAAAAGCTGGTAAATCTTCACTATATGTACAAAATCATTTGATTTTATATGTAGTTGTGGATGTTGCTTTTTATGTACTCTTCTTAACTTGTACTGTCTCATCTCTCATTTGTATATACTTTCATATCTTACTCATACTTTATTATTTATGCTCATTTCGGTGACGAGCACTTTCGCCCTTGATGATTGTTACCTGTACTTTTACTTACTTAAAGGGTACACTGAAAATTCTGCTGACTAAAAAGTTGAACTTAGACTGCAATATAATATATACAGTGTATACGCTAGTGAGGTCTCTTTTTTAACTGAATGACCCTAAATCTCTAGTCATTTATTTTTGCTAACTTGTCAGTTTATTTCACATTGAGATATTAATTTTCACGAGAGCAGGCGTGCAGGTGTCTGTTTGCAGATGGCTGGTTAAAATAATTGTCACAACTACCCAAGCTAGCAACAGTAGGCCCATAATTATCACATGGCTATAGCTTCTAGACAGGTGTGAAACGTGTTGACCAGCAAATACAGCTGTGGTAAAAAATTTGCATACACTTGAACAGAAAACAGACAACCATTATTAAAGCACACTTAATCTGTCACTACCAAGTTAATTTTTCACATATATATTAGTCCAGATGCTTCGCTACAAAATATGGCCAAATTGGGCTGTTTGTGATACAGCTATGAAATTTGGCACAGTACAAAACTGCACTTGTAGATCATAATAGTTGTCTCTGTCTAATATAACCAATGTATATATGACCTATAATTATTTGGCAGTTGTTCAAAAGCATTATTTCTAGATGTGGAGCCACCTTGATTTCAGCCAATAACACATAACTTTTGCTGGTTTCCACGGTGATCAATTCAAAAATCTAAAAATGACATTTTTGATAGTATCTCTCTTAATTTTCAACCAAGATTAGCTGTAGTGACTGTGATACAGCGACAGCCATGTACTCTTTGCTTTAAAGTAAGAGTTATTATAATACTTCATTTGCATATTACCAAATAAGGTATGTTAGTTGGATATATATTAAAATTTACTGCACTTAGTAATGTATTTACAGTTGCTATTATAAACCATCAAGTTCAGTTGCCACGGTAACTAATAAATAAATGAAGTATTTTTTGAAAGTGCAATTCCTTGTCTCAGATAAAATAGACCTTTTTGAAACTAATATTAGTGTAAACTAATTAAAGCATGTTGTTTAAATACTTTAAAGCGTTATAGCCGTGCCAAATGTCATAGCTTTATCACAAATATAGCCCAATTTTGGAGCTTAGCACCTGGACTATATTCACCGCAAGTGTAAAATATATCAGATATTAAACATCATTTATGTCTATCTCCGATCACTTGAAGACTCTTTCTTTGTTTAGATTATTTACTGAAGGTCTGTGAGGCAGTGACGACAAATTAAGATTAAGAAATATGACCAAAATGAGATGAAATTTTGATTTTTTTTTTTTTAGTTATTTATGTATTTTTTTGAGATTAATTGATTTTCTTATTATAACCGAACATATAATACAATCCCAAATCATTGTTCACAATAAGAAAAAGAAAAACACATAGAAGGCTGACGCCATTTGGCGTACATTTGCCTTTACATGTTATATCACATATAATAAGAGCTGGGGTATTGCATTATATCACATATATACATTCTTAGGGTAATGTACAATGTATTCAAAACCAATCTGGTGTAAAAAAAAAAAAAATTGTTTTCAGATATCTGAGGATACCGTTGTCCCCAGATGGGGTGATGCAGGAAAAAGACTTCGATGATTTTGTCAACATGTTTCGGGTGAGTTGTATGAATTTTATGGAACATGTTGTATGTAATTTCCCAATATTCTTTTGCTTTATCCTCCATTGTTGCAGTGTGGTTTACCCTGCAAGTTCAGCAGAGCAACTATGTCCAAATAGTCCCCACTAATATTCTGAAAGGAATAAACCTACCCCAGATATCATTCCAAATCGGGCCAGTGTCGTTTTTATGTCGGCCGCTGTCAGTAAACCATCGTTACAACATCACCGACATTGCACCACCGTTGATACGATTTGGAATGCTATCTGCATGATCTGGGGGGGGGGGGGGGGGGGTAGCATGATCTGGGACCCCCCCCCCCTCCTCTGAATTGGGAGTAAAATGTACCCTTTGCAGTAAAGTTAGGTACTCTCCAAAAGAGTACATTGTTTTATTATTAATTTTTTAATTAGTAGTAGTAGTGAAATTTCATTTAAAGTTGTTTTAAATCACGGTGTCACATTCAATGTACAATACAAAATATATGAGCCAAGCCGAAGCTTCTGTACGACCTATTAGGAATAATAATATACACTTTGGAAAGTATAAGTATGGAACTAATCTATAAAACAAATCTATTCTACAATATAGTATATATAATAATAATAATAGCACACATATAAAGCACTCCATCGTACAATTCAGCACCTGAGAGGAAATAAAGATTGCAAAAGTGATTCTTTAATATTTCAATGTATAAATTTTGACAAGATTAATCTGTCACATCTACAGTTATAAAAAATGTATATTTGTATTATTTTGAGAATTCAGTCAGCTAGTCACAGCGGATTTGAAGCTACTGAGTGATACTTTGCTTCTGATGTTACTTGGTATATGCATCCACAATTTACTTCCATAATACCGAAAACTGTTTTTGCCATATGTCATTGTTTGGAAATAGGGGATATGAAAAGTGTCATTTGTCCTCAGATTGTAAAGATCTTCCCTATCTAAAAAAATGCCCGTGAGTAAGTGGGGGCCGTTTAACTCTTTATTTTGTACATTTGTATTGCCACTGTTTTTATGCATCTTTGGGTGATTGTTAATTTCTTAGCTTCTCGATACAGTTCTTCGTACGGCATTATATTTAGATTTTCAACGAATCGTAGCGCTCTTTTGTTCATCTTTTTGAGTTTATCCATGTTTCATTTGCCAGTGAACATTCAGACTAGAGGACAATAGTTAAAGTTGCTACCTATATAACTATTATATAAAGTGTTTTTACATTGTTTATCCAAATAGTGTTTTATTCTTTTTAAGGCATTGATTTGCGTACTTGTCTGATTATAGATATCATCTATGTGAAACTTGAAGTTTAGTTTGCTAAATATCTCCATGCCCCCCTAAAACATTTATGGATGAGGATGACTTAATACATTTATTGCTTATTCCTAAGGTTTGGTTGTTAGTTGTGTCCTGTTTGCTTAGAAACATCAGTTGAAATTTCTCTGCATTGGCTTTCATGTAGTTTGCCTGGAACCATTCCATGGCAATTACACAATCATCTTCCAGGGTTTTTGTGACTTCACTTAAATTAGAGCTAATATAAGAAAGTGTATTTTCATCGGCATAGTTATAGATATTTGATCCTATATTCAAGTGCAAGAAATCATTTATAAAGATGTTGAATAACAAGGGGCCCTTAATGTTTGTTACCCATTCTTAGAAAGTATCACCTATTTTGAAGCGTTGCAATCTTTCTATTAGGTAAGACTGGATCATTTCACATGCATTCATGCTGAAGCCATATGCATGAAGTTTGGTAATTAATAGTCCATGAGACATACAGTCAAATGCTTTTGATAGATCAATTGCTACTATCCCTTTTTTTTGGTCATTATCTAATGCGTTTCTCCAGTTCTCTGTCATTCTTACTAATATGTCTTGACAATCATAACCCTTTCTAAATCCTGATCAGTATTTGTGTAGTAATGGTTGTACGTATTCATATATCTGGTTATACATTATTTTTTCTATTACCTTTGATAGAGCTATGAGCAAATTTACTGATATATAGTTATCTTTATTTAGTTTGTCGTTCTTTTTGTATAGGGGTGCTATGTTAGCCTTTTTAATGTTATCCTGAAATGTTTATTGATCAATACATTTGTTAGCTATTAAAGTTACTGGTTTGATAAGATTTGAGACTCATTGCGCACTGTCTTAGAATACTTTTAGGATCCTAAAATTTTGCATGAGTGATTAATTTTGCAACTCTAACAAATTTAGAGGGTGCCCTGATCTTTAGCTTGAATTCAGTTTTTTTGGACCACCCTAATATGAAGTTGTATCATCTTTCAGAATTTTGGTATTGTATAGTGCTTTCTCAATGGTACGGATATGTCAGCTGATAGGCAACTGCCAAAGGCAGACGTGAGAAGATTTTAAGCTTGGAGTCCACATCATGTTAAATTCACATGTGCTGTGCACTGTTTGGGTACACCATGACTCAGGCTATAGTCGACGAATTTAATGACACGTTACATGAGTATATTATATTATAGTTAAATAACAGAATGTTACGCCCTCTGCTGTCCAAGTTGACCTGACCTCAATTAAGTCCGCGCTTGTTGCCTTTTACGTCCGAGACCATTTCTACCCAATCAGAAGCCATCTCCTGGGCAGCTGAGAGTTCCCTGTTCTTATGGATTGCCCAACATGTACCTTCTTATTATTTGTATACCGGGTATTTCAAATGATCAAATTTGCTGGCTTAAGCCTTCCTCGGTCCGAGTACCATGGGAATCTACCCCTGAAGTTTCACTATTTCTCTCTTGACCTAGTTCACTGCTTAGCCAATCATACTGCTTAGAGGAGGTCTAAGCGCCAATTTATGTGACCTTTCCTTTGACCCCATTTGGTGTAGCCAATCAGCTGTGGCCTGGCACTGTTTGAAAATGGGAGCAACAAGTACAGTCATGTCGATCCATCTTGACAGAGCACATTAACTTAACACATTGAAAAACTGCGTGCTGATACACAGCAAACCATATTACATTATTACCATGGTGGCTCTATGTTATCACAGATTATTTGTGATTATTGATTTAACAACTTTAACATGTAAATGGTACTGTATATATATATTTTTTAGTAATGTTGTATGATATGACACACATTACTGAGAGCCAGTGAGGGGGTTAACTTGCTATTGGCTAAGACAAAGCAGGCGATGTCACCAAGGTCATTCTCAGAAATATGCAGGAGTTGACCCATATAGTGAAGCCAGTGAGGAGGGTTGCCAAGACTTGGTGTGCGAGGGTGGCTAAAGCCTGTGGTTCAGATCGAATTGTTCATACTTTTCCTCCTCTATCTGCTAATTTAAAATCTGAGGTCAATGCCCTACCAACTGCCTGGCACTGAAGGTCGAACAATTATTACCCCATTTTATTCACACATGTAAATTCAATAATGCATAATATAAATGTGTGTAATTAGCCTAAATTTAATATAAATTGAACACATGTTAATTTATACAAATAAAATTGATAAGATCTGTAGTCTTGAGGTGAAAATACACATTGTGAGATCCCATCTCTGACTTCGGAAAGTGCTTTAATTACCGCTGCATGGATCAAATTGTCTTTACATTGAGTGTCACATAAGTCTTTAACCAAGTCTTCAGCTTGAGACAATTAGAGTTCAAAGTTTCCCTCGGAATTCCAAGCTTTTCGCACAAGTATGTGGTGTTTTTTCCAATGTCGGAAAGGCTGGATGTCATAGTAAAGCCAGTTAGGAGGGTATTACCATGCACAATACCTTGCAAACAAGACTATTAGACACCTGTCAATTTTTTCTCAGGATATTTGTACTGCAGTGCTCAGCTGGTGACATTTTTGCTTCTTGCCTCACCAGATACAGGTCTACTTAATTCGGAGTAATGTGATGCTCCCTGCAGCTGCGCGGGGCTCATTTATCTTCAATTTACCTGTGCAACAGCTGACACTACAACCAGCCTGCATGTCTGTTGCATTTTCTTTTCAATATTCATGTTAACAAATTAATTTTTGCTGTGGTTGAATGAGCATTAGGCATATAATAAAACAAATATGGCCCTAGGGCCCTAGGTTTTATCGGTCTCTTGTTCGAGAAATATGGAGATTTATTGGTCCTTGGCAAAAATATCGTCCCCCACATTGTGTCGTGGCAATATTTTTGTCTCGGATCAATAAATTCCAATAATATTGGTAGGTGCAATTGAAGCTGTTTAAGTTAAATTTAAGGAAATTGTACAACTTAAGAAAAAATTTACTTTGAGCTATTATACTTTACAATTGGCCATTTAACTTGGTTTTTTCTCTTCCTCTTGTACAAATAAATAATACAGATACATGTATTATACAATATGGCCATTACTTAATTTAGATGCAGACTTGCAGATGGATAGTCACTCAATGTGCTGTTTAACATAGGCATAGCGTCAGCCAGTGGAGGTGCATATAATATTGGAAATATTATAATTCTATTTCCTATTAGGCCTGGCTGTCATTTCTGCTGTAAAATGCTCTGTTATGAATTATGCTCTTGCTGTTCTCTGATAGTTTACAATTTACCTCAATTCCATTGACGCCTTCTGGATCTGAGAACTTTCAATAAAAGTTAAATGCTCAATATAATAATTAAGTCGGACAACATCAAGTATTCAGCCACAGGCACACCTGTTGCACCAGGTGTGCTGTTTTCACTTCATTCGTGAAGGTGTGTCAGCAAGTCACCCAGAGACCAATCACCTTGACCTACATTCTAAGATAAACACGCTTTTCAAGGAAATTGGGACTACGCGCCAATTAACAAGTCTATCAACACGTTTAGTGCGAACAGTTTCAGTGACTTGCCAGATTATAGACAATGAGTAAAGGCAGGGCACAGCCCATTTGGTATCTGATAAGTCTAAACAATTACTGCTTGTTCAATTAAACTGACTGCATTACAACCCCCCACAACTGACCATGTGACGCATGCAAGTGTGGGCTCAAAGTAAGCAGTGAACCAGTGAGTAGGGGTGGGGGCCACTAAATTAAAATGAATAAAACTTGCTGCAATCAATTCTGACCCACATTTAATTAAGAGCCTCCCTTGAAATATCAATTATTAGAACAATCATATGGATTGGTCAGAGCTTCTTACAACAGCATGTCATCCCCAGATAGCATTCCAAATCGTTTCAACATCGGCACGATGTCGGCGATGTTGATACGATGTTGTAACGACAGTGGCCAACATAGAAACGATGCTGGGCTGATTTGGAATGCTATCTGGGTCACATCAACACTTCCAGAAATCTCATGTGTGAAATGCAGTTAGTTTGATTGTTCTTAACTTTACTTGTCCTGAAAGAGACAGATAGTGTTTATAGGCTAAATAACAGTTGAATGACTTGTGGTCTAAAACTCTGAATTTTGCGAGGTTGTCTCAATGTCAAATTGCCTCCACTTTTCGAAGTTCAATGTACAGTGCTTTCACTAACCAGTCATATAATTTCTTTTGAAAAGAAGTTTCAGGGGGATTGAGGGGGTTCAATCGAAAACTAATAGATGACACTGACGTTTATTCAATTTCAGCAACTGCCGCACTACATCGATCAACTAGATACAAATATTCCTGCGCTGGTCTTCTCCTGCCACCATGGTGAAGCACGCAGTTCGATGGGAATGGTCCTTGGTTGCCTCATGCTGGCCCACAAGAGAGGATTCCCACCGGATGCCACGTAAGATGCTGGCTCACTAGCTGGCTCACTAGCTGGCTAGCTTGCTGGCTAAATGGCTGGCTAACTGGGTGGCTAACTGCCTGGCTAACTGGCTGGCTAACTGGCTGGCTAACTGGCTGGCTAACTGGCTGGCTAACTGGCTGGCTAACTGTAGTTTGCTGGTCGACTTGCTAACCGATTAGTCACATAAATGTTAAACAAAGCTATGATTGATTAATTGATTGGCCAATTGGCAGATTGACTCAAAGCGAGAGTGAATGATTACATAGTATTACATAGTATTACAAAGTATTACATGTAGTATAACATAGTATAACATAGTATTACATAGTATAACATAGTATAACATAGTATAACATAGTATAACATAGTATTAATATTACATAGTATAACATAGTATAACATAGTATAACATAGTATAACATAGTATTAGTATTACATAGTATTACATAGCATAACATAGTATTAGTATTACATAGTATTATATAGTATGACATAGTATTAGTATTACATAGTATTACATAGTATGACATAGTATTACATTGTATTACATAGTATTAGTATTACATAGTATTATATAGTATGACATAATATTAGTATTACATAGTATTACATAGTATGACATAGTATTACATTGTATTACATACATGTACATGTATTGCCACTGTTGCAGTAAAAGTCCATACCCAATCAATGGGAAATTCCCCAACTACAACAGAGCAGAATACTACGCCGTCCAGGGACTGGTTCATCACTTTCCCAATGGTCTCCAAATCAAACAAGAGGTTGGCTACTTATCCATATGCACACTAATTGAGTAAATATAATATGATACATATTGTCCTAATGTCCTTGCTAATTGTGTGGTCATTCACTAAAGACCCCTGTGTGTTAGCATAGGTCCCCGGGGCTAGTCCTTACAGATTCATATTGTATCGCAGAAGTGCACTGGAGCGGTTGTCATTTCAAGTCATTTAGTGATCGTGTGGTCTAATTGTGGACTTAAAAGTCACAAATATGGACTTTGTATTGCAATAATATCATGGTTAATTGGTAGGGTGCCGTAATTTATCCACTGCTGTCGAAGATTCTTTAAAGTTTACACTAGGCCTCAGTTAATCTTAAGTCAAAACATACCGCAATATTGTAAATCAATGACTTTGAAATGGCCTGTCTAACCTATTAACAATGTGAATTTACAGAAAATTTGGATTTTTTAATTAGCAAAAATGTTTAGTGAATACTGAACGATTTTCATCTTTGATAATCTAAAAAAAATAAACTATATGCAGCTAGAATGTAATATATTGGGCATCTACAAATCGGAGCATCGCATTTTTTGTGACAATTTTAATGTTGTGCGGTAATTCACAAACAAAGAAATGGGGATTATTATTAAAAAAAGATAACTAAAAAGTGCAATTTAATACCTTTAGTGCACTTGATAGTTATCCTCTACCTGTTGTATTTTTGCTCTAATATCTGCAATATGTACATGGAGGGATTTCAATTGACCTCTTCTACCTGTTCCAGGTGGATGTTCTCATTGATCTTTGTGATGAGTTGCACAACCCAAGAACTGCCATTATGGAGCACAAGAGAACTCTAGAGGAAGAGAAATTAACTGTGAGTTGTTTACATGATGATAGCAATTACCTGATAATTTTATATAGGGTATAGTGCAGTATAGCGGACCCAAATGTATGCCCATATTTGGCGTCCCATGAAATATTGAAAAGTGTCACTATTTTTAGCCCAAATTTGTTATAGCACAGAAGAGGAATAATATTTGCGTAGCACAGCGTGGGTTTGGGGGCAACAGCCCCCCGATAAAAGAAAAAAATAAACAAACTATTTGTGTCTTGAAAATGAAAAGAGCGGTCGTTTTTTTGTGACGTAATTGAATTCAGGAATATGACGTCATAGGCATGACAAAAAGGCTTGTTAAATAAGGGCATAAATTTGGGTCCGCTATACTGTACTTTTACCTTTATATATTATATTATACGAATGAATAATATTATAATAATTATAATAAGTGTACATGACAACTAATAGATACGTGCCCCCCCCCCCCCCCCAACCCACTTTTAGTCCTATATTTTAAGGTGCCTTTTTGGCTGTTTTGTTAATTAATTTTGAAGTGACCCGCTCACTGGTAGGCACCACCCCCCCCCCCCCCTGAAAAATAGGGCCTCTATTATTTAGAGGCAGCTTTGGCCCGGCGTCTAATCAAAACTGGCGTTTATTATTTCACGACTTTTTTACACATTCTATAGGCCTCCCTAGAGTACCCCAAGTCAACCCTCAGCTAGGCCTCAATGAAGATTCTGACATATACTTGGCTTGTGGTCAGGAAATACGGTTTTGAAATTGCTTCAACTGTTGTCACTTTTCAGTATATCTCAAAGGCAAAACTAGTGGGGGGGGGGGGGGGGTGGGGGTGGAATGCTTGAAACAAAACTAACAGCAAAATATGTGTTTGACGTTAGGTTGTTCTATGTAGATAGGTCTCTGTCTAGATATAGATCTATGCCTGCGTAATCCAAAACTGGCTGGCATGATCATGGCTTGTAAGTAGTTGTCCTTTCCGGGGTCATTAATAAATAATTATTTTGCACCATGAGAACAATTGAACTTCCTGTGTTTTGTTGTTGGTTATTTTGCTTTCTCATATTATGCATTGCTTATTTTCTGCTTCGTGTTGCGTGGATTGACAGCCGGAAGAGGGGGCTGCTGCGCTCAAGCAATGCTGTCTCCACCTGGAGCGCTATTGTTACGTCCTCTGCTTTAATGCTTATCTCCATGCTCAGGTGAGTAAATTGTAATTAAATACGATTTGTTGTCTTTATTCAGTCAACAAACTGGCCCCACTGTTTATGAAAGAACCTCACCATCTTGCTAAAGAGTTTTCCAAAATGTTAAGTATTCCAAGAATGAACTTTCAGTTATCTGTCATGACCTTTCTGGTACCTGAAATAAACATTAAACATTGAAAATGTATTCTGGGTAACTGCCAGACAACTGTCAGTCTGTCAGGCGACCAGTTTGGGGTTTGCAAGAGATGGCACTCCTATAAGAAATGTACATGGTTTTATCTTGCCCAGAATACAGATCAATGAAGTATGGATAATATGTATTGAAAGAGACCCATTGTCATTACAACAAATATTATGTAAAAACACTGGAATGTGGGAAAAGTCCATTGCATAAATGTTGGCACCTCGAAAACGTTTCCCAGGAATGATGACAACAACACCATGTCTCACAAAAGGGATGGAACAGCATGGACTCTTTGCCAGACTTCCGCTGACACATTCCTTTTGAAAACTTCCAAATATGCAACTTAAATTTAGTCTTATCAGACTACAGGATATTCTTTCTTTATTCAGCAAAATCATTGATATGTTTTGACAAACTTAAAACTGTGTTTTCCTTTAACTATATAGCGTCTTATGTGCACTAGGCCGAAAGGGCCACCTGTGCGATCGAGTCATGTACTCTACTGTCACAGATGTATATTCAATGTGCTATTTGTTGGCTCTCATATTAAATGTGTATTTAGACAGTAAGCATATCAAATAAAGGTTTTAATTCATTTAAGAGAACAAAATTTGGGCTTTAAGTAAAGTCCATAGCATGAAATATTCAGAATTGTGAAGAATATATATTTTGCAAGGGCATTTTGCAGGAATTACTAATATAATGCTACCAGCACAATTACAAACTTTTCCTTTCGGGTGTTTGTTACATGTACACCCTATAGCTGAGTTATGGGGTTCAGTCCATCAAATTCACTTATCTTCCAAAATGTTGAAGACAATAGAATGCCACGAAATTATAATTCGATTTATTGCCTGCCTGGGATGAGAGCTTAATGTTATTATTTATATGAATTGAAATTAAACATACATATTGTTTGAATAAGCAGGGTAGTGTATGTTTACATCAAAATACTTGCAAATTGTTACTGTTACAAAGACCATTGCCTGTTATTCATTACATTTGTACTTCAGTACAAGGCTTCGTTTGGCACATCCTTCACCCACTGGATGCAGAATCAACCAGAAGTTTACCACATCTTGCGATACCTCAACGTCTCTGAGAGGACGACTACCCCTGAATTGTTGGCACAGGGTCATAGGGTGCTGGTCTGTACCTTCTAAGAACTATGGAATAAAAACAAACAACAAATAGATGAATTAAATATTTATACTCCACTTAGTCTTTTCCTGTTGTTCTGAGCCAACGAAAAGCGCTAGTGAACTTCCTCCTGAGTGCAAACTGAACTTTTATTGCATAATAAAGGCAGTGAAACAAAACAAACGAATTAGTAAATATGCCTAATGGAGTATAAGTTAGTATTATCCCGAATAAAAGAGAGTTAACTAACGTTTTTGTTGCTTATATCCCTCCAACAAAAAACGTCAGTTAACTCCCTCCTATTCGAGATATAACTATTACATATAGATTATTTGCCAGGTATAAAATAGCCATGAGGACGAGTAAACATTTCTGACACTTCAATAAATGTAATACAACTTTGGCCACTATGTACATGCTCAAGTGCTCTCATATTTTGGAGGGTGCATTAGTTTCGTCTGGTTCTACTACAAATTCTAATGTTTATGTTTCAGGTAGCGGATGAATACATCTCCCTGGATGTACTTAGTTCCCAGATGGAAGTGAAGACTTCCAACTTCCGGCGGATGCAGGGTATGCCTATTTATGGCACGGCACAGCCCTCTAGAGAGGTATGCTCATCTTTGCTTGAAATATCGTTTTCTTTTTTGGTTGAGTTATACATTTAATAATTGCAATGCTACTCATATTGACTCTTTTGTGGTGGTAATAATTTGTTAGCCATAATGTTTACCTTTTTTTGGTATAATGTGTAGACTCATTGACTGTTTATCAAATAAAGCAACAAATCTGAAAATATGTGATGAATCGTGCTCCATTCGGAGCTGCCAAATTCTCCTGTTTAGCTTACCTAAACTGTCTTGTAAGGTGACCCATGTCGATGTTGTTTCAATGAAACTGAAAATTGATAACTGATGACAGGGCATGGCGTGCATGGTGCAGCACCTCCTGAGTCCAAAACAGGGTCACCCAGTGGTGGTCCTCATCAACCTGAGACAAGATGTGACCTTGGAGTGCAATGGAGCCACATATAGCTGGAGGGAATATGGCTCTTTGGTTGATCCCATTGACATGCCTGGAATAAGTGGCGAAGAAGTACAGGTCAGTTTCTCATAAACAACCCAAATCCTACTGGTCCTTCTGTGTTAATGAAGTGAAATCATATTCACGACAAAATAATATTACTTTGAATAGCCCGATTGCCATTAGCCCTGTTAACTTCAGAGGTCTAAATGGTCTTACTTAGTTCAATCAATTTGACATTTGTGGTTCTATTTATGCATGTATGGTAATGTACATGTTCAGTTGATTTAAATTGTCAGGAATTAGAAGAACTGATGAAAAGAGCAACGAAGCAGATGAAGATTTGCAAGGTATGTCACTTTTACATTGTTGGAAGAACACAATTATTATGCATGCAAATATAGGATGGCAAGCTGTCCAAGGGAAGTGTTGATGTGATGTCATGCTGTTATAAGAAACTCTCGCCAAAACCGAAGTTTGTTGCTTGCACCTCAATAATTGTTGATTCCAGGGGGTGTGAAAAATTACAGTACAAACTAGAAGGTATTCCTGACAATTTTCATTTAGTAGCCAGCCTCCACACCCACTAGTTCACTGCTTGCTTTGAGCCCCAATCCTTGAGTGCTCTTTCCTTGCAATATGTCTGAACACTCTATTAAAGCACTTGATTGGTGTAAGAGAAAAGGCTTCCATGGTTCTCAGTGCAAATTAAAGGACAAGTAAGACAAACGATTTTCCATGCCGGCGGTTTTCTCTGTTTTCCTGAGTAACTAGGAACCCTGATATAATGTCATGCATCCATGATACATCCGGTACAGACCGAATACTGTAACTTTAATTTTTTAGATGCATGGGTTCATATGACTTTTTTTGAACACATACAGACTTGAAAATTGAACCATAGAAGACGGCGTGTGAATCCAGGATTCCACTTTACACCAATGTCAACATATGCTAGACGTATAAAAAAATATATAATAGATTCAGTGACTGTACCATGGCATAAAAACCCGTGTAGTTTTCAAGTCTATGATATCTGCATTAGGCAAAACCCTAGTGTAACTGCCTCGATGCTATAAGCTACCATGGGAATTAACATATAGCATGTTTAACGTGGAACAGGTTTACCAGGACCTCAAAGGACAGGCTGAGGAGAAGGAATTCAACAGCATCTTGACTCCATATGAGATGATCGAGCAACAGAGGCTGAAAACAAAACCAATCCAGTATTACAGAATCCCAATTGACGACCACCATGCTCCCAAAGAAGAGGTCAGTTCACCTGTTAAATGGCATCAAATCAAATGCCTTTGTAGAAAGATATGTAGCATTGTTGCATGTTTAAAGAAACGTTGAAATCACAGATATCTACTCTTGCATCTCTTCAGGACTTCGATGCCATCTTATCGGTCATCAATAGCCTGGCAGAGATTTACTCGGATGAGGATGGACCGGCCATCATCCTTCAGTGCCATAATGGTAAAGGGAGGACCACGACTGCCATGGCTATTTCTGGGCTCATTCTTTGTCACAAAAAGGGATTTCCTTATGGGACAAAACCAGGAGAGGAAGAACGTGTATCACTGCCTAACGCTTCCTACACTAAAGGAAACTACAGGGTAATGTAACGATTACTATATAACCTGGCCACTTCTACTCTATTTACCCCTTCTCCTAATATTATGTTTAACAACACATTACTTGCTAAAGTTAGTTTCATAAAATATGGTCGACTCTAGTCAGCTGTAGCAACCTATTCCTGGCTGTAACTGTAACTGGCTAAAGCCAGCCATTTCTACTTCTACCTTAGAGTTGGCTTAAAGCTACCACCACTGAAAAAATAAGGACCTTGGTAAAACTGTAAGAAATGTATTTAATATATCATTAACAGATTACAAATATGCATACCTCTCAACTTATGCACCAAATAGCGCTGCATGTATTTTTAGATGCCAGCTATAGCCAGACAGTTCCGTTTAGTGGCAGTTAGCATCGTATAGCAAATTTGACAGGCCGATTTTAACGAAACTAACTGTAAGTCATCGACGTTCCTGCTCCCTTATTCTCTTTACCTAGCAACATTCAAGTGAAGCAATTGTAACAGCTAGGAGATCTGCTGACTGGCTATCTCTGACGGTCCTAGGTTGGTATCCCGACATATCCACATGCAGGCACTCTATGAGTGCCATCTCAATTGGAAGTGGTAAGACCCAATGGTTATGTGGTACATTTCCCACAAGTGGACAGATTAAATTCTGAGGCCAATCTGTCCATGAGTGAGAATTCCACTTGGGTGGTATTTATATCCCACAATCTTCACTTTTAGTTGAGCCCATGTCAATGCATTCTCGTGTGGTATTTAAAATAGCCATGAATATTAACTATTGCCATTACATCAACCAATTAGAGCATTGATGATGTTGCTGTACAGTCATGCGACTGTACAGCAATGTCATCACCTCAAAACTTTCTGGACATTTTCAGATTAATAAAGGGAATTTACAAATGATATTTACAAACCAGTTGTTAAATATTTCATATCAGAATTAGTAGGTTTGGATAGAAAATGATAATTGTTTCACTGAAGCGATGACGCAACTTCCATGTTGCCCTTACCACGTAGATATACAATAAGTGGATAGTATGGCGGATTGTACAGACAACTGACTTCTCGTCACGTTTTTTGGCTCTAAAATCGTTAATTCCGGTCCGATTTATAAAATGCAAATATTTCATAGAGAGCTTACAATTTATCTGTTGAATGGTGGTCAAATTGTGATTCCGACTATTGTTTTGAAGCGGTGGCGCTAGTCAATCAGCACTCAAATGTCCCTCATGATCTGCTGGTCCTTGCAATAGAGGATTTCCAAAAGAACAGTCATTGATAATTGAGACAGTTTCACAACAAAATATTTCAGAGCTCTTTCGGACAAATTGCGAAATTAAATGTCCTGCATAGTTCTGTTAATGGTTCAATATATTTTTAATTTGTTTAGGTGGTTGAAGAGCTAATTCGCAGGATTCCTCAAGGACAGCAGGTGAAAAGAGAAGTGGACTTCATTTTGGACCAGTGTTCTGACACAATGACGCCGATGCATTACCATGTCCGAGAGATTATCTATGTCACTTATAATAAGGTAAATTGCATTGCTGTATTTCAAAGTCCATATTTCAATCTTGTTGAATACTAGGAGTTTCTGGTAAATATTGCTTGCAAAAGCTTATTGTAATCATTAATTAATAGTAATTTAATAATATTCATATCACCAACAGATCAAAAAGGCAAAATCAGATGAGGAAAGAGAGAGACTGAGGAAAAGGGCACTACAGTATTTGGAGAGATACATCTGCCTGATTCTGTTCAACACTTATCTCCACTGCGAAAGAAGATATAAATGGACACGACCATTTGCTAATTGGATGAAAGATGTAAGCAATAGCTTAAATTGTGATTATTTTCATGTACAAAAGAGCTACTCTAAAGACCACGTTATTAATATATGAACAGTCCAGTATTCCAGCTAGGATTTGAATTGAGCGCACAAGGATTTAGGGCACCAAAATAGACTCATATAGCTAATTGGAAAGCCTTATTTCGACCATGAGCGCCATGCTTAGCTGAAACACTGGACACTTCTCAATTCAGACTATCTCATTGGAAGGCACATTGCATATTCCCACGTGAAAATGCAAAATATCATTGTTGACTCAATATGTAACTCTTCCTTAAATTTTCATCTAAATAGCACAACTAAGATTTTTAGCTTGAGACCCTATTGGTCCCTTTCAAATACATTTTGTTCAGATATTACAATGTGGTTAATATTTCTTTGACATTATGCAAGGTCCTTAGACCTGATCACACTGACCGGCCCCTTCAACATTTTGTTCTTACACATTTATATCTATTTTTACAGACAGCAGCCAAGGCAGGAGTGTATGAAATCCTCGACAATTTGTCGTTTCCTGAGTTTGAATCTTCAGCAAGTCGGTTGAAAACGAGAAGACAACGTTGGGCGAATCTCAATTTGGGAAAACCTTTCCAAGGTTGTTTTGTTTAGATTATATACAAAGTAACCAATGGAACACCTTAGAACACTTACATAACTTTGTCCAAATATGTAAATCTGGGTCATGATCACTAAGACCAACATAATTTCAGGTACAAATTTTGCATTGTCATTTCAATATTGTTTTGTATATGAAATTATGTAAACTTATATTTTTGGTATTTATAAGTTACCTCTGGCATTGTAATGTGTATATAGACCCATCATACATGGATGTTTAGTACATTGCGGTTCTACATTTGTATTTATTCAGTATAAATAAACTTTCTTTCACAGAAGGCCCATAAAAAAATTGTTTCAACCTGAGTTATTTCAGTTTCTATTTTCATAAGCAAGCAGTTCAGTATCCCCAAAAACTGAGTACACCCTAGGTAAAATTCTGTAAAAACTTTAATAATGACTGAATGGAGCCCTGTTAGAAACTGAAACCTTCCTTGATTGTGTCTGGGAATATTTCCTTTAGTTGTATGAAAAATAAATTTGATTTGCATGTATATGGTTTGCTTCTAACATCCGTTTTGGCTGAAAGTCATGGCCAACAAAATGAGTACACCTCTGAGACTATGATATACTGAAAGCAACACAGGCTGGTTTGTTTTGCTGTTCTAACCTCTTAAGGTAATTCGGATTAGTCCTGTTTTTCTTGATCCATGCTTGTTACCTAAATAGTGTAATAAACTTAAATTCTCTTAAGTTCGAGTCATACTCTTTGGAGCCATACTGAAGCTCAGTCTAACTTTAAAAGAATGGCACCCCATGGCAAAGAATTGTCAGAAGATTTGAAAATTAAAATTGTGAATTTGCATAATGATGGAAAGGGCTACAAAAAGATCAGCAACATCTTGAAAGTCAGTGTAAACACAGTGGCAGCATTGTTACGTAGGCACAAGAAGAGGTCTTCAGTTAAAAACCAAAGTCGCACTGGGCGTCCTCGTAAGATGACAAAACGAGCTGTACGACATTTGAAAAATATGGTCATGAGGAATAGGAAAGCAAGTGCTGCAAAACTTGCAGATGATGTCTTACATGCGACAGGTATTACAGTATGTGCTCAAACCATTCGTAATGCTTTGAATGATGCTGACCTTCATGGACGGCGTGCAAGGAGAAAGCCACTGCTGAAGAAAAGACACAAAACTGCACGACTGAACTTTGCCAAAGAGCATGTAATGAAGTCAGAAGAATATTGGAAGACTAAAGTGTGGTCTGATGAGACCAAAATCAATTTGTTTGGATCAGATGAGGTTCAGCATGTCTGGCATGGCCTGTGTGAAGAATATCGTGAAGACTGCATGGTGCCTACTGTGAAACATGGAGGTGGACATGTGATGGTATGGGGCTGCATGAGTGCCAAAGGTGTAGATCAACTAACTTTCATTGATGGAATCATGGATGCAGCCATGTATGTAAAGATATTAGAGACCAAGATGTTACCGAATCTCCAGAAGCTTGGTCGAAGGGGCATTTTCCAGCATGACAATGACCCAAAGCATGCTGCAAAGAAAACGGCAGAGTTTTTGAAAAAGAAGAAAGTGAGGGTGATTACATGGCCAAGTATGTCACCAGACCTCAACCCAATTGAACATCTGTGGGGCATTTTAAAACGAAAGGTTGAGCAGAACAATCCATCGAGCAAGGAAGAGCTGAAAGAAGTCATTACTTGCGAATGGTCAAGCATCACACCTGAAATTTGTGGAAGGCTGGTTGCTTCCTAGCTACAAGTCCCCTGTCCACAGGACAGGGTTACAAGGTCCTGGATGAAAAAATATTGACTTTTTGGCTCGAGTGGGAAATAGCCTTTTAGTAAACGTTTGTCACACAACATACACCCACTGTAGCGTTAGACATACCTTTTTTCTATTGTGTCGCGCTCAGATATGGTTGATTTCTTCCAATATTAATCGATTTCTGTGCCATTTTCGAATTCACATTTCGGTAAACAAAGCTTGAAGCATGGCCGCCTAGTTCCGAAAAACTCACAAGAGGGCTCTGGCGACGTTTCAACGCCCCTAGTGGCACACAGAATAGTGCTGACCAGTCCTCATTTCTGTGACTGCTGGGGGCGTTGCAATGGCAAAAGTTTAGTGAATTATTAACAGAGTTTTTGGTGCTTGTTGATGTACTTCTTGGGCATTCTACTGTCAGATTCCGAGTGGACGAAAAGCAGTCTGTATAAAGAGCTATCAGCACCGAATCGCACTGATGCGCCCTCTTGTGTATATTTACCACAAAAAGCATGAACTAGCAAACGTGAATTTGAAAACGCTCTTGAAAAGGATAATTCCACTGGCTTTTTCAGTGAAATATGAATACAAGTTGATAGTTAACAGAGTCGTACTCCTGTGCATCATGACGAAATAAGGTATGCTGACATGTTTATGGAGAAATATGTGTCGTAAATGTCAACATCAAAGAATTCCCATACAACGCGTTCCGACCCTACATCGCATCTAATGCAATGTAGGTCGGTTCTGGCTAGTTGCTTCCATGCCTAAAAGACTAAAATCTGTAAAAGAAAACAATGGGGGACACAGCAAATATTGATAACTTTCCTGATAAAACTGGGTGTATTAACTTTTTTGTCCCCTTGATTTATTTTGATGTACTGTTTTTCACTATATACTCTTTAACTATGTTAAATCATTACATTGTTTGGTAAAGACAATCATATGTGTCAATTCCGATGAATAAAGCATTACTCTGGATTGATAGTTTGGAGTTTCGCAAGAATTTTCGGGTTATGCCAATAGGGTGTACACAGTTTTTGGGGATACTGTAAGTAAGTAAAATTTCAAGTCGGATAATATCATCAACAATAAAGCAGAAGCGCACAGCACTTGTGTCCGACAATAACAAATAAGAACAATGAGTATTTACAGATGAAAGATGAATGAAATAAAACTACAAGGTACATAAAAGGCAAGTGCCACATTGACACTCAGGTTGCCACTTAAGAACAAAACTTTTAAAACCATTCAAATCCAAAGCCTTAACGGTATCAGGAATCTTGTTCCATAGCACAGCAACTTGGTAACGCAGTGAATGCATTGGTTGTCTTAGCATATTGACATTTCTAAAATTAGCATATTGACATTTCTAAAATTGTATGTCATATTTTGACATTGGTAGACATTTGTCTTGCAAAATCTTGTAAACAGTTAATATCATAATTCTTTGTCTATACACATACAGCCTTTTATGGTACAAAAACAGGCACTTGTCTGTCAGTATATAAGAATATCCCACAATTAGCTGTATACCACATAGAAAAGCCATGTGGTATACATATATATACTACATGGTTTACCTTACAAGGAAGTGAAATTGTATACCACACACCTATAGATGGCAAGCTATTGACAAAACTAACGCAGCGGCTTACTTGCAATTGTCAGAATCACTATTTGACCGACATTCAACACTGTCTGTTCAGTCCACAGATCAAGCTATTGTGTATCTTTGTTGCTATAAAAACAATTCTGACAAGAAATATTCAACAACTGGTGTGTAAATTTCATAAGTGAAATGCTTTATTAATCTTAAAATGACTGGAAAAGTCTTGAAGTGATGACGTTGCTTCATACTTTAGTAACGTCATGCAATGCTCTGATTGGCTGATGGTAGTAATGAATATTCATGACTTCTTTTATACCACATGGAAATCATTGAACAAGAGCAACATGGACTCAGCTACAAAGTGAAAATTGTGGGATATAAATAAGACCCAAGTGGATATGTGGCATATTTTGATATTCCCTCACTCGTGGACAGATTGGCCAAGATTCACAAGTGGCAATGTACTCCATCAATAACATCGCTATTTTAATGGAACACCCTTCTCATCTCTAGAGGCAGTTCTCAGTGCATTAGGCCAACAAACACACAGAATCATGAGCCTGGATTTCAGTTATTAGTACGCCGAATCAGGTCCACGTTCCAACGTTAATTGGCCCACAGGTGCTTGCCGGAGACAGTAATAATGATCGTTGTTGATAGATAAAGAAATCGGTTCTCACTTCAAGTGGCAATCATTATTGCGTTGCCACGATTTGATTGGTCCTTCCGAGTCCATGCCCCCTAATGCTGGGCGTTCATTGGCCAAAAATGCCGATAGCTGCCGCTTGAGATGAGAACGTAATTCCCAGTATGGAATTCTGTTAAAATAGCGATATTATTGATGGTATGATTAATTTACTGTATATCAACATTAAAGATATTATGGGTTGTGTTATGTGCACAAAAATCTAGTTTTTGGCGAAATTTTGGCCATCAATTCATTGCTGTATCATGAACCATCTGATGGAGTTTACTGCCTTCTCTACCTAGTACAAATAAGATGCCCAATTGGTAAAGTGGTTGGGTAGTGTAGCAAGTCAAACTTGGCTTGAATATATCTTGGTTTCGTTTGAGCACAGGCACTCACCGAAATACAGTCGTGTGGACCACATACAGTATAGAGAAGAGAGATAAGAAGGCAGTGGACTCCGTTAGATCATTGATGTTGCAGCATAGAAGTAATTACACTTGTAAGTTCTGTGGTTGCAGCGATAAATTGATGGTCGAAATTCCGCCAAAAACCGACAATGTCTGGGCACATTTTGGCCACATTTTTGCACTGAACACAATCTATTACTTCTTTACTGTCCATATAAAATAAATTAATGAGTTTATAGTATCAACTATATATATATATATATATATATATATATATATATATATATATATATATATATATGTGATATATGAGAATTAGTAATATTGTAATAAACACTAGATGGCAGTAAATGTCCTCATTAGAATCCCAGGGGGCACTACCTGTCAGCTTCCTGTGAAAATCTCTCATTCAAGAGGACCTATGATGTGTCTGATTAACTAACAGCAGATTTGTACCATCCGGCTATTTGTTTTAAATAAAGAAATAGAAACACACCCAATCCTTACGTGTTTCAAATGGTGTCAGAAGTGGGATACTGGATGGTACTGAAGATGATCACCCCCACACCTTGGATCAGATGACCTTTGACCCTCATCATGACCTTGGGTGACGTTGGATAGGAACCAGGCCTATACCCTGCTCTGGTTGAACTCTAATTTATAATTAAGATGGAAGAACAATTGGCCCAATTAAAGAGGGAGATGGAAGACCTGAGGAGCAGGACTGAGACATCAAGAGAAGAGGTGATAAATAGGCTCCAGAAGGAACTCGAGGAATTCCGAGCGAAGCAGTCTACTTTTTCTCCAAAAGTTGAAGTCAATATCCCTCCGTCACGCAAGCTGTACAAGTTCAACGGCACGGATAGCGATGTTCGTGACTGGATTGAAGATGCAAAGGGCGCCATGAGAGGACTCTCTGCTGATGATCAAATGGCATTTCTCAAGAAGAACTTGGAGGGAGACGCAAGGAAGGAGATTAACCTGCAACCAGGCACCCTTAAGAAACCAGAGGACCTCTTCAGGATTTTAAAGGAAACCTTCGTTGAAAGGCGAAGTGCAGCCAAACTTAAGAGAGCACTGTATGACAGAGTGCAAGGTGAAAAAGAAACAGTCCGCGACTTCACCAGGAGCTTGATGGACATAGTGGACCGTCTGACTAAAGAGAGTGCGCAATCCAAGAACAAGATCCTCAATGAAGTTATCCAAGACAACTTGAGAAGTAAGACAATTAGAGATGCTCTGGCTGAGATGGTGGAAGCAAACCCAGAGATTCCCTTCACTGACCTGAGGAATAAAGCTATCCGACTTGGAGATCGTGACTTGGAACTTCCCTGCAAAGAAGCCAAAGTCAAGTCAGTTACAGAAGACATAGACTCATTGGACAAGCTTACAACACCATCCCATACTTCTGGCGACTCCCTCAACAGACTCAGTTCAGCAATCGAGCAACTGATGAAGAGTCAAGCCCAAGTGTTATCTCTTCTTCAAGCTAAAGCCACGACCACCAATCCTGTTCAACCAGAGGCAAATATGGAAACAGCCCCAGAAACAAGAAGTATTTGTTCAGCTCTTCCACAGAATATTGTTAATGCTACAACCCCTGGTATGGCATGGAATATGGGCTACCCATATTGGGGAACTCCTAGTCAAATTTGTCAAGTGACCCCTAATGTCAAGGGCCCCAACTTTGGTATGCAAGGACATCCGATGGGAGGACCAGTAAGCAACATCCAGTGCTACAAATGCAAGAATTTTGGACATATCCAGTTGTCCGCACAATGCCCCTTGTACCAAGTTCGCTGGAACAACAGAAACCGTGGTCGAGGTAGAGAATATAGATATGCGTCAACTAATAACACTGGGACAACGGGCAACCAGGGAAACGAGACATCTCCAATGCAGTGAGCCGTGCTGAGGAGAAGACATCATTAGGCTCCAAGAATGATCTTCAAGAGGATCAGCTGCGTTCGTCCAAGCAAGAGAACTTCAGAGCTTCCAGTGGCATCGACCCACTCAGCAACCCACTCAGATGCAGTGAGATTAACGGATCTTCTGCAAAAGTTAGTTGGTAGCACCTGCTTTGTGACGTGCAAACTGGAAGGCATCCCTGCTAGATTTCTGGCTGATAGTGGTAGTATGGTGACAACAATTTCTGAGCAGTTCTTTAATAAGCATCTACGGGACCGTGTGGAGAACCCAAGGGATAGTTCACATTTCCTCAGATTAAGAGCTGCAAATGGACTACCCTGTCCATACAGTGGTTACGTCATTATTCCCATCGAAATCCTTGGAAAGGTGGTTCATAAAGGAGTCTTAGTGCAGAAGGACAATCCTATTGGCTATGATGGACTTCTAGGCACAAATGTCTTGGATGAACTCAAGGAATTTAAGGAGTGGAGACAAAGAATGATGGCATCCAATGAACCTCAAGTAAGTTTGAGTAGCACACCAGTTAGAGTTGCAGGGCAGAAGAAGATAAGATTGCCAGCTCAGTCCATGGTAGACGTGGTGGCCACCGGGCCGGCAAGTAAGGAACCAGTTTTAGTGGAACCCCTAGATCATCCTGTCTGTGGTAGTGCTGCAGTGATATCCACGCTTATACAGCCTGAGGATGGAGAATACATTGTGCGGGTGGCAAACATCAGCAAATCAGATATTTGGCTGAGACCACGCATGATGATTGGAAATGCTCAGAAGGTGGATTACACGCTTGACAGAATCTTGGACTTCAGAGAAGCCGAGGGAGAGTTGGTAATCGGAGAGATATCAAAAGTTCAAGTGGAACATATACAAGCTCCCCGGGACGGTAAAGTCAAGTGGATAGAGGACCTATTGGATAACAAAAACTGCCAGCCAAGGTTGAAGCCACTGGAATACAGCCAGTTAAAGTCTCTACTGAATGAGTTTGAAGACGTCTTTGCCCGTGATGAAGAAGATTTGGGATGCACAAGTACAGCACAGCATCGAATACATCTGGAAGATGAAAGACCTGTGAAAGTGCCTTACAGAAGGATTCCGCCAGCTTTTGTCCAAGAAGTGAAGGACCATATACAGAAACTGTTACAGCAAGGTGTAATAAGGGAAAGTGCTTCACCTTATTCAAGTGCAGTGGTACTAGTTCGCAAGAAATCTGGTCAACTCCGACTATGTGTAGACTACCGATTGTTAAATCGCAAGACAAGAAAAGATTCTTTCCCACTTCCCAGAATTGATGAGTATTTAGACAGTCTTTCTGGTGCAAAATTATTCTCAACTTTGGACCTCAAATCTGCATATGCCCAAGTTCCAATCGCCGAATAAGACAGATTCAAAACAGCTTTTTCGACACCTATGGGTTTATTTGAATATAATCGTTTGCCCTACGGTCCTTGCAATAGCCCAGCAACGTTCCAGAGGCTCATGATGAACATCTTTAGAGATGAACTAATGGACCAGCTTCTGATCTTCTTGGATGACATCTTGATTTTCAGCAATAACTTCGAACAGCATCTAGAACGCCTTCGAATAGTATTCACAAGATTGAGAAACCACAACTTGAAGATTGAGCCATCGAAATGTCACTTGTTTAAGAAAGAAGTTAGATACTTAGGACATGTCATCTCAGAAGAGGGGATTTCAACTGATCAAGATAAGACCCAAGCCATATTAGAGTGGCCAGAGCCCAAGAATCCTTCAGAACTGTTAACATTCATGTGCACTGTTGGGTACTACAGGAAATTTATCCCCAACTTTAGCCGAAGGACAGCAACACTTTACCAACTCGTCAAGAATGACCCAAACAAAGGACGGAAGAAAAGGCCAGGGAAGAAATGGAATTCAAAAGACCCTGTGCCCTGGGAATGGACACCTACTTGTGTTGATAGTTTTCTGGATCTGAAGAAAGCCTTAACAACAGCACCAGTTCTTGGTTTTAGTGACTTTACCAAGCCTTACGTCCTAGAAACCGATGCTTCACACCAAGGTTTAGGAGCAGTTCTGTCTCAATGGCAAGATGGAAAACTCAGAGTGATTGGCTATGCCAGTAGAGCACTGAAGGGAGCAGAACGAAATCAAGTCAGATATAGCAGCATGAAATTGGAGCTGTTAGCCCTTAAGTGGGCTGTGACTGAAAAATTTCGAGACTTTCTTCTGGGGACCAAATTTACTGTCTTCACAGACAACAATCCTCTGTAGTATGTTATGTCCACAGCAAAGCTTAAGGCAGTCGAGCAAAAATGGGTCAGCGCACTTAGCCGCTTCAATTTTGAAATCCGTTACAGACCTGGAAAAGCTAACGGTAATGCTGATGCACTTAGCAGAAAACCACAACAAGCTAGCAACGACGAAGAATCTGAAATGGAAGAAGAAGATGTAGCAGCGCTGTTTGGATTGACTGTCATTCCTCAAGAAATACAGGAAATATGTTCCGATGTGAAGATGACTGAAACTGTTAATGTCATGTCAGCAGACTTTACAACCTCATTCCCTTCCTTGACAAAGCATGAATTAGCCAGATTTCAAGAAGAAGACCCAATTATCAGTAGAGTTCTACATTTCATGAAGCTTGGGGAGAAGCCAAAGTCAGGCAAGAAGAAACGAGAGCCAAGAGATGTTCACCTCATCCTAAAACACTTTGAGAAGTTAGAATTCATCGACGGAGTAGCCTACCGGAGGATCAAAGATCCCAAGACTCATAAGACTATCTTTCAAGTTTTGTTGCCTGCATGCCTGAAAGAGAAGATCCTGCAGAGTCTACATGATTCTACTGGCCATCAGGGAATGGACCGAACAGAGAGCCTTGTTCGACAACGTTGCTACTGGCCAAGATTACAGGCAGATGTGAAAGATTGGGTGAACAACTGTAACAGATGTACATTAGCAAAACCACCAAGCCGTGAGATAAGAACACCGATGATAGGACTCTCTGCAAGTCGACCTCTAGAGGTTGTGTCAGTGGATTTTACTTTGCTAGAACCGTCCAGCAACGGCATTGAAAACATACTTGTAATGACTGACGTCTTTACAAAGTTTGCAGTAGCAATACCGACCCGTAATCAAACTGCATTAACAACGGCAAAGACTCTGGTGAGAGAATGGTTATTGAGATATGGCATACCGGACCGTATCCACTCCGATCAAGGAAGAAACTTTGGGGCAAAACTGGTCAAGCATTTATACAAGCTCTACTCCATTCAGTCTTCGCACACAACAAGATATTACCCCAAAGGCAATGGCATGTGTGAGAGATACAACAAGACTTTACACAATCTTCTCTCAACATTAGAACCTGAACAGAAGAAGAGATGGCCTGAGTATATCCAGACAGTGGTAGCATATTACAATGCAACATCACATCCAGCAACAGGCTATGCACCTTTTTACCTGATGTTCGGAAGGAATGCCAAACTGCCATCAGACTTCTTGCTTGGTACTTTAGAAGAAGAGCCAGAAGATTGGGTAAAAGATCACAAGAAACACCTTGATTTAGCACACCAGAAAGCCAATGAGAATCTTCAACAAGACAAAGCGAGAAGAAAAGAGCACTATGACATGAAGGCGAAAGACTGGGTGATAGAAACAGGAACCAGAGTATATACAATTGATCGGAAGAAAATGGGAAGGAACAAAATAGGAGACTACTACAGTCCTGACATCTACAGGGTATTAGATCATAGAAATAATGTCTACGCCATTAGAAGAACAGACGGAAAAGGACGTATTCTACATGTTAATCGGAAAGAGCTACGAGTGGTACCCCCTAATGCTGCCAATGAAGAGACAAGGACAACTATGGATCAAGGAAAGCCAGCTACAGCTCAGGACTCCAGTAGTGCTTTGGAATCAACGTCCAGTTCCAGTGAGAGTGACGTTGAACGTTGGCTGGAGTTACAGGCAATTCCACTCAGACAATCTACACGCCGAGGAAGAGGGACAAACCCCAATCCTTATAATCTGCCAAGATCAGTACTGAATAGGTAGTCAATGAGATGATTTTTAAGCAAATTTACATTATGTATTAGCCGGTTGTTTTAATCAATTTTACTTTATACAAAATTTACAAAAACAAGAGTTGAATTTTTTTTTTTTGTTGGCTGATTTACTCTTCCATGTATTTGTGATTGACCATACCATTTGTGTCATTGATTGTGCAATGTATTCATTTATTGATTTATTATTGGTTTAAATGTTTATTGGCAAGATATAACATTTAAAAAATCTAAGGGGATGTGTGATATATGAGAATTAGTAATTTTGTAATAAACACTAGATGGCAGTAAATGTCCTCATTAGAATCCCAGGGGGCACTACCTGTCAGCTTCCTGTGAAAATCTCTCATTCAAGAGGACCTATGATGTGTCTGATTAACTAACAGCAGATTTGTACCATCCGGCTATTTGTTTTAAATAAAGAAATAGAAACACGCCCAATCCTTACGTGTTTCATATATATATATATATATATATATATATATAACGTTATATCATGGGATTAGAAATTGCGTTCTCATCTAAAGCGGCAGCTATCAGCGTCGTGGGCCAATGATTGCACAGCATTAGGTTGTGTGGACTTCAAAGGGCCTAACAAACTTCCACCTAAACCCCCCCCCCCTCTCACATAGCCGGTTTTGCCGTAGTGAACCTGTAGTATTACATAACGGTTATGCAACAGCTTTTTTCACCGGGATGGCGACGGATTCTGGCGGCAAAAAAGGTTCTACGGGTGAATCGGCGGGTTCTACGGGTGAATCGGCGGGTTCTACGGGTCACTCGGCTAGTTCTACGGGTCACTCGGCTAGTTCTACGGGTCATTAGAAGTAAGCTGACGGGTAGTAGGAGTAATTTGACGGCTTCCAGGAGTAACCCGCCGATTGTAGTAGTAACTCGCCGACTGCTACCAGCGTCAGCATCAGCGTAGGCAGGGAGGGGGGTTGTATATACTTTAAAAGGCTGCTGCTCCCCTAATATTAGTCCGATTTTAGTCAAATAAGACTGGATTGTGGTATAATTCATACTGACTCCATAGGTGTTTTCGGATTGAAAATAGACCAAATATTAAGCGAGATATTCGTCTGAGAAGGTGGTTGTCTGGCGGCGGCTGCTGCTCTATTAATATTAATCAGATTTTAGTCAAATAATATTGAATTATAGTAGAGTTCATACTAATTCCAAACAGAATTTCAGATTGAAAATAGACCAAATATTAGGCGAGATATTCGTCTGAGAAGGCAGTTCTCTGGCAGCGGCAAGGTGCTCTGTGTATGTTCATGACTTGAATGGTGTGGTCAATATTTTTGACCATTATATATACATTGTTTAGATGAGCTTTATTGCAATTAATTTCTACTCATTCTGCCAACTGGCCAATGGGAAGGACTTTTCCTTTGGTTTTGTAAAGTCAATTAACCTATATTTGTAATAGCAATCTGCCTTGACCATTATGTCAATTGCTATTAGCATTTTGAATAATACAAAGAATGGGGTAAATCATGCTTTTTCATCATTGATCACAAGCATGAATTGAAATCATTGATCACAAGCATGAATTGAAATTCTGAATTGACCGTTATGTCAATTGCTATTAGCATTTTGAATAATACGAAGAATGGGGTAAGTCATGCTTTTTCATCATTGATCACAAGCATTAATTGAAATTCTGAATTTCAACTGATTCCTGTTTATTATGCATATTAAAGAGGGAGACTGTTTTGATCATGGATGGAACATGCAATATCAATTTTAATTCCAGTTGGATTATTTACAGAAACAACAAGAACGAAATATTGATAATTTATATAAAATGAAATAAATATCTAAAATGATTACTCTAAACTAGAGTATAACTATCTATAGATAGTTGTTATAGCTCCATAGACATCTTTATCAATATATTATATTATTGGCAATATTATTGGCAACAAGCCAACAAACATTGTTTTATTTTCGTTTTTTATTGATTTCGAATCATTGAATTATTGATAGTAACATATTAGGTGAAGATCTTATAACTATCTGTCTATCTACTAACTACACGAAAATCGGATATGTAGATAGACAGATAGTTTAGAGACAGATAGATTTATATGCTTATTATATAATATAGAAAATCTAGCTTAATATTTGAGATCAGTGAAGTTGGCTACCCGAACCTAGCTACCTGACAGCTACCCGGCAGCTACCTGAAGGTGTAAAGTTAGCTACCCGAACCCAGCTACCTGACAGCTACCTGGCAGCTACCCGAACTTTCCATGTATATAACTAAAAAACAGTTGAGTGTAATTTTTCTGTTTTTGCGCCAAAAGATACTTAGGGCAAACTTTTAGCATAGACAAAACTAGTCTTTGCAACCCTTAAAGGGGTCAAATTCATTAGTACTTTCGGGTAGCTGCCAGGTAGCTGGAATTTGGCTCGCCCCTTTTCTGCCACCCTCTCGTAAATGGTTTCACGGATCTTTACCGTTTTTGACACAAAGATACATTTGGCATAGGTCTACAATTTAGAATTTTTCAAGGATTTTCCGAAGCGTTACGGCTCTGAAATATCAAAAAAACTCAAAAACAACCTATTTTGCCGTAGCTGAGATGTAAATTTACCGGTTGACCGGTTGGAACAGTACCGGTAAAAGACAAAAATTAACTTTTGTATCTAACTTTTGCAATATGTAAAACTGACCTGTGCACCCGATAAGTGGGTGTAATTAGGCCTTAGATTCGGGTAGCTGCCAGGTAGCTAGCTTCGCTATCGCATATTCCTCGAAAACGGTCAAACGTGATTTTTCTGTTTTTGTGCCAAAAGATACTTAGGGCAAAGGTTAACGTTCTTGAATTTTTTCTGAATTTTCCGAGCACGTCGAAGATGTGATAAATCAAAACAATTGAAAAAATGACGTTTTTTACCGTAACACAAACGGTAGCTTTTTGGAGTGTCCGGTTGAGAAAGCGCCGGTAGAAAACAAAAATTAACTTTTGTGTCTAACTTTTAGCATGGACAAAACTAGTCTTTGCAACCCTTAAAGGGGTCAAATTCATTAGTACTTTCAGGTAGCTGCCAGGTAGCTGGAATTTGGCTCGCCCCTTTTCTGCCACCCTCTCGTAAACGGTTTCACGGATCTTTACCGTTTTTGACACAAAGATACATTTGGCATAGGTCTACAATTTAGAATTTTTCCAGAATTTTTCCAGAATTTTCCGAAGCGTTACGGCTCTGAAATATCATAAAAACTCAAAAACAACCTCTTTTGCCGTAGCTGAGATTGTAATTTTACCGGTTGACCGGTTGGGACAGTACCAGTAAAAAACCAAAATAACTTTTGTATCTAACTTTTGCAATATGTAAAACTGACCTGTGCACCCGTTAAGTGGGTGTAATTAGGCCTTAGATTCGGGTAGCTGCCAGGTAGCTAGCTTCGCTATCGTATATTCCTCGAAAACGGTCAAACGTGATTTTTGCGCCAAAAGATACTTAGGGCAAAGGTTTACGTTCTAGAATTTTTTCGGAATTTTCCGAGCACATCGAAGATGCGATAAATCAAAATAATTGAAAAAATGACGTTTTTTACCATAACGCAAACGGTAGCTTTTTGGAGTGTCCGGTTGAGAAAGCGCCGGTAGAAAATAAAAATTAACTTTTGTGTCTAACTTTTAGCATAGACAAAACTAGTCTTTGCAACCCTTAAAGGGGTTAAATTCATTAGTACTTTCGGGTAGCTGCCAGGTAGCTGGAATTTGGCTCGCCTCTTTTTTGCCACCCTCTCATAAACGGTTTCACGGATCGTTACCGTTTTTGACACAAAGATACATTCGGCATAGGTCTACAATTTAGAATTTTTCCAGAATTTTCCGAAGCGTTACGGCTCTGAAATATCATAAAAACTCAAAAACAACCTCTTTTGCCGTAGCTGAGATTGTAAATTTACCGGTTGACCGGTTGGAACAGTACCAGTAAAAAACAAAAATTAACTTTTGTATCTAACTTTTGCAATATTTAAAACTGACCTGTGCACCCGTTAAGTGGGTGTAATTAGGCCTTAGATTCGGGTAGCTGCCAGGTAGCTAGCTTCGCTATCGCATATTCCTCGAAAACGGTCAAACGTGATTTTTCCGTTTTTGCGCCAAAAGATACTTAGGGCAAAGGTTTACGTTCTAGAATTTTTTCGGAATTTTCCGAGCACGTCGAAGATGTGATAAATCAAAATAATTGAAAAAATGACGTTTTTTACCGTAACGCAAACGGTAGCTTTTTGGAGTGTCCGGTTGAGAAAGCGCCGGTAGAAAACAAAAATTTACTTTTGTGTCTAACTTTTAGCATAGACAAAACTGCTCCACTCTCTTTCATATTCATACTCTGGTTAATATATTTTTTAAAGAAGTTTTTATGACAGCTATTTTCACAGATCTAAATCTAAACAATTTTTATCATTTTAAGCATAGTCTGATTGATGAAAGTAAAAAGTTATAGATAGATAGCATTTCCCGCCATTTTCGGAGGGCTGCATCTTGTGGCTAGAACATCTTCTGATGATTCAAGTCAATGTGATCGGCGAATAATGCCAGCGTAGGATAAAATTACAGCCCAAAAACATTGAGAAGCTGTCGCACAGCTATGTTTGCCTACATACTAAGCCACAATGCGATACTCCCCCGATAACCTTTGCTTTCATCTGGAAACCAAAATGTTGACAAGGACATCATGGACATCACAAACTGAGAACAAAAGTTCTCTCCCCCTTTCATACAATAATTCATACTCAATTTATACCCATAGACTCATTTAATCTTTAGGAGTATTTGTCCATTTTGTGAAAGTCATTAGAATTACAACACAGAGGAAAACAAATCCAAACAATTAGGATATTTTCATGCTTTTTGTGAAGCAATCTACAGAGGTGAGTATGAAGATTCGAGGATCCCGAGCAAAGACAGTTACAAATGCCGCATTTGCATTGCATTTTAAATGCATATGCACTTGCAAACATTTGCACTTACATTTGCATTTTTTAAACTGAATATTTACATTTGCATTTGATTTTAAAACATTTGACTTGAAAATAAGCACATACTAATATTCTAAGTTATAATTAATTACTTGTAATATAACTTACACAGATTTAAAACTTCACACAGTAGATAGTTCATTACAAATTGATAAACAATTATTAGCTAAAAAGTCTTCACAAAAGAATGAAAAAGTGGCATTTATTGTATAGGTTAATGTTGCTCAAATTGTCAATTACTCAATCAATAAGAGTTGTATATACATCAAGTTTCTTATATTATTATATGCTATTAAAGTGTGCATTGAAACACTTTGAGGTATTTTTAGTACACATCATGTCAGACATTTACCCCATGGTGTCTTGTGTTACCTATTTGATAAGCTGTCCAATGTATTGATGATCTCTTTTCTAATATCATTTATCTTATCTCATTTTAAATGATGCATTTTATCTGATTTTTACGGTGGCTGGGATAGGACATGCATTTTTTATTTTTTATTTCGTTCTCACGAAATAGTATTCATGCAGTATTTCGTTATAATGACATAGTATTTCGTTATAATGAATTACTAATTCGTTGAAACGAAATACTTATTTTGTTTGGACGAAATATTAGTCCCTACAAGATCCTTACAAGATCCAAGAAGTGCTGACACTGGTTTTCCAGTGAACCAATCAAAGTTACCTTCTTTTAAACAGAATAAGACACAAGAAAAATTCACACTGTTAATTTAGTAATGGCTTGGAGAAATTAGACCAGGAGAGGACACTGGGGTACATCAAAGGTAGAATTAGACCCCCCCCCCTCCTCCCAACCCCCAACAAACATTTCCAACCCCACCCCTGCAGTTTTGTTAAGTGCATTTGATTGAAAACCTATTTCTGGTCATGCTCTTCTGTTGTGATACTGAGGCCTATCTGTCTGTCTATCTATCTATCTGGGTTGTAGATAAATTAGGTTATCCCCTACTGAAGAGAAAGGGTGTAGCCACATAGGGAGGGGGGGCAATATGGGGTCAGATCCCCCACACCCCACCCCAAGGCCCTTTAGAAGTTGGAATGAAAAATTTGAGAATGTCACCTCTGCGGCATGCTAAGCCCAAATTATAAACTATTTAATGTTATTATTTAGTTAGTGTGAACTTAAATAGTGTGATAAATTTCTTTTTCTTTTCAAAATTTTTAAAGAGCTAAACCTCTCCAAAATGTCAGCTCTGGTTGCGACCCTCTTAAGGGAGTTCCACCATTGGTCAAATGACTTTGATTTCATGACTTACATTATGTAGGCCTATAAGCATGCAGTCCCCTCTTGTCTTATAGCTGCAGCCAATTTTATTTTTTCGATTTAATAACCTGGTATCCTGTTTGTCATCTTTTTCTACTTGTTGTGGTGTAGGCTAACATATTTTTACGAGCTTCTGCAAATACAGTGTGATCCAGCTAATATATGTATGCAGATAAAGATATCATATAGTGTGCTTGATAGGATAGGATAGGATAGGATAGGATAGCATAGCATAGGATAGGATAGGATAGGATAGGATAGGATAAGATGCTTTTTCCCCCATTCCAGGCAATCTTCATGTGCAACTTCTCAGCTGAATGGCATTTGGAGATGTTCCCTTGTACTTGGTGTCTATGCTTAAGCAAATAAAATTCTCCATACATGTGTAACAGAAGTGCATGGGTCCCTCTCTTTCAGTTGATCAATCAACCCTTGTGAGTGGGAAAGAACTTGCCTAAAAGGGCTGCACTAAGTTCACTTTCTGCTATCTATCTATCTATCTATATATATATATATATATATATATATATATATATATATATATATATATATATATATATATATATATATATATATATAGATCTTTATCAATCAATCAATCAATCAATCTACCTATCTATCTATCTATCCATCTATCCATCTATCCATCTATCTATCTATCTATCTATCTATCTGTCTGTCTGTCTGTCTGTCTATCTGCCTTGGTATTAGACTCAGATTTGGGGCAACAACTGACACCACTTGTACAATGTGTTATATATGTTATTCTATCATTGACTGTTGAATGCAGGTCAACTTATTTAGACTGAGTAATTCTTCTGGCCATATATCAGCAACAGTTTAATGTATTTCGTGAGTACGAAATACTATTTTGTTCTCACAAAATAAAAAATAAAAAGTGCATGTCTTAACCCAGCCATCGTAGATTTTAACTATTTTATGGTATGTTTTGATGCAATTTCTCTCTGTACAAAGAGGTTAAATAACTACTATTAAAATTTTAATTCTTAAGCTATTTTTTCAAAGGTCAATTAAGTCAAATGCTAAATCTGAACACAATAGAGAAGAGGAATTTCCCTTCTACTGACTGTCACCCTTTCTTATGTAATTCCTAATAATAGAGGCTCAGCAAAACAGTACATTTAATTGACTATTGTTGACCTAGAAAATGTCCTAGATTTAGACCTCTATTTTGCCAAACATGTGGTCTTTGTTTAATCACCCAGTGAAACTGAGTAAAATATCAGGTGCAATACTTGAATACTACACAATAATTAAATATTGTTAAACATTACCTAAACATAACATTTTGTTCACTGCAACATTGGCATTTATTAATGAATGAGTGAGAATATTACACAAGCATCTTTACCACAATGATTTGATTAAAGAGGGATAATATAATAATATAATACAGTGGAAATTCCTAATCATCACTATAGTTGGCCACTTCCATTTTTAAATCTTTAATTTAAAAACAATAGTTATATATCTTGATACTTTTTTTAGGTTTATTACATTTGAAAAAAAGCAAATGCATTTGCATTTAAATGTGTTTCTAAAAGTTCATACTTGCATTTGCATTCTATAATTAAGATGATGAAAATGATTTAGAATTTTTAAGGTACCAAAGGTAGCAGTTACCAAATGCATCAGATCGAATTTGGCTTTTCTTACTTTTCACACAAAAGAAAATCCAGAAAATAAATAAATTTTCATTATGGATTTTCTAACTGTCTGTGAAAAAAAACTGTCATAAAAAAACTCTTTCCTTACAGTGACTGCAGAACTACACAATGCATCAAGATGTAGGAAAAAAAATATTAACCAGAGTATGAATATGAAAGAGAGTGGACCAGTTCTGTGTACCCTAATGTTACACACAAAAGTTTGTTCCGTTTCATTACAGCGCTTTCTCAAACGGACACTCCAAAAAGCTACCATTTGCGTTACGGTAAAAAACGTCATTTTTTTAATTTTATTGATTTATCACATCTTCGACGTGCTCAGAAAATTCCGAAAAAATTCTAGCACGTAAACCTTTGCCCTGAGTATCTTTTGGCACAAAAACGGAAAAATCACGTTTGACCGTTTTCGAGGAATATGCGATAGCGAAGCTAGCTACCCGGCAGCTACCCGAATCTAAGGCCTAATTACACCCACTTAACGGGTGCACAGGTCAGTTTTACATATTGCAAAAGTTAGATACAAAAGTTAATTTTTGTTTTTTACCTTTACTGTCCCAACCGGTCAACCGGTAAATTTACAATCACAGATACGGCAAAAGAGGTTGTTTTTGAGTTTTTTTTATATTTCAGAGCCGTAACCCTTCGGAAAATTCTGGAAAAATTCTAAAATGTAGACCTATGCCAAATGTATCTTTGTGTCAAAAACGGTAAAGATCCGTGAAACCGTTTACGAGAGGGTGGCAAAAAAGAGGCAAGCCAAATTCCAGCTACCTGGCAGCTACCCGAAAGTACTAATGAATTTGACCCCTTTAAGGGTTGTAAAGACTAGTTTTGTCTATGCTAAAAGTAAGACACAAAAGTAAATTTTTGTTTTCTACCGGCGCTTTCTCAACCGGATACTCCAAAAAGCTACCGTTTACGTTACGGTAAAAAACGTCATTTTTTCAATTTTATTGATTTATCACATCTTCGACGTGCTCAGAAAATTCCGAAAAAATTCTAGAACGTAAACCTTTGCCCTAAGTATCTTTTGGCACAAAAACGAAAAAATCACGTTTGACCGTTTTCGAGGAATATGCGATAGCTAAGCTCGCTACCCGGCAGCTACCCGAATCTAAGGCCTAATTACACCCACTTAACGGGTGCACAGGTCAGTTTTACATATTGCAAAAGTTAGATACAAAAGTTAATTTTTGTTTTTTACCGGTACTGTCCCAACCGGTCAACCGATAAATTTACAATCGCAGCTACGGCAAAAGAGGTTTTTTATTAGTTTTTTTGATATTTCAGAGCGTAACCCTTCGGAAAATTCTGGAAAAATTCTAAAATGTAGACCTATGCCAAATGTATCTTTGTGTCAAAAACGGTAAAGATCCGTGAAACCGTTTACGAGAGGGTGGCAAAAAAGAGGCAAGCCAAATTCCAGCTACCTGGCAGCTACCCGAAAGTACTAATGAATTTGACCCCTTTAAGGGTTGTAAAGACTAGTTTTGTCTATGCTAAAAGTAAGACACAAAAGTAAATTTTTGTTTTCTACCGGCGCTTTCTCAACCGGATACTCCAAAAAGCTACCGTTTACGTTACGGTAAAAAACGTCATTTTTTCAATTTTATTGATTTATCACATCTTCGACGTGCTCAGAAAATTCCGAAAAAATTCTAGAACGTAAACCTTTGCCCTAAGTATCTTTTGGCACAAAAACGAAAAAATCACGTTTGACCGTTTTCGAGGAATATGCGATAGCTAAGCTCGCTACCCGGCAGCTACCCGAATCTAAGGCCTAATTACACCCACTTAACGGGTGCACAGGTCAGTTTTACATATTGCAAAAGTTAGATACAAAAGTTAATTTTTGTTTTTTACCGGTACTGTCCCAACCGGTCAACCGATAAATTTACAATCGCAGCTACGGCAAAAGAGGTTTTTTATTAGTTTTTTTGATATTTCAGAGCGTAACCCTTCGGAAAATTCTGGAAAAATTCTAAAATGTAGACCTATGCCAAATGTATCTTTGTGTCAAAAACCATTAAGATCCGTGAAACCGTTTACGAGAGGGTGGCAAAAAAGAGGCGAGCCAAATTCCAGCTACCTGGCAGCTACCCGAAAGTACTAATGAATTTGACCCCTTTAAGGGTGGCAAAGACTAGTTTTGTCTATGCTAAAAGTTAGACACAAAAGTTAATTTTTGTTTTCTACCGGCGCTTTCTCAACCGGACACTCCAAAAAGCTAACATTGGCGTTACAGTAAAAAACGTCATTTTTTCAATTATTTTGATTTATCACATCTTCGACGTGCTCGGAAAATTCCGAAAATTTTCTAGAACGTAAACCTTTGCCCTAAGTATCTTTTGGCGCAAAAACGGAAAAATTACACTGAACTGTTTTTGAGTTATATACATGGAAAGTTCGGGTAGCTGCCGGGTAGCTGCCAGGTAGCTGTCAGGTAGCTGGGTTCGGGTAGCTAACTTTACACCTTCAGGTAGCTGCCGGGTAGCTGTCAGGTAGCTAGGTTCGGGTAGCCAACTTCACTGATCTTAATATTTGGTCTATATAAGTACATAAAAGATAGCAAATAAAATCACAGATCAAATCACAAATACTAATTACAATATCAATATTAGATTTAAATTTAAAAAAAATATACACAAATACTGATCAAAATATCACAATAAGATTCAAATTAACACAAAAAGATAAGAATGTTCACATACCAATATACAAATATAATCATTGCCTGGTAATTACAATAAAATACATTGTTTTTAATTAATGAAAGCAATTACATCTTTTTGTAATTGTGATTGACAATCAAGACAATGTCATATTACTGTGTCATCTTTGAACAAACCATGAAATGACAGGTCAAACAACCCCAATTTAGGCAATTAGGCAATTGACACATGTATTGAGCATTTGCTGTATTCTCTACACCCATTCTTTGTATCATTCAAAATGCTAATAGCAATTGACATAACGGTCATGGCAGTTGGCAGAATGAGTAGAAATGAACTGCAATAAAGCTCATCCAAACAATGTATATATATATATCATGGTCAAAAATATTGACCACACCATTCAAGTCATGACCATACACAGAGCACCTTGCCGCCGCCAGAGAACTGCATTCTCAGACGAATATCTCACTTAATATTTGGTCTATTTTCAATCTGAAAATCTGTGTGGAATTAGTATGAACTCTACTATAATTCAATATTTATTTGACGAAAATAGGATTAATATAAATGGAGCAGCAGCCGCTGCCAGACAACTGCCTTCTCAGACAAATATCTCGCTTCATATTTGGTCTATTTTCAATCCGAAAACACGTATGTAATCAGTATGAACTATACTACAATTCAGTCTTATTTGACGAAAATCGGACAAATATTAGAGGAGCAGCAGCTTTTTAAAAAAGCGCTCAGCTCTGCCTGCATTGATACTGTCCAGGCGCGGACGCTTGAGGGAGCACTAGTGTTTGCCGCCTACCTGCCTTCTCAGACGAATATCTCGCTTAATATTTGGTCTATTTTCGATCCGAAAACATGTATGAAATCAGTATGAACTATACTACAATTCAGTCTTATTTGACGAAAATCGGCCTAATATTAGGGGAGCAGCAGTCTGTTAAAGTATATACAACCCCCCTCCCTGCCTACGCTGATGCTGACGCTGGTAGCAGTCGGCGAGTTACCTACAACTCAGCGGGTTACTCCTGGAAGCCGTCGAGTTACTCCTACTACTTGTCGAGTTACTCCTACTAGCCCTGAACAAGCCGTCGTGTTCACTACGCCTAAAATTAGCGACGGGAAACCCGTCCAAGTCGTCGAGTGACTCGACGGCCTTCAGGGGTGACTCGACGATTTCGAGGGGTAATCCACCGAGTTGTAGGATTAACTGTTTACCTTTGGACACCCGCATTGAATTTCCGGCTACCGGGGCCGAGAATCCCGGTTTTGGCCCGGCTCCCAGGTGTGACTCGACGGGTATCGCCGAGAATTGCCGGTTTGCTGTCGGCTTGGAGCCGAGAATCGTGTTGCGTAACCGTTACGTCATACTACGGCTTCACTACGGCAAAACCGGCTATGTGAGAGGGGGCCTTAAGTAACCCTCACCAAAATGAGGAACCTGGTGAGATTCGCGGGTGCCTACCAGGTCGACCTAGCCGGCACCCCTACAGGGAGCAGTTAGTTTTCCTTTTTTGCCAGAAAATGAGAACACAGAACTAACCCAATGGGAAATTTAGTACATATGGACAAAAGGGGACGACCCAGTGGGCCCTGAGTGGGGAGAGGAGACCCAGTGGGACATCCATAGGCCCAGTGGGATACCTTATGACCTAGTGGGACTCCCTCTCAGACAGTGAGGAGGAGAGGAAGCCTAGTGGGATTCCTCATGACCTAGTCGGACCCCTTTTAAAGAGTGAGGAGGTGAGGAGACCTGATTGGATACCCCCAAGCTCAGACCTTTAGTCGGACCCATGTTAGAGAGAGGAAGTGAGAAGATACAATGGGATCTTCGAGATGAGGGGGCGAGGAGACCCATTGGGATACCCTATTTATATAAGCTACTCAGAATTATGGGATCCATGTTAGAGAGTGAGGAAGAGAGAGATGAGGAGGCGAGGGGTCCCAATGGGATACCCTAAGCTACTCAGACCTAGTGGGACCAAGTTAGAGAGTGAGAAGTGAGGAGAGCCAGTGGGAAACCCCAATGGTACTGAGGAAGTGAGGAGACCCAATGGGATACCCCTAAGCTTCTCAGACCTAGTGGGTCAATCCCCAGTTAGAGATTGAGGAAGTGAGGAGACCCAGTGGGATACCCATAGGCACCCAGTGGAACGGATCTCTCAACTCCGGTGCCTTTCTATATTTACAACAATCATTTATGACTGAGCCGGCAAGCGCCTGTGGTTAGACTACACGATTCTTCCTCTTTCCAATAAGCTATGATTTCAATGATTAATTGATTGAGAAATTAGATTGACTGATCCGCCTAATAAACTCAGGACTGCTACTGCATAGTTTCTGAATTAATATTATACTTTTGGATATTGTATAATTGTTGATTAAAAAAACTAACACAACAAATGTAGATGAGTAATGAAGTAGCATGTTTACTACTTATGACAAAACTAGTGAATTTGCTAGCTTACGAAAATGTGTCTTTGTGTTTCAAGAGCATTTCAAATCAGTAGGAAGTAGGGAGATGTAACCTAGAAGAATCAGATAATCATGACTTTTGGTTGAAAGAAGGTGGTGCAGGTAATTAAACCACTAAAGCCCTACTTGTCTTAAAGGTCATCAGATATTGCTAAGTTTCCAATTCACCTCAGCCAATGGAGGGGGAGCCTGGGGTCTGGCCAGAGGAGCTAGAACATGCGCCCCTTTAAGAGACTGTAAGGGGAGAGGCAGCCTGTTGCCCCTCAACCTCCTAATGATCAGCATAGCTCCCAAGTAACTCTCATTTGGTGGGTCTGACCAGCATTTAATATTAAAACCCTCTGACCAACAAAAATTTGCCAAGAACTCTCTTTTGGCACCATGCTACCATGCCCAGTTTACATGATTATGGTTGGTGTTTAAAAGTAGTAAAAAAATGTTATTGTACAATTGTGGGTAGCAAAATTTAACAATTAAACAAAGTTCCATAAATCATAACTATTAGTAGCTCTAAAATGCCAAGAAAGCACCACAGAGCCAAAGTTCCAGGGGTCTATGGCGGCCCCCGGCCTCACCCAGGTGACCAGCAAACCAGTTGCTAAAACTTGGGAGCTATGGATCAGTCTATGCATGTCACCAACTTGGGATGACTGAAAAGTAGATCAAAGGTTTCCTCTCGCAACAAAGGATTGACATTTATGACAGGGTATGGGATGTACGCATATGCATGGATCTGGACAGACGGATTAACTGACTTCATCAAACAAATTTGGTCCCTTGAACAAAATTACTCCAAGATCTTTGACATCTTCAGAGAAGTTGGAAGTTAGGTTTAGGGTTTAAAGACTCTGTTGATGCTAGTAAAACCCCTAAAAGCTATTTGCTAATATTTTTTGCGGCTGTCAACAGAATATTAAAATGTATAAGTAAATAATTTGGTACTCTGCAACCTAGAGTCCGCTGGATGATGTGACATCTCACCAGGGGCCAGTGTAAGCGGAAGTTGCCCCCTAACGTTATCTTAATATTGCTTATTTGTTGATGACATGAAAACACTTAATTGTGAGCAAGATGTATGAATTTAAATGTTAAGAATAAGATTCACATATGAGTGGTTAGTTGTGTGAAGTGGAGATGGGTGGGTGGGTGATTAGGGCTTTACGTCCTGTATTTCTGCACCAGTTGGGCTAATTAGGACAGGCAGAGACCATGGCAATGAGACGAAGGATGAAACAGCCATCCAAGTGTGAAGTGGAGAGAGCCAGGGGACCCAAAGCAATGTGAGCAGCCAGGGATGCTGTCTGGGTGTCTGATGGCCTGACATATACCTTATATGCCTCAGCACCTCTGACACCCTAGGCCTTTGATGACTGGCTCTGGCAGCTGAAGTGCTGCCGCATCTTGTGCCACACCATCATGCGATGAATGTGGGGTGATGTGCTCATGAAACATGGACTTCATCCTCTGGGATAACCGTCTGTGGGTCAGAGGGGGACCATCTCAGAATTGTAACAGAGGCTGCTGAGGCGAGGCAGCTCTAACACTAAGATACAATTTTAGACTAGAGTATGCACAAACTTCTTTGCCTGAACAGCCAACAGTGACTGAAAAACCAGAGGTAGAAGTTTTAGAAGAGGGGACCATGACGACCATGAATGGTATGGATGAAAAGTGAAATGCTATTGAAGAAACACAAAGCCCCTGAAGTTGAACAATATTCAGAAGAAAGCAGACATGCAAAATAGCCTAACGACATTGCAGAAAATAGCATTAAATTATCATAAGTAGAGAGAGCTGTAAGCTGATGAGAGGCCCGCAGCAAAGAGTCAGGCTCTGACCCCAAATAAATACACATGAATAGAAACGGCTGACAGTTTAGACATTAAAAAAAAACCTGAGAGCTGTAAGCTCATTAAACTCGAAAGGATCAAGCAAGTAAAGTTTAGCAAAGGCAAGGCACATGTTGACTGAAATTGAGTATTTAAGCGGCGAGAGTTAAAGGCCAAGCCGGATCCAACCAAGCCAGCCTCCCGTAAATCGAGATCTGAAACAACACAAGGGAACTGAATGAGCTGACCAAAGCAATGCAGGCCAAATAGTCTTCAATCCTTCCCCGGCTAAGTAAATCAGTGTTTACATTTTCCAAAGTGGTTATGTAAAAACAGCAGCGGCTATCCTATATGCTGCTCTACCAACAATGGCCAAATCCTAACAAACATCATAACCACAGGGACAGGGGTATAAAGCTTCAGGATGCCACAAATGGCAGAGTTATCAACATGGAAAATGACTATTGAATTGGCAAGATTAGAGACCCCTGTGGCAAGTGCTTTGCATGCCACATGCATTTCACGCCAGTTTATGGCTATCAATACACCGGTCCCACCATGCAATGTCAGCTGTGGCTTCAGCTGACAGGCACACCTTATGGTGCAACTGCTTAGGCCATTAAGCCAAGCCTATTAGTCGCTCAAGGAAGGCCAACTTACCAATCAAACTTTGCAAGCCCCTCTTAGTGCCCACTCACTTGGTGCGCCAATCAAGATATCTTTGATTTCACGCACAGAAATGCGGAGCTAGCTAAAAGTGCTACCCATCAACCACAATACCTAGAAACTCCACGATTCTAGCAGAGCTCGATACCTTGCTTTCCTGGACGGTGAAACCCGCCCGCCTACAAACCTTGAGCATCATGTCAAGGTAAATCTGACACTCGGCTTCAGATGTGGGAACGACAAAAAATCATCAACATATCACACTAGGTCACACGTAACACCCTCATACTACATGAAGGCGCGAAGTGCCCCTGCAAACAAATCAAAAAGAGTGGAAGCTGATCAAAGTTCAAGATTCAACACCTTAGAAAAATTATAAACCACCAGTTGAAGCCCAGTGCAAACCCATCAGATGGCAATAATCAGGGTGAACCCCGATGTGCTTGTAGGCTTTAATTCCAATTTAGACATGTAAGGGCTAGAGAAATAAAACAGTCAACCGCATCATCCACCATGCCATATTGTAGTGAGAATTCATCTGCATCTTCTTCAGCGTTATCTCGCTACAAGAAAGCTCAAAGCGGAGACACTACATAATGCTCATACGGAGTCTGGAATTGGCCATACAAACGCCCTATTGACAGGTCAGAGACCATGGCAATGAGATGAAGGATGAAATAGCCAACCAACTTACGCTCGACCGGGAATCGAAACCCGGGACCCAGCGGTTGGAAGCCCAGAGCGCTACCTCTGAGCTAGGCCCCTGCCCTAGGAAAGGGATGACTCAAGCCTTTTATCGCACCTTTGGGTCTCTCTCTCTGTCTCTCTCTCTATTATATGGGACTAGGCCCATTGAAATCACCACTAGGCTTACTGCCTACAGCTTCTCGCCTCTCCTTTCATACTCTCGCTTCTCTCTCATCTCTCTCTCTCTACATGGGTACCTCAAATTGGTCACTCAGGTCTCTCAATATAAGCTTCATTCGCAATCTACAGGCTTCGTCACAACCAAAGACGTGGCCATATTATCCAACCTCTCACTTTCTCTCTCACGTGTGTGTCTTTCATATTCACATAGCTGTAGCCCCCAGCGTCGAGCCTGGTGGCCTCTTGAATCGGGCCCAGCCCTCTTCGCCACAGGTCTGTAGCCTTCCCTACTCTAAGCGAACCATTGACAGTTCTCTCACAAGGTTTGTGAGCACGACACTGAGCAAATTGGGTTGAGCAGGGTTAGCCGAGTATTCGCCCTCATGTAACACCCCTTCAATATCGTCATGCACCTCATTACTATTGTCTATTGAACCAGCCACTTCATCAACTTTAATATTCAGAGTAAGCCTCCCCACCTCTTTAGTTACTGACTCAGTGTCTCCAGGCATGGCGTTGATTCTACTTGCTGACGGAGCCTGCTGATGTCTGCCTGGATTGTAAGGGCCTTTGTGCCCTTGGATGGTTCTTCCTCAGGCTGAACAACTCCTGGGCTTTTGCTTAGATCAAGTTCTTGACATTGTAGTTTATGGTAGAAGTTATAATGAAACTTCTGTAGACCAGCAGAGCTGATTGGAGGTGTAAAGGACTTAGCAGCTTAACCTGTCCTCGATGAAAGGACAGGATGGCTCAGACAAGACTAACCAAGCTGTCACAGCATGCGAGTCCATATACTCTCCAGGTGCATTGGTGCATAGTGGGATGATCCGATCAAAACGAAAGAGTGAAGGGCTGAAGGCGAATGAGGAGAGTGAAGGATTTCGTTAGACCTGTATGGTGATAAGATTAAAATTATATGGGCTATGATTGGACAAACCGGCGGCACCCTGAAATTGAGGGAGCATTAACGATTAACCAAATTTATATTAATAAATTATATTTAACCAAAGAGGAATGACTTTACTTTCACAGCCTCCGATGCTTTGGAGGTCCTTCAAAAAGAACGAATGGTTAAGTGTTATTAACAGCCTATCTCTCTACCTATGATTACATCGTGTATATATAGCCTATACCTACAAATAGATTTATAACTTAAACTTTATTCTATAATTCAGATGTTTTGCATACACATGTAAAATATTGCAAAGTGTTGTTTCGGAATAGCCAGTAATTGGTGACCACAGGCAAAGAAATCTCCATTCTGTGACCTACTTAGTTTGCATATCTATTATCGGAATACTATTTGTCATAAACAGCCTTATTTCAATTGTAATATATAGTTTCGCTCACTCTTGGCATTGGCAGCTTACATATTATTAGATTTGAACCCCAATTGCTTTATGTAACTAGAAAGCCCACTACAAGGCACTTGAACTTATCCCCCCCTCCCACCCCCACAAAATTAAAAACATTTTTGCGTCTGTCATGGCCTGCTTAAAATGTATTGGATTTAAAAATGTGTGCTATTAATTTGAAATGTTCAATAAGCGTCTCTCCCTGTTCAGAGTTCAAAAAGGTCACTTGCTCTGTGATGTGATGTGTCCTGCCATTCAGCCTCGTTCTGAGTTTAACCCTGGCAACAATGGTTGCTAAGGAGCTTAATCTTCTCAACATGGTTGTTAGGGAGGTCATGTGACCCACAGGGACGGTTGCTATGGTGCCATTCAGCCTCTTTCTGGAAGTGAAGGCGGCCATATTGCTAGCAAACATGTGCTCACTTTGGCGAAAAGTTTGAGAAAAGACGAAAAGCATGCAAAAAAAGAGTTGTAATGGTAGCAGTTAGTTACCAGAGAAGAAAGAAAGAATGAGGTAATGGCTCGACCAAGGCCCAAAAGAAGGCGTGCATTGAAGCACAAATTTGAGGTTACTCACTTATATATAGATATATATGTAGACTCAAATTGTGTGTATGTGTTGCAATTTTCACTTCAAGAACATGCAAGCACACTAGCTTTGAAGGTAAAGTCTGATTTTCACCAAAGACTTTGATTTTTCACCACATTTTCCAAATGTATCATTGTATGTCTTGATATGTATCACTGGTACTTGGGTTGGTGCAGGTTTTGCTCTGGCTTCATCATGTTCATTGCTCTTGGCTTGGCTACAACGTAAATTACGTTGGCAGACATCATAGGGGTTCTTGCAGGACCAAATCTGGGTATAATCTTTGACTTTGGTTTGGCCCACAATACCATAGGTGTCGCTCAAGACTGCCCCCTGGCGGATGGCGCCGGAAGCGATTTTGTGTTTGCACAGTGATACATTGACACCTAATAATGTTCCAGGTGCTAGAACAGTTGAATTTATAGCACTGCGTTGACCTTTGCCCTGAAATTTTATGACACAGATCTGGTCTAGGACATTATCTATTACTCTAGTCTAGACCAAAGCAGATCTCCTGTGAATCAGTAGCTAGCTGTTCCATATGGCAGATGCCCATGTTTTCGTGATTCCAGGTCAAGACTTGGTGAACATGCTGTAAATCCATGATGGATCAGCCCTCAATGAGAGAACTTGTTCTCTCGTACAAAAATTTCGTTCATGCAGTTGCTGGAGCCACGGTAAGTAGTCTAATTACAACACCATGTACATTAGCTACAAATATGTATTAGGTCCAGTCACTTCAGACTGTTAAGTGTTGCCTGTTGGTTAATGAAGCCTTAATAACAAATGAAAATTTATTGAAAATTAACAGCGCTTATTCATACAAATAAACGCTTGTTAATTTAATAGCTACCAATATATGAAGTTGAAATAAAACTTCTCAGTTTAATACAGCTACAAGAGATTTTTGGGAAATACTGCGTTGCTGTCACACTGCATAAAAATATTATTGTCCACCTCGAGGCTGGATGTCTGATTTTATGGTATTAAATTACTATGCATGTTAGGGCATCTATGCATAAATTTGTTTTTTTTTTTCATTATTTGCATAGTTATATATATATATATAATCCATAACACACAATCTATGCCTTTTCAGGGCAGCGTCGTTGGGCTGACTACATTTTACCCACTGGACACAGTTCGCACGCGTCTACAAGGTATGCACCACCTTTATGTTATACCTGACAGAATGAAGCAGAAAAATGGGCTGATCGATAGATTAATTAAATAAATAGAGAAAGTTCTGAAAAACAAAGTAAGCAAAAAAAGCTATACAACACATTAAGACTTGAAGAAAAATCACCCACAAAAGTTATAGGGATGAAAAATAATCTCTGCCTGTAATTTTTTTTTTCCATTCCAGTTGATGACAGACAAAAGGCTAAAAACACATTAGTTCTTGTTTACCAAATTCTTAAGCAGGAAGGCCTGTAAGTAGTGTATATTTATTATAATGAATGTTGCTATAGTTTTTTGCACTCACACTGACAAACTGCAACCCTTGTACATTTTATTTGTGCAGGTCGTCATTGTACCGAGGATGGTTCCCGGTTATAAGCAGTCTGTGTTGTTCCAACTTTGTATATTTCTACATTTACAACTTCCTTAAAGTTTACTTCAATGCCAAGAAAGATGCACATCCCGTGAAGGACCTAGTGCTTGGCTTCATATCAGGTGCGATGTCCTCTGAATCATTAACTCCCTTACGTAATAACCTACTAGTTAAATTTCATTGTGACTAGTAGATTTTGGAGTGACTTAATCTTATCTTAATCTTAGGATAAAGTAATCTTTTCAAAATGTTTTAGATCTGGAAACAAACTGGTGTAAAAGTCACCCTTGTTGTATTAGAATTTTCTTAGTGCCATAAACCGCACCCATCTAACCCACATATGCTTGTCCAAGTGGCAGCTGGTATTTACATTTTGGTTGTATTGTTGCTGTCTTAATTTTCTGCTATTATACGGTTGCAGGCGTTATAAATGTTCTGCTAACTACCCCTTTATGGGTGGCAAACACCCGCTTGAAGATGCAAGGGGTCAAATTTCATGACGCTGCTGACCCTAATTCCAAGTTGCCAAGATACAAGGGTATGATCGGTAAGAGACAGTTTTGAACTTCATTTTATAAATTGCAAAATTATTACTCATCAGATAAAACCTATTGTAAGCCTATTTTTGATGTTCACAAATTGAAGACTAATTTGTACAGTTTTGCATAAATAAACCTTTGCTGATATTGCAACCAGTTTATTATATATCATCTTAAATTAGCATAACGATTGCCAGTTATTTGTCAAAGTTATTTCCTGATTTTAATACAGGTGACACTGATATGGAATGATTGGTTCAACTCTTTAAGTGCGATGCCATCAATTTGACATCTCATGCAGCTATAAGTTTGCTAACTAACATTTGACCTTTTGTTATATACAGTTAGTTTCATAAAATACGGTCACCTCTAAACAGCTGTAGCCACCTAATCCTGGCTGTAACTGTAACTGGCTAAAGCCAGCTGCTTCTGTCTACTTCTAACTATTAGTCGGCTCACACCTACCACCACTGCAAAAATATAAACCTTCGGTAAATGTAAGAAATTTATCTCACATATTATATATGTGTACTTTTAGATCAGGCTTTGAGTTGCCAGCTACATCCAGACAGTTCCATTTTGTGGCAGGTAGCATCGTATGACAGAATTTAAACCAGAAAAGTCATCAATGCAATGCTTTGATTGTTAGGCCACCACTGCACCAGCTGATCTTGGTAAATTGAACAGATATTTGTTTAATTTCAGACTGTCTTCTCAAGGTCAGACAACAAGAGGGTGCCAAAGCCTTGTGGGCGGGTGTCTCGCCATCAATAGTACTTGTGTTCAATCCTGCTCTGCAGTTCATGACTTATGAATTCCTCAAGCGCATGCTGAGGGCAAGATACCAAACGGAGGCAAGTGCAAGAACCTTTAAGTGGAAAAATTCAGGCATTATTGGGCAAGAATAAATGTGATAATTAACGCAGATGGAGCAGTAACCACCAATTGCATATATGTACACTTTTGCACTTTCGATGAAATTCACATGCTGTAAGACTGAGCATTTTAAAATTAAGACACACATAGAGACCAGTAGTTTGCCAATTTGTATGCAAATATCACATGACTAATTTTCATTTTGTAGGACATCGGTGGCTTATCATACTTCACGGCTGGAGCAATTGCCAAGGCAGTTGCTACGGTCAGCACCTACCCTATGCAGGTTGTTCAAACCAAACAAAGAGTAAGTGATATGAGGTTTTTTTTTTGCCCTAGCTCTCATTTGAAGTATGGTGCTTTACGAGTAAGATGTCAAAATATTTCTCGTTTCAGCTGGGCAAGGGAAATCAGAATGGTCAGAAACCAGGAATCTTGCAGAGTTTTCAGTATGTTTTTAGGTGAGAGACATAATTAGGACTTCTAATCAATTTTAATCTGATCTGTTAAGGCTGTCTTTACAGGTGATCAATTAGCGTATAATTAATGAGGCTACCTTTAGCTAGGTGTCTTCAACAGCTATTTTATATTGGACTGAAATTTTATCATCTTAATTTAGATGTGCCTGGGTAAAATTGAATGGTTTCAACAAAACAACTTGTATTGTTTTTTACCCTCTGCCATATTTATGGCCTAGTAGGGTATTGTGATCGCCTGGTTACAATGTATGTTTCCTACGGGACATGTATTTTTATTTTATTTTTTCAGATCATCAGGAATTTTTGGGCTCTTTAAAGGACTGGAGGCGAAATTGCTTCAAACAATTCTTATGGCAGCATTAATGTTTTTAACCTATGAGAAAATTGTTAATTTTATATTTCAATTGATGGGCGAAAAGCTGAAATAATGTGAGTATTGCCATTCAAGAACCGTTGATGCTCTTCCCTTCATATGGTGAAACTGTCACTGGAAATTTAAGTAAAGTATACTTATAGCTGTTGATGTTATATATATTGTAATTTTATTAGTCACAGACTATGATAAATTCATTGTTCCCACCAACCATTCCAATTAAATCTACTCTTTTACGCAATTACTATGACCTTTCCAAACTTTTTTAAAGATATTGTTGATTTTACTGTGATACATTTAACTAATGATTGTTTTTGTTAACCATATGTTTTGATTATATTGTGGATTTTTTTTTACTAAATACACATTTACCCTGTTAATAAAATTAACAGTACTACATTTATATATCTCTTCGGTAAGTCTTTATCTGATGTTTGTAATTGTACACCCGCTTTGAACTTGCGACTTGAGGAACTTTTGCCCTTTTTTCTAGTATAACAATGTTATAATCACAGTGAAGTAATAACTATAAGATAGTATTCTGCAAATATACAAGTTTTATTTAACTATGTGACAATATTACATGTGCCCACTGTCAGAAGTCAATTATATAAAAATGTAAATTGTGTTTGACAATTAATTTCTATGTCTACTGGTGATGGGCATGTGTATACAGCTAGGATGGTTCCTTCAAAATTCTGAGTATTCTACATAGACGGAGAGTAAAATTATAAACCACTGGTACAATCTTCATATGAAAATATCTATGATTCACGCAACATTCGACCTCTTTTAGTCTGAAGAATCACATACATTCGTAGACTGAACTAATTTGAAAAAAATTAACTCCACTCAGGAAAGATTGGTTTGGGCTAAATTACTCAAATCAAATTCTTTAAGAGATTCCAGTTGTGCTGATAAGTGCACTGTTTTAATAGGACATCGTCAGACTATAATGACTGACATTAACACAACTGCTCACTAGTGATGTGGACCATACCGCTTTGGTCAATTGGACCAGTCCAGTCCATGGTCATAGCCTGGACTGCCAAAATACCAGGCTGACAACTGTCATGTCCGTCAAATGTGTCAATGGGTGTCCAGTATCAGACCACTCACCCCTGGACTGGAACCATGCAGGACTGGACCAGACCAGTTTTGAAAAGCGGTCTGGTCCACATCACATGTAATAAACCAATGCCTGCTAATCAACTAAAATCCTGTACAATATCACATCGGAGAAGTCTCATCCCACACAAATAGGAATGTTCAATGCCAAGATAAAGAAACCATAATTAATAAATTTATAGGTCCAGTTTAACAAACACCTTGGTCCTGGAAAATATTTTGATGGCTTCCTCAACTTCTGACATTTTCTTTTCCAAACCTTCCTTGATACTTCTCATGCGGACAGTGTCCGTTCTTATCGGTAGTCTCGCCAATTCTTGTGTGAGATCTTTTTGAGCTATAACAGAAAATAAGGATTTTTCTTTATTCTTGGAGTCAAGACTACAGAATATACTAACTCAAGGGAGAGAAACCAAAACTGAATTAATAAAATACACTTAAATGACGTACCATTGAAACTGCTTGACTAAAAGTGTCCTTACATTCACCGCCTGGTGGCGCAGTTACATTTATGACCTCAACATTGAACAAGATCGTCAGTGTCAGATGTGTTTCTGATTGTCTTAATTTGTTGCTTCATTGAATATTTTCAGCAACAGAACAGAATTTTTCTCAATGTTAATCCTATGTGAGATTTTGGAACTGGTCCAACACAGGCAAAACATTATCTGACCACAATGACGATATGAAATTCAGCTACCGGGAGCAGGTACGCAGCAGAATGGTGGTTTATTTGTCTCTCTAGGCCTTTAATATAGTTGCTGAGAAATCAATGAAAATCAGTGTCTCTGAGACTGGACGGACAGAGTGTAATAGTGAGATAATCTAGAGTGTTAACACGAGGTTACATACATTAGAGTTTTAATATTAGGCCAAAATTGAGAGGTCTGTCTCGGGCTCTCAGCTGTGAGCTGGTCTGTTGACCTCTTGCAGAGGTTCCACTATAATTGATAAATTTCAAAGAGTGCATTACATTTTGTTGACCAAATACAATTAGCTACATGTTAACATCAGTACGATGGTGGAGTATAATCAACTGCTTACTTTGATAGAGTTTTTGCAGGGTTTGTTTACGCTCAGCTTCTGGCATCATTCGATGACCTGGTGGCATCTCAGGATCTGGTTCATTAGCTCTTCTTTCTTCTGCTTCTTTTTGCCACTGTTTCTGACGCTCCACTAGGCTGAAACAGAAGGGCAAGAATCATGCTATGACTTGTATCATCAATAAATCATTATTCACACAGTGATCTTTGGACAATAAAATGAATCTCTGGCACAGCTTAGCATAGCGAAACACTTTTATACTTACTATTTCGGCACAGTTCCTTTCCTATAATTTCTTCCCTCTTCCTCTTGTTTTTTCTTAAGATCGTCTAGTGCTGTTAAACTTGGACTTCTCCTCATTGATGTCGATGCACTTCTTACTGATCTTCCATTGACTTTGATAAAATCGATGTCATTTCGCATCAAATTAAGCTGTAAAAATGAGGAAAGAGATTTAAGTGGGATAATACGGTTTACAATTAACTTTATATATTTTCGGGCAACTTAGTGTTGGTATTTGGATTTGAATATTTTCAAGTATTTGAATACTTTAATACGCATTAAACCCAAGCCTGCAATAAATTGGGTAGACAAATTATGAAGTATTTTTACACAAGTCAAAGTTATATTACCTCTCTTGCACTTGCAGCAGCCGGTACAGATGGGCATGGGCTTCTTGCACGAGGTTGTGCGGTAGACGGTCGTGAAGGGGGAGGGGTGTAACCTGTCCGGGAATGTGCTCTCAAAAAATTAGCAGACTGGGGTCTCGACGGAGGAGGATCCTTCTTTTTGAATGAAAACAAATTTCAATATTAATGCTTTGTTCTTAAATATCATGCTGGGCATAGGATAACAATTGTACTTGAGTAATACCTCCAATGTATCTCTGACTTTAGATGGTACATTTTCATAATTACTGGATTTCCACAAAGCTCTCATAGGTTTCTTAGCCTCTTCCTGCCTATGTCTGGTTTGTCTTTGAATCTGACGCATCCGACGCACATTCTCTTTCACATGATCCTTTGGTTCAGGCTCTGTAAATAATGCATTATGATTAGGTATAATAACTGCCAATGGACATAATAGGCCGCAGGAGCGGCCCCGTAGGGGCCGCCCGTAGGGCTTTTATGACTAGAGATTGGCCAAAAACTAAATCTACTGTCATGCTATTCTCAGATGACCGGATCGGAACTATGTTGTCCTAGATATTCTGCGCGGCCATGATGCGCACAAAATAATAATGACCTACTTAGCTCAACTTACACAAAAATCGTTCTTTACTTAGGATTTTCCTGACAAACTTGAAGAAACTCACGTTAGAACTCCATTAATGACCATTTCTAGGTGATTCCAAGACTGGACAAGCAGTAGAACTATGGTTTTGAATGTTTCATGGGACTGGATGGGAGCCATGTCCATTGCCATGAGGCTTGTCAACTAAATGAACGTTCGACCAATCAGAGTAGAGCTAATTTCTTTGCAAGGCCATTTTGCAAGGCAACAAGCTCTAACAGACTCTGTGATTGGCTGTGGTGCTTAGGCCTTAGAAATTAATGCATAAGGCCTCATTGTTCATCAGTAAGACTACGCAAGCAACAAGCAGAAGGGAATGAAATAAAGCTTAATTGCAGAAGGAAATATGAACTAACAGTAATGCAAACAACACCAACCTGCAGTCCATTGATAAGATATCAGTTAAGAAAGAGGAGGCCGTTATTTTCGGGAAAAGCCCTAAAATAGCACCAGGCTATAAATAGATGTGGGCGTGGCCTAATGCAAGCGCGTTCTTTTGTTTACAAACCAATCTGTTTGTTGACAACTCGGTTTTGACAGCTTGCTGATAACCCGATTTTGACAGCTGATTTGAGGGGAAAAAAACTGTATCTACAGTCAAATAGAAAGAGTTAGGTGCAGTCGATTTCTCCTGATAGTGTGACATGATAGTTGCTTGTTCAATTTGATATTAAAGCAAAAACTAACTCAGAGCATCTGACACATCTGTGTCACTGAGTAGACTATATACAGTGCATTACTGCCATTAGTTTTTTGTAATACTATTACAATACTAATAGTGTGATGTCATAGTAGTTTTTTCACGTTTTAAATCACATTCTGAACTGTTTAGAAAATTTGGAAAATGCTCTGTTTCCATAGCATGTAAATCTCATACAATTTCACTAATCAGTTCAGTTGGATAAGGGTTGTGATTCCTTAGAAATTTGAAAATGCTGTTTCATAACAATTTAGAGTATGACTAAACCTTACACAATTTTATATTGAGAATTGTTCAGGAAAATTTTGTCGAGCAACAACATTTTGCTGCACAAGTTATCATAATCCATGACAAAACTTTACTCCAATCCAGCATTACAACAACCATTTCATTCAGTTTGGTATTAACATTAAACTGTTTCATTATGACTTCTCAGGGGGTCTAGTCAAGTGGTCCGCCCAACAACTGGTCCTCTGACCAACTCGCCCGCCTGTACAGCTGGTCCGCCGGTCAGGTCAACTGGCCCGCCAGAAAGTCAACTGGCCCGCCAGAAAAGTCATCTGGTCCGCCACAAAAATTTGGAAAAAAAGAGGATTTTTTCGGAAATTACTAGGAACTTTAAATTTTGATAATCGGATTATAAATGACCAAGTTATGCTTGATTAATGACGCAGAAGGTTACTACCTTCATATTGGCTGGGGAGGCCGTTTCAGTGACGTGTTAATGGCGGACCGCTTGCCCTGCTCGAGGGGACGGGGCGGGCGACGGCCGTACTTGCACCCCCGCGAAGCCACTCGCGCCGACGGGCTGCTTCCCGGCGGACGGATTGACTTTGAGTTGGTTGGGCGGCGGACGGGCCCGCGGACAACGAAAATGTCGGCGGGCGAGTAGGTTTCGACGGCAGGCCAGTAAGTTTCGACCGGCGGACCAGTCGTCCTCGGCATCAGGCCAGTCGGTCTCACGGCGGGCCAGTCGGTTGTGGACCAGTTGTCGGGCGGACCACTTGACTATACTCCCTTCTCAGTACCAGTACCTGTTATTGGTTTGGTATTGTAAATCACTACAAAAGTGGGTTTTTTTTCTACTTGCATTTAATTGGTAAAACTGATGTCAGTCATCTCCCTATTTGTTCCTTAACACTTATTACCTAAAGGCTTCATTGAATTATCAGTGGTCCTTACCAAATATTGACTACTGTACAATGTTAACAGTGAATTTGATTTGCTCTCACATACTATGCTGCTATGGCAGGTTAACTTTGTGAACTATTACTCATTCTAGATACCACTGTTTTACATGGATCATAACAGACTCCCATGGCCGTGGGTTGGCAGAATATGTTGACCAAAAAATTTAGTTGATGTTTGTATAGCAATCCAATGTAGAGCAAAATTGGAAGATTTGTTTTAAGTGATATGTAATGAAATAGTCACAATTCAAACAAAATCTAAAATTGATATTATCATTGCATTTGGTATACAATAATTCAATTTAATTTGCCACCATTCTGTCATCCTCACTTAGAAAATTTTACCAACAGAAACAGCTTTTTAATCTAGTGGATAACATCAATGACTTCAATACAACATTCAACACCAGTACGACTGAATCAAAATTTCAAAGAATTAGGAGGGGCCAAAAACTATTAAATTGGCAAAAGATTCTTACAATCATTTGGTTGATGGGTGTTGCTTAAATATGTTTGGCTTTTTAAATGTCAAATTTCAAAATTTGAATAAATCACTTCAGTGAAATTGACCGCGACAGTGAAGCTAATAAAACATCATGGGATTTTAAACATACAACAGATTATCTTACTAAGTTATTCTTTGTCAATGGTAAATATGCATTTTTCTGGATTTTGTTAAGACAATGAAATTTAATGTCACAAATTTTCATGCTATTTCCAATAAATGGCATGTGTTATGACAGTCGCTAACCATGTAGACCAAAATTGCTACTTAGGTATTTTCTGAAAACTGTTTGGTACAATAAATTTAAATACGTCTGAATTTCAGTCTTAAATACTTTTCTGGTGTGACATGACAGTCGCTATCCAAACTAGTACCACAAATTAATTAATCAACCTTGCAAACATTATTTATTCATGTGGACTATATAACTATAACATTCACTTAAAAGATAATATATTCAGGTTTATCATATATATATATATATATATATATATATATATATATATATTGTCATTTAGGTACATTTAATATCTATCTATATAGATACACAATTCATTGCATCAACAATGCAATTTCATTTAATTTTGTTGTATAGAAGAACCCTTCAGGGGCAGATCCAAAATTGTTTGCAGTGTTCCCTCTAATTTCTTATGAACAGTGATGTATTAGGCCAAGAAGGGGAAGGGGGCTAAGAACCCCCTAATTCAGTTACTGGACTAAGAATCCCCACTAAACCCCCCCCCCCCCCCACCCCACCTTTGAATCTGCTACAGCTCTTAAGGGTATAAAAATATATGCCATGGTACATGTACATGACACAGGACTTTCCCTGCGGCCCCTCATGCACATTGCATTATCATATTAGGCCGTAGGGCTTTTATGTTTAGAGATTGGCCAAAAACAAAATCTACTGACGTACTATTCTCAAATGACCGGATCGGACTATGTTGTCCTAATTAATCTGCGCGGCCATGATGCGCAAAATCCTGTAATGACCTACTTATGCAAAAATGATTCTTAACTTAAAATGATACAGATCTACCCAACAAATTTGAAGAAACTCACGTTAGAACACTGTTAATCATCAGTTCTATGAGATTCAAGACAAGACAAGCAGTAGAACTATGGTTTTGAATGTTCCATGGGAGCTACGTCCATTGCCGCGATTTTCCATAAAACTAGCCAACTAAATGAACGTTCGACCAATCAGAGCAGAGGTTATTTAATTACTAAGTCATTTGCTAGGCAACGAGCTCTAGCAAACTCCGTGATTGGCCGTGGCGCTTAGGTTAGAAATCAATGCGCCGTCATCAGCTGGTCATGATCCGCGCTGACAAAAAATAAGCCAAAACTTTTATTGATGACGTCACAGAAAATGCCTTTGGCGCCGCAGCAAGGTAAACATGTGTACGTACGAAAAACAATGTGTTCGCTCAACCGGAACAATCGCGATTTTGGTTGTTATTACGAAAATGGCATCAAACTTCAAAGTATCATTTTAGTACTAATTCTACAACTCCTGCGGCCTCTCATGCACATTGCATAATCATATTAGTACCATCTTGGATACACGTTAAGGGAAACTTACTACTATACTGCCTGACTTGTGGAGCAATACATAAGCCATCTATAAGAAGTGTAGCTAGACTGCCTGTCTGACCCTTCTTGGCAAAATCCTGAGCTTCAGGTCTCGTTCGTCCGGCAGGTTTGCTGCCCATATCGCCCACTTGTGAATCATAGTAAGAATGGGGAGGTATGGGGCCACTTATTGTTGACACCATCTGCAACAAAGTAAATTCAAGAATTACATTTTTTAACAGTTTTAAGATTCCCATCAGTCATATAATATAAATCCATATATATAAGATAAATCCATATATATAAGATAAATGCATATACATTGCAGTATTCCAGTCCAACGTTTAACATTAAATGTGTCACTGACAGCACAGCACCAGTTCTGGACACTGCTGGCAGTGTACTGTAGTGTGCAACTTGGCTAGCCTGAACTTGTCCACCAAGACTTAGTTTGACATTGCTTGAGGTAAATTTGAAATGTTAGAAACACTGTGGATGGCCATCATAGTCAAAATGACCAGAAAGTGATATATTCATGCAAGCAACTTACGGTTGTTTTGAATTACCCCAAGGACAGCTATTTTGACGTTTAGTGCTGAAACGAGAGATAAACATTCGCAGCCGCCGCCATGATGGATGCACACCTGTTAAGCTAATCTGCAGAAAATATTCAAATTAATAATTCTATATAGTACTTATGCGTTAAATTTGATAGTTTGTTGCAATTAATTAGCGACAAATATGATACATGTATAACTGATATATTTTAATTTTAACGTGGTGTATACTTAAAAATAATTACCAACCAACAAAATCTGCAGATTTGATCACCGTTGCCAATGGCAACAACAGCAACTACCTGCTGCCCGAACTCAATGATTTTCAAAGTTTGAGTTGATTGGATGCTAACACAACAACGATGTCCCGTCAAACAGCGACCAAGGGTCGAAATGATAAAGGGAAGACGACTTCGGCTCCAACTCCAGCCATCACTCATGACATCGTCCCAGGGAAATTCACTGACCAAGACTGGTTAGTGTCTGACACTGCAGTGACAGGGTTATATTATACCCTGATGTCCCTGGCAGTGACAGAGCTGTCACAACCTAAATATTGCACAGTTTACAATGACATTTGGGGTATTAAAATTAGAAAAATAATAAAGATGTGACTAGGGCTTTTGAACTATTGTGGATGCTGTCACTTGTTCAAGATAATAATCACTCTTACATGTATCTCATTCATGCAGAAAACAACATCAGCAAGCATGAATCTTAGATGCAACACTATAACTGATTTTTCAGTCTCAGTCTAACGAATTTGTTACCCACACACTTCAGTCATTGCATCTCACCTCTGGCATAAACTGCCAGATGATATAAACTAAGCTTTACCCGGCAATGTAATTATATTCATATGTTTTCATTATTCATAATATATGCCCGCGCTAACTTATGTTTGCCAAAGAAATTCAATGATATAGGCCTATAAATTATAATGGCTATATCATCATGAGTATATGCATGCAATTAGCATTTAATTTACTTGGTTCCAGGCACCTGATGTTGGACCATGATGATGAAGATGACTTCCTGACAGACATTGTGGAGGAGGTGTGCTCCTCTGCAATGGATATCATATTCCAAAAATACTTGGAAAGACAACTGATTCCCTATATCGTATTACAGGCAAAAGATGCAATTTTGCAAATCACAGAGGTAAGCCGATAAGTTTATAAATGTTGTTGCACAATATTACACAATATTGCTTGTGCATACAACTATTTACTTGAATTTCATTTGGTGTTGTTCAGTGGCAGTTCCTCTTCAAAGATGAAGGTGAAAAAAACATTGAGAGTGATCCTGCATGGATTCAAGATGAAGGTACGCATGATCATATAAATCAGGGTTGGGGATTTTTTTTTTTTTTTAACGACCAAGGAATAATATTCTGAAATGTTATAATACCGCATTTTATTATAATTCTTGCTAAAAGCAAGTGCTGCAAGTCATAAAATAATTTGAAAACCTGATACATCAAACTAGTTGAATTTTAACAATATTTCATATTTTTCTGTGTTCTCATCATTCTAAATAATGAAAGACGAACCATGTGTAATCTTTAACAAAAAAAAATCCATCACTGACTTAAAATGCCTGCAAATATTCATAACAAACATAATGCACTCAAAAGATATTGCTTCAGCACCCATGGTTGCATAATAACAATAGCATAATTCTAATCATACATTTAAAGTTATGGCATTGTTTTTAAACTTTTAATGCACAAATTTATATCAGTTTGTTTAAATACGTATCCTTCACTCAGCAAGAAGCTAAAACCTGACTATCTCTGCAGTGATTTGGTGGTGATTTAAATTTCTTATAATTGATGGAATAGAAAGGGCTAACATAAGTCTGTTTTGAATTTTGTTAATGTTTTACTTTAAATGGTACTAAATAAAGGGTTCACTATTTACATGCTTATAAAGAAGTATAGTAGTAGTGGAAATAGCATTTTGGTTTTAATCAATAAACTTTATTTTAATCGCGATTAAATCATTGATTTAAATCAATCTGATTTAAATCCGCCAACCCTGACACTAGCTTATTCTGCCTATCTTCATCCTGTAATGCAGACAAATTGAAACTCTTCAGTATAATCACAAATAGTAACCATAATGCATCCAAACTGTAGCCCTCATGTCTGGTAGACCTATGTTATTCTGTAAGCTGAGAAACTTCATAAACATTTGCTCTGTGTCCAATTCTAGCAATTGCTTCATCCATATTAATGCCAGTTTTCCCACTAATGGCACTCCCTTTGTTGAACTACTTTTCTGCTTTCTTCCAAGTCTTCCTTTCAAGGCTTTGTCTCTTCCCTGCCTGGATCCATTCCATTGTTATTCCTTTTGCATCTCTGGTCGGTAACTTTCCACGGATGTGTCTATATCACACCAGTTTCTTGTTATGGGTGAACTTTTTTTTTAAATTCTGATAAAACTTATTAACAGAACCACCACCAGCAATAACAGACTGCTGGGCACAAGGGTCGGTGCCTTGCAGGATTGCAACACCAGTCTCCAGCAGACCTCCGACAGTCCTGGAGGATATATCCGAAGAACAAACAGCAGAAACGAATGACGTCGCACAGGACACTCAGGACAAGTTATCAGAGTATCCCAACCAAGAGAATATGACAAATGAACAGGAAAGTGCAACACCAAATGAACAGTACGTGTAACTCTCAATTGATGAAAAATTAATCGGTTCTTTGTGAGGTCTACTTACACTTACTAGGCTTAGCATCTGTAAAATCATGATTACAAACTGAATCAAATTAAATGCTATCTTCCAATTATTTAAAGGGTTACAGGTGAAGAAGTAAATCAAGAGGAAGGCAAACACAAAGAATCAAGCTCTTCTGCATCCCGAAAGGTACTCCACTTATCTTGTACTTTTACTAGGCTGGATCACAATTTCAATATTGGATTACAATATATCAGATTACAATGGCAACATAACGCCTTGTAATGACCTTCTTAGCAGTTTTACAAGAGACAGAATCTACCATAGGACTTTTGTTACCTTCAAGGAACGAATGGGTAGCCTCATATCCCTCCAAATCTAAGATAGCACTCAGTTGCCTGGAAAGCTTACAGCCATTCTCATCAGACTGTTGCTGTTTCCATTCGTTCTCTGGGGGTTTGCTGCATAAGCAGCCCAATATTTATGACTTGTCTAAATCTGTAACTCAGAATGTCATAACATTGTTCTCCCTTACAGGCAGAAGAAAGAGAAAAACTTCATAGGAAGAAAAAATTCATGCCATACAGAGGAAACCTTGGTTCTGCCCACATCAGCAAAATCACAGATTCCTTAGACCAATCAGAAATGGAAATGCTGATCGCGGAATTATTCCCACTAAATGCACAATCTCCTGATCCCGACTCCCTGCAAATGCCAAACTCATGCCATTCATTACTCAAGGTATGAAATTTACTGAGGACATTACCCATATTAAAATTACAATATTTAGTTCTGAAAAGTATGTACTAAAATTTGATTAAAACTTTATATGTCACTAATTTGTGCCAATTTTCATTGCTTGACAGCTTCAAGCTGGACGACCACCAGCTCAGAGAGATGTGACATATGACAACACAGGCAGTGTAACTATGCTGCGAAAAATCAACCCTGCAAAGTTACCTTCTCACAGGTAAAATTTCACATAAGCACGCTTTAGTCTCTCCTTGACTCACTAATAATGTGACATGTCTAAATGCTTATGAATTTCACCCTATCTATAAATTTGTCCTCATAAACAACCTGACCTACACTTCATTTTTATGACCATTAGTCGCTGAGACCAAGAACAGCCCTGGAAAGAGGTATAATTATACTGCCATATGGTACTACAGTTTACACAAGTAATAATATGATTATGCAATGTGCATGAGAGGCCGCAGGAGTTGTAGAATTAGTACTAAAATGATACTTTGAAGTTTGATGCCATTTTCGTAATAACAACCAAAATCGCGATTGTTCCGGTTGAGCGAACACATTGTTTTTCGTACGTACACATGTTTACCTTGCTGCGGCGCCAAAGGCATTTTCTGTGACGTCATCAATAAAAGTTTTGGCTTATTTTTTGTCAGCGCGGATCATGACCAGCTGATGACGGCGCATTGATTTCTAACCTAAGCGCCACGGCCAATCACGGAGTTTGCTAGAGCTCGTTGCCTAGCAAATGACTTAGTAATTAAATAACCTCTGCTCTGATTGGTCGAACGTTCATTTAGTTGGCTAGTTTTATGGAAAATCGCGGCAATGGACGTAGCTCCCATGGAACATTCAAAACCATAGTTCTACTGCTTGTCTTGTCTTGAATCTCATAGAACTGATGATTAACAGTGTTCTAACGTGAGTTTCTTCAAATTTGTTGGGTAGATCTGTATCATTTTAAGTTAAGAATCATTTTTGCATAAGTAGGTCATTACAGGATTTTGCGCATCATGGCCGCGCAGATTAATTAGGACAACATAGTCCGATCCGGTCATTTGAGAATAGTACGTCAGTAGATTTTGTTTTTGGCCAATCTCTAAACATAAAAGCCCTACGGCCTAATATGATAATGCAATGTGCATGAGGGGCCGCAGGGAAAGTCCTGTGTCATGTACATGTACCATGGCATATATTTTTATACCCTTAAGAGCTGTAGCAGATTCAAAGGTGGGGTGGGGGGGGGGGGGGGTTTAGTGGGGATTCTTAGTCCAGTAACTGAATTAGGGGGTTCTTAGCCCCCTTCCCCTTCTTGGCCTAATACATCACTGTTCATAAGAAATTAGAGGGAACACTGCAAACAATTTTGGATCTGCCCCTGAAGGGTTCTTCTATACAACAAAATTAAATGAAATTGCATTGTTGATGCAATGAATTGTGTATCTATATAGATAGATATTAAATGTACCTAAATGACAATATATATATATATATATATATATATATATATATATATATGATAAACCTGAATATATTATCTTTTAAGTGAATGTTATAGTTATATAGTCCACATGAATAAATAATGTTTGCAAGGTTGATTAATTAATTTGTGGTACTAGTTTGGATAGCGACTGTCATGTCACACCAGAAAAGTATTTAAGACTGAAATTCAGACGTATTTAAATTTATTGTACCAAACAGTTTTCAGAAAATACCTAAGTAGCAATTTTGGTCTACATGGTTAGCGACTGTCATAACACATGCCATTTATTGGAAATAGCATGAAAATTTGTGACATTAAATTTCATTGTCTTAACAAAATCCAGAAAAATGCATATTTACCATTGACAAAGAATAACTTAGTAAGATAATCTGTTGTATGTTTAAAATCCCATGATGTTTTATTAGCTTCACTGTCGCGGTCAATTTCACTGAAGTGATTTATTCAAATTTTGAAATTTGACATTTAAAAAGCCAAACATATTTAAGCAACACCCATCAACCAAATGATTGTAAGAATCTTTTGCCAATTTAATAGTTTTTGGCCCCTCCTAATTCTTTGAAATTTTGATTCAGTCGTACTGGTGTTGAATGTTGTATTGAAGTCATTGATGTTATCCACTAGATTAAAAAGCTGTTTCTGTTGGTAAAATTTTCTAAGTGAGGATGACAGAATGGTGGCAAATTAAATTGAATTATTGTATACCAAATGCAATGATAATATCAATTTTAGATTTTGTTTGAATTGTGACTATTTCATTACATATCACTTAAAACAAATCTTCCAATTTTGCTCTACATTGGATTGCTATACAAACATCAACTAAATTTTTTGGTCAACATATTCTGCCAACCCACGGCCATGGGAGTCTGTTATGATCCATGTAAAACAGTGGTATCTAGAATGAGTAATAGTTCACAAAGTTAACCTGCCATAGCAGCATAGTATGTGAGAGCAAATCAAATTCACTGTTAACATTGTACAGTAGTCAATATTTGGTAAGGACCACTGATAATTCAATGAAGCCTTTAGGTAATAAGTGTTAAGGAACAAATAGGGAGATGACTGACATCAGTTTTACCAATTAAATGCAAGTAGAAAAAAAACCCACTTTTGTAGTGATTTACAATACCAAACCAATAACAGGTACTGGTACTGAGAAGGGAGTATAGTCAAGTGGTCCGCCCGACAACTGGTCCACAACCGACTGGCCCGCCGTGAGACCGACTGGCCTGATGCCGAGGACGACTGGTCCGCCGGTCGAAACTTACTGGCCTGCCGTCGAAACCTACTCGCCCGCCGACATTTTCGTTGTCCGCGGGCCCGTCCGCCGCCCAACCAACTCAAAGTCAATCCGTCCGCCGGGAAGCAGCCCGTCGGCGCGAGTGGCTTCGCGGGGGTGCAAGTACGGCCGTCGCCCGCCCCGTCCCCTCGAGCAGGGCAAGCGGTCCGCCATTAACACGTCACTGAAACGGCCTCCCCAGCCAATATGAAGGTAGTAACCTTCTGCGTCATTAATCAAGCATAACTTGGTCATTTATAATCCGATTATCAAAATTTAAAGTTCCTAGTAATTTCCGAAAAAATCCTCTTTTTTTCCAAATTTTTGTGGCGGACCAGATGACTTTTCTGGCGGGCCAGTTGACTTTCTGGCGGGCCAGTTGACCTGACCGGCGGACCAGCTGTACAGGCGGGCGAGTTGGTCAGAGGACCAGTTGTTGGGCGGACCACTTGACTAGACCCCCTGAGAAGTCATAATGAAACAGTTTAATGTTAATACCAAACTGAATGAAATGGTTGTTGTAATGCTGGATTGGAGTAAAGTTTTGTCATGGATTATGATAACTTGTGCAGCAAAATGTTGTTGCTCGACAAAATTTTCCTGAACAATTCTCAATATAAAATTGTGTAAGGTTTAGTCATACTCTAAATTGTTATGAAACAGCATTTTCAAATTTCTAAGGAATCACAACCCTTATCCAACTGAACTGATTAGTGAAATTGTATGAGATTTACATGCTATGGAAACAGAGCATTTTCCAAATTTTCTAAACAGTTCAGAATGTGATTTAAAACGTGAAAAAACTACTATGACATCACACTATTAGTATTGTAATAGTATTACAAAAAACTAATGGCAGTAATGCACTGTATATAGTCTACTCAGTGACACAGATGTGTCAGATGCTCTGAGTTAGTTTTTGCTTTAATATCAAATTGAACAAGCAACTATCATGTCACACTATCAGGAGAAATCGACTGCACCTAACTCTTTCTATTTGACTGTAGATACAGTTTTTTTCCCCTCAAATCAGCTGTCAAAATCGGGTTATCAGCAAGCTGTCAAAACCGAGTTGTCAACAAACAGATTGGTTTGTAAACAAAAGAACGCGCTTGCATTAGGCCACGCCCACATCTATTTATAGCCTGGTGCTATTTTAGGGCTTTTCCCGAAAATAACGGCCTCCTCTTTCTTAACTGATATCTTATCAATGGACTGCAGGTTGGTGTTGTTTGCATTACTGTTAGTTCATATTTCCTTCTGCAATTAAGCTTTATTTCATTCCCTTCTGCTTGTTGCTTGCGTAGTCTTACTGATGAACAATGAGGCCTTATGCATTAATTTCTAAGGCCTAAGCACCACAGCCAATCACAGAGTCTGTTAGAGCTTGTTGCCTTGCAAAATGGCCTTGCAAAGAAATTAGCTCTACTCTGATTGGTCGAACGTTCATTTAGTTGACAAGCCTCATGGCAATGGACATGGCTCCCATCCAGTCCCATGAAACATTCAAAACCATAGTTCTACTGCTTGTCCAGTCTTGGAATCACCTAGAAATGGTCATTAATGGAGTTCTAACGTGAGTTTCTTCAAGTTTGTCAGGAAAATCCTAAGTAAAGAACGATTTTTGTGTAAGTTGAGCTAAGTAGGTCATTATTATTTTGTGCGCATCATGGCCGCGCAGAATATCTAGGACAACATAGTTCCGATCCGGTCATCTGAGAATAGCATGACAGTAGATTTAGTTTTTGGCCAATCTCTAGTCATAAAAGCCCTACGGGCGGCCCCTACGGGGCCGCTCCTGCGGCCTATTAGTAATAATGCATTGTGGTACTAGTTTGGATAGCGACTGTCATGTCACACCAGAAAAGTATTTAAGACTGAAATTCAGACGTATTTAAATTTATTGTACCAAACAGTTTTCAGAAAATACCTAAGTAGCAATTTTGGTCTACATGGTTAGCGACTGTCATAACACATGCCATTTATTGGAAATAGCATGAAAATTTGTGACATTAAATTTCATTGTCTTAACAAAATCCAGAAAAATGCATATTTACCATTGACAAAGAATAACTTAGTAAGATAATCTGTTGTATGTTTAAAATCCCATGATGTTTTATTAGCTTCACTGTCGCGGTCAATTTCACTGAAGTGATTTATTCAAATTTTGAAATTTGACATTTAAAAAGCCAAACATATTTAAGCAACACCCATCAACCAAATGATTGTAAGAATCTTTTGCCAATTTAATAGTTTTTGGCCCCTCCTAATTCTTTGAAATTTTGATTCAGTCGTACTGGTGTTGAATGTTGTATTGAAGTCATTGATGTTATCCACTAGATTAAAAAGCTGTTTCTGTTGGTAAAATTTTCTAAGTGAGGATGACAGAATGGTGGCAAATTAAATTGAATTATTGTATACCAAATGCAATGATAATATCAATTTTAGATTTTGTTTGAATTGTGACTATTTCATTACATATCACTTAAAACAAATCTTCCAATTTTGCTCTACATTGGATTGCTATACAAACATCAACTAAATTTTTTGGTCAACATATTCTGCCAACCCACGGCCATGGGAGTCTGTTATGATCCATGTAAAACAGTGGTATCTAGAATGAGTAATAGTTCACAAAGTTAACCTGCCATAGCAGCATAGTATGTGAGAGCAAATCAAATTCACTGTTAACATTGTACAGTAGTCAATATTTGGTAAGGACCACTGATAATTCAATGAAGCCTTTAGGTAATAAGTGTTAAGGAACAAATAGGGAGATGACTGACATCAGTTTTACCAATTAAATGCAAGTAGAAAAAAAACCCACTTTTGTAGTGATTTACAATACCAAACCAATAACAGGTACTGGTACTGAGAAGGGAGTATAGTCAAGTGGTCCGCCCGACAACTGGTCCACAACCGACTGGCCCGCCGTGAGACCGACTGGCCTGATGCCGAGGACGACTGGTCCGCCGGTCGAAACTTACTGGCCTGCCGTCGAAACCTACTCGCCCGCCGACATTTTCGTTGTCCGCGGGCCCGTCCGCCGCCCAACCAACTCAAAGTCAATCCGTCCGCCGGGAAGCAGCCCGTCGGCGCGAGTGGCTTCGCGGGGGTGCAAGTACGGCCGTCGCCCGCCCCGTCCCCTCGAGCAGGGCAAGCGGTCCGCCATTAACACGTCACTGAAACGGCCTCCCCAGCCAATATGAAGGTAGTAACCTTCTGCGTCATTAATCAAGCATAACTTGGTCATTTATAATCCGATTATCAAAATTTAAAGTTCCTAGTAATTTCCGAAAAAATCCTCTTTTTTTCCAAATTTTTGTGGCGGACCAGATGACTTTTCTGGCGGGCCAGTTGACTTTCTGGCGGGCCAGTTGACCTGACCGGCGGACCAGCTGTACAGGCGGGCGAGTTGGTCAGAGGACCAGTTGTTGGGCGGACCACTTGACTAGACCCCCTGAGAAGTCATAATGAAACAGTTTAATGTTAATACCAAACTGAATGAAATGGTTGTTGTAATGCTGGATTGGAGTAAAGTTTTGTCATGGATTATGATAACTTGTGCAGCAAAATGTTGTTGCTCGACAAAATTTTCCTGAACAATTCTCAATATAAAATTGTGTAAGGTTTAGTCATACTCTAAATTGTTATGAAACAGCATTTTCAAATTTCTAAGGAATCACAACCCTTATCCAACTGAACTGATTAGTGAAATTGTATGAGATTTACATGCTATGGAAACAGAGCATTTTCCAAATTTTCTAAACAGTTCAGAATGTGATTTAAAACGTGAAAAAACTACTATGACATCACACTATTAGTATTGTAATAGTATTACAAAAAACTAATGGCAGTAATGCACTGTATATAGTCTACTCAGTGACACAGATGTGTCAGATGCTCTGAGTTAGTTTTTGCTTTAATATCAAATTGAACAAGCAACTATCATGTCACACTATCAGGAGAAATCGACTGCACCTAACTCTTTCTATTTGACTGTAGATACAGTTTTTTTCCCCTCAAATCAGCTGTCAAAATCGGGTTATCAGCAAGCTGTCAAAACCGAGTTGTCAACAAACAGATTGGTTTGTAAACAAAAGAACGCGCTTGCATTAGGCCACGCCCACATCTATTTATAGCCTGGTGCTATTTTAGGGCTTTTCCCGAAAATAACGGCCTCCTCTTTCTTAACTGATATCTTATCAATGGACTGCAGGTTGGTGTTGTTTGCATTACTGTTAGTTCATATTTCCTTCTGCAATTAAGCTTTATTTCATTCCCTTCTGCTTGTTGCTTGCGTAGTCTTACTGATGAACAATGAGGCCTTATGCATTAATTTCTAAGGCCTAAGCACCACAGCCAATCACAGAGTCTGTTAGAGCTTGTTGCCTTGCAAAATGGCCTTGCAAAGAAATTAGCTCTACTCTGATTGGTCGAACGTTCATTTAGTTGACAAGCCTCATGGCAATGGACATGGCTCCCATCCAGTCCCATGAAACATTCAAAACCATAGTTCTACTGCTTGTCCAGTCTTGGAATCACCTAGAAATGGTCATTAATGGAGTTCTAACGTGAGTTTCTTCAAGTTTGTCAGGAAAATCCTAAGTAAAGAACGATTTTTGTGTAAGTTGAGCTAAGTAGGTCATTATTATTTTGTGCGCATCATGGCCGCGCAGAATATCTAGGACAACATAGTTCCGATCCGGTCATCTGAGAATAGCATGACAGTAGATTTAGTTTTTGGCCAATCTCTAGTCATAAAAGCCCTACGGGCGGCCCCTACGGGGCCGCTCCTGCGGCCTATTAGTTCATAATAACACTTATAATTGCAGAGTGAAGACGGGTTTCCAAATTATGGATCCTTCATCTGAGGCAGCAAAAGCTCGGCTGGATGCCATGAGGATTGGACGTTCTATAAACGCCAAAGTTCCACAACCTCCTAAATCGCAACCACCAAGCTTAAGTTCTCGAAGCAGACCAAGACCTAAAGCTTTAGCAAGTCAGAATTCTTCAAATGAACCTGCACCCATCGCAAGCAGCATGTTGCCTCAACTGGTAAACAATTTTTTCACTTGCTGTCTATCTCAGATGTGCAGTTCTGCATTTTCAATTATCACAGCCTAATTCATTAACTTGGAAATTAACAAATCTCAGAGACTTGGAAGCTAACTTCAGAGGACGTCATGTGAACCCAGGACTCGCATTGGTTGAGGGACTCCTTGGCCAATGGAGTCAAGGATTCACATGACATCATCTGGTGTTCAGCTTCCAAGTCTCTGTGATTGGTTTCCAAGTCAATGAATTTGGCTGTAAGTGTGAATTGCTCCAAAATTATAATGCATTACTTTTTATTTTTAGCTTGAAATCATGGAACTTTCTCCTGGTGTCACACTAAAGGAGGGTGAAAGAACTAAGAAGGGGCCAAAGCCGGTAACTAGATTTGTCTTACAACTCATTCTTAAAATATATTACTTTAGATCTGACACTTTGAAATAGGTAAAACCATGGCTATGTACAGGAATGTCACAAATTGAGAGATGTTCTTAAAGGGCAGATTATTTTGGAGGAAAAGAAAAATATGTGTTTTCTACTTGGGAGTCCAAAACTTGTGCAAAACCAGTTTTCATTCTCAGTCTCATCTCATTAACTTGCACTGGTAATTTCTTTCACAGTATTCAAGATCTGCTGAGCTGAAGCAGGAGGGAGACAGATATACCCTTCGACCCGTTTCAATGAAAATGAACAATACAAGGATCACTGTACAAGATCTGTTGGATAGACAATCACCAACAATAAGACCGTTGACAGAAAGCCCTCCTATCCCACCAATACAGCCTCACCCACCTTCACAGGCCGTCCAATGATATCATGCAGGCATTTGTAATTTGTTGGACTTAATTAAGCCTGCATGATTTTTTAAAATATCATTGCAAGTATTTCCAGATACCATAATTTATAAGATGGAACTGTAAATTGTAAATACTAACATTGCAGATTGAGCATTGGTTATGATTTTGATGCACACACTGATATATTTAAAATTAAAATTAAAAAAATATTAACGACATGTTGTTATTGACCAATAATTTATTGCAATATTTACATCATATACATGTATTCTCATAATTAAAATATGCTCAACATATTTTTAACAAGCTAAGCACCATTCTTGTCAAAAGAAAGTCCATTCAATGCTATGCTGAAGCAGTGGATTCGTTCAGGGATAGCAATCAGTTTCGAAACAAAGTTTTTCAATTTTTCATAAGACAACTATTTGTTTCAAAGTGTACACTTCAATACTAAACAGAAGATCACAAAATTTCATAGCTAATTACCAGCTTGGCCTCCACAAAGATGGGCAAGGCTTTCACATTTACTTCTCTGCTTCAATCAAGTACTATATAGCAATCTTTCCTGTTCAGAATGAAAGCCATTTGAGCATCATACCCAATTGGTCCTGACTGGGAGTGTGAATAGCAATAGTGAATTCCTTCAAGATACACAGGATGCAACTTGCAATTAAGCTCAGAAATTATCAGAGATAGTAAATACTACTAGATTACTATAATCAATTCAGTCTATTTCAAAGGTTTTTAATATTATTCAGTGCACAAAAATGATCATTAGCACATTCAATTAAATAGATGCAAAATTCAGCTGAATGAAATCATAATCAATTCAGTTCGATGCAAGATGTCCACATGTTGGATAATACATAACATTTATAAAAGACAATATAAAAACGTATTTTTGAAAAAATTTACCTATTACAGCAATTTTAAAGACTGCATCTTCATACATAAAACTGACAAATGAGTCTTGAAATGACCAATATGATATCAGTCCAGTAGGCTTCACCATGTCAAAATTCAGTGATAGGATGACTGACAAATACATTGGCAGCTGGGTCTTTTTAATTACAATTCCATATTAAAAACTGTGTTACTTATCAGTCCAAATCTATTTGCTGTGCTGCAACCAGTCTCACCAGTTTACTGGATTTAATTTTTCCCAGCGCCATTCGGAGATCTACATTTGACAAAGGTCGTAATGTGTTGAAATATTGCTCTCTGAAAAAAAAAAGTATTCTGTAATATATCTGTTTCAATCTACAAGGATTGCAATGACACAGGCTTACCACTGTGACTGGGATATAGTTTTGGTTTAGTTAAAAGGAAAATAATTATAGTTATCATAATTTATTCACAGTGCATATGGATGACTTAAGTGGTTTTACTGACTAATGGCGCAGTCATGGTGTTAGTGTTGGGCTGACAAGGCCACCAGATGTTTTAAATCTGACCCTGGCTAAATAACTTCTTACTACATTATAATAAATATTTTGAAGGTTAAAAAACAATCTTACTCATCATCCTCGCTGTTTTGTATTTCTTGTCTTTGCTCCTCTTCACCTCTGATCAGGTCCCTCACCCTATATATTGATGCATTCCGACACAACTCCCGCAAGTCACTACCAGAAAATCCCTCAGTTTCTTCGGAAAGCGACTTAAGGTCAATATTAAAGTCCACCTGGAAAATATGCAAATTAAAATCATGTATACAACAACTTTATTCGGATCTATTTTATGTTTTTATGTGAGTAAAAATAAGTCAAATATAGTTTGCCAAACAATACACTTACGTTTTCTTGATCAAGAATTATGTGCAAAATTCTTCTCCGTTGAGGAGCATCCTGTAATGAAGATAATTGTTTGCACAACCATTTAAAAAGTTACTATTAACATGCTAGCAAACTTGAAGTAAAAGTAATTCAATTCTAATGCAAACTATTACCAGGTTTCATTATATATGCGGGTCTGGAGTTAAAGATAGCCAAAAAACCTGCTTGTATTTAACTTTGTAATGAGCAAGCTTAAGTACTTTGTAATGAGCAAGCTTAAGTACGAGTGGTGATACAACGAGATAATTGTCCAGGAACTGATCCAACTGTAGGCCTAACAAGGATTTAGTGGTTTAGCAGTCTATATAGGGGTCTGAAAATTTTCTGTTCCCCCCCCCCCCCCTTTTTTTAAATGAAACAGCCGCTACCAGCCCCTACCATGAACTGTACATACCGGCAAGCCAATGTAAAACATGCTGGGCATCCTTCGTAGGATTGCAGCATCTACATCTTGTGGTCGGTTTGTTGCTCCGACGATCATAACTTGACATCTGGCATCTGTCAACAGTCCATCCCAGAAGCTCATGAACTGTGTTTTCATCATTGCGGTAGCTTCGTGGTCACTCGATGTCCGAGACCTCAAAAAAGTGTCTGGAATGATTAAGCATTTCTAAAAATGCCATGTGTCAATCTTTATGTAATGTACTCAATTCACACAAGCCGTGCGTTTTAGTTTAATATCTCTGCCCTGAAAAGATGGCGCACAGACTTTGGCTACACCCATGGTGCAAATTGATTAATAGCTTACCAATTTCATCAATGAATATAATAGTAGGTTGCAACTTCACAGCCTGAAATAAAATATTTTAAAAGGATAAGTGCCATGAGCTGACAATCAAATGCTTTTAACTTCAAAGAAACACCTCCCCAGAGCATCTCTTTGGTATTCAACCTGTTCAGTATCTGAGTCACTGGGAAAGTATATGAAAAATACTTGAAAAGAGGAAACACTATTTTTACCATATCTCAGTTCATTTATTTGGATAGTGAAAGACCATGACCTTACCAAAAATCCAATGTTTAGTTAAACAGCTTTTGAAACTGTCAAACTTTAGGTACTTTTACCCCCAGCTTAATAAGATATTTGAAGCATAACTATTGCAAACTTAGTAAATGTTCTTTGTACTAATTACATTGGTTATTCATTATCCGAACACTATTAACTAATACATTATCACACCCTACAAATAAACCTACCAATGAAAAGACAGCCTCTGCCCTCTTCTGTGATTCACCGTACCACTTGTCAACCAATGAAGAAACTTGCAGGTTAATAAACCGTGCACCTGCAAAATACATTATGTCATTAAATTTTCCATTTATTTTTGACTTATGACAATATAGCACCAAGAACTACAGACATTCATGTTGACCAGTTGCTCATTTTAATTCTGAATTTTAATTATCAAGACTGGTGGGGTTTTTTTCTTACCAATAGCAGCTGAATAGGGTAAATATGTTGCATGATGTGGGCTAATCCTACATTGCCGTCTTTTTTTTTTAAAGCCAATGTTATAAACAAAACACCCACTAAGTCAAAACACTGCATACAAATGATACAATAAAATACAACATTTGACGTACCTGCTGCCTTGGCCATTGCTTTAGCTATCATGGTCTTGCCGCATCCAGGTGGGCCATATAACAGAACTCCTGGTAAAGAAATAATTCCGTTTGAATAACTAAAGCCAGACCTCTACAAAAATTAGAATCAACTAGATCAAACTGACAAACAATAATATCTAATCACCTTTAGGAGGCTGTAACAATAGCGATCCCACAAAAAGATCCCTGCGAGCAAAAGGGAGAATCACAGTCTCTTTGATTTCTTGAACGGTGGCATCCAGCCCTCCAATGTCTTGCCATGTCACTGACATGTTTGATGGGTCAACCAGATTTGAGGCGATGCACAGCTCATATTCACTCAACTGTAAATCAAGGCAAAACAACATGGGAGCAAATTACAGAAGTGATCCTAATATAGATTACCACTGCAATGTTCTTAGGTTGTTCTACACACTGTCACAGTCAATCCTAAACCTATTTAATGTAATTACAATATAGTACTTCAAATGTGGTTCCAATTTCCCGGTCCTTTACATGCTATGAAACATTATCTGCTTAAACTACATTTCACAGGCATTAAAATTACAAAGAACATGTAGAAGTTCCTCATGTTTAGTAAAATATTGAAATAAATCTGTCTGGACAGTCTGGCTCTTGTAGAATGACAGCCAATTTATTGGTGAGAGTTGCAACCATTTGGTGATTTCCCTATAAATCATAATTACAACATACATGTGTACATAGGTGTAGGGTCCCCTGTGGTTCAGCATTAATAACTTCAAGCAGTGCACCATTAAAACTAAGATATATTTGTGAATCAACAAAGTCCACAATAAGTTTGTATTAAATTCAGCATACCTTTAACCCTGTAACGCCAATTTTCTTCATGAGCCTCTCAGCCTGTGAAGCAAAACACAATCAGTTAGAAGAGAATATATCAGTATATCTATCCAACAGGGTGCAGTCGAGATGTACACATGCTAAAGTCTTGATAATCACAGCAGAGATCTCCAGAACAGCAACACAAGTATTGACTATAACCATCAGCATGCAGTAACTGATCAGAAAGGCAACAACATTTTACTGCTCATTCAACTTTCAAAAATCTAATTTGGTGCTATAATAATCAACAAATCCAGCACAGAAAAGTTTCAGTGATCAAAGGAGACCAAAATACCAAGCAGAGCACTGAAAAACAATATGCTGAAGGTATGAAAAGTGAGAAAACACTGGAAATCACCGATGGCCATGAAACTTCTTTATTTACAGGCGCAGTTTTAAGGAGTGTGCCATCGATGTAGTCCCAAAACTATATCAACCGGTGAAGTTGCTCAACTTGAGGCGAGAATTCAACCAACGGGTACAGGACGACTCACCGCTCGGTCGGCTCACCGCCCCTACGTCTTAGTTGACTCACCGCCCCTTCAAAATAACTCACCGCTCCTCACAAAAAACTCATACATGTCCTTTGTAATTTTTCTTTGTAATTTTTTTGTTCAATTACAAGATACTTCTTTGTGATGTTTTCCTTTTGTAGTGAACACTTTGTTATGGGGTACTAAAAATAGAGCAACTAATTACTATTAAAAGTTGATAAGGAATGACACCCAATTCAATCATTATTGTTAGATCCGTTTATTAGATCCGCATCTTCTGCTGTAGTCTGCTTATAACCTGATTCTGCGATCCGCAGTCTACGGCATGTTTGGATTAAGAAGAGAATACACATAAGTGTCTAAATGAGTAATGTTGTAAGCATAGAGATATATCTCTATGGTTGTAAGAACTAAAGGGGCAGTGAGTTTGCTACGGAGGGGCGGTGAGTTATTTTGAAGGGGCGGTGAGTCAACTAAGACGTAGGGGCGGTGAGCCGACCGAGCGGTGAGTCGTCTAGTATTCCAACCAACTGCCATACTGTAATAATACGAATGCCAGTCAAAACGGCTACATGGGAAAACCGCTACAGCCAAAAACAGCTACAAAATTTATGGCATTCCCAAAACGGCTACAATGAACAGATAACCAAAACGTCAACAAGCTATGTCTAAAACGATACAAGCCATGCCCAAAACGGCTACAGCCATAAATTTCATGTCCAAAACGGCTACACTTTCATGCACCAAATCGTCCACACTTTCCATGAAGACAACAAGGGGCAAATCAATATAATTGTAAATGATGATTATAAGCAAGTTTTTCTTTCATAAAACAAAGTGAAGCTACGATCACAAGAAACCACGACTGACCGAAACTCACCCCAGAGTAGTTCAACTTGACACTTGACCTGATTTTCTACCCCCTCCAATTATTCTATTGTATTGGTCCTGCCTAATTAAAGCTGTAGAGGTTTTGGTCTGTAGACATTTTGGTAATTTGGCTGTAGCCGTTTTGGTATCATTGTTAGCGGGGAAAAGGCACTGTACTGGTTAAGTACTGAAAAAGCATGTTGATAATTTGGTTAAGGCTTAATAAACCTTGTTGACGTTTTGGTAATGTCCCGAATATTGGTGTAGACGTTTTGGTTACAGTCATGTAGACATTTTTGCGTGTAGCCGTTTCGTCTGCCACCCCATAATATTAATACCCATTAGTCAGAGCGAGGCACTGAGGCACAGGTTACTTAGGTGATGCCTTGTGTCAGTTATTAGAAAGCTGGTGTGACAAGCACTGTCTTTCGGTTGGAAATTTTAGTAGCACATCTGCAATATTCAAGATTCGCCGCTGACACCAACCCCTTGCCAATTTCTCATAATAAATCAAATTATTGCATGCTGTGTCACTTTTAGAAACTTGCCGTCATGATCATCACTTCAGCTGCTGTTCTGGTCGACCAATTTCACTACTTTTGTTCATTGAAATTTTAAATACATGCACCTTACGACTGGTTATAAATAGCCTAAAATAGGCCAAAAAGAACTCATTCTTCTGATTAAAATTGAAAGTTGGGAAACTATTGACACTCCACAACAAGCAATGAAGCACAATGAGTATTACCCTTTTCTGGGCTTCTTTCTTCTCCTCCCTCGTGGGATCAAGGACATTGGCTAAGTATTTAAATCCGAAATACGTAATGGTCAATGAGGCAGCCAATCCGATGCACGTTGACACCAATTTGGCAACCAATTCATTTCTTGTGAGCTGTGACCCTGACTCCTTCATAGCTGATCCAGCACCAGTGAATCTTAGGGAAGGACGTTCAACTCCGGTGCCGTTCAAACCAAACACTGAGTTCAAAGACACCTTAAGCTTAGTCAAGGAGTCCTGTCCATAGTCCAACACTGAAGCAACGAGATCCTGTCCAGCATAACCTTCCTTGGAAAATGAAGCCATCCTGTGTCATCATGCTCTTTCCTCCACCGACTTATTCATTCTACGAAGTTTCTACAGGGGGCGCTGTCGTTGTGACACAACGATGCCCTCTGTCGTTAATCATGGTAACACAATTTCATGGGCGTAATACCTCTATCTTCAGAGGGGTATATGAAGCTATCTAAAAACCATTTCTTCAGTACAATTTACTGTAATCATGGCGTCATCACAAACAATGGACACCGGTTTCCGTGGTTTTGGGCTAGAGAAGACATCAGCAGTAGTTAGACAGCGACTACTTGAACAAAAGAATAGATCTGCGCGGGGGCTGAATTAAACCTTTTCAAGCGAATCGAGGTACAGGCGCAGGCAATGGGAGAGGGGGAGGGCCCCCCCCCCCCTGCAATGGGAGAGGGGGAGGGCCCCCCCCCCTTCTCCGACGCCTATACGCATATACACTTCCCTCCTCGATTTCATAGATGAGCTGATATACCTTCAAAAACTTTCGCAGTTGTTCTATTTCCCAAGTGCAACTGAACGAAATCTTTATAATAAAAGTGGATATACGGTCATAGTTACGGACCTGAGGCAGTTTTAATCTTTAAATCCATGCTCTTTAACGGTGCCATTTTTGTAAATGATGCATTGTGGAAGGATCAAAAATGAAAACGAGTAGCTGGCAATGACGTCATAAACCAACTACGTCACTCCAAGTGTTGTGACATCATCAGTTTCTACTCTCACATAATTCTCAGTGCAAAATGGCGATGAAGTTTCAAAATAGAGCTGTAGTAGTTTATAGAGAACAAGTAACAATTGTCAGCTCATTGCTCTTCATTTGTGTTCAAGACAATGAAGCCCTAAAGAGTGGACAGGTAAGGTCAGTTTACTGCTGTATTGTGACGTCATTATTTTATTTTTGACAGCAAAAGTTTTTAGTGGCCAATCGGTTCATCCTCTACAGAGATAGTCAATTTATCGATTTCAGGGGCAGCAGCAAATCAGCCATGAGAAAGGCCGAATCATGGCGCCGCCTTTCTGGAGAAACTGTTCAATTCAATATAACTTTTTCTATTCAATTTGTTCAACCAATGTATCTTATTCCTATCCAATTAATATATAATCGTTCATCCAATATCCGGGAAAAAAAGGACAGTTATCATATGAAAAAATATATCTGATTGGACAAGCAAATGAACTAAGAATGCCGCTTGACCCTCATCTTATTTTTATTGTATACGCCCCTGATCTCAAAATTTTTATGCTTGTCTGCATGGGCCTAGGGGTCATGAGACCTCAATGTAATTGCTGTCAATGTGCGAAAGCATATTACCGGTGTCCATATAAATTTTAAAGATCCCAATTGATGGCATTGGCATAAATATTCGCAGATACAATGTAACACGCCAGGCAGCTCTTGCTCTCCACAAGGACACATCACAACCCTCACTGTCATATATGCATACACCTAACTTTTCAATGTGAATTATAATATGTGAATACTATTTTCATACTTTATTTCAAAATAAACAGTAAAAACACAATACACCCCAATGTGTATAACAACCAAATAGTATAATTCCATAAAATGATCAGAGCCGTGGGAAATTACTGGGAACTATTTAACTGTAATATCAGAGGCAGTCAGCCCAGATGGTATTCATGCGCAGTCGACGCCATTTATTGAACCTAGCCGAGGGACAAGTTTTACATTGAACGAATAACTGTTTAATCTAAGGCTTTTGTTGAATGGGATATGTTTTGAAAACTACTTGTTTCTGCAGTCGCACGATGTCCGTGGATAACGAGACGCATCATCTAGTTGTTTGCAGGTGAACGGCGCAGATAGAAATCTGCAGCACCATGGCCAACAAGCTGAAGGTGTTGGTCAGTAAAAAGAAACGCCGTTACCAGGAAGATGGCTTCGATCTAGACCTTACTTGTATCCTTTGAATAACTGCAATGTTTGAAACGGTCCTATTAGGGTTTTATTGCATGACTGACGATGTGTGTGCTTCACGGCATTTTTGTCAGTTAGAATCTTAGATGTGAAAGTTCGTTGCAATCACAGAACCTTGGAAGTCAGGAAGTTGACATTTTGGACAAGTACTGATTGGGGTTTGCGGTTTCACTTGCTATCCTGTCAACCTCACACTTTAGTCTAGCTAGCTATGTTGGCTTTGATCACTGACTATCAGGATAGCCAAGGTCTTGTCTTTATTTTTTATTCAAATGAATGAAGTGCTCCAGTGTTATGCAAGTGTAGGTTGGAGTACAATTCTTTTACAGTACTACAGTATAATATTATTATAACATGCCATAACATTTTGATTTTAAAAATAATTCGCGTGTCGAATTCGAACAGCAATTAGTATTTTGATATGCTTAGTTTAGTTGCACAAGCTAAATATCTGCTGTCACAATCTGCCGAAATTACAAGGATTGTTGAAAGGTGCCTTATGACAACATTGATCAGCTGATGGGGGGGATTTTGAGCATTGAAATTCTGAGGACAATTTTTGGTTATAGCTTGTTACTGTGTTACTGGATGACACATAATCCTGTACTTACAAGGCAATATGGGTGTTTTGTGTTGTAGTTGACACCTGATTTGAAACTCCAACATAGGCAGTTGAAATTGATGCATTTCTACCTATAGTGTGAGGTTTTACATTAGTTTATATATATAGGATTTTTCCATTGATTTTCTGCTTTCGTCACTGGGTAAATTGAATTATTGCTGATTCCTTACATAGTCATGAGTCTAGTAAATAGTATATAAATATCAGCAGTCAGCATCTCAATCTGTAGGTCTGTTCTTTTACAGAGAGTCTATATAGCAATAAAGGGATACATTGACAAGTGTCACTGTCTGTTAATTGTCATTGACATTCTGTGTGTCATTTTCAACAATTCCAATTAACAGCTGACAGAGAACCCCACTTCAAAGCTCTGTACACTGCATGTGTGATGTCAATAACCGAGCTGTTGGTTGTATTAACATATTGCAGGGAGGAGTATAATTTGCAATTTAATCATCCTTATTCTGTATAATAACCTCTTATCTAGCCCCATGGGACTGGCTTGCGTTGTGCGTAAGCCAGTCCCAAACCCATGTATTGAAAAACCTCGGGGGTCGCACTTCACCTGATGATTGTAAACAAACTAAAAGGAGTCGGGCCATGTAAGACCCCCCAAATTAATCGCCAAATACTTAGCTACGAGGGCGCTAATAAATAATTGCTGTTCGCTACATTACCTACTTTCAGCATCAGGTTTTGCTGGAAAAGTTGCACATCAAATCTAACAAGCGAATGTCCGTCGATATTTTGATGAACTACGCATGCGTAACTAGGGTTGGTGACGTCACAAATGCAGAGCACGTGGGATCATCAAGGTGGCAGGAATCTGTCGACCAGCTCTGAGCACTATGAGGCAGCGATCTGATCAAGATTGCCTTATAAATTCATTTATATTATTGGTTAATAAGTTGAACAATAAAAACTTAAATTTTGACTAGACTAAATTTCACAGCAAGACTCAATTCATGTATTTAAATGTGAATTTGTGAAAATAAATGCATGAATTTCCCATAATTTTGTGAAATTACTTAAGACAAATATCATGTATGCATAAATTATTTGTGGCCGTTTTCAGATTTACATAGTGAAAGTATTAGCCTGATATTAAGTTTTCATATTTTCAATGACATGCTACATTGTTTACACAAAATTTTGTAAAAAAGTCAAGAAAATGCATCAATGCAAAGTTGGGCTCACATTAAGCGATTTTGTCGGCCGACACGGGGCTGGCGATTTTTGCGCCGATCTGTCGCACAGTCAGTTGCCCTCTCACACTACGGAAATTTTCCTGCCGATTTTGCAACGTTGCAGATGAGTGCTTAATGAGGGTAATAAATGATGCTTCAGCAATGTGCCCCCTGTAAACCCAATTAGTATTAATTAGCTAAAGTTAGTGAGTGTAAATTGCAATCAATAATTAAATTGCTATATAGATGTATACTCAATTTATAATTTGTTCAATTAACCTACTTTTTCAGTGCTGTTTTAGGCAACATGATGTAAAACACAGGCACCTGCAGCAAAGGTTTCCTTATTAAACATCATTTTAGCATTCATGTAGATATCTATCAAGCACTAATTTATTATAAATACACTGGATTTCAATCAGACTATTTTCCTTTTTTTTGGGTAAATACATGAGAATAAAATGCAAACCTCACAATTAAGACCTTGGTTAAAATAGACATACTAATAGTGAGGTGTTAATAGTGTGGTTTTTAAGGCTAGGCCACTGAATAGCCTGTGAATGAATATTTTGGCAGTGTATTTGCCATAAATATTCATTCACAGTATAAAGCCATCATGTTCATTAAATCATCACAATGGCAGTTAAAGACAGGGAAATTATAAATATAAAACAAATACACAAAGAAGGTGCTCAGGAATGCTGTATTTTTATAATTAACACTACATATTGTATTTAACAATAATTTAATGTCTTCCTTCTAGACACCAGTGAGAAACACTTTTTGCCTTGGCCTAGATCTTTGGCCTTGGCCTATATTCAGAAACTGCTCACTTTTTGCCTTGGCCTTCTCACCTGACTTTCTTTAACTAAAGACGTTCATCTTTAACTTAACTCACCTAACGATGTTGGAGTGCAAAACTTCAACTGGCAATTACTTGGCTTTTATACATGATAGAACAATGCGGTTTTTTTCTAAATAGTTTATTTGTAACTATCTTATCATCTATATCCATTAAAGCAACACAATGAAAAAAAATACACTAATACCTAATTTATTGAGAAAGAAATACTGATGACAACCCTGAGGTTTATGTCGAATCTAAAATTTGCAAGTGATATAATACAGTATTATGGCTATTCTAACTCATTGAGACCGATGTTTGTGCCTTGTAGACTACATTAATTACTCAGATTTTTACAAATTTATTGATCTATTAGAAAAATATATAATAGCATAAAACGATGGTATTATTTATTTTTTCAGGGTAGTGAGAGCCCAACATATAAAGAAAATTAGTGTCCCGAGTGTTAAATGCCCAATTATCAATGTTCTGCCCCAGCCAATAAACTTTCAATAATTGTCAAAACGAAGGCTCCGGTATGCTTGCGTTATAGGCCAATTAGAACAATTATATAATGAATTTGCAACTTCTAGAAGTGGCATATTAAATGATTGTTGAATTATGTTAAATTTATAATACATTAGGCCTATATTCACCAGTATTAGGCCTAACCTGTACCAAAGAAATGATGGAAAAATGAAACTTACAATAGTATTAATACAGTTATTTAGAAGGTTGTGAGTTTTTATATATGGATGGTGATTGTCGGCCGATTTTGTTTGACATGCCAGACTCCTTGCGATGCCGATTTTTATGGGAAATCGCGTCGGCGGGTCCATGGATGCATCTTGGATGAACTAGTTTATCCAAGCATGCACACTAGCGCAATTTCACCCTGCATGAAATTACGACAAAACCGCATAGTGTAGTCCAATCGACATGGGCCTATTTAAAACTAAAATGAGTCAATTCAATGCTGGAGGGGGAGCTGAAAATTTCATTATAGCTGTGCTTTCCCGCCAGTTTTGCACTATGACGTCACCAAATTTTTGTGACGTAATCCTCCTTTACTGGAGAGCAATCTTGTGACGTCACCATTGCGAAATTCCTCGCTTCATAAAAACAGCTCAGCTTGTTTTCCGGACATTTTATGAAAAATTCAAAGGAAATGAAAGCCTTTAATTAGTAATTATTTAGCATAGATATAAATTATCAATGGTGGCTAATCGGTATATCGACAGGCGCAATGTCATTGCAATAAACTAACATCACAGTTCAGGTTCATGCATTCCCCAATGTTTTTCAATAGGATGGTTTCAGACTGCCTCGCCAGCCCTGCATTGCGAGGCAGTCTGTTCGGGCTACTCTTATCTATCTAGCTATCTATCTAGCTATGTGATCTATCTAGATGCCTGGAGGAAACAGAGGCAAAGTAACCAATTGATGCCAACTGATGCCTCGGCAATTATGAGCCCACATTGCCCCACAAATCAATGCATTTATGTGTAAATGTAATGTGTATGTATACATCCATTACGGTGGCATGCACATGGAAACATAGCTTTAGTCAATATAGTTTTGATATTTTGAAAACTATCAACGTATGTACTACATAGTAGGGCTGTACATGGTTTGATTTCGATATTATCACAATATATTTGAACGATAAGCAATATTTATCACAATAATTATGAATGAAGTGCTCCCTATAGATATGTGCAAAAAAGATGAAAATCCATGTCACACATGAATGCAGACAAGTTGGCTTTGCCTTTTATCTGTGCACTATAACTATATTATCACTGAGTTCAATTAAATTACACGCTTTAACTGTTGAGGTCTATTAATCCATGGCTAAAACATATATATATATATACACATAATTCCATCAAATCCAACAATTCATTAAATATTTGTGTATCAATTAATTAGATAGGCCCTTCTGTATGTTTCAATGAGAGAGGAAGAAAACTGAAGAAGAACTTTTATTCTGTTAATAGTGATTAGAGTGCTCTATTACCAAGAGACTTGATTGACTTCAATCTAGCATTGATTGCAGTTGAGATCTGCACAGTCATTATATATACAGGGATGTGATTTTTCCGTTTTTTTTTCCAGAAATCCAGTTTTTTTTTGGCATGTGAAATTGACCCTCATGATTCATGCAAATTCAATTTTTATTTATTTTATTTTTTTTGAGGGGGGGGGGGGGGGGGAGTGGCTCTGACAATGAGTATCGCCGGACTTGTTCATCCTGACATTTTCAGGTTTTTTTATCACTGATCAATCACATCCCTGTATATAATGCTTTTGATACTAATTGCTCCCTGGCAAAGTGTGAAACACTAATAGCTGTTTGACCAGGGGTAAACCCAGTGGACACTTGGGGTGCCCAGAAGACCCCTTAACATTGGTGAGTATTACCCATGTCAGAACGGCGGCCCGCGAAAATGCTCAAAAATACGGAAAGTCGGGAACCGGTTTTCATCAAGATACCACGGGCATGATATACCGGTAAACTGATCCAGCCCCACTACATAGCTCTTATTTGTATCAGTGTTGGTGCTAACTGGACCAGGATTCTCAAGGGAAACTGCCACATGATCTGTTGAAATTAGTTTGTTTCTCCATTCTGTACTCTGTAGCAGTGTAGCTAGCTACTAAATTGAACGGATCTGACTAAAGCTATCATTTGTGTTGTTAGACTGAAGCTCATATGTTGGAAGTGATAGTCATTGGATTGGAAATAATGATTGATGATCTAGTGTAACTGTAAGTGAGCGACATGACAGTACTTTGCAGATTGCTAATTTCTGCTTGTTAACCAACAATTGCCAACATCATCAGACTGCCTAATCCCACACAATATTTGCTCATCATTTAAAGTGTTTTCTAAGCAGGTTTTAATTACATTTATAATACTATATTATTGCTAAATGTGGCCACTGATAAGATTAAAAAAATATATAAATAATGCATCACCAATATTTCCTTAACTCTGTCAAAGATATCAACAAGAACATCATAGCAATGGGGTTTCCTGCTGAAAAACTAGAAAGTGTTTACAGGAACCACATTGATGATGTTGTAAGGTAAATACTCAATTATTGCTGGTCTAGATTGAATTTCTGATGTACTTAACTCGTCTTCGTCATTAAACTCATTTTCATGTATTTTTGGCAGGTTATTGGAACAAAAACATCACGGCCATTACAAAGTTTATAACTTGTGAGTATCTTTTTTATCAGTCTTTTTTAAAAGGATGTATTTTTATATATATGTATTATTTGACATAAAGAATTGACACTGTGGACACTGCAAATGACATAATCATGATAATGGGCTCTATTTGGCATTATCATTTGGCAGAATAGCTGTGGAGCATCAACAATACTTTTCTGTGTGAGCAACTCGAAGAGCATAGCTCATCTATATCATACAATACGAATGATGCATGTTTTGCTCAGGGCTCGACAATAAGGATTTTGACCTGCCTGTCCATGGGACAGGTACTAAAGTTTCTTCTGAGTTGCTACCTTTCCCATGGGACAGGTTGGTTCATGGTCACACTGGTGCTGAATGTCCGACAGGTCGGGTTGGACTTAAACCTGGTTTAAATCAATTTTTCCCGGCCCAGCGGGTAAAACCTTGGTATAACCCGGGCAAAATGGGTTTAACGTGAGCAAAAGTGGGTTAAACCTGGCCAAAAACCCTCCTACAAGCTCAAATTAATTTGTAATCCTATGCGGTGAGCTTGTAAGATGGTTTGGGGTAACAACCATTGATGTTGGTTATGTCCTAACATCATGTAACATCATCTATGCGAAGTTTAATGTTTAAGAAACTGGTGGTTTGTCCTGCTTAATTATTTGTTAATGTTTGCACCTTTACTGCTGATTTTAAGTTAAATTATGGATTTTAACCAAGGTTTAACCCACTTCGGGCAAAATGTCTATTTAGCCCAACCCGGGTTTAACCCGGTCCGGTTTAAACCCACTAGGTGGGTTAAATTTGCCAACCCTGCCGACGGGCAGTATTATCTGTCCCTGATCCTTGAAGGTCAGACAGGTGTTAGTGTTGAGCCCTGGTTTTACTGATTGATCAATAACTTATCCCCTTTTAAGTAGGTTACATTGTATTGTGTAGTTTAGTTTAATTTATTACTTTGTCGAAAGGTAACACATTAGTTGCATGAACCAGTGTGCCTTCCCAGTTGCTAACAAGGTGAATGATTATCTTTGCAGGTGCTCGGAAAGGGTCTACGATCCTTCAAAGTTTCACAACCGCGTTGCACATTTTCCATTTGACGATCACCATCCCCCCAATTTGGAACTGGTTAGGCCTTTTTGTGAGGATGTGGATGAATGGTTGAGCAAAGACGAAAATAATATTGCGGCAATTCACTGCAAAGCAGGGAAGGTGAGAATATTTGATCACTGTGGTACAGACTTTTATTTTCAGACCTTTTTTGCATGAAACTGATCGGAGTTACCCGCATTTAAGGCTTTCTCTAAAGAATTTCATAAATGGATCAAACTTTCTTGGGAAAAAATAAATAAAATGAGATGGCATTGCATGTGTGTCCACTGACAAAGGAGAGTAAGTCCAGTAACTAAAGACGGAATGAAGTATAGATATAAGAGTACATTTGCATAGCGCTAAGGTCTGATAGGAGTCTGTAGAGAGTATTTAATCCTTGGGGATCCTTTAAAGAATTTATTGTATCTGGTGGGTTGTTCTAAGACAATGAGTCACTTGACCAATTTTGTAAGTAGGGGTGTGAATTCATTAAAATAAATTTAGTGTTATATGGGTACATTTCTGTCATATTTACCGGCGCGTGTCAACTATATTATGGTTTCTTAAATGAGCAAGTGAAAATTTTGAAGCAGAATTAACATGTTTTTGGAATATGTGTGGCCCATAATTACAATATCTGTTAATTTCTGAGCTTTTTGTCTTTTTCTAAAGCCGTATCTCTGGGAACTATGGCTAATTCAATTCAGAGTGCAAGTGGGAAGCTTTTATGCGCATTGTACTCATTGTGAAGTTATGAACATGACAATATCTTTAAATAGTAACTGAGATATCAATTCTTTGATTCAGAGCTGCACTTGTTCATGGGACAAGTTGAACTTTCGAAGTTTTCACTTGCGCAAAAGCAATTGCCCCTGTTACACACCTTCAGACATACATCATGATGACAGAACAGATACAGCATTAAACAATATGTTAAATGCTCAAATTTATTGAAATCCTAGAGAAATGTAGAAAAACTTGAATTCCCTAATTGCCCTGTAATTCTTTTATAACCACAACATAATTGCAAGCATTTTGACCAGCGAGATTTAAGGCTATTTTGTCTGGCTTGATTAAATTAGATTTTCAGTTTTTTCTATAAATTGATACTTGCCAGAATTTCTTGACAATGGGCAACTCGAGTAGCAGAATTTCCTTATATTCATATTTAAGTTATTTAGACATCCTTATTTAAAGATAGAGTATATTACCATGTCACATTCACTGAGTGTACATGTATGTTAATCATACTTATCATAGATAGATGTGATTATGTAATGTTGTAATACAAGCGCCCCACTGATGGCGCATTATCATTAATGGAACTTATTCATTGTCAATTGATAATCACATACATCCGAATGACCACACTTTAGTAGGGCAAAAGCTAAATTTTGATGTGTTACATTTCCTAACTTGTTACGGAACTTGATATGGGTTTTCCCAAAGTTATTCAGTGCTTTTTCATTCATGAAAATGTTTGCCGACTACTCAATCATTAACGTCATTATGCGGGAAATCTACAGAGGCATGTTGATAAGATTGAGAAGGAAATGCTGTAAAGGAATGTATCACATGATCTTAATTGCCTGAATCTACTAAATAACAACCAATAGGCGTCTGTACCGGTTCACGATATATCGATTAAGCCGGTTATTTCAGTTGATACGATTACATGAATCACTTTATTGGGTCAACCGATAATCGTTTGACTTCTTAAATCCATCCATTTCCATGCACAAAACTTGTATTCTGCTGAAAATGAAGTGTTTTCGTGGGTGATATTGTTAATTCCATGAAATGTTTTTTATGTCTTTGTCAAAAGGGGATTAAAACTAATGCAAATGTTTAAAAAAAGAAAAAGGAAATTCATTTCGCGCTCGTCCAAAAAATCTTTTCAAGTTTTCGTATCAATCGATGTATCGAGTATCGAATATCCAATCAACAGACAGTGTTCGCATTAGACGCTCGCCCGACCCGACTTTTACGGCGCACGGCGAGCAGGAGAATGATAGCACTGGTCCGTGTGAGCGAGTAGCCAATTAGCTCATTAATGGGTTTATTTTGCCTCCAATCTGTCAGTTATGTGAACTGTTTGATTGCAATATTGGTCAAAGACATAATCCATAGAAGTGGAGCACACAGATTGCAATTGACTCTGTGGCATCTTCAACAGTTCAATGGAAGTGTCAAGTCCCCAATGCTTTAGGCTTAAGTGCAATTGACTGCTCAAAGGCTGCTAAGTCTTTCAACAATAGCTTTGTAGATCTATTCCACTTTAATTTTGTGATTTTAATTACTGCTTTAGTAAATATGAATAATATTAAATTTTATATTTATATTCATACAATTGCAGTGTGGGCAGGAGGGTGCATTTTACTGGAAAAGTAGAAGTTAACGATATGTACTTTGTGGTAACATGGGTACTTTTGATTAATAATTATAAGCATCCCTTCCTGTAGATTCTGATATAAAAATGTCATTCCTGCCAATTTTGAAAGTTAATAATCTTGAGTAATATGAGCATGGTTGACATGGACACTGCTCCACACATAAACAAACATGATAAACCTGTGTGCCAGAAGTACTCAGTGCTAGGGGTTACTCTTAGTTATGGACCAGTAACAATGTGAACGGACCAACACCTTGTTGGACTTACTGGTCCATGCGGACCAGTACTAAATTTGACGAGTCTTGAACACTGAACAGATACATATCGTATCGTTTGAAACAAACGATAAGGACCCCTAACAACCGACATTTAACAATATCTTGACATTTGTAATTATTCAGCTGTTTCTGAATCAACGTAGTTTGATTTCTGGATTTGGTAGTTTGACTGATAATCATTCTTGAGAAAGTGCTTCATATGGTTTCATTCATTGATGCATTAATTAGTTGTTGGAGCCTTTCAAGTAAACAAATTGATGGAGATGTATTGTGAAAACTGACGTATTGCCATGCCCACTATGGCATAGATGTTTGATATTGAAAAGGCATATTTGTGAACGAATACCTTTTTGTCTTCCAGGGCCGCACAGGTGTAATGATATGTGCGTATCTTTTGCATCAAAAGAAATTCAAAGAAGCTGAAGAAGCCCTTGAGTATTATGGACAGGCACGGACGAGTGATAACAAGGTAAATTGATGTCAAACGGCTTAATGATAATCAAATGAGAGTATATACGGGTTTCTCAGGGTTCGCCCAAGAAGTACTTGCAAAGACCCCCAAAATCATCCAGAAAGGATATTGCGTTAAATGCATTCAAGAAGTTTTCCCACCCAAAAATGTATCGCTTCCTGTTGAAATCTCCAGGACATTCTTTTAATTTAGTCAAATTATACTCTAGGACTTGGCGCAGTGGAGTAGCATTACCGTAACCAATGAGGTGCAACCGAGGTGCGGTTATTGTTAATTGTAAACTATACTTGGCTGCCTCTGAATTCTAAATTTTGACATTTTGTAATTTAGATAACCTTTTGCAGGACAAATTATATCTATAATGCCCGAAGACCACCAAAAAAACTTAGGGGGACCATAGTATAAAGGATTTGAGTGTATTTGGTTTCTTCCACAAATTGACTATCCTTGTTAGTGGTTTTGTATGTTTTATTTGTTATTACAATTTTCATTGCCATGACATCCGAACTTTAATAAATTACATGTGATTGACTTATTTGCTTTCTTTGCAACAGGGTGTAACCATCCCGAGTCAACGCCGGTATGTTCAGTATTATGGCTACTTAGTGAAGAATAACCTGCAATACGAACCAGTTACACTACGTCTTCATGCAATCGAATTCTTCACTGTCCCGGTGTTTAACAACAATGGAGCTTGCAGTGAGTCTTGATGCATGCCATTCAAGTTTTAAACCAGGGAACAGTATTTAAAAGAGTTGTAGCCAATGTATTGTTGGTGTAGGTTTTGTTTTTTGTAAGTATGCTTAAGTTAATTCAGCACCTCGGTCGTGGAAATAATATATTGTGCTGACATTTTACAAAATATGTAATACATGTATAGAACAAATAAAAAACGGCAAAAGTACTATGAAAAGTGAATAATATAATCCAGTTTTTTGCCTGTGTTAATAACAGTTTAATGGTTTGTTTCACAGGTCCACTGTTTATGATTTGGGACCACTCCAAAAAGAACAGGTTGCACTTCTCTAAAACCTACGAGGCCAAAAAAGGTGAAGAGTACCTGTTGCTGGAGCTGGACGAGCCCTTGCCTCTCCTCTGTGGTGATGTCCTCATAGAGTTTTTCAACAAACCCAAAATGATGAAAAAGGTAATAAGAGTCTTTTCACTGAAGTCCTTCGTCTCCTCTTATTACTCATTTTGCTTTTCAGACATAGAAGATAATTACTGACTTATTCAATAAATATAACTTTCTCAGAAAAATAACAAAAATCAACTGAATGTTAAGGTGTCAAAATATACATTAAAATGCACTAAAAATACTGCTGCTAGGATGCACTTTGCTTCAGCCAATCACAGCCAAGGGCGGGAATTTTTCAGCCAATAGTATTGCAGTATTCTGTCATAGCCATCTGGTGGAAATATAGAGAACCTTCCATGAAAATCCACTATTGGTTGTCAAGTTAATTAATCACCAGCTACAAGAATATATGAAATAATTGTATTCAAGCTTTGGCAGGGCTAGTATATATTGTAAATGGGTTCAGTTTACTCCTTGATATTGTATGCCAAATTTACTTGATTAAAATAATGTTATACTAAATAAGAAAGTAGGAAAATTTATGTGTCTAAATCACAAGTGGTGTTTTTCATGAAGGGTGCTTATCTTTTCATTGTAACGTGGATTGGATTCAAAATTCTCTTATGGTCGAGTTCTGAAATTTAAAATAATTAAAACCCCACTTTGTTCTAGAATTCTGGAATTCAAAATAATTAAAATCCACTTTGTCATTGCACATCCAGCCATTCTGGCTTCTGTTCATGTGCCTGTTGGTCCTTATTGTGTATCTAACAAAAAACATGCAAGCCCCATACTATTATTGTGACATGATATTTTCTAGAGGGCTCTTAATATGTAGGGTGTGCCATCTGGTGTTTGGGATACCACTCGGATGATAACAGGTTTGGTCCATTTCTGATGATGTATACACTGTGTAGTAGTGGTGGGAGTCTTGTTTCATTCTCCAAATCGATCATCGGTTGTGGGAAACCGACTGATGATCAGTTTATAATCGGTTTGAACGTCCTGTAACGATATCCGTCACGACATCCAATTTAAGATTGATGCGAGTCAATATTGTAAGATAAGTTATACATTTATGGATCATATATCTAATACTCAATAAAAACTCATTATTATTAAAAATAACAAAATGGCAGTGCCCATGAGTTTGTTGTTTGGGTAAAAAAATCTAATGAATTTATTCCCCACTGCATTCTTCCCGAAGATCCGGTTTCCTTCGCCAGACATTCGGTCCTGCAAAGTGGTAATTCTGCCAGACCGAAAATTTGAAAAAGAAACTGGCAATTACTTTTCAAATTAATTCATGTCCTCTTCTGTCTCTGCTCGGGACTCTTGAATCTTCAGAAAGATGAATAAGAAAAGATTTGCTGCTCCCCCACTAAAGATTATTAAAGAAAGATTCGCTAAAAGATTCAATATAGATGGCGCGGACAGTCAACTTGTAGACAGCCTTTTCTCTATATCTATATTAAAAAATCCAACAGAATAATTAGTTCTAAAGTCGCTTTCGGAGATGGCGAATTGCGCTGAATCCGAGTGGATGTTTGGTGTTCAGGGTTGGAATTTAACCTGGGTTAAATCAATTTTGCCCAGCCCAGCGGGTAAAACCTGGGTATAACCCGGGCGAAATGGGTTTAACCTGGGCAAAAGTGGGTTAAACCTGGCCAAAACCCTCCTACAAGCTGACAAATGGGATTCCAAATTAGCAGAAATACATATAAGGGTGGTAGATGGCTTAAGGCTTTATGTCCTGTATTTCTGCACCTGATGGGCTGATTAGGGCAGACAGGGACATGGCAATGAGATGATGGATAAAACAGCCATCCAACTTAATAAGGCTCGACTGGGAAATGAACCCAGGACCCAGTGGTTGGAAGCCCAGATGGTGCCCATCCCCTACTACGGGCCCCTAGAAATACATTTAACACTGATTATATGGAGAAATAGAAGCTTTGCTTTCTTAAAGTTTACTTTATTGGCTATCACTATACAGACTGACAAAAATTTACTTCCAATTATATAAGTTCAATTCTTATGAAAACTATACCACATGGGACCATGCTATTTAATTTGAAAAAACTCTTATGTAACATGTCCCTGTCAGCTGAATTCCAAAGATTACAATTTTAGAGCTAACAACAATGGCGAAAAAATTGCTAAACCATCAAGTACAATTGCAAATTGGGGGTAACAACCATTGATCTTGGTTATGTCTTACCATCATGCACCATCATCTGTGAAAAGTATAATGTTTCAGATACAATAGTTTAAATACTGTTTTGTTTTTCCTGCACCTTTTATACTGATTATAAGTTAAATTATGGTTTTTAACCCAGATTTAACCCACTTCGGCCAAAATGTCTATTTAGCCCAACCCGGGTTTAATACAGGTTTAACCTGGGTTAAATTAGCCAACCCTGTTGGTGTTTGATAAATTTTTTCAATTTACTCACAATAGTATATTGCTTTTGTTATGCAGGAGAGGATGTTTCATATTTGGTTCAACACATTTTTCATCAACAAGAAGGAGAGGCGTCACATAGCTAATGGAAGCAGTCACTCAGGGACTCAGACTCATTCAGTCGCTACTTCATCACAGCATCCTCACAGTCACCATCCCAGTCATCATCAAAGTCATCATTATCTCACATCAGATGGATCGTCGATGAGGCCATGGCCAAGGCAACCTCAGCATCATCATCATTATCAACTTCCTTCTAACCAAAATGCACCGACCTTGGTGTCTACAATGTATCCTAGGCCTTCGCAAGAATCAGCTGTCACGCTAATCTCCAGTTCGCAATTAACAGAGAGTCAACCGGGTCAAATTTCATCTCATCCGCATTATCAGCATCAGCAGTCAGCATCACCCTCCTCGCAACCTCATGTTTTTAGGACTTTGTCATTACCAAAAATGGATCTAGACAAGGCCAATAAGGACAAAACACACTTCAGTGATAAATTCATGGTAAGTACTCTGTTAGCATATATGGTTTGAGGTACTGTTTTCGCTAAGATTTAATTTATTGCTTGGTCATGAATGGCCTGGATTCACATGATTTATTGAAGTGCTGTATGGGATATATATCTTTGTTGATAAAGTGCAATGCACTATGTTTGGCATATGACAAATGGAAGTGTCTCATTCTTTTGTTTATTGAGTAGAAGTTCTCCTCCTAATGGAAAAATATGCCGATTTAGGGACACTAGTCATTTAAAATTTTGCAACCACAGGAATTAAAAATATTTATTTAATTATTGGAATGAACTTCAACAGTATTCAAAATTACTGAAGCTGAAGATGGTATTAATTATTCCCTTATGAACAATGCTTTACAAGTAAGAAAACCAACAAAACAAAAGCTGATTTTCTTATAATGTATGAATATTCTTGTGTCATCCACAGGTAAAGTTATGGTTTACAAGTCTCGAAGGAGACCCTGAGGACACGGCGGACATAAGTGGGCCTGGTCAGCCATTCAGACATGCAACCCATGGCCATGAAGTAGTCCTTGATGTAGATTCGGAGGAAACTGAAGAATCAGACAGTGAGGAGGAGGAGATGTTTAAATCTTACGTATGACACACGGCACACCAACCACTGCTCTGACTTAGAGACACTTCATCGTGGAGTCATCAAGTACCTGCGTGCGCTGGTTTCCGCTGCAGATCACGTCACGACTTCTACTCTACTTACCAGTGACAGAATTGAACCAGAATTTGTGTTCTTAATGAAAACAAAAAGGACCTGCCATGCTATGTGAAAGTGCATGCGTCTTATAGATATTATAAAAAGGAACTAAAGTAGCGTTGCGTTGTGATAAAATGTTTGTTCCATGAATAGTGAAGGTCAAAGTCAGTATGTTTCCCATCTAAGTTGTTTAGATTTAGTTATTAAATTAAATATGTTATAATTTATTGTTGAAAGCAGCTTGGTCCACTTTGGTGTGTGTGATCAACTTTTCTGGCAAATGTGGTGGCCTGCAGTTAATTTTAGTGTAAAAAGTCAACAGCAACTATGAAAAATTCACATATATATTGTGTGTTTCTGAATCAAACCACCCCGTTTGACTTCTGAACAAATCTGTAGGCTAGGTCTACACTACTACTTACATGTGAAGACAGTGATAATGTTGTTAAGTGTTTGAGTTGTGAATGAGGAGTCCACTTAATAGGCCTCAGTATGTTGTCAGAATTGACAAAGTGTATGTTCTCATTTGTTTCATTTTCATCACCTCATCGTCATTTCCATGCTCACTGATTCATGATGTTGTAAATTTTAATCTGATCATTTTGTAGTCATCCATTTCATCTTCATTGTTGTATGATAGCAGATTGCAGAGCTCAGGCAACTGATTCTTGGGTTAAAAACTATTTGTTGAACATATTCTTTTATGTTGTTTTTAATATTCACAGTAGATTTTTTATTTTTTTTTCATTTATCTTTTCTCATCATTAGAGCCAGTTTACATTCCGAAAATTTATTGGTGGCATGTCAATGATGAGATCTGTTATGTGCTTAATTATCCCGAGAGAAAATATCCGTTGTATTTGGTAGATAATAGTTTTCAGATGGGCATTGCAAGGTGACTTTTTCATGGCACCAGTTAACTGTGCTGAGGTCTCTTAGGTCTCTTTGTTCTTTCTGTGTTTTGATTTTTGATACAGCAGCTTCATCTGGAATTTTTTGTTGAAATTAGTAAACTAACAGATTAGTGGTTACTTGAATACACAAGAAGTTTCGCATTCAGTTGCCTAGTCATTTGAGAAGGAAATAACACAGAGTGCCATTGTGTGAAATGAAGGACTGCAGTCCCACTCATCAACATGTAACTTGTTAAGTATTTGTATGAATGTATGAGGGAGCTCTATACTTGTTCAAAAGTGTCTTTGCCATATCTAGTTTAGTGTGTTCACTTGTGCCATGCATATTAAAGAAATCATCACCAGTCTTTTTGACTGTAAAAAACAGACAAGGCAATATTAGAAATATTGCCCAGTTAATATATCATAAATCTGATATAATCAGTGTTCATGGGTTCATGGTCCATGCTTACAGTGTACAGAAGGGTTTACAATTGGCAGTTTGAATGGAAAGCGATTTGGTGACAGGTCTGGGAGTTCAGGTTTTTGGAATATGGTTGGAGTAGCTCGGAGCAGAAATCTGTTAGAATGTACAATTTGCAAATCATGCGTCTATTTTTCGTCTTTCTGTTTTAACCATCCCATCCCCTAGAACCATTTAGTCTATTCATTACTGTACATGAACAACCAATGTTAGACCTGTGTAAGTCTGGTTAGAGATGGAATCCTGGTATCTGGAATACTGTGTAGTTACCATTATCTGGTGATAGTAGTCGGTGGGATTTCTACAGAGTGATATAAAATGTGAGTGTTGATATCTAGCAGTTTTACAAGCTGAATCAGTGCTCGTCCTGTTAATATTTAATAGTTTGAACTTTCAGGAATTAACAGGGAAGTTTGAAATGTTTTTTCATAATTGACCATAGTCGTAGAAAGAAAGCTGGATGATGACACTCATCCGGCTTAATCAAAGGGCATTATTAAAGCTAAGAGAAATGATTGAAGGTTTTAAAACGTAATTCAAAGTTGCATTCTGAATATAGTTAGCTGTGTGTATTAATTATGAAGTTTTGAACTGAGACGAATGAACTGTTCATGCTGTTCTTTGTTTTAGTAGAGATTTTAAAGCGAACTCTGTCTCACAACTTCACTAGTGATATACTGTGAAAGAATTACTTTCCTAAGCTCTGCATCAGTTTCAAAGGGAAGAAAACAGGGCATTATTTTAAAATCATTGTTTTGTATCAGTCAATATGTGTACATGAAACTTACTTCAGCTGTTTTGTGAATGTTCATAGAAAATTGTGATGGAAATATTTTCAATGAAACAAGAATGAATTGTTGCATTCATCAATTAAAAAAAAGAAAAACAATTTATAGAAAGATGTTACATATATGCGTTTGTGTTTTCAATCAAAGACCTTTTAAATGTTCTGACTTGCTGAGATGTCAATTGTGTGGTGGTGATTTTAATCATTAATATCAATCGTGCACAGTTGGATGAGCCACACTCTGTGAATGCCTGTGAACCATACCAATAGGCTGGCAACTCGAATGCCATGAGACGCATTTGGTGTCCATCTCAGTCACTCATAAGTATTTTCTTAACATTTAAGTATTTGGTTTAGTTTGTCTCATGCATAGAGATCAGAGAAAATAAATCTCATATTTTAGTGTAAATGTCCTGCAGTCATTGCTGGATGATGCCATATTAATAATACAATCTCATTTAATGAGAGTTCATCATCTTGTTTTGACATTACATGTAAACTGGGAGCACAAGCATTTATCCTTTGACTATAGAGAGCTTAGCATGTCACTTCGGACACCTCATGATATGCTTCTCTGGTAAATCATGGTTCCATGTTAAAATGGGCCTATAATTAAGGAAGGACTAATCATGGAATACATGTATAGCCATGGATCACCCTACATAATCCAGAATACATCAACATTGTTGAACATTCATTTTCTTATATATATATATATATAATAATTATTGACAATCTCAATATCCACGAGAGGGCAGTATAGTGAACTTGGCAGCCTGTGAAAGCAGAGAAGCTAAGAGAGATTAGCATGATACGGAGAGATTATACAGAACAGCCACACCAAATAGTTACACTTCTTCAGGCATATTAAATTTATGCAGTTGGCGAATTTATTTTTTTCCTGTTCCAAGATTGATAGCTAGATATGTTTGACCATATCATGTATAAGTTGTATACTTCTAAAAAAAGTATTTGACATCTATCGATATAATATTAGCTAAATGTGTCGTACTAATCAGTTACACTGTATGTCCCTTATAAATTTCTACAGCCAAGGCGCTGCAGGGAGACATAGGCTAACTGTCATAGGCTTGGATCAAACAAGTCCCTTCAGCCTCAGGTGACCCAGTTTCAAAACTAGGTCAGCGAATTTCTACGCGTGCACAAGTTTTTGAGTTGGCTGGGAAAGTAATCCCATACTTCACTGAATCCAAGTGTGGTATTTGTAGTTGTGCAGATATTTGGTGACAGCCTTAATAGGAAAATGCATAAATGTATCAAATTATAGTAGTTGGTGAGGTATTATCGTCACCAAATATCTCTTTAAAAGTTAGACGGCGGATGGATACGCGCACCTGCTTCGTGCTGCGGTATGACAACAAGAATGTCATGGCGGAGGAGGGATTGTCACTGGCCAGAACGATGAAGGAATTACCAGAAAGGAACGGCGACTTAACGCCAGATGACGATGACATGTCTGTCAGAGATGACCCAGAGAGTTTACCAGAGGCAGATCCTAATTGTTATGAGGAAAGGTTTCGCGTTGACCGCAGGAAACTTGAGCAAATGATGCAGGGTGAGTGGATTTTGCAGTTGGCTGATTTGGATCCCGTCCCTGACCTCCTAAGTTCATTCCCCACTTCACTGACTTGCTGTGAAGTGTTGCTTCAAAACATTGTCACCCCATGGGTCACTGTTTCTGTTAATCTCACTTAAGTTAATTGTTAAGGGTTGATACTGCATATATTACTGTTAAATAATTGATTGTGTTGATTTATAATAATATTAATAAAAAAAAATTTAAAAAAGAAAAGAATAAAATAAAATAAAAACTTCTTAAGAGAGAACCTGATAATTTAGCTTATAAATGTACACATGGTATAGTTTGTTTTGTACATTGGTGTATTTTATATATTATTGCATACATGTATATATGCTCTACAAATTACAATATTATCTTTAAAGGTTACGGATAACAAAGAATTTTGGAAAAATAAATCATTCATGCTGCTGTGACATATAGGCCTTATGTGATAATTGGTATAGTGATAATCATTGATAACAAACTGCAAAGTGGTTTGTTTATCAGGCAGTGACTCAGACACAGATAGGTTAAGATTTCTAATCATTTGAACTACTGAGGGTCCACTTGTTGATTTGAGTTTGCACTTGTCCCAAGTTATCACGCACAGCTAGCTATTTTGTGTATATACATATTGTTCTCAAGTCTAAATGAATTTCTTTGAAAGTTTTATTTCAAATCTTTGTTTGCAGTGCCTGTATATATTATAATCATGGAGACAATAGTAGATAAATATTGAACTCTTTGCACCTATTCTCACATTGCTGTTAAGGACATGTCTGAGAGAGGTGTCGTTAATTGAATGTGACAGTAGCCCTGATATATACAGAGCTGCCCAGACTAGGGAGAGCAATTTACCCTTTTCTTCTTCTGTGATGTTTTTATGGGAGTCTGGCAAACTATTTTTAAACTCTTTCTCTATAGTCTACCCAGCTGTGTTACTGATCAAATGGTCTTTCTGTCAGACATTATATAGTAAATGTCATGATAGCACTGTATATTTATTGTTTTTTAGTCAAGTTATAATTCAAGTTTACCATTTGGTTCTTCGAATTTTGATGTTCAACTAATCATTATTTCAAGAAGATTGATTATTATTCATTAGCATAGGGTAAATTATTTTCTTAAATGTATGTTTACAGAGTAATACAGAGTACAATGCAATGAAAGTTGTAAACTTGACTGAAGTAGTTTGTGATCTTCTCCGGAATATTTGTGTGTTTACTGTGTAGCGTATTTTAGTTAACGTCATTTGCTACTTGGTCCTTCTGTTTCAATGATTTCAACTGTCTAGATATGCTGAAATTTCATCTTTCTTGATGTGTTGCTTTGGAATTACTTATCATGCTTACACTCTGAGGTATCTCCACACGACTTGCATACATAATTCAGTCTCAGATCTAGAAATAGCCACACTTGGACCAACTCATGATCTCTAGTAGGCAAGAAAAAATGCCTTAGGATGCTCCAAACTGTATATACTAATATCTGCAGCTGTATGAGTGGAGTGAAGGTTGAGTGTTCACTCAACTTCACTTGAACCTCGAAAGAAGACCACCTCACTGGTAAGGTCACCTTAACACGATTGCCATGAGATAAATACATGTAACCCTGTTCACAAGCCACCTGGCTAATTTAGCCATGTTAGCCAGGAACTAAGGATGGTCTTTAAATGAGGGTTTAAGTGTATAGGCTCTTTTATGAGCAAAAGTAACTTGAGTAATCTTAATCTGATGAACTCTTTACTAAGATTGGGTTTAATTTTTCGACTCCTTTTGAACGATGAGTTATAGAATATGCCTATAACCATGACAGCAGAAGATATTAATCTATTGACTTTAATGTCCATGGAGCTTTATTTACATCAGTGTACGTACAACGTCAATTGATTATTTTTGAAGTGATTGATTTGTGTCAATTATTCATGAAGGAAATATTCTCGGTGTAAAATTCCACAGCTTAATTAGATAACAGGTATATACAAGTGAATTTTGCTCAAGGTCAAAAGGCATATTTATAAAAAAGAAATGAATGTACTATGATATCATTGTTTGAAGTGTAATTGTGTTATCTTTCCCTGTGGTCTGACCATTTTATCACTTTGTAATGCTCGTTATCTTTTTTATGAATTATGATTATTTTTGATAACAGAAACTTGGTCTAGTTGCTTCTAGGTGTTCAGGAAATACTCACTTTTGTGTGTGTATTGTTTTGAGAGGGAGGGAGGGGGTGCGTAGGACTTAAGCGCTCATAAAAATAAAGGTTTAAGAAATCCAGAAAAACGTAATAGATAAAATCGCGAACTGCATATTCGCAGAATCTCCCACCCTTCAAATTTAAGTCAAGGCCAGAACAGGAATAAAACATTTATGCCATAATCATATATTATATATATGACCTTTCAGCACGTCAGTTATAAGTCACTCGGAGGAATTTTCTTTTTTCAAAGGCCGTTGATCTTATCACTTATCAGTGAATGATATGTACAGAAAGTTACATAATATTTTGATAATTTTTTTTTAATTCTTGGATGTGAAGTGATGTTGACATATAAATAAACATTACTGAAGTGTTTACTGTTTACAACACTTGTGTCATCATGGTCTAACAACTGTTAATATTCAGTTGTTATCATAATGTTATTGTAAGCCAGTGACGTGCTTTAGTTTTTTGTGATGTTTATTTTTTCATGAAGAAATGTTCTCAGTAAACTTAGCTAACTTTCCTAGCCGTTTGTTGGTTGGTGAAACTGCGTAGGGCGAAGACAGGTATCCATTCATCACCATGGTTACAGAGCGGCAGGAAGAGGAAGGAAGCATCCTGCCTGATTCTTTCTCAAAGTCTAAAATACACTCAGGTTTTACAGAACCACTTAGGACTTTCAAAATGTGTTCGTTAATGAATCGTGACCTAATTATATATAATATACATTTTATTATAGGCAAAAAATCTTGTTTGTAGAAAGACTTTGTTATATTAAACCAAACTTTTGTTATAAGCATACTGTACACTTGTTATAAATGATCTGACTGAACATTAATAGGACATCTTTGGATTTGCATGACGCACTCTCATTTTCTGAACAACTTTTCCTGCTATTTCTTAAACATAATACGTCCATGGCAAGATCATGCAGATTTATATACATGCCCTTTCACTCAAAACTTCAGCCTAATTTCTTATTGCTGGTAATTCAAAACTGCTGCACAATGCTTTTTCTTTTGTTGATATATCCTTACATACATGTATCAGTTTTCATTTTGGTGGTATATATGGCAAATGACAATTTTTAGATTGATATTGCGAAGAAAAAGAATGGTTTTGAACTGGGCAATGCTGGATCAGCTAGGATGTTTGTGATAATTGACCAGTAACCGGTGAACCTTCTGCATTTTGCATGACGTTTCATATCATTATACCTAGAGGACTTGAAAGTAAAACAGGCTGCAATGCATCAAAACCCTCAGCGAATCCCCTTGCCGCCGTGCGTCTGTAGCAAATGTAGTGGAGCACCAAGATATTCAGTATGTAATTCTTTGTATACCCAAGGGACTTACGATGTGATAATCTAATATAATTCCAAATCAAGAGGAAGCACATAGGGCATAAGTACTCAGAGGATATGTTGGACAGCTCTAATAGAGACTATAACGAGGGTTAAAAAATTGTTTGGATATTATTTGTTATAAACGATGATAAATCATAGAGCTGCCTCTTAAACTACATGCTGAAGTCTACAGTCTATAATGTAATTTATTTGTTGGACTTTCCACTGTCTTTTGTGCTTTTGTGAGCAATATCATTTGAAAATTGCTATCGCAATTAGCAGATGTAATTATGAGATTATGAGTCTGTGAGGGATATGCATGTGAGTCTTGCATGGAATCTTGTGACTCCGTGGACATAGATAGGTCTTCTGATGTCGTTTTGTATGATGAGTCTATGCCCTGCCGAAGAAATCTGATCTGTGCATTCTGCGATGGAACCATTACTGTCTGAAAATAAATAATGAGCTATATAATTAGCTTGTATAACGACACCAAGTAATCTCTGGCGTATTTACAAATTTTCTGAGAGGGGGGGGGGGAGGTCATTGAGGCAGGCGCCTGGTTTTGGTCCAAGCTTTTAGACCCCCCACCCTTTCACCGCAGTAATATATGCGTGTAATAATTAGATGGATATCATAATCATTTATATTCCTAAACTTCAGATAATCTGTCCATATATATATATATATACAGAAGCTATTGATGCAGTACTCTACTAAAGAGTTCCTTTATTATTGACACAGCAATGTGGCAGCGGAAATTGCCTTTTTCTTATTCAGTCATTTCCAATGGAAAATATATTATGCACTGGGGCTTAAATTTATGGCCATACTAGGGAGGTGGCCTTATCGGTGATGTAGTATAGGAGTAGATATTCTGTTGTATCCAATTGATGTATCCAATGATGTATCCAATGATGTATCCAATGATGTATCCAATTATGTATCCAATGATGTATCCAATGATCTTTGTGGTTTGTTATCAAATAGGCATTTTTCTCACAGTCAGAGGCTGAGCATATAAATTATGAATAGTAACATGCCTGTGGTAATATTGTAAAAATTCTCCCGGAGCGGGAATCGAACTCTGGTCCCTCGGACTAAAAGCCAGAACGTTAACCATTGTACCAAAGAGTCACAATCTAGTGTGAGGGCAACATTCTGCTCACACCACAATATTAAATATATTCCATAGTGTCACTCTGTTCAATGGAAATTTAAACTTGGTGTGTATACAACATGTACAATTGTGCACCATATTGCAATATTTCTTGTACTAAAATATATATAAATTAAATCATTATGATATATTTCTTGTAAATCAAATGTGATCCCAACGCCAACAGTCCACACACAAATTGTCACTGTTAGTATGTGGTTTTTCACTTAATACATAATTCTGAATATGCTATCTCAAGGCCAACTAGCAATAATAAATAAATGATGAATATAGGAGCAAATCTTGATTGAAATTTTCAGTTGAAAACTATAAAATGTTTTGTGTTTATTTTCAGCATGTACCCATGTCAGTGATAGAGGTGGCCATGGTACAACAGACAAAGCTGAAGCGTTCTTTCAGAAGGTAGGTACCAAGAAATTAAAGTAAAAAATATATTCAATTGTACGTAATAAATGTTCTGCGAGTTTGTCACACTTAATCTGTTTATCACAATTCTACTTACTGATTGCCTGGTATAGCTGCAAATCTATTGGAATAATTTTTTCTTATTTTCAAGTATGGTTTCCCTCCAATTTTAAAGAATGCCAAAGATTTGGAAATGGACTAAACTCCCTTAGCACTATGTCTATCCATCCAGTGGTTTGATATTCATCCCAGATACCACAGTTTCCGTGATGTGATTTACAGTTGGAAAGAAGCTTGTATTAATTATGCACAATTAATTAAAAGCCACTTCATCTTTAAAATATTTTGATTTGGTGCTCACTTCCAAATAAGCCCATCTCCATTGGCTAAGTACTGACTTGCAGCTGTCTCTGCTCGGGACCCTTAAACCTTCAAAAAGGAATTTACAATATAGAAAGAAGGAAAACAAATTGTACAGTATAGTAACTATTACCACATGCGTTTGCCAACAAATATGAAATTGCTCAGTGATGACAGCACTTATACTTTGACTAATACCAAGCTCCTGACTGCCTTAACTGGCTTCTCATCTTAAGAGGCAGCTATGTCATTTGCAACAGCCAATCAGAATGTAGCTGAATAAATTAGAAAATGCTTTGAGCTTGGTGGCAATTGTTTTTGCTAGTGTACAAGTTAGACTTAAATATAAACAAATTTTCTAAGTTAGGTCAGGTAATTGGCTTAAAGCTGACAGCACACAGTGCTTGGGAAATATTGGCCAATCAGGAAGCACCATCATGTGTGTAGATGGTGAAATATGCAAATGAGCTGCCACTAGAAATGAGAATTGAACATTCCCAGCGAACAGACAAGGAAGTGGTAAAAACCCATAAAATAATGGAAGTTATCACTAAGAATAAGAAGGAAATTTTTTTTTGTGTAAAATATTGCCATTTCTTTAGGTGTCAACTGATGTTTTTGACTGAAACTAGCCCCATCCTTGAAGGCAGTTGCGCAGGGGGAGTAAACGCTGTTCTTGACCTAGCCAGTAGCCTTGGTCTTATTGTCTGCTAACTTGCTAAGTGCTGTCATGATGGCAAACCCCTGTGTTATTATTCAGCCATTGAACATGGGCTTATTTGGAAATCTCTGTGATTCTTAACATTCATCTCAGTCATCTTGCTAATTTTTTTCCTTCTTACAGGTGATGGAAGATACGCAGACAAATATTACCTGGCCTTCTAAACTCAAAATAGGAGCCAAGTCTAAAAAAGGTAAGTGTGATTTTTATATATTTTTCTGTCTGGCTGAAGTGACATTTTGTTTGCACCTGCTCGTCTTAGTGCTACAGTTAGCGTCTGGTATCTAGTTACCATAAATATTTATGTGGTAACCTGCTGTTATAACCAAATAATTTGACGCATTTTGTCGCGAATGGTGATCCATTCGCGTGAACAAAAATCACGGTAACCTCCAAGTAACCTGAACGATAGTTCTCAACTTATTTCAATCCCTGTAATGTCTACTGTTGTTTATAAGGAATATGTATTGTAGACTAACATTGCAAAATTCACGACTTTAAATTACATTGAATGAAACTTTAGGTTCAATGTCCAGCTGCTTTAAGCTGCATTTGAGACCCATAGTCACATGATAAAAGCCACTTATCAACTCATCTTGTCACTGAAAATGACTGTACCTAACCACGGAGATGCTTCCTGTTGGTGTCTCACTGGCCTTAAATAATTGCGAAGTACAGACTGTACAGCTGTAGTATCTCTAATTAGATTATCTTAAGGTAGAAGGCATTCAATAATGAGGGCTTCAAGATTGAATTTTAACGGAGTGATTATTTCCAGAAATAATCCCGTAATTTAATCGTGAAAATCAGATTCGTGGAGAGTGAGGATCAAATTGATAATAAAAGGAAATAATTAGTCCTGTAGTTGCAAAACGTCAAATGTCAATTATAAGGATATTGGTCTTTGTGTTTGGAGAGACAGTTCGTGATGCCCGAAATTACTTAATTAAAATATAAATCTCATCTGTAAGGTATCAACACAGGATTGTATGACGGTGATAAGCTTGGCTTCTGCTGCAACGGTTATCATATGATAATTGTTCACTGAAACATTTTGAAGTCTTCTTGCTTCTGTTGGATACTGACGAAGATGGTCCAAAATTGGTTTCTGACCAAAGGCTTCTTTAAATTCAGACTTATGGCCTTGTTTCGGAAGTTAAATTATTCATGTCATGGTAATCATTGAATGATTATTATACATGGTAATTAATGTATGATTATTATACACATCTGCAGCAGACTGATCGGGTGCTCAGCCATTCTGGAAATCAGAGAAAAATCTAAGAAAAAATGAAAATTTTTCCAGTAAAGCAAAATTCCCAGAATTTTAATTCCAGTGGGAAACTGCATTTGGCGCTTGGGACTTTGTATGATTTATGTTCAGTTAAACTCACTGGCTGTGATGACCTTATTTACAATAGAACTTTGAAACTGACCACTTAGCCACTTGTCCTATATTACTTCATTATGTATTAGTTATATCAAGAATATAGGAGGGAGTTAACTAACATTTTTGTTGGTTATATCCCGACACTGAAGGCGGAGGGATATAAGCAATAAAAATGTTAGTTAACTCCCGACTTTGAGGGATATAACGAACTTATACTCCATTAGGCTTATTTACTAATTTGTTTGATTGTTTGATGTATTTTACCGTCTTTATTACGCATAACAGTTCAGTTTGCACTCAAGGGGGAGTTAACTAACATTTTTGTTGGTTATATCCCGCAAAATAACAATAGAAAAGGTCACGTGGTGGAGTATAATAATGATTTTTACAGTGACTTTGTTTAAAGAGCAAATGTGCCAGGGTAAACAGCCTTGGATGTGGCCCGGCCGCACTGATAATAGAGTGCAAGTTAAAATGCTTGTTGAAAAAGTTCTGTGGGAGCACATGTGTCAATTTTGTTTAGTTCAACGCATGTGGTTTGAATTTCTGCCTGATCACTTTCTTACTATTCCTTGCTATTTGTTGACAAGGAATTTAGAATTGCTTTAGGTTGGTTTGGTTATTTAGGAGCCAGTGAATGGAGAATAATGGCACTCTGTGTCAATATAATGATTCCATGATAATTGTGACTTAATTACTTATTGTATTGCATGGTAATAACATTTCCACCTTCGTGTCTGAAGGGGGGTGGGGTGTAAAAGAGTGGTCAGCTGAACTCTTGTTAAATAACAGTTATTTTAAGGCATTATAATTTATTTTTGTATAAACATAGGTCGTATACACCCACACTGTATTGTTATATGGTTTCTTTGACTACAGGCAATTTCATAGACTTTGAAACTAATATTTCTCAGAGACTTGGAAGCTAAACTCCAGAGGAAGTCATGACATCGTGAATCCAGGTTAAGGTAGGCCCTCAACCAATAGGTGTCCTGGATTCACATGACGTCCTCTGGTGTGTGGTTACCTATAAAGTGTATTGGAAAACGAAATTTGATTGAGCTATTGTGGAGTACTTAGTGGCTCTTCGGGACAATCAGATTCTCGCTATTCAATCAATGATTGTTATGTGTATATTAATATGATAATTTGCCTCAATTTGGGTTTTGGGGGAACTTCTCATTGTCCAATTTCCTGATAAATTATTAATTATCTGATAACTGTGCCTTAAAATCGTTGTATCTGATCACCACATTTTCCGGATTCGCTGAATGACTTAATTTAGACTTTTGGGAGAGTGGCACCAAAAAAAAGAAAAAGAAAAAAAGTTAAATCTCATGAAGACTGATTGTTATGTATGGTATGTAATGGACGGAATCAATCTTTAAAAAAAATCTGTTTGTAATCGACAAAGCTTGGACAAAGCTAACGTGGTAAGATTTCAATAATGTATATGTGGAAACCAGTGCTGAGCACTCTATTCAGTATAATGACTAATGTTTCTTTACCTACCAAATTAGACTCTTACTGTTAAAAAAAGGGAGGGGGGGGGGGGAGTATAAACTTGGTAGTGTGACTCACCAGGAACACTGTGTTGTAAATGCTGTACATATGGTAAACATAATAGATTTTGTTGCAGAAATAGTTCATGTAGGAGGTCTTGTGGTTTTGTCGAGAGAGCTGGAAATACCAGCATGTTGTCTGTTGCACGATAAATAATGTAATATATCCACCTATTCTGTCATGTATGATGTTTAACCTTCAACATCGAACTTTTTTTAATAACTTATGCCTTTGAAGATTTCCTGTTGCAGTGATTGAATTAACACGCCTTTTCCCAGTATTTGTAAATGTTTCTAGCCTCGTTTACGAACATTAATTTAAGTGATGATGGCTGTCACATAACTTTGTAATATGCCCATGAGTCCATGGCCATGAGTCCGTGCTCTCAATTGGAAGAATCAGTCATAGAGAATTTAATTTTTAATAATCAATGATAATGACAAAGTTTGTAGAGTAAACTCATCAAAATTCTTTGTCATTGCAAAGTGACTCTTAACATTAAACAACTAGGTGGACATACTAGAGAGAGAGAGATCTTATGTAAATGTAAATGAAGTTTATAGTCAAGAGTTATCACCGTCTAAGGAGTCTCAACCAACAACTACACCCCTGGCAGGCCTGTTCAAGCCTGAGCCTTTCTCAACATCCTGAGGAGTATAATACCTATTACACAGAATTACCTGCAGGGGCTAAGTACTTACAATTGGCATCACCGCCTATAGCCATGCAAGTACCCATTTACACGTGGGTGGAGTGGAGCAAAGAGTTATGTAGGATCGACTCAGTTGCTCCATGCCATGGGTAGGGGCTCGGAACATACAACTTTTCGATTTGAAGGAGAGTGCTTTAAGGCTTAACCACTAGGCCACGGCACCTCTCTTCACTGTTAAGTTAATAATGAAGATATTATATATGATGCATGTGGTTTTGGATGCAAGTTTGTGACTGATTGGAAGGTGCCTCCTGCATGACTAAGTGAGGCAGCCCTGTTCATCCTGATGCAGAAGCCTAGTTGAGTAATGGGGTTTTATTTTTGTTATGGAAAATATATTACCCGATTTTAATAATCAAAGAAGAAGTGGACAGAACCGTGCAATATACATGTAATTATTGCATTTTCCAAAGCAGACATAAAGCCAATGTAAGAAGTATTGAAGTGAATGTGTGACACCACTTGGCGCGTTCTGTCTGATGAGTGCTGAAAACTGCTGATGAGGCGTTAAACAATAATACACACACACACACACTGTCTGTTGAGTGGCCTTGAACTTTGCTGAGGAGGAGGTGACACCTCAACTTACAGGGATTGTCTTTAATTGGGTCTGAATGTTACTGTCATGACACAAGGTACTTTAGTATCTCATCATGCAGGATGATCAATTGTAAAGTCTATCGAATGGATAATAGTTTGTCATCAGTTACTGACAGTTATATTATGCATTTGTATATCCGATACATGATAGAATAGATAAGATCCCATGGTAATGGTAATCTTCCTAAGTCTAAACTCATCATTCGTCTGCCTCTCACCGGGTCAGCTAAGAAGCTGGTGATACTGTAACCAAGACTGCCTTGTTATCCATGATATTTTTGGTGTTAAAGACAATATTTTGCGTTTATTTATATATTTATACTGAAATTAGACTGATTCATTAGTAGGAAAAAAACATCTTACACTGGTAAATATTTTTGTTTGTTCTGAAACATGTAGTTAATTAATTTGTTACCTGGAATTTACCTTTTTTCCTGATTCATCATTGCAAGCAAGATGACTTTTTATTAGTACAATCCACTCCAAGATCACGTTTCGGCCGTTGAACCTGGGCACGACCACATTGGATGGAGGCTTGGAGCAATTGATGACATTCAGTTGCTTAGCAACCATTGAAAATTCGTGCAGTTTGCTATCATTGAGTCTTTGGAAGCAGGTAGAAGTCACTGCCTCGTATGACGATTTGTCACAACAGTCAGACTTTTTATTATTATTTATTACGATTACGTTATTCTGGCTAAAAATATTATAAAGACTTCATTTTCCTTAATTTGCATTTTTGTTCTGCCAAAAATCTCGATGAATTAAAAAAAAAACCTCAACCTTGGCGCACGACATGTGTACCTGTGACATGACACCAAGGACCTTAACATCCAAGTGCTGGGATGGAATGAAGGAATTAAGTTTGCTGTCGCGTAGAGGTCGCAAAAGACCTATTTGTCAAGTTGATTTGGGGGGTCAACTGCTCTGTATCGATAAGGGAGACGTAATGATGAGATGATCATCTCTCATATAAATGTATGTCCTTGTAATTTTACAGAGACAAGTGTTGATGTCTCATGTGTATTACTATAGAGTGCCTGCATGGGCTGTAATTTAACCCAGGACCTTCAGAAGATTTTATACAATAAATATGTTCTAGCATAGCCCCTAAGCCACCCTGGCGTCTAGGACACCTTGGTCCTCAGTTTCAACTTTGTCAGGGTTCAGAATGGGTAATTATTTTGCAAGTTATCTGGAAATACCGTTCACGTAAACCTTGGAAGAAATATACAATTCTTCCAAGGTAGAGATGAGGTGTTATTCTTGGTCTAGTCCTAGAGTCACTAGTGACTTAATGGTCTAGTATTTTTCATACTTTTCTGTAATTTAATGATTCCCATTTAAACCAGTTTAAATGTAAGTTGAACGAACACGCAAATGGGCGCTATGTACCGGTTACCATGTGATTTGCTGTACTATTACACAATTATATAGAAATTACAGAATATCAAACCAATGTTTCATTCCCTGGTGTCAGCCCAACGTTTATTTATGGCTGTTAATTCAGACCCATTCAATGAACGTCGATCTGGAACCAAAGGTCCTGATTCAATTCACCTGTAGCCCTATACGAACTGCTTCAATTCAATTGCCATGAAACATATTTGCAGATTTAATGTTTTTAGGAGAAAATTAAATTTCCACAATATTCTTTTTGTTATAGAGAAAAAAATAGAGAAAAAAAAGAAGAATAAACCGGAAATTAAAAAGGCATTCGCAATTTGCTAATCACGAAACATGGTAGGGTGTGTGATTGATAGCCAAAATAAATTTCTTAACACATGCATTTTGATATCGAGACTAAGTCGAGGTAAATATATTCCTCATGTGAAGGTAGGTTTATTGAGGTGTGGTGTTCACGCGATCGTGGCACCATTGCAGCTTCTCATAATATCCGAAAATAATACACTGATCCGCCAGTGGGCCTGTTCAACCACGAATCTTTCTCAACTCCCAGAGCGAGGGAGTATTGTGTAATCGCCATCATTTTTCATAACCAGCTGCCTATTTACTATTGCTTGCACTTGGATGGAGCTATATATTTGTAGAGCATAAGTGGTCCATAACACAATTATCTGCTTTGGGATATGATGTCCATATTCTGGTCAATATTATTGTATAATATGTACACATGGTTGAAAATAGGTATTTATTGCATAGCATGCTGTTGAAAACAAAAATGTCCTTAAGTAAAGAGTGACTTGGTAATCCATGGGTTGGTCAGTTGAAAACTGTATAATGCACACGTCTCTTAAATAGAAAATCTACTTCTACTACTTCTACTACTACTACTACTACTACTATTACTACTCCTACTACTACTGCTGCTACTACTACCACTACTACTACTACTACTACTACTACTACTACTACTACTACTACTACTACTATTAATACTACTACTACTATTAATACTACTACTACTACTACTACTACTACTACCACTACTACTACCACTACTGCTACTACTACCACCACCACTACTACTACTACTACTACTGCCACTACTGCTACTACTACCACCACCACTACTACTACTACTACCACTACTACTACTACTACTGTAAATATTTGTTCAGTTCCCTTCGTGAAATAAGTAATTTCTCAGTTTGCCAGTCACGATGGAGCATATTCGCCACACTACTTTAAATTATTATCAGATTTTGCTTAAATATTTGAAAAGGTTAATGGTCACAGTGCCTGCCAATTAGCATCCTATTGACTTCTGCAAATATCTAATACACTTGGCACTAATAAGTGGAAATTTGACAGTTGAGCAAAATTGAATGACATTTAGGGCTTGATGGGCTTCGTGCTGCTACGAAAATGAATTCAGAATAATTTCCCACTTCCCTCCAATTATGGTGATGCAAACTAACATTTGAGTTGTTTAGGGAGCATGCATTGCATACTGAACAACGAATAATAATCATATGATAATTGCCCATAGAATAATAATTGGTCCCCCGTCTCCTTGTTACAAAATGTGGGATTGTATATATTTCAATATGTAACCACCAAACTGCTTGTTATTTCAGAAATTTACCGTTTTGAAATGTGTACTGGTCTCACGTTAATGATTACATAACAACACCATAATGGGTTAATAACATGGTCAATGAAATTGGTGGTTGTTAAATTCACTGTTATTATAAACTAATGTGTCCAAATGATCTTATAACTTCATCAGTAATATTCAGGTATATATAAAACTATACAGTAGCCAATTTCCATAGATATCATGGGTTCGAACTTCGAATGCCAGCCCAGCCCCTCAGTATGATATTGTTCATTTCAAGGTATGTCACATTTTGCTTTTCAGACATATTAGGTCATAACTAACTTAATTAATATAATTTCTCAGAAAAATAACGAAAATCGACTAAATGATAAGATGTCAAATGTACGTTAAAACGCAATAAAAATACTGCTGCTAGGATGCTCTTTGCTTCAGCCAATAACAGTCAAGGGCGGTAACTTTTTCAGCCAATAGAGTTGCAGTATTCTGTGGTAGCCACCTAGTGGAAATACTGAAAACATTCCGCGAAAAACCACTATTAGAACCCCACTCGTGAGGTATATGTCGGACATGGTGTGGACTCTTAGCCTGTCTCATCATAACGTCTGCCTCTGTTAGTTGATCACATGAGCTAAGCTTCAGATTAGTCATTGCTACTAGTCAAGACAAAATAACAGTAACTATTAATAGTTAAATCAACAATTCGGTCATGTGTGTCCTTACTGCAAGATGCAATTAAATGGCAAATAGATTTCAATGACATTTTGCACTTAACATTACTGTCCCACCAACAGTCCACCACATAATAGTCTATGATTGAGATATGCGTCCATACATATAACATATTACATATGACATAGTATATTATACAGAAGATGACAAAATATCTATGCCCGTTGACACTTTGATAGCTGCTAAGTCATTATTCCATGCATGAACCGTTCAAGGTCACATTGGCCTCAATTAGGATGTGGTCTTATTAGGTGTTCAAGATTCTCTGTTGACCTATAAGTGATATAAATGTGTATACCAAGCCAAAAAAAAATAAAAAAAATTAAATAAAAAGGATTATTTTAATTTATTTAAATCAGTGTTAATCCTAAACGAGTGTTTTTTTTTTTTTTAATCTGACAGTGTTATCTTGTTTTAAGTGTGGTCTCAATAGATAGGTTCTAGTGTGTTTGTACTTCTGTAATTTCCCAGACATATTACTTCATTGTGCTTTTCGTTGTAATGTCCAGGCAATGCTGTGGATATGCCATGCACACATATAAACTTATAAAAATTCTTGACGCTGCTTTTTTGTCTGACGTCCTCTTGTTTACCTTTTATAATGCAAAAATCCAGCGGAGCATGCAAACTAAAAGCAGTTGAAAGTTGTTGTATTGGAAAGGGAAGGAAAGGGGGGGGGGGTATATATGCTATATGCAAGGGCCACTTATATCTGCCCCCTCCCCCCCCCCCCCAAAACACTTGCTGCTGAGCCCCCCAATTGCTCCCATGTTGCTCCATGAGTTGTCCCAACCTGGCACTGTCCTGTCTACCCCCAAGCACGTTTTTGCGTAATTTGAAAAGGGGTGAAAAAATTCCAAACTGCAGGGGACACAAAAGGGAAAAGAGGTGAAATTGCTTTACAGCACGCAACATTTTCATGCCTGGAAAATAAGCAGTGGTGTGTAAAAATGTCCTGTACTCATTGTGCACTTCGTACATGCAAGTTGCAATGCTTACACATTGTGGGTCTTGATTCAGGCAGAGCGTTCGATGTAGCGTTTAATTTGTATGCTGTTCATGCACATGTCAAATCTATAAGGGAGATAGATGAAACCGTATAGGTGGTATAATGTAGAATATATTCAAGGTTGCATTGTAGGTCCTGCACCCCCACCCCCCCCCCCCCTCTTTAGGGAAGGCAAGTTTAGTTTACACTTCAGCAAAGGACCTTTCCTGGGTGGTAGTTTAGTGTCAGAGGACCAAATTTTACAGTGAAATTACATGTTATTGAGCCTCAATAGTTACGCTGGGTAAAATGTAGATGTCTGAATGTCTCGAGTTGGCAGTTACAGAACGTATGTGTACACTGCTCTACATAGGAGGTCCTCAGCTTTTTTGATACATTTTTAACAAGGAAAGAAATTAGTATGGAACGGAGAATAAAACTAGCAATATGCCTCAAATTTGAATACTTTCAAGCGTGCAGTCATTGTGATTTAGTCATTATGATAATAGTGTGATGCCACTCTTTAGAATTAGCGGGGGATGCCGTTGGACCTTGCAAGGAGAGGTGCACTTGCAAATACTGCCATGTATGTATGTATGAGAGACATGCATTGTATGGATTGTGAGGCAAAACTTTTCCAAGGGAGGAAGGGAGAGGGGGGACAGTTGTTTGTTAAGTGGAGTATATGCAAGTATATGTAAGCAAGCATGGACAGCCGGCTGCAGTTCACCCAGCTCACCCATGCATTATCAACTTGCATAAAGCGTGCACAGGGGAGCCTCTCAGTTGCGGTCACCGTTGACTTTGAAGTAAACATTCTAAGATATGGCAATACATGTAGAAGTATTGGGTTCGGTGGCCTTATTTGAAAAGGTCTTAATAATTAGTTACATCAAACCTGCCAGAACGGCTACTTGTATAGGAGATCTTATATTCGAACTGCCCAGAATGAATTTTTCATTGTTTTAAACCTCTATTTAGCGTCCACCTGTCTTAAACGGCCAATTAATGATATATTTTTTTATGCATGCCCTTGGATGACTGTTTAACTCAGGTTGGACTGCATTATGATGTTTTCATCAAATTTCACTGATCATAGTTACAAAATAGTCTCAATTCTGAAGTGATATTTATTAAATTATAAGGCGGCCTTAGCAAAATTCATTGTCCTTATTCTATTACTTGCAATATTGTGTAGATATTAAGGATAACATGTCCTCTGCACACTTCCCTATTTCAGCCAATCTCTTAGAATTGGAAACTAAACTTGAGATGACGTCACATTGGCGGAGGGATTGGCGTTCCTGGATTCACGTCCTCTGCTGGAGTTCAGTTTCCAAGTATATGAGCAATATTGGTTTCAAAGTCTATATATTGGCTGTAAGGCAAGGTTCTCCAGTTCCTACCAAACTGAAATGACCTGGATACCAGGTGACCTTATAAGCGAGGCTAGTAATTGCAAAAATGTCAATTTTGCTGATTGTCTCATGATTATAATATTATTGTGGCCTACCTAATACAGAGGTAACCATGTTACTGAGTTGGTCTTTACATCGAAGTTCTAGTGTATCAGCTGACCCAGAACATATTTTTTTCTTCTCATAAAAAAAAAAGGTAAAAAATAATTTTCACAACGTTTGTCACAGCCCACAGCACATGCACAATGTACTGGCCTGTCATTTGCTTGGATAGTGGACCTCTTTAACAATGCCTAATTTGCCAATTTTGTATGCATAATGCTACACGTACTTGACATCAGTGTAATATTTCGTAATATGTGCTTGGATGATCTAGTCCTATAATTCATATCCAAGTCTTATTTCAGATTTAGCGAGTTTTTTAACTGTCATTATTGCAGCAACTGGGTCGTTATGGGTGTCATGTAACGTATGTTTAGTGATTATTTCCATGGAAACCATAAAATGTTAAGATCATAAATACCGCAGGAAAGTGTTATGTTTTTCAGATTCCTTTTTTTCTTCTTTTTTTTTCTGTCCAGCGGGCAATGTGTGAAATTGCTATATTGCCCATATATGCAATGAATGTTTCACTACAGCTGGTATAATATATCTCTTAAATAAATACACTGAACTGTGGTTACGTTTGCTTGTGGAATGATCAGCGTTGATACTTCTACATTTGATATGTGTGTAAAATAGTATGTTGCATAATGCCACTGCATATCATATTTAAGAAATGACCTGTTGTTAATTGAGATGCACTACGGATTCTATACTATATGATAGGGAAATGTCAACAGAGAATAAGAGATGTATTTTCAAAAAAATAATTATGTATTTATTTATGTTTCGTGATATTCGTGTTATTAGCATAATTGAATTGTTGGTTATTCTCCAACAACTGCATAACGTATAGGTATCCAATGGTTGTGACTGCATGCTTCTACAGTGCTGTGTTAGTTACTGATTGCCTGGTGATTTCCACAGTACTGTGTCACCCAGGAAAGGTAGAGCTCAGGTTTGTACTGTGTCAGCAGTTAAATATGCTGTAGTAGCTGGTTGGTCCAGTGGTTGAGGAATGGACTTGCTCAGAAGGTCCAGTGTTTGATTCTTGGGATGACGTGGTCTAGTGGTAAGGTGTTCACCTGCATGCTATCAGCAAGGTTGTGGGTTTGATTTCTTCACCTCAGGTGCAATGGGGACTTGGCATTAGGCACCCACAGTGATGGCACTGGTGTGAACTATTAAGCCCCTCACCTGCGGTTTTGATCCAGTGTTCAAGGCCGAATACTCCCCAGGGAGTTGAGAAAGACTCTGGATTGGCCTGCTTGGGTGGTTATTCCAGACTATAATCGCATACTTTTACATTTACTTTTTCTGGCCCATAGTATGTACATTGGTTGTACACATCAAGCGATGTCTATGCTGTGGCAAGGGGAGGATCCCATACGGAGCATATTACTATTTTGGCAAATTTAATGTGAGGCCATTGAATTCATGATTGCCATGCTCGTAAGTTGTTGCACCTGGCTGCTGTGAAGCACCTGCAATTGCATGCAGTGATCAAAAGCAGTTGTAAGGTGCAGGGCAACATGCCAAACAGATCCTGCAAGGGTGCTCCCTGCCCCCTTTATCAGGTTTAACTGCAGTTTTATGGTTCACCCTCAACTTCATGTTTTAGGTTAGTAAACAGGACACATATCACATGTGGTTGGCTGATGTCAGCACTGGCATTGGGCACTGGGGGTTGAGGTTATTGAGCAGTCTTACCATCATTGACGTAAATGCTTACCATGTACCAACTGTGCTCACCAAGGTGGGGAGGGGGGGGGGGGGGTGCGAGTCGGGGTGGAATGACGGTAGGAGTTGAGGCCATGGTCTTACCTTGGACTAAACAGTTTAGTCCAAGGTCTTACAATGTAATAAGTAGTTTACTTACGATGCACTTTTTTTCCCCAGAAGTAACCTTACTCATTGCTAGTGAGTGATAATATGGATGAAACTATTAGTTGGCTTTAATCAGCACTTGAACACAAACTGGTATAGAACAATAGCATTAGTGTGGACTCAGCTGAAAAAGTTACATATAGTGCCAACTTAAGTAAAAATAAATAAACTCTAAACTCTCTCTAAAAGATAGCTTTGTGAGTGAAGTGACATTAATTCGATTTTCTAGTTATATCAGCGCAGAGAAAAGCATTCCTCGAAACTGGGGTGAAAAAACCCCCCAAAAAAAAATACAAACCAAAAAACTGGTAGGAAAGAGTGGGCCTCCTTGAGTTATTAAAAGAAGCGCACAAGGTGCAGCGATGGTGCATCATACAAGTGTGTACAATGATACCTTTTATGTTCAGACAAAGGGTGAAGCTACAGTATTAAATTTAGCCTATATATATATATATATACTGGAGAGAGGACATGTAAAGACGTTACCATGGCAATTAAAGAGACTTAATACATGCAGTTCAGGTAAAACCATACTACTCTGGTCTCCATGATAAAACTGGCATTTATGAAATGTCCATCAAGCATTCAGTACCGGAAATTGCTCACTTAATTATTTTTACTCCTTTTTGGAAGTAATTTGGTTTCTTAACACAGGCATTTGCCATCATCGCAGCACTCAGCAAGTTATGCTAAGAATAATATTAGTTAAAGTATAAGTGTTGTCATCCCTGAGCAATGCCATATATGTTGGCAAATGTCCGTGCTCTTAAGTTACCAATTACTATTTGTGGCCTAAGGTATTAAATTTGCTCTTATTAGAGTGCTTCTAACCAAGGTTAGATTCAAAAAGTTCTGAGGTCGAGGTCTGTCATGTAAATACCGTCTCTTCCTGGCTACCACCCATCGCCTGTCAAACATCACCAGAATTGTTATAGCAGTGTTTTTCGATTAAATGTGATTCATTTTGATTGTGATTATACTTGGTTATTAAAGGATAACCTTCATGTTGTAGACATGGCAATTTATCAGTCAAGGTCAAATACGGCAATTGGTAAGATGAGAAGCCGAGGGAGCAGTTAGTAATTGAGAAGCGCAAGTTATTCGGATACTTAGTAAACGTTTGTGTTTTTAAGTGCCGAATTCACCATCCTTGGCCCTGGGGTTTGGTTTCAGGGAATATTAAATCTATTTTTATCACGAAGAATCAAGGATAAAGCGGTGAGCAAACGCAATAATGTAGACTTCGAGCCCTCTATATAATATATGTGTTTTTCTAGATGTTTTGCATTTTTGTGGTTATTAAGCGAGTGCATATATAAGACCCTAAGCTTGGGCTGGTCTCTTAAACCATGAATGTATAAGACCCATGCTCAAACATTTAGGGGTGGAGGACGGATACTGACCTTGTGCCCCTGGTTAGCTCTGATTCTGCCTCTGACAGTCTGAGGTCCTGATGACAGCTGATGACGGATAAACAGATAGGCCAAGATACAGCTAGCATAGCTATAGATAGATTATCAAAGGCTGGCCAAAATAGAAACTAAAATAACCACAAAGAAAAAAAAGGCAGACAAAAAAATTTTCGAAAAGAAAAGTTGGCACTTGCGTCAAAGATAGGATTTGCTTCGAATTTGGTATGGTTGCCTTGAGGTAAATAATTACGTTACGTAAAATGCCATAATTTCTGTTTGGGTGATTGGATCTTCACTGAATTTGATTTGTATTGATTAATTTTCTTGGGGTAATTACTCCGTAATGGGGTGAAATGTTCTGACAAAACAGCAACCCTGGACAATGTAAAGCAATGCACTTCAAACCCGGCTCATTGTGTTGGCTTAATTATCAAGTTGAAACAACAGTTATTAAATCTATCAGTATCAAATAGCAATCCATCATTCATGAGCCAAGTGCTGGTTAGCTTAGTCGGTTGGATATCTGTCTTCAAATCAAGAGGAACTGGGTTCAAGTAGTTTTGTGGGAATAAATACAATGCAAAATTCTATTTTAAATCATATACTTTTGGCTTGAAACATGTTATGATATAAAAACGAGTTCGTATTGAGACCTTGAGGTAATTCACGAGTCGAAAGATAAATTGACCAGCAGTGTATGGAGCTAGTTCAGTGTTTCCCAATTCCTCAGATTGTACTCATTATCCACCTGTTCCATCTCAATGTCAGAATCAGAGAGCATAAATTATGAATAAGTGCAGTACAGTGTAGCCCTCTATGACCAGGCCTTGCTGGGGATTGATATTGAATAGTAGATGATCCAGTGGTGTGGACTTCCGCCAGTTTCTCAAAAGGTTCGTGGTTAGAATTCCAACCTGGCCGCAATTGATGTGCTCATTCTCAGCTCGAAGTCATCTGCTGGCTACATCTATTGATGGGGCATAGATAGATAGATAGATAGATAGATATGGAAAGTGCAGCCCTCTAAGGCAACTTCTTGCCGGGTTGATATTTAGGTGAGAGAGAGGAGGGGTCCACCCATGTTATACGTTTACCTCATGGATGGGATCTTTTACTTACCTCAGCGAGTCAGCGTAGACACCATGTACAAGGGACCGCCAATTTAACGTCTCATCCGAACAACATCCCGCTGGGATATAGCTCATGAAGAGTGCCCGAGTCTGGGATGGAACCCAGGACCAATGTGGAATTGGCAGATGGCTTAACCATTAGGCCACAATGTGTGCTCATTGGATAACAATGATAAATGTGGCACATTGAGCAACTCCCAAGTTCCAAAGTTATCATCTCATCATCACAGTTGCCTCTCTGGCAAGGGGTCATATAAACTGACAAAGCTTCTGGCTTCTCTGAGAATATTCAGTAATTCCAGACATCCCTTTTGATCACCTGATACACTTTTTGATGTTGCTCATGCTTTTTGACATTTTCTTTCAGATCCCCACATAAAAGTAAGTGGCCTCAGAGAAAATGTCTGCCTTGCCAAACAGAGGATTCTCGATGTGCTGGACACAAAGGTGAGTGACCTGACTGACCACTAATAACTGCCCATTGCCCACTAACTGGAACCTGCCTGACAACAAAGAATTGCTCTTTAAAAAAAAGTCGATCGCCAGCGTCATCTATAGTGACTAAAAAATAATGAAATGCCACTGGTCATGGAGACTAACTCTTGTCTCCATGCACTGGTCAAGGTTGTAAGGAGCCCATCTCATGACGATATAGGCTGATAGGTTTTCCTCTAAGAAAAACACTGATGTTGATAGGGTTATTCTTCAATAAAGCCTAAATATATAGTGACTCTTTCATACTTCATGTGCTCAGTCTATTTTCCTCCTTGCCATGTCATGTGGTGGGGACTCGCCAAGTTTTAAACGTTATCATGATTCATCTCATCATTACATAGTTCTTTGATATGATTATTGGTCAGGTTATTTTTGTAAAGTATATGTAAACTGACAAGAGGTTTCCAGATGTTATAGGGGCTGCCTCTTCGGTGAGCTAAGAGCCAGTGGTTACATGAAGTTATGCACTCATATGAGGGGTCATTCAAGGCGTAATTTTTACCTCATGATATTTTCAGTTCTTTAGAATACACGTTTCCTCTATCTATACTATAGGTATAAAATAGCATTTGATATTTGTTTCAAACCAAAGGGATCATATGATTAACTGACCGTACGTCCAATAAAAAGTATATAAGATGAAAGACCTGTAAAGTGATTACCCTATACGAAACGTTGGTTACTTATAATGTGAACTTTACCCCTTTTGGGCCTACGAATGTAATACCAAGGTCCTTAAAATCCTTGGTGATATCAAATGCATTCGTTCCAAGAAAGCATCTTCCGCCGATTTGGTTCTGTTATAAAAGCAACGGTGAGCAAAAACAAAGTTCTAATTATCAAAGGATGAATATCCAGGGAAGTCTCTCATTGCCCTCCACTGCTTTTTCTCTTTCTTTGTCTTGATGGAATCAGCCGGGAATTGGATTCCTTGTCAATACCTTTGGCCCCCGGGCAGATCTGTCTGTCTTTTAAGACCACCACTTGGCCAAATAAGTAGTAGCACAAAGCATCCGGGTACACATACTATATATATACATATAATTAACTGAACTAGGGATTTTGTTTTTTGTTGTTTTCTTCAATAACATATTTTTCCAGGGTGGCTCATTCAGAGAATCTGTTTTTCAATGAGGCCCTGGTACAAAGGTATAAAATATTGTACACACATATATACAATTAAAAAACATTCACAGAACTAAAAGCACCATTAACATGTAAAATAAACTGACTAGATTGAAATAAAATAATCCTTTGCTTTATTCTTAAAAACATTAATATCTGTGCACTCCTTCACTCTGTTAGGCAGACTATTCCAAACATACGCTCCTTGATAACTTAAATAATTCTTCGTAACATCAACATTAAAAAAGGAATAAGGACATCATTTTCATGTACATGCCTTGTCAACCTGTCAGATATTTCTACAGCCATTGTAATTTCAATACATAAGTAGTCAGGTGCTATGCCAAGTATACTTTTAAACATTACAAGTGACATAAAATAGTCCCAGCGTTGCTTAACATTCATGACTTTCATCCCAGTAACTAAATCGTTACCTCTCACATTAACATAATCATAATTATTATAAATTGCTCTGGCTGCCCTGTTTTGCATTCTTTGGATTTTCTGTACATTCTGTAACTTGCATGGCCCCACACTGTAATTGCATATTCAATCTTTGGCTGAATTGTACTTTAGTAAAATTGTACCATAACATTAAAGGGTAGATAACTTCTAAGTCTAGAAAAAGCCCATAATTTGTTATCCAGTGCCTTGCTTAACAAGTCCACATAAGTATTCCAGTTCAAGTTCTTGTCTATTTTCAGACCCATCACCAAAGAATATTTCTATATTGCCACATATGCAATTTTCCTTTTGTTTGGTAGTAACTGTTATTGTACTTGAATATTCAGCATTTACTTCTAGTACATTTTTGTCATACCATTTTTTGACACACTTTATAGAATATTGCAAGCTTTCATTCAATAAAGATACCTTTTTCACCATTACTGTTCAGTAAATTAGGACATCATCCGCATAAAGATTACACATTGCTGAACCTATGTAGTTGTTAATAGCATTAATATACAATATAAACAATGTTGGCCCAAGGACAGAGCCTTGAGGGACTCCTATGTCAACATATTTAACATCAGACAGTTCTCGATTACATTTCACTTTACTTCCCCTGTATCACAACATCAGTAAATCCATCTAATTCAAATTTCGTTAATAAAATTGCATGGTTTATCGTGTCGAAGCACTTCTTTACATCCAGTGAACATACTGCAGTCAACAAACCATCATTAATATCCCACAAAAAATCATCTATAACTTTGTGCAGTGAAGTTTGAAAGAGTAATTAACTTGTGCTTGTCTAAATATTCCATCACTTGAGTCTGTAAAGCTACAGGAGTAATAACACTTATTTGTTGAAGTAGTAGTTGTTGTTGTAGCTAATAGGGGTTTAGTTCATAGAATGTTTGGGCAGAGATTAACCTTATACCCAATTTTGTTATTATCATTATCATTTATTTCATAGACTTACAAACAAAACGTCAGAGTACGTCATGTGAATCCAGGACTCTTATTGGCTGAGGGATTGCTTTAACGTCCTGGATTCACGTGACGTCATCTGAATTTTTGTTTCCAAGTCTATGAAATTGGCTGTAAAACCATCTCCTCCTGTTCACATAAGTCATAAGAGCTTCTGACTCAGATGCGATGGATTACACAACTTGCGTAAATTATTTTCTAGAAGCCACACTGAAGTTGTGATTGCAGGAAATTGCACTCAAGGGTCTCTGCCAAGGCTTTCGGGCAAACTGCTGACTGCTCTCAATTAGAAGCGATGACATTTAATGCAATTGCATATGCTTAAAGTCACACAGGTTTCAGCGGGTTTATGCCTAATGTCTCAATGCTACTGGGTCTGAAGCTTAGTCAGCTTATATGACCAGCTGCCAGAGGCAGACATAATGATGAGATGAAACGCTTGGGGAGTCCACACCATGTTATATAAACATTTACCCCATGGGTGGGGTATTTTACTTGCCTCGGCATAGACACCGAGTACAAGGCACCTCCAATTTAACGTCTCAGTCCATCATTACATCTCCCGTGATAATGTGGTAGCTGGTCGCACACTAGACAATTCGGCGCATAAATTTTAGGCCTGAGAGGGTGACAGGACAAAGTGAATCCCTTGTAAACCATGCATTGCTTTTGGTTGACATCGCTTACTTCTCATTGCTGATAGAAGGACATTGGTGCAAGCAAGCATGTCCGGTGTTGGAGGTGGGGGGGGGGGGATTGCCCCCTTTCATGAGATAACACAAAAGTGCAGTGGAGGGGAACAGACATAACCTGCAGGCTGATGTCATTGACTGATCGACTCAAGTCTGCTCAAGAAAATTGCACATGTTCAGTCAATGGCTCATAGTGAGACGAGAAAAGGCCCCCTATTAGCAATTACCACATTTTCTCCTCTCTGCTCCAGTTCCTGCAAATGCAACAACAATGTACAAAGGCCAGGGCTTCGTGGCCAAGCCTTCCCTGAGGTCTTGACTCCCCAACTATTATAGGATTCAAAATAAATTTCAATTTTTTTTTTGGTCAAATTGATAGGAGCAGCACAAACTGGACAGAAATGTAGGGTATCAATAAGCCAAACCCAAGCTATAATTTTAACTGATACAAACACCCCCTCATTTGCAGTTAACCTGGAATTTCCTATCTTTCCAAATGCATGACAAAATACTGTGTTAAGTAATAGTTATATCCCAAATAGGAAGAAGTACCTAACATTTTTGTTAAGAAAATGTTAGTTAACTCCCGACTATGAGGGATATAACTAACTTATACTCCATTGGGCATATTTATTCATTTGATTGTTTGTTTAATGCCTTTATTATGCAAGGCAAGTTCACTTTGCACTCAGGGGGGAGTTAAGTAACATTTTCCTTGGTTATTGCCCGCTCAGAACAATAGGATAGAGTCGAAGTGGAGTGTAACAGTGGTTCTTGGTTATACTCCACCAGGTGACCTTTCTATTGTTCTTTTGCGGGATATAACCAACGAAAATGTTAATTAACTCCCCCTTGAGTGCAAACTGAACTGTTATGCGTAATAAAGACGGTAAAATACATCAAACAATCAAACAAATTAGTAAATATGTTGGAATAGAGTATAAGTTAGTTATCTAACATTTTTGTAGCTTATATATTATGCTTAAGTATTAGTTATATCCGAATATAACTCCCTCCTATTCGGGATATAACTGATACTTAAACATGCTGAATGATATACTACTATAAAATAATAGTTATGCTGTGAACAAAGTGTTGAATTTTAGACTGTTATATCGATTTAGTGATACAATGGAGATTTGCCATCTCAGTCCATGGACAGGATAAACTTGAATGAGGGAACACTTGCTGATGTACCACTTGACTTGTAGTTGCTGAGCATGTTGTCTACTATCTAATCCCATACTATACTTGTTGTAGCACATAATTCAACTAATCAGCGTATCAGGAAGGTATCATTAAAATGAGGTCAAATTTACCATGTTGTCTGACCACACTTGGCATTGATCTTTATGTCTTGGTGTGTTATTTCGCAGTTCGAGGATCTGAGGAGATAGTTAGTTTCATTAAACGTATACTAGGAGTAAGAAAACAGACCCCAACAATAGGAGTATTTGCTGAAACTGGTAGATTCCCTCTTCTAATTAGACAGCAAGTAAGTACATTAAACTACTGGGCAAGGCTAGCAAAATTGCCAGATTATGACATTCTAAATAAATGCCTGAAGATACAAGAAATATTACACACACATGGCCAAGATAATTATATTAGCAAAGTAAAACACATAATTGACTACTCTGAAATCACAGACTGGTCAACGAAAGATCCAGAAAAATTGGTAAATGAGATGAGGTTAAAATTGTACAAAAAAGAGCAAAACAGAATCATAATGCAAAAACCTCCCAAACATCAGAATGAAAAAATTGAGGTCCGAGTCCAAGCCGTAAAGGAGTTGACTAATTGCCTAGAACATTCTTATGTGCTTGAAAATGAAAACTTCCAGAAAAAAGACATTGTTGATTTATTAAATTTCATTTCAACTTTCAGATAACTGCCATGACATAACTTAAATATTCTTAAATTTCATATACTTATGTGCTGCATTCTTATTTTATGCGAATAAAATCATACATATAATACATGACTCCGAAGTAAACCCCAAACTAAGGACTTATAAGATCTTTAAAACAACTATAGTTTTGAAACCTACTTAAACCTCAACCTCCCAAAATAGACATACAGTAACATAGCTAGGTTTAGAATTAGTTCGCATAACCTCAAGATAGAAAAAGGTAGACATGAAACCCCTAAGGTACAACTCGAAGAAAGAATCTGTGAGAATTGTAATAACAACGATGTAGAAGATGAATTTCACTGCCTCTTAATATGTATTGCCAATAATGTTCCAAGAATGGAGCTAAATAAAGAACTTAGTAAATATATTTCTGACTTCAATAATCTAACCCCAACTGAACAGTTTCAAGCAATAATGTCCAGCAAAGAAGCAGGTGTAATTAATGCTCTTGGCATATTTCTAAACCATGTCCTATAAATTTATTTATTATTATTATTTTTTTCTTCCCCTGGGCTCCGCATACTATTATTTATAAACCATACATGGATAGCCAGTGTGGTTAAACCACTGGGACAAGCAGTATATATTTGTCTGTTTTTTTATTTGTATTATTAGTATTTTTACTAGTCACAATCGGGACCAACTTGCTGTAAAATACATAGTTACAACATTTAATATTGTATGTTATTTGTATGTTTGACCCATGTATCAATTATGATAATATCATGTCAATAAAATTATATATATTAAAAACGGCCTGTCAAATTAATGCTAGACAAAGCAAGACAACTACTGTTATACCATGGTACTTGGCACTACTTGCTACTAAATCTATACTTTTAGATACGTACGGTTTTAACTTTCGAGTAGCCAGCTCTGACAGCTTTGTCTACTTTGAATTTGTCGGCCGTAGCTACAGCCAGGAATAGGTCGCTACAGCTGTCTAGATTCGACCATATTCTATGAAAGTAACTGTAATAATACGCTGCTCAACGTGGAATCGTAGATGAAAAAAAAGAATAAGTTCTCACTAATCTTTGATTAGATCAATGCTTGATCAGATACCTTTCAGTTGGCAAATAACTTTGTTGTCTTTGTGTTTTTTAAATGCACTTTGATCAATTGCACGAACTGTTTTTGCACCTGCACTCTGCTTTCGGATTGACCTGTGGTCAGTGACTCGATCTTGGTTTGTGATATCTTGAGATATGAATGATTGAATCATTACATCAAAGTCTGCTAGAATGACGTCTTTTGGGGGGCTTATTATCAGAACATGAATACAATTCTCAGGACCATTGAAAATACCTATCACCAGAAATAAGCCAGCTATATAATGTAATATTAGGCCTGATAGCTGTCATCAGGACACGGGAGATGAGCTGCTTCACCCATCTGTAGGCACCTGCCGATGTAAATAATTAGTTAAAAGCTTTGATGGGCTTGTTAACTTATTGACGCCTGCTGGGTGTGACGTTTCGTTGCTGTGACGTATGACGTTACGTCGCTATGACGTTATGACGTTGTGACGTTATGACGTTGACGTCACTGACGGCGTTATTATACCAAGACGTTATCTAGTTATTGTCATCCGATCTTCCGCTCGCATTTCACAAAGAACCACATTTGCCAAATGGTTTTAGTTGTCTATGGATAGAACTTTGCAAACAGGTGCGATGTATTATTGCCACTGCCAGAAGGGCTTGAATGTATTTGCCAATGTGCATTGATATTTATAAGTACAAGTATAAGAATATCCCGCAATAGAGTCTGAACCTCATAGAAAAACCATAAGGTTCACAATATGAGGTTCAGTGTTGTGAACCTCATAACATACATTATCCCTTATAAAGAGAACAGCCTGGCCAATCAAAGGACAGCACACACAAACTCGTGACGTCATGGGAGTCATCACTTCAACTGGATATTCTTCACAAAATCTATAAAATAAACAAAATTAGCCTCACCTTACATAAGAAACCCCATTAACTTTTTGATTCCTTCAATCTAAGTAAAATTTTAAAATGGCCGAAGTTTCAAAAAGTCAACAATGTAAATTTGCTGAAGTGTCAGTTGAGCAGTGACAATGGCCCAGTTCATATAGTTTCTGGGTAACAACATGTCTTGAAGACACTTTTCGGTCCTAAATGAGCATAAAATCCAACAATATTTCAGTACATATGGTTTGAATGAGAGGAAATGAGGTCCTTGGAGTATATAATAACAAAAAAACATTCCAATCCCCTCAGCCCCCCCCCCCCCCCCAACGAAAAATTGGCTCGGATTGCTTAGACCTGTGTGGGTAATTGCATTTATCTAAGTGGGACTACCTATAAAAACATAATTTAACGAGAAAAAAAACCATATTTGTAATCTGTTAAACATTGAGACCACTAGTATTAGTAAGCCTCACAGTATGTGTAAAATTCATACATACCAACAATGTTATATAATACACATGAACCTGTCTTATATAATAAGACCACCCTGACAGGCTAATATTTTTTTGTTTAATAGGTCCATGGTCGTATTTACTACATTGATAAAGTTATGAAAAAGTATATCTGCATAATATATATTATTATAATGGGTAAACTTTAATAAGTGCTTGCTTGTTATTAAAATTTATTTTTTATTTTATTTTATTTTTAAAATATATTTAAAAGGTTAAATGGCTCAGCGCAAAATGTTTTTCAGCAATGCCCTAAGTTACATATGTACTAATTAAAAGATTTTACAAAAATGCATTGACAATAAAAACCGCACTAATAAACTTAAATCTATAACGTTGTAAGAACATGAGGATAAAATATTACATGCCTTTTCAGTTGTTTCTTAAATCCATCTATGTTTGTAATTTCTTTGATGTTACCTGGTAAATCATTCGATTTCTTACCTCCTGAATAATAAAGACTTTTCTTTGCTGTTTCACTATTTGGAAATGTTGATGTGACCCTATTTGTAAAAAATGGTTTAAAGTTGTGGTTCAAGTGTGTACAGTTTATTTTGGCCAAGTTTCAAACAATACAAAAGTTGCCTGTGATGTTTGTGACTGCTGAAGTCATGAATTTCAGAAGAGCGTGACTGCAGCAGCATTTAGATATACATATGTATATCTACAGGTATTGTTTGATTTACAGATAGTCACACATGGTGGATCATGCTCTATGTTATGTTATCATGAAACTCCCTCATCATTGCCAAGAATAAGCATACAAAATATACATATCCATGTAATATGGCGTCTTGACATAATAATACAATGTGTAGTCAAATGATTTACCTAGACACTCCTGTCTCTGCTCGGGACCCTTGAGCCTTCGCAGTGCTAGAACGCTAATTAAAATCACTATAGATGGCGCGAGCAGTCGACTTGTACACATTCGGCACCCATTCAAATAATAACTTTATCTCTAAATGTTAACCTCCTAATGAAGCCCGTCATGTTTGTTCTTGGCTAGTATTTAACCAGTTATAATGGTGCCTATTAAAGTGGTGATATCTCTTTATTCTTATTTACGGTTGCCGGCTCTTCTTGACTGGGCCTAGGTCCTTAATGTTGATGTAGCCCCAAATGAGGTTGCAGTATTAAATTAGTTGGTCATGATATATTCATAACAACTGATAATTGTTTTAAAATGACTCCGAATTATTAGTTAATAACACAAATTGAAGGTTTAATTTGAAAATTTCAGAGCAATCGCCTGACCTTGAAGATGGACGTGTCGCACACTGACCACTCCCATGTCATTGGGAAAGGCGGAAACAACATCCGGACTGTCATGCAAGAAACCGGATGCCACATACACTTCCCGGATTCAAACCGGTCCAATCAGCTGGAGAAAAGCAACCAGGTAATTTTGAATTTAAAACGAAGTCTTGTCAATTATGAGATGGCCTCATGTACTACTATTATGACAGATATATACATATATATGCTAGTGTATGAATTATGAAGGTCTTTCTTTGTTCTGGATTGAAGCTAATATGTAAATAGCAGTATAATTGAGCTTGTTTATTAGAAACATAGGCCAAAATATAATCATTATTGATAATATTATGGCCTTATTGGAAAAGTTGTCTCAAATAAGGAAAGTTCACTTAATAAAGGAAGATTCACTTAAAAAAAAGGAAAGTTCAATTAATAAACCGTTGAGATTGTGAGATTGAATATCTTAATTAATGGCAACAAGATCATATTAAGAGCTATTCGTGTCATGACAGACAAAGATCATTTGAAATTAAAGTGCTCTAATTAATTACAAAAAAGGGCAGGTGTCGAGACTTCTAATATGGCTTTTGTCTGCCTTTTAAATTAGCAATTGAGTATACAGGTAGCCTAAGCCTATGAAGCGCTTCGTGTCAACGAGAGACTATTAAATGAGGAAAGATTTGCAGTGTATTGAGATTAATTTGGAAACTGAACAATTTAGTTATTCCTGCATTGGTGGGCTAGTACTGATGCACTATGTTTTCTATATATGTTTATTATTTGAGTTATTATAGTGAGTTTTGGTACTACATGGCCAAATTTGCTACGTGCATTTTCCATGAGAAGGATAAACGCTTAGAAAACGCATGGTTTTTTAGCTAATTATAATGAGGCAAAAACCATGCGTTTTCCATGCATTTATCCAAACGCATATAAAACGCACGTGGCACATTTGGCTATGTATTTTGTATTAGTATTATGTGTACAAACGTTGTCTTTCAAACGCTAAATCTCTCTATAGAGGCCATTCACAATTCCAGTGGTCTTGATTATAGTGTAAATAGTGAGTTTTTTAGGGTTTATTTTCAGTGAAAATAATAATCTGGCTTTTATTCATTAGCTGGGTGGCTTAGTGGTTAAGGCATGTGCCTGGCCAGTTCTGCCTAAGGTGGCGGGTTTGATTCTTGACACTCTTTGTGAGCTCCATCCCAGCTGGATGTTGATCGCACGAGTTGTCTAGCTTGTACTCAGTGTCTATGCGGTGACTACATGGCTGAGGCAAGTAAAAGACCTCAACTGTGGTGTGGACTCCAAGCCTTATCATTCAGTGCATCATTACGTTTGCATCTGGCAGCTGGTCATATGATTATAAGAACTTTATAAGCTGGTTTACCCTAAGCTTCAGAACATGGACAATATATGATTCTTCAAAATTGATCATATTTTAAGTCAGTTTCGTTTGTCTCCATAACAAAATATGAGTAATGAACAAAGCCTAAACACTGCTAAACTACAGACATGAAGAATAGGTAACATGTGCAAAAATGGCTTATAAAAAGCAGGGGTGAGGGGGAGTACAGTACACAGTGGAGCACTAGGGGCATGGGAGCCTCATCATGCTCATGGGACAGATGGCAAAGTTGTTTGTCACTCAAACCTCCAAATTAGGTCTGATTTCTCCAAGCTCAGACTCACTTTGGGAACAACATGCCATGGAGTCTTTTCACTGAGCAGCCCTGAATTCGGCAAGGCATACGTCTTACTTCTCTTATTACTCATTTTTGCTTTTCAGACATAGAAGTTCATAATTAACCTATTCAATATAACTTTCTTAGGGAAATGACTAAAATCAACTGAATGATAAGATGTCAAATAAATATTAAATTGCACTAAAAATACTGCTGCTAGGATGCACTTTGCATTAGCCAATCACAGTCAAGGGTGTGAACTTTTTCAGCCAATAGAATTGCAGTATTCTGTCATATCCACCTGGTGGAAATATCAAGAAACTTTGAACAGTGAAAATCCACACAGCTTGGTACAGAATTCCATTATACTTTGTTTGGTTAGTAACTGAGTACACCTAATTAGGTATGATATAAAAAGAATAGCCTATAATTCATTCTAATTAATTGACATGACTATATGAATTACCTAATTAATTCAAGGAAAGAAGTTGTTGAGATGGCGGATATATATTACAAATAGAATGATAATTGATCATTTTGGAATAATCTTATATGATAATTGATCATTTGGGATTAATCTTCATCATGAATGACACTTTTGTGGTCTTCTCAGAACTATTAGTGCTTTTCTTGTGACGTCATATTAGTTGTTATTGTTTAAATACCTCCTAACCGACCCTGGCTGTTAATAAAACGGGAATCAACCGTTTCTCTCTGTTGGTCAAAATGCTTGGATGGTTGAGCAAATTCATAATCAAGCATAAATTTGGACAATAAAAGAAAGCAATGAACAACGTCACATATTTAGCAGACGTTATTTTCACTAAGTAGATTATTCGAATATAATCACTTATATGCTCGGCACTCTAATTCATAACACCCCAGCGACCTAATTATGGAATTTTTTGGTTAGTTTACCTAGTTGAACGAAATTATGTAGCTGATAGGCTGTGTAATGACTTAAAAAAGTGTCTCTTAAAAATACAAGAGAAATTGATTAATTTTTTTTAGTTTTCTGAATTGCCTGCTTGTCAGGACAAGAATTGTGTAAACTCAGCACATGAACATCTGATGTCAATTGACAGAAAATGCATTTTCTATAATATCTAGATCAATTATTGCAAACACAATGAAGTGGTCTGGAGGTGCGTCTGTAAATTTGCTGTGGAGTAAATGCATAATGGTTCATTCAGTTGTACCACCTGCGTCAATTGTCCTCTGAATAAGGAGCGTTATGAAAATGCCTTATATCTCCTTACGTGATAATAATATGAGGTGTTCCCATGTCGAGCACATATTTACAGTAATATACTAATATTACTATGTCGCAGCTAGTGATGTGCTTGTCTTTTATTCATATGAACGTATAGTGGTCATTGTTTTGCAAGAATGGTACAATATTAATTTGCTCTATCTGAACTGATTGTTGTGAACGAAATCGTCCTTAGTGAGTATGCTTAAGTATATGTTAATAAATACTAGGCCCCAAAATGTTAAGCATTGCAACCATGGTATATATTTTTTTTCTGGAAGCTGCAATGCAATGCTATTTATGTTGAGGGTTAATTCAAAATGACACACAGCTGCAAACACTTGCAATCTAATATATCAAGAGAGAGGGGACTCGCTAGCTTGAGAAATGCAGTGTTGGCCAATGTTATGACATATTTAGTTCTTTGTAACTGCAGAATGTATTTCTCAGATTCCATGTCAAGTTGCCCGGAAAGTTTGCTTTTGAAAAGAGATCTATATAATGTATATGATTGAATACCGTCCTGATTAGTCCCCAGGCCAGAGGACTATTTCGAGATTGCTCTTTTGTTGATGTATCTGTCAGCGATGAAGTTACCATCAAGGTACAAGTTGCAGGACAAATAAATCTGCTAAAAGTGGTCTTTCAGTAAGAGTAATATGGCAAGCCTAATTATGTGTCTTTTATGGTGAATGTTTCTAGAGAATGAAAAAAAAAAGGAACCTTATGGTTTAAACACGTGCCCAACCTCCCATTAAATGCTGAAAATGAATGGCTAAAAAATGTATCGTATTGTTAGTGCAGATGATTTTGAGGCTTGGTAAGTGGCAGACATAATGATGAGATTGACCAACATTTTCCTCATGGCGGGGTTCTTGCACTTATCCCGGCATTTATGATTACCTTGTTTTATGAGATAAAGCAGTATTCAATGATACCCTTTAGCTTGATCGGCTAAGTGCTGACATGGGGGTCATCAGCATTTCAACTGAGTTGACATGACCTTGGTACATGCTGGGTGGTGAGCAGGGACCAAACATTATGGTGTCATGTAGTGATGGGTAATTGGTGCCAATTGAGACAACATGCTAGCTATTACATGCAACTTATTGTCCCTTGAATGTTGTTCTCCTACACTCGCATGAGCTCTGGTTGCAGCGTGGTTGTTTTGTTTTTTCAAGAGAATTTCTATTTTTCTGGTAGGTTTTCATGTTTTACTTCATTAAGCGAGAGATTGATACGAATGTGATGTTTAAACAGATAGAACTCGGCGTTAGCTGCTGGGTGGTCTAGTGGTAAGATGCTTCCATCTACCCATCTATCCATTTTTAAAAAAAAAAAAAAATTATATTATAGATCAATGTTTGTTGAATAATATTCTTTGTTTATGAAATATGTATTGTGCAGGAAATAAAGTGTCTAGAGTCTTGCCTGCTCTGAAAGACCCAGGTTCAATCCCTGGCCCGGACACCGGGCACCCTTCATGAGCAACATCCCAGCTGGATGTTGTTCAGATGAGACGTTATATTGGCCGGTCCCTTGTACTCAGTGTCTATGTTGAGGCAAGGAAAAGACCCCACCATGGGGTAAATGTGTAACATGGGTGGACTACTCTTCACCTGGAGCATCCATCAACCCACGTGAGCGGCCAGTATTTGGGTTAGAGGGCTTCACTTTCGATATCTATCTATCTATTTCTCTGTCTGTCTATCTATCTGTCTATCTATCTGTCTATCTATCTGTCTGTCTGTCTGTCTATCTGTCTATCTGTCTATCTATCTATCTATCTATTTATCTATCTATGAAAATAAAAATTGTGATTCCGTGTTTGAAAGTGCCCCAGGGAATTGAGAAAGACTCAAGATTAGCCTGCCAAGGGTGTAAATATAAATTCGGCAGAAAAAATTCACAACACTGAGACTGACTCTAAACTTTGTTTTACTCAGTACATGCCAAGATTGCTTTTGTCGTGAAATTACCAACTAAAGTTTCCTAAGTGCTGTGTGTTTTCGACAAGGGGCTTTTATTTTGACCAGTAATCACACGAAAGGCTCCAATTCTCATTGCTGCTTTCAACAGCAATTAAACCTAGCTTGTTATCTTGATGCCTATTTTGTTGCACATAATGGTAATGTTGTTGTGAATATGTGGTGTATGAAAGTTGTTCATAAGGTTCACTGGACTGATTTCACTTGGACTGCTTTCAACACAGCAACTTCGCTGTGGAGGCCATCCTTAGAACTTCTAATTGAAGTGGCCTTGTTATTGAAGTATTTTGATTCAGGGGTTGTCAGTTTCTTTAGATAACTAAACAAAGATGTATTTTAATTACAAAAGCTGTTGTGTATGACAATTATGCCATGAGATATTGGTCCTTTTATTATCAAACCAAAGTTGGAACCATAAATGTCACCCGAAGAAATGAAACACATCATACAAATATCAAACATGTTTGTAGAAATGTATTGAATCACCATAGAACTCAGCAATTCAATACATTTCTACAAACTTGTATGATATTTTTATGATGTTTTTTTCTTCTTGACTTTTGTCTGTGACTTAGAACTGAATTGATCAGCTGAACATCGTCTTTCATCCGTTTTATATAAAAAAATAAATGTGTGCTTAAGTGCAAAATGTAGACAAAGTATGTATTTTAATGACTGAAACTGATCCAAAAGCATTTGCTATGTTCCTGATGACCACCCACTGCTTTTTGATGGAATTTGACAACTGTGGGGAGGACTCCTGAGTGCTCAAAAAGGTTTGCTGAAGACTTGAGAACAAATAATGCAGTATTAACTCACAGCTAAAGCCGCGATATCCATCATTGATAAGGCTGATTCTGTCTACGATTTTGGTGTCCCGCTGTCGTTTCGAAGGCTTTTGCTGTACTGTGTTTCACCGTCCTTCACAAACATGGACAAGACTTGAGTGTTGACTTTAGACTCAGGTTGCGTACAGTCAGGCCAAGCTGTGATTAAGGCTCATTTTACACATGTATGTTTTTTCTGCAATTCCCAGCGTTGTAAGCAGACCCGTGCAACATTTAGTGGATGCGAGTATAATCCTCTCTGTTGAAACTCAAAACCACTGGTCATTAGTTGTGAGTGTCCGCCAGATGGCTTAGAAATTGTGGGTTATTAACTGGTTCATATATGGATTTTCGGCAACATTTTGTGACAGGTCTTCCGTAGACCTATTCAAAATTTGGCATCTGTTTAATTCCATGTGTTACTGTACAGTTTTCCATGCTCTTGGACTTGAAATAGCCAAATATCACAACCATTTTGGTCTCATGTTGGGAAGCATTGGCTCATGGAGCCTATAGTTTTGACTATCGGAAACAACTAAAAAAGCCAAATATCTTGTAACCATTTTGGTCTCAGATGTTAGGAAGCATAGGCTCATGGAGCGAAAAGATTTGACTATTGGAAACAACTGAAAACGCCCATTTTTTTAGAACATGTGTGGTCATAACTCATGACCCAAACAAGATAGAGCAACAATTAAGGCACTAAATAGAAGCTAATTATAAAAACAAAACAAAAGATATTATGAAACACATGTTCACCAGTGAGAATAACCACCAAAAAAGAGGTTTAACTGCAAAAATTACCCAACACGCCCATTTTCAGTGCATTTATTGTCATATATCATCAACTAAATATGATAAAGCATCAATTAAAGTTGCAAAATGAAAGCCAATGATATACACATGCAGTTAAACATCTTAATTGCCATCCCAGTGCAGTGCTGCATGTCTTGGGAGATTTTCAGAGGTGAAAGATGTGGCTCTAGCTAATCTTGTATCTGGAAATCACCTGTGGTGAGTTCTTAAGGATGAGATGAAAGAATCATAAAGATCTGGGTTGAACAAAACAATTGAGTCTTTAAACTTCCATTCATATAACAAAAATGATTGTCTCAGTGGTTTTTTTCTTCAAGCTGTCTGCTGAAAAGCGTTTGTCTCTAAATTCTTGTCATATCAAATTAATGTAAATGTATGCAGTTTAGAGTCTTCCCTTTAACATTACTGCTCAAGCTTGGGCCTTTCTCAACTCCCCAGGAAGTATACACCCAACATGCAGTCATTATGGTGCTTCCAGGGTCAAGCACTCTACAATTTCCATCACTGCTTTTATCCAAGTACCCATTTACACCTAGCTAGGTGGGGTGGAACAGAGTTACAGAGGATCTGCCAAGTTTCTCCATGTTGTGGTGGGTTGATGCCTTCAGAAGGCAAGCATCTTAGCCATTGACCAAGGCACCTCTGTCCTGACATATGACCTTTTCTTTTTGTTCTCTGGTCCATGTAGAATTTAATATCCACTTCCCTTTTCTCTTTACCCAGTAGTTTGTTGTTCTAAATTCTTGAAAGGCATCTAGAAAAACCTATATCCACGACATTAAACACAATGTCTGATTCCAACACAAAGGTTCTATTTTAGACTAACATGTCTCATGAAATTTTATTTTATTTGATCTACTACTGCATTTTGCCTCGTTTGTCCAAAAGGGCATCACTGCATATGTGGTATCATGTGCTTTTGGAGTTGCAGGTTTTCCAACAGATCAGGTTATTTCTGCAGGTAAAACAAACACAGGAAGCCACTTTCTAATTGATAGCCAACAAGGAAGGTTTCTGTGTTCGATAATCTAGATGTAAAACTTCAGGCCTTTTTCAACTGTGCTGTTCACTATCTGTAAGGTCACTGACATTCAATTTTATCTTTCCGCTCTGAATTTTGAATAAGTGCGTCTCATGGCCTTCAAGTTTGTGGCAGACTTCGAAGAGTCTTATTGTTTGCAGTACAAAAATATAACTCTGTAGTTATGTTGGTTTTTTGTTCCTTTACTTTTTGTGTTTTCCTGGATTTGTTTGATTTGCAACTAAGGCCTCCCTACCCCCTCCTCCCCAAGCCACTTCCGGTGACTTCCCCCAAGGACTGACATACACTGTAAAAACGAAGGAGCTCACATATTCCAATGCATATATTCTCCCATGCCTGTTCTTTTTTCTTAGTTTTCTTTAATATCTGCAAATCTAAATGACAATGGACCTGTGCATCTTCTCAGCCATGACAATAACTACCATCCGAGGGCTGCATCAGACATGAGATTTTAATCAGTTGCCTAGTCCCACTTCACCATGTTTCGGAATATGGAAGTCTGCTTCTGCTATTGAAGTGTGTTCTTATAACATTCTTTGCAATGGAGAATCTAGGAAGAACATCATTGAATTTTACTTTAATCTCTCTTGATACTGATGATAGCAAGTCAGTGTTTTTCATTGAAACTTATATTACTCATTTTCTTGGTGCCATACACTGCAGACTGCTGTGCTGTATTTCATAGAATATTCATCTTTCTACTGAGAAACTAAGCGATGATGCAAACCTCTCAAGTATCTATCTCTCCACTGAAAAAAATAGACAAAAAATGAAAGTGAAAAAGTAAAAAGAAAAGGCAGGAGTAGGATCTACAACTAAGAAGAAACAGGATGCACTTCTGTTTGTTTATTCTGCTGTGTGTTATCAGTGAAGAACACATTGGAAATTGCTGCATGCTGCGAAGAATTTTGTTGAATAGTGTCTAGATAAATGTTTGATAATGCTCTATGACTAATATGTAATTGTCACCATGGAAAATCTCATTAATAACACTACCTCATTGTTAGAGATACATTGGTACCAGGGGTGAACCTTCTGTACCGAGTATATCATCCGCTATTTCCTTTGGTTCATATCTCATGTATGACGTTCTATACCTTGTAATTTACGATGACGAATGGTATTGAATCAGATGCAAATTAAATATATGTCTGTGGTATTTCTTTGGCAAGTATTTGTACTTTATGAAGAATGATATGTATTTGTTCTGATTGTGTACAGCTGGGGCAAAGTGATATTTAATATCTTTCATTTTTCTTTTTCAAGGTATCCATAGCTGGCCAACCACTTGGAGTGGAACAAGCAAGGTCTAAAGTCAGGGTAAGTAAATTGGCATAGGTTTCAATCAGCAGGGTTTCCTGATAATCTACAAATCAAAAATGAGTTTCAGTTTTTACGGTCACAAATTATTTTAGAAATTTTGGGAAAATAACAAAAAAACAAAAACTGGCCTTTCATGATAGCACGCATCTGCTATTGATGATGATGAACTGATGAAAAAAAAAAAGTCAACCATGTTTCCTAATCTGTCTGTATTCACGTTGGGTAGATTTCTGCCCAATGGGTTAATAAAAAATTTTTTGAGTGAATTATTTTGTTAAAACCTGCCTTTCTTTTCTTATTTCATTTAGAATTTGAATCCATACCTTACCCATACCACAGCGTTTGGATCCCAGCTATAATTGCTTTGACTTTATTTTCGTATACATATATGTATTTTTTATTAGCAGGAATTGCTGCCATTGGTCTTCATGTTTGAGCTGCCCATGACAGGACTCCTCCAGCCTCTTCCTGATTCCTCCTCTCCATTGATTCAGCAGATACAAAACACGTTCAATGTCAGTGTGACCTTCAAACAACGTCCGCGGATGTACGTGGTGACCGTCATCGTTCGCGGGTCTGTCAACAACGCAAAAGCCGTCAAAGAAGCAACCGTCCTCCTCATAGAGCACCTTACGGGTACTCTGGCTAATCTAGGGGTAAGCAGAAATCTGCTTGACGATGCAAATATGATGTGCTACCAATTTTGTGACAGAAAAATTAATTTTTACGATTTTAATTCATGTTTTGGGATCTTTCATCTCTTCACGCTGTCATTTGGCGTGTGAAAAACTTTACCATCATTTCAAATTAAACAGGGAAAAGGATATGAAGAAACTTATCCAGCCTATAATCTATCAAAACATATAATCAATGCTTCACTGTAAATTCTGTCTCAGACATTAGGTGTTTTTGAGAAGAAGCTAGCACATCATATCCCACTGACATTCTTCTTTCTCTTGAAGTGAAAATAGATTAATTAAAATATTTGTGCTTGAGTAAGGGTAGTGAAATACTGGTGAGAAGTTGTTAGTTCAACAGGAGGCCTGTAAATGTCATGTTGTTAGTTGTTAGTTGAAGTGACTTTTGGCTGAGATAGCTCTAATATCTTATGCCTGCGAGATGACAGGTGCAAAATATCTATGAGCTTCATCGGACAACGTCATTTAAATGTGTAGCTCTTCGGTACTAATTCATAACTTCATACCTGTCATTATTGTCAATGTGTTGATTGGTTTGCGAACCTTTATTGTATTGTCTTGTCCAATTTCAGTTATATGTTAATGATAGATTGTTAATTAATTTGTTAGTATTATTAATACCTTAAGAATAAGTTACACTTAGCACATTGATGTGTAAAAAAATAACACAACGACCCAAAACAGTGTGTGATATTGTGAATGGGTAGATTCTATCAAAATATTGTTCACATTAGGGCTGTTTGTTACTGATTCTATTTCACTAGTGGTCCTTTTTTTTTATTTGTTCCAGTCCACGGTACCCGTGAACATGCAGCTAGAAATTGCTCCTCAGCATCACCTCTTCATGATCGGACGCGGAGGGTCTAATATCAAGCAAATAATGCAACGGACCGGCGCAACCATCCACTTCCCAGACCCCAACACCGTCAGTCCACAGCGCAAGGGAACGGTCTACATCACTGGTCCAATTGAGAGTGTATTTATGGCCAGACAACAGCTCATTGTAAGCAAATTAGTTTTTGTGTCTTGTGGTCCCCCATTTTTGCCCAAACATGACCCACTAACCGTGTCTTTAATTACACTTAAGCTCTGTTGATAAACTAGTTTGACAATGCAAAGCATTCTTTCCAACACTGCACATTCTTTCAATGCACTTGGGATTTTATGTTTTACCATATGTGCATTGAAAAAGGTGTGTTGGTGAAACACTTCTGTTTATGCTTGGGGATAACATGCCTGATTAATACTGAATATATGGACAGAGTTTTTAGTCTTTTTTTGAACTTTTTATTTATGGATGTTTTTTTTTTTAGGAAATGTGTTTAGTGTATTTGACCCATATGGCATTGGTGTAGTGACACAGCAGTTCCACATGGAATTATAGACCAATTGTTCTACTTTTAACTTTGATGTGCAGTTGGTGTCACTGGCATAGTGGCATTATTGCAGCAGATCTAGTGAGCCACTACAATGGGCATTCCTATGTATAATTTAGAGATCGTTCGATGATCAACTGAACTTATTTGTCACATGTCATCATGCAAAATATCATCACAAAATTGGCTTAGTTCCCTAATTCTGTTTTAATGCCAAAAGCATTACTCTCAGTATGTGTATGGTACATGCCTGAATTATAGGTTGCTCAAACTTGCCTTATGAAAAAGTTAAATTTTTTTTTCCACAAAGGCTGCTTCGCTAAGATTGTCCTTTATTCGAAGCTTACCCCAACATTTTGCCTCAGCTTATATAATGTATGGATTGTGGGACTTACTTAGATTAATTAATCAGTCCCTGTATCAGTGATCTATAACAATAAGGCTGTGTCAATATTGAATAATATTTAATATGTGACAACATCAGATAGATATGATTCAGCTATTCATTAATTGAGTTATGAGATTTAAAGCACTTGTGCAGACTCAATGCTGTGTAATTTGTACACGTGTTCTTTTATGTCGTGGTGGAAAGAAATTCAATTACACACCTGAATATAAGCCTTGCGGAAGTAGCAATATTGAAATTAAAATCTTAAGTACCTGAAGATTAACATTGTTGAACAGAAAGTACTGAGGCATTGATAGATATTTCAAAAACGTTAGATACATAAATGTGAAAAAAATGCATATTTTCCAGAAAAGACACTGTTTTGTGTGCTGCAAATTGGGCTGTGTCCAGAGCTCCCCAGGAGAGATTTAGCCATAATTAAATAGAATTAAGACAAAATTTTAAAGAACTTCATAGCATGAAATTTTGAAATTACACCTAATTGTGAAGTTATTGAATCTTAAAGTGACTGTTTGTGTCAAAATATCACACCTGAAAAATGGATTTCATGTGTTTTTTCAATAAACTGATTTCAAATGGCTATACCTTCAAAAATAAGGCAATCATAAAATTTAATACTATAAAGTTGTAGAAAAAATGATTTTGTGATTCCAGCATCAAGTCATTTGAATGTCTGTGGATGTTTCAAAACTGCAGCCGCAAAAACTAAGTTTTCAACTTAAATTTAGCGAAATTGGACCTGTTTTTAATGGCCCGATAACCATCATTTCAGTGTCATTATTACTGCCCCATTTAAGCGACGCCTTACCCAGAGCTGCTACATTGTATTTCAAATACCTTTCCCCGTTTTTTTATAATTCAGTGATACATTGACATTTAAATGTCACACCTAATTTTATTCATACATATGTATAAAAAACTACATGCTGTCAAGCACTGTTAGAAGATAAATGGTTAGAACACGACCAAAGGTATTGTGATGTCACAATAGATCTGATTAATAAAATCAACTGCAGGGGGCATAACAATGCAATGGTTGTCTCGACCCTTAATGGAAATTACGTTATTTTAATTATATTATAGTCGAATACCATTGAGAATAGTTATACTGTATTTTGAAGCACTTGTTTTTACTCGTGATTTGATTATTATTTTTATTTTCAGGGCTGTCTACCACTTGTTCTGATGTTCGATATGAAGGATGATATCAACATTGACCAAGGTAATTTAAGACAATTCATTACATTTGAATTAGCTGTGTGGTCCATTGGTTAGGCTGCTTGTCAGCATCTCATGATGGTCTTGGGTTCAAATCCCTATCTTGCCACTCTTTGGGCTGAATCTTAGCTCCAAGTTGTGCAGATTGCTGTACAGCCTGGAGAGAATGCAGGGACAGTTATTTTTATTGTGATCCTTGCGGTAACAGGTCAATTCGTCACTGTACGATTCGTCCCTGTGAAAACTGGATGGTTCGTCACTGGAATTTGGTCAGTTCGTCACCCGATATTGGTCATTTTGTCAATGGTAGTGACGAACCATATAAAAATGGCTCTATTATCATTACATATACTATACTTATAATAAAATTCGCACAATATTTATTTGAATCTATATACATTCAATTTACTTTTGTCTATTTACACAGCCCGTCTTTGTTACACCTCCCGGATGTGGGCATAGGAATTTTGTCTATCCGCACAGCCCAGCTTCGTGATTAACAGACTTTTGTCTATCAGCACAGCCCAGCTGTGTCATTAAGAAAATTTTGTCTATCTGCACAGCCTGGCTGTGTGATTAAAAGACTTTTGTCGATCCGCACAACCCAGCTGTGTCATTAAGAAACTTTTGTCTATCCGCAAAAACCCAGCTGTGTGATTAACAAACTTTTGTCTACAGCCTGGCTGTGTCATAAAGAAAATGTTGTCTATCAACACAGCCTGGCTGTGTGATTAACAGACTTTAGTCTATCCACACAGCTTGGCTGTGTCATTAAGAAATTTTGTCTATCGGCACAGCCCGGCTGAGTCAGTTACAAATTAAAGACAATCTGCACCGCCCAGTAGTGTCATTAACAGAATTTTAATTGGAAACATTGCTGACATGGTATTGTCTTGTGTATGTGCTTCCAGCATGCTTTTTAAAGGTGACTATTTTATGATAAACAAAAATATATCTGTGAGATCAATGTCCATTGTTTGAAGATGTATCTGATCCTGATCAATCTATAGTGTGAGTTTGTACCACAGAAAATTTGTATTTTCCTGGAAGATTGACTTCTGGTATTTAAGGAAATTGTGAGAGAAGTGAGCTAACAACATACTCAGGAGCTTGTGACTGTGTTACACTTGGATATTGTTTCTGTAGACTTGGCGGTTGCCTCTTGTGTGTCAAGGATGCAGCCAACTAGAAAATCCGCCACTAATATACATTTTCTGTATGTAAAAATTCACATTGCTTCTTTACTATTTCAATGAAGAATAAACATCAGGTAAAACATTTTTTAACAACTTAACAGCCTGTGTGTGTCTATCCGACAGCCTACCCATTCAGTTATCATGGTTATTATGCTAGGTGAATATTATTTAACACATTAATATAACGTAGCGATTCGCATTTATACTGGAAATTTGCTTAATAACAAGGATTGCCCCAGATTGCATTGGATATAAGAACAACTTTTACTTTATTTTTTAGGCCTACTGCTGTGTATATAATGCAACGTGGATATTACATTGCGATAATGTCAGCAATGTTTCCAATTTGCCACTAATAATGCAAAGTAGAAATAACATAGTGTGCTAATTGGGATGCCAAGTTCATTTGTATATGTGATGGGCAAAAAAAGAAAATCCACTTCTGTACATTGTACATGTGGTGTGAGAAACAAGCAAAGAAATATTTACAATCTCACTGCTGGGATGTGCCGATAGACAAAATGTTCTTAATGATACAGCTGGGCTGTGCAGTTAGACTAAAATCTTTTAACTGCACAGCCAGGCTATGCAGAGAGACAAATTTTCTTAATGACACAGCCAGGCAGTACCGATAGACAAAAGTATGTCAATCACACAGCCAGGCTGTGCGGATAGACAAATTTGTTTTAATGACATAGCCAAGCTGTCCTGTTAGATGAACGTCTGTTAATCACACAGCGGGGCTGTGCGGATAGACACTTTTTTTTTAATGACACAGCCAGCTGTGCAGTTAGACGAAAGTCTGTTAATCACACAGCCTGTCTGTGCCAATAGACCTTTGTGACTGTTGACACCTCCGGGCGGTGTGCATAGAAACTCATATAAAACTGTTCACACAGCCTGATTTTTGACTGTGTGAATAGACATTAATCCTATGAGCACAGTTGGGCTCTGTGAATAGACACTTCGTTATTTAAATTCGATTTTATTGTTTTCTAGACTCTGATTTTATCTTTACACTGTCGAGTGCATTTGAAGGTTTTATATACAGTAAATGTACTATAACATGTAATAATAAATTAAAAAATAAATAAAATGTATAATTGCATGTATATAATACGAGAACAATAGTTATTAAAGTTTATTTACAATGCAATTAAGAATATTTAGAACAAAGTCCTGCCCTGAAAAAAAAAGACTGATCTATAATAAGGTCATGTACGCTAGGGAAATATCAGAAATTCAGAATTTCATTAAAACCAATATTTAGATAACAATGAATAAGTTTTTTTTATTTTTACTCAATTAATTATTATGTGAAACCATGAACATTGACACTTAAGATGTCATCGTAGGTTCAATATGTATGTATATATATATATATATATATATATATATATATATATATATATATATATATATATATATATATATGAGTGACAAGAACTTGGCCAAGAGGGCTGCAACAACTGCAGCGTGTTGACCTGTGCAGTAGCAATATGCACGGAATATAGAGGATCATAGTCCCCAGTTAATCTAGAGGGACTTTAATTCATTATTGATGGTATAAGTTTGACATCCTTCATTTTGCAACCATTTCCACTAAATCCTGATTGGTATCTGTGATTTGTACTCTCACTTAAACCACAAATTATTTGAAATATGTCTTCATCATTGTACACCGCCCTTTAAACTGTAACTTTCAGCTTCCTAATTAATGGCACAGCAGCTCACAGTGGGTTGGACTAGTGCATTCTTATGAAATATGCTGTAGCTTGAGATCTGTCAGAAAAAGCTCAAGAGAGAGAGACCATGCTGGAGACAGTTATATTTGTCAGAAGTCCATAAAGAGAAGAAACCTGACCTCAGTACAAAGATATGTTGGCTAACATGTGCTCAGCCAACTGAAAAGTGACCGAAAAAAAGCAGAAAATGACAAAGGTCTTATAGACTGCATTTATATGTACATTGCTGCTTGGCCATGTAGGGTTAGTGAACGCATGTTCCATATCAATGAACCCATTGTACTATTTTTCAAAATGCCCCCTGCCCTACACATGTTTTAGAGGGTTCTGTTGGGCTCATTTATTGTTGATTCAATATCTCCCAGGGATATGGCAATTCTATGAATTGCCACCCTTGTAGAAAAAAGTGGGCAAGAAAAAAAGAAGAAAAGTATTGTTATGACTATTGAATATAACTGGCATTGTTGAAGAATTTTTACATCTGTAAATTTTTTATCTTCTCGTTTTGGTCTGTGAAACAAATTTAATATTGTTGCTGCATGCATCACAAAACATGGAAACATGGCGAAAACATGTGATGTACATATTTTGTGGTCAGTGTGAAGATATTTGCGCTTACAAAACTGGTGCACTCAAGTTTGTGGTGACCCCTAGATATTTTTTCAGTAAATTTGTCCAGTAGTTATGAAGTCACTGTACTTGAAAAATTTTTCAAACTTCTCTGTTAAAAGACCACTACAAAATTCAAACCTATTGTGTATATTCATCCTTTTTAGTGACCTCATTTTTAAGGCCTGTTTGCATTTAGGCATCGAGCAAAAAAGATTCAGTTTACTCTTCAATCATGTTTTCAAACTCGCTGTGTCTTAGTTAATTTATCATGTATTTTTGCATAGTTTTGAGGGACTCAAAATTAGTAACACAACATATGGTTAACTCAGAACATGAAGAGCCCATCATGGAGCTCATTGATGCAGCACAGATGATGCAGCACAGATACGTTTAGCTATTTTGTATTATATTGATTGTCTCGTTGCTACGGGTGTCTGGCTTATTTTGCTTATATTGCCGACTTTTCATTTTTCCTGGAGGTCAAATTTGAAAGGGAAGAGAGACCCCTAAAACTGGGCTGCTTCAGAAAGCCATTAAAACATCTTCAGAAAGGAAGCTGCAAAATGTGCCTTCGATGATCATCGCCCCCACACATCTCTCTCACTCAATTTGATTTATTTGGATGAATTTAACTTTTAACTTATCTTTATTTTTGGTTATTCCAGGGAAAATTAGCCAACTGATGGAGCAGCTTGATGTGTTCATCAGCATCAAACCCAAACCAAAGCAACCAAGCAAAGTAAGTGGAAAATTGTTCATATAATGTCCTTTTGATCAAAATATCAGGTGGAGCGCTTGCATGAAATATTAAAAAGAAAATGAGGTCAAATGGCCAAAAGATCGTGTGAAGTTGATTCGTGATTTGTGAATATATGATATAAAGCAGAGCCATATTGTTTTTTAACCGTATTACTTTTACTAAACAAGGCTGAAATAGTGTAAATGTCATGGGTAATTTGGTATATGATAATGTATTCATTTTCAATGTCATTTTGGTTTCCCATTAGTTGGGCCATTACTCAAGTATCTTGATATTAGTTTGAAGATTAATTAAATTTTCTTTTTTTGTATTTTCGTTTAGTCTGTGATAGTCAAGAGTATAGAACAAAATGCCAGTAATATGTACGAAGCACGGAGACGGCTTCTAGGGATTATAGATGAACCGATGCCAGTTGTTGTGCCCGTCTCCAGTGAAAAGATGCTCAACAATACCCCCGTTTCCACTAGTAATAGTTTCGGCCTGGCTGGCCTAGGTGAGAGTTTTATATTTTATGAACATGAACAGTAAGACCTGCAAAAAATGAATTATTGCAAACTTGCATAATAAACAATTAGAGAAAACATCAAAAGGCTAAGTTGCAAGCTCAGAACAAGTAGTTATTTTTCTGAAGTTCAATGCATTGAAAAGATTGCTAATTTCACAGTCCTGAACACCTTGCTAAATTGAGTTGTGCTGGATCTAATTAATGTTAAGAAAATTTTCATTGTTCAGAAGTGCACTTGTAAGTTATTTTATTGTTTAAGATTTGTAATATTAGTAAAAAATCTGGTAAATGAAAAAGCATTGAAAAATGGGGTTATACCTGCACATCTATATGATCTTCATTATTATATATATATGTGAACACACAACATGAGAAAAGTAGAAGTTTATTGCTGTGTTATGTGCCAGTATTTTGTCTTATGGTTTTAATTGTTGTCATTTTGGTGTCTCCACATTTACAGGCCACTTGAACCAAAATTTGTTGAATATGAACTCCACTTCATTACAAATGATATTGAATGGCACCAGTCCTCTTGGAAGCCCCACTTCACGACCCTCAGGGTTGATATCTCCTTCAGGTAAGACCAGCTTCAGTGATGCATGAAAAGTATCATCTTCACTTGTCAAGGCAGCACTTTCTGCTCCCATAGCGACATTTGCCAGTGGGAAAATGACCAGCCTATCGATCTCACACTTCAAAAACACTGCCACCTTGAATAACCCTCAATGTGTGTGTGTGATACATGAGATGTCTTTTATATAGGTTCAGATGTTGTTATGATAAGAGAGTTTCTTCTTTGTTCGCTGTTATGAATGATTTATAAGTTAATTTGTACTCCTATACAGTATTAATGTCAGGTGCAGCTAGTAAGCTTGCTATATTTCCATTACATCAGCAAGATGAAAAATATAATAAATGTTTTGCAATATACTTTTTTTGCATAGCAGTACGTGACAATGAGATATTAACAAAAGACATGGGAATTTGGGAGTGGCAGGTTGTATATGTAATATGAAACTTTGCTGTCATAATGTAGCATGTCATGATCTTTTTGACGTATGAGTCTGTTTGTTGAGCTAATCATGCTGATAAGGGCTAAAACTTTGACTTAAAATCTTTTTGAAAGGATTAAATTCTTAAAACGGCGAAATTTTGTTGGTCAAAATATGCTGAAATCAAATAAGCTTTTGTAGTAATGATAAAGATTTTTGGCTCCTGTTTGTTGGACATTCAACTACTGTGATGTGCTAGCATCTTTCAGTTTTCATGAAAAGATTTGATTTTTCACAAATTTGTGTAATAACTGGAACTGACTTGCGTTTATTAAGTAAATCTTTGGAAAAACTAGTAGATTTTAGATTGTATACACTAGACTTGGTTTTGTAATGTTGTATATTGTATGTTTTGTATGTTTGTTTTGTAATGTTATATGACACATGTATCAATTCCTGATATCCAGTTTGTCAATAAAACTATATATAATATTAGAAATACTAGGAAGCATTCTTGAGCTGAGGCTTAAATATTATTATATTGAATATGTGAAATTACTATATTTTAATTAGGCATATGTCCTACTTTTTTTGGAACTTATCCTAAATTACCTTTTTTATTATTTATAATATTGTTAAAAAATAATTAAATTGAAAATTTCCTGATACGGCTGTATTGCCAAATTGAAAGTCGCTGAACTTGTTACTGATGTGTTGTGACTTTATCAAAAAACTACAGGATAGGCAATTTATATCAAACTCTCCCTGAGTAAATCTGGATGTAACTAAATATTTTGTAAAAAATTTCCAGTGTCAATGTTCATTAACAACCCAATATTTTCGGTGGCCAGCATCTAGGTACAGCATATAAAATGTAATCAGTAACAAATTTGGCTTATAACGGCTGCATTGCATGGAGAATTATAAACTTACTGTTATATTTTTGCACAGGTTTGTATGCACCGATGTTGTTCATGTCTCCTGGCTCCTATGGCTTGAACATGTTGCAGCAACAGGGAAACAGTTTAATTAAGGAACCGAGTCAGCCGTCTTCACCCATCCCCACTACAAGTGCATCGTCTTCGTCTGCTATTGTTTGTGTACAAAGTCAGTCTGACAGAGGTAATGCCCTTTAGAAGTATTCAGTTTGTTAGTCATATAAACATGTACACTGTACTATCTTGTTGCTCTAGGGTGCGCAAGACCTTGGAGCAAGCTTTGAGGAAAAGTTTTGTTGAAGGGCATACTTAAGTAATGTGTTTAAAGTTAATATGAAGATGCCCTCTTTGTTGTATTGTAGATTTAAAATTTAGACACATTTATTTCTGTCAGCTGAGCATCAGATTCAAAATAGAGTTATTACTGCTTGTAATTTCAAAAATATTGAAATTATTAGTCTACCACACAAGTTATAGAAATATGTTTTGAACAGAAATGCAAATATTTATTATGAAGGTTAGAGGTGTTTCTGTTTCACACAGTGCATTCAAGATGCAAAACATTTTTAATGCCCATTTTTGGTGCAGCCTGCAGCAGGTGTAATTAATGTACAAGTGCAGAGTTGTTAATAAGCAGTTTTTGTGATCGTTTTTCAGGAAGTAATGGGGATGACAGCGTAAATGGAAATCCATTGGAAAGTCCCTTGTGTAACAGTCCCATTGAGTTGCTGAGACACACGCAGACGTCCTCCTCCAGTTCTTCTTCCCAAGGTGCGTGGTGACTTTCCTGCAAAAACCAAACCGCAGTTTTGTATCATAGTAAAGATCTGGATTATGATCAGATTTTGGGTGTTCACAATTATTAAGCACCTGGCCTTTACTAACTGGCAAACTCTATGCTGTTAAGTTTTAGTGTTTCTGACAGTAGAGGCTGAACCCGAAATGAAAATCACATTTCAGTTAATTATTGTTTAGAACTCATGAAATCAGCTGCTGGAACATTTATGCTGTGTGCTGAATTCACTCTCTTTCATACTCACATTTATTTTTAGGAGGTCAAATTTTATAACTAATTTTTTCCTCATCGATATATAATTTAACCTCTTTTCATGATATTTCAGAGACTAGGCTAGCCTTTTCCATGCCTTTTCATTCTGTAGTGTATCATTCACTGGGACTTTATATCATTATTTATTTATTTCATTAAGGAGAAAGCATATACAGTGTTTATGTGACAAGATATATTCTGTTTCTTGTTGAAAATGTTGGCTGTTTCCAACTAAAGTGAAACAAAGTGTTAAATGATCAGTTCATAACTTGGTCTTATTCAATAACGTTTGAATAAAACTATGTGTCTAATGTCTCAATGCTGCTGGGTTTGAAGCTTTGTCAGCTATATGATCAGCTGCCAGAGGCAGATGTAAAGATGAGATAAGGCTTGGAGTCCACACCATCTTACACATCATATACCACCATGGGTGGGGTCTTTTACTTGCCTGGGCATAGACTCCGAGTACAAGGCACCTCCAATTTAACGTCTGCAGTTGGGCTCATGAAGAGTGCCCAGGGATCAGATTGAACCCGGGACCTTCAGCAGAGCAGGCCAATATGGAATTGGTAGATGCCTTAACCATTAGGCCACCCAGCTGCTTAAGTGCATCAGGTGCAGCTGCACGGCTGGTGCTGCATGGCCATTGAACCTTTTGTAAGGGAGTGGCTCTTCTGCAAAGTAAAATATCTCAGTCACGTATCTTGCTGAATTACTGTCTTATAAATGTTATTTAGTTTTAAAATGAGGTGTGGGGCATACATCATGAATTTCATATAAGAATCTAGCTAAAGTAAAGCTAGTTTATGCTGCATTATTTGGGTCATTCCACAGCAACGGTGCACCCCCCCCCCCCCCTGTCCCTGTCTCAAATGTTATTATAACATGCAAAAAGGTTTTGATAATATGAATGTGGTATGAGGATGGGCACACCAATGTTAAGATGTAAATACACACAATAAGTATTTGCAGGAGTCTGCCAAAACTGATATTTTGGTTCTTTTTGCTGTAAAAGTCAGCACAAACGGCATGTCCCACACCTCATTTTACATGTCTCTTTACCCTTCTCAATGAATGTACGTTAAAAACCATTTGTATAATATTCACATAGATATAATCAGAAGAAATGGAATTTACAACTGGTAAAATTGGGAAATATTTGCAGTTCCAGTAAATTTATCTATTTGTTTAAGTTTTTCCACAGAATCCAATGTCCCTCCTGTTACCATGGTATTAAAATTCCACAAGATGAGAAACAAAAATTGTTAGGTTTGTGCAATTTTCAAGAGATGAAAGCACTGATATTGGGGACTTCAGGATGTCTGCTTAGCTAACATAATTGGAAAATCTGTTTCCAGTATTTAAGAAAAGGGTTTTTGCATTGGCAGGGGGTGATTTTTTATTATGTGTGTCATTCCTGTTACCAAGTTTATGAAGAAACTATTTATCATAGCAAAAAGCTTCAAGGCAATTCTGAATGTACTTCATGATTACAAAATGGAATGGAAACTTGGGTGAAATTACTACCATTTCCCTTTCAGATATTGCATAACATTTCCTTAAATGTCTATCCTGTTACTGTCCTTACTGTTACCATAATGGCTGACATAGCAGGTCACACCAATTTATAAACATTCAAAGGTAAAAGATAAAAAATGTTTTGTTGTCATGTCACAACACTGAAATGTATGAAAATTCATAATTTTGATGGATTTTTGAAAGATTGAAAATTTCACTTTTTTGCACTTGAAATGCCAAAAGTGAACCGTTTCTGTGGAATGACCCATGTAATGTTATCAGTATGAGACTACCACTTCTACTAGACATTTAACATCCGTTGTCTCTCATAAACAAGGGTTCGTAAGCACAATGCCTGGATCTTGTCACTTGTCTCCATTTATTACGGTCTTGAGCAGTTTGAGTGAGATCTGGTGTGTTAGACTGAGAAATAATATTATTATTATTATTATATAACTTATAAAGCACCGGTTCCAGAGAATACTGCTCAAAGGCGCTGTACATAAAATATAATAATAATGGAAAAAATTTAAATGCTTACAAAGTTATAAAACAAATATAAAAATTATATATAATATGTATATTACATGTCAGTATTGATATTTTGAACTTCTTCAGAAGGCCATGGACTGCCGTCCAGTCAGAACTACCTGGACATCCGCATGTCACCCATGCACCATCAACCAAAGTCACCAGTCGGATTGACGCACAGTAACTCCCACCACAACCTCCAGGCGGTGCCACATGGCGGTGCGACAGGATGTCCAAGTCCAGACCTGCTGATGCTGGGAGCATCTCGATCATCTTTGACCGGCTCACCGCTTCACGTGAGCCACACCTCTCTAATGAGTTCCATAAGCCCAGGGTCCCTGGGAGGGACTCTGCATAACCCTCGACTGGGCAGCATGTCTGCGGCAAGTGGTCTCGATTCCTCTCTACTCACTGATCCGACACACTCCACATTACGGCTGGAGGACACTGTTAGAAACATGACATTCCAGTAAGTCTTTCTGCTGCTAATTCTGCTCATATTTTCTTGTGATTAAAATCCAGCTCTAAAATAGAAGCTAGTCTGGGTTATAGACCTGGGTTTAATAGGGTGGCTATTTTGCCAGTTGCATTAACATGGTAAATGTTACATTTTTGTGTTGCAGTGATGCTGTTGTAATTGGACATACCTTTGTCAACAAATCTCAGCATCAGATATGTAGGTCTTTCAGCTAGGCTTAGAATTGGGCATGGTGCATAAGACTATTAGGGCACCTAAATAGACTCATATAGGGCACCCAGCTACTTGAAAAGCATAAAAATAAAGTCTTCACTTAATTTCAGGCATGGCGCTGACAAAATCAGGCATGGTGCAGCGCCATGCTCAAATGGGCTAGATGGTACATTGTCTTAAGCTCAACAGACCTTGAACTTTGGCAAGGAGAAATTTAAATACTGGGTATTTCCTGGGTCAATCATTTTCACGTCAGGGCAGAAACTGTAAAGTCTTTGCAATAGAATATTCTAAACCATGAATGCTGGAAACAAGTTGCGATTTTGTGAATTGAAGGCATGAGCTTAACATGACACACCACAAGATAGTGGTATATGATTAAAGTGATGCAGTGTTGATGTGTGGAGAAATCTGCCTCTCATATCTTCTTTATTATTGACAATATATGTGACAAAATTAATACAATTGTGACGCTTTTCAGTACTCCTAACATATTGGTGCTGTATTTTCAAATCCTAGAAATGGTGAAAGGGCATCTTCAGAGTCTGGTTGTGAATCCGATGGGTCTGACCACCGAGCGCCTGGAAGCCATCGACCCAAACCTCTGGGCCCACCACCCGGTCTCTTCCCTCCCAACACATCCTCCTTGTTTGCCTTCGACTACGAACAAAAGAAACTTCTGGCTACCAAAGGTGAGATATTTGCATGAACTAATTATGAAATGAACTATATTCAGTGCTTTACAAATTAGGTAGATCTCAAATGAATTTTTATTTATGAACAGCAATGCAAAAGAAACCTGAGGGAGAATCAAGGACCCCGACTGACCTCTGGGCAGGATTAGGTTTTTCAAAGTCAATGCCTGCAACAGAAATAAGGGAAAAACTTCAGCGTAACAATGTCCGGTATGGCGACAGTGCATTGGGTAGACAATACCAGGTATGTTGTTTGTTTAGTTTCCTGCATTTGATACAAAAATTGTCTTATGAAAGTGTTTGATGTGGTAATAGTAATTTCATTTAAATAATCGTTTCAAATTGCACATCATTTGAGCAATGTTAAAGCCCCTGGACTAATTACTGGTGATATGCAAAATGTTTAATGAAGTAGTGTCATGTGGCACATGTTGCTGAATATGCAGTAGTTGTTGCTATAATGAGCCTAAAACATGAACTTACCCAACTCCGATTAACATGAAAAAAGAAAACTATAATTGATTTTTGCCTTCTTATCACTATAGCGACTGGAGCAGCAGAATGAGGCTGATGAGGATGAGGCAGTGGCGGCCTCTGTTGGTCAGGACGAGTGGGTCGATCGAGATCCCTGGAAGAATTCTAGCCGCCTTCTTAGCCCCCCTTCTCCTGACGATGACTCACCGGCCACCTCCTCTGTGCCTTCTGTCTCTAGCGACTTCACTTCTTCTCACAGGAGATGTAAGATTTTGTTAAAAATTATATGACAAAAATGCTGTTTTATTTCACAGTAGATCCAGTTGATATGAAAAAATTGATAAGCTTAATTGTTTTTCATGACGACATGGTCCAACCTCTTGGTACCGTTGGAAGAAATATTTTCAAAATCAAGTAATTTTTTACAGAAAAGCTCTATGTAGTTTATACATGGAATATCTGCCTTAAGGGCTTATGATATTACCCTATTTACTAACAGAAAAAGGAATAATTAGTTCCCAATTTTCGATATGTATATGATTTTAAGTGATGGCATTGGCAATCACAGGAGCGGGATGATGTTGTATGACCAATTGAGTTCATCGAGCCTGTATCCTTGACTACTAGAAGGAAGTGTGAACTTGTCATGTCTCCTGAATACGCAATTGATTGGTAAATGTAAAGTTAAAAAATATTTGTTTTTATTTTCAGTGAATGACTATCACAGTCCCAGTAATAGTGGTCACCTGGACAGTTCTGCATTTTTACCTGCCTCTTCAATGAACTGCAAAACTGACTTGGCAGAATTGTTTAGCCAGCTTAGCCTTACAAAATACATTGACCTATTTCAACAACAAGAGGTAAAAACATTTACTTATTTAATGTAAAGTGTGATTCATTAGTTTAGCATATATATTCAGCCATAAAAGCAGGGAATACCATCCTCCCCCCAGATTTGTAACGTAAAACCATTGATAAATATCTTTGCTTCCAAAGACTTATGTTAGAATCAATCAGTGGCATATAAAAATTGATGCGCCAATTATACAAGTAAAAGACTAAGAGGTGGTGAAGTATTTTTAATAAGGATTTCCCTTACTGCTGGCATTATTGTGTATTTTTATTATTGATTGACTTTTTTTCTTCTAGATTGACATGGGCACCTTCTTAACCCTAACTGACGATGACCTAAAGGAGCTTGGAATTACGACATTTGGTGCACGCAAAAAAATGCTCTTGGCTATAGCAGGTAAACTTAAAATGATCAGACCTTATTTGTTGTTATGATCTGACGTAAAGGTAATAAAACTGATAGTATTAAAAAAGGTAGAAGATAGCATAGATATATAATTTGCAAAAATTTACGTTTAATTAATTACATTTAATTAAAAGCAATATTATTACTAGTTGGTTTGGCACGCCCTTCATGATTTTAATGTCAGTTTGACCTAAATATTCACATCATAACATTAATGGTAATGGGTTGAACATTTCAGATCTCAACAAACGTCAGACTTTGATAGATGCTGCTCCTGGATCGAACAACCCTTTCAGAAAACCGGGCATCCCTCCTGTGGTCTCCTACAGACGCCATGACATTGTCAGTCAGAGTGGACGGTGGTGACATCTTGTGGATATTATGTTGTCAAAAAAGGTCCCTGGTGTCGTCTGCTGAATGGAATAATGTTGTGTCCGTGTGTCACAGAACTGTTGAAGAAATCCCTTTTAAAAATTTTTTTAAGTGCATTATTTCTGCAAGGATGTAATTTTGTACAGTATAATGACCATTATATGTCTCATGGTTTAATATTAACAGACAGTAAGTAGCAAATAATTGCCTGACTTTATATCAGGTCACATTCACATCGCGTAATTTCACAAGAAATCCAATCAAAACACCTTTTTTTCTTTTTGACTTGCACAGGAATTAAACTAGAGTTGGTGCATCAGTTTACTTGAGAGTTATGGTCTTATTTTGTGATAAACGTTATCCTTTTTTGGGTGTTATTTTTATGAAGATGTAATACATATTTACAGTGTTGTAACAGACCATAAGTTAGTGTGTCATATTGAAACTTTTTTGTTTGTTTTTGTTATCAATATTTGTCAAACACTAGAACCTCTGTATCACCATCCCTTTTTTTCCCCAATCAGTTGCAAGATAGTTTTATAATTAAATTATGTATATTGGCAATTGATTGTGACCTTATAAAGAGGTGGCCTTATTAGTAAGGTGATCTGAGGGGTTCTAGTGTAAGTATATAGTTATCATGCTATCAAGAGACAACTTAATGTCACATCGGCTGTAGGTTTGTTTTATTGATGTCTCAAACAATGTCCTTTTGAGTGATCTCCGTAATGTGTTGACATGAGTTATGAGAACTTATTCACTGTTTTATATTTGGAGATTGAACATTCAGCACTTTCAATGAATTTGTGAAATGAATAACTTTGTCCTTGCCACATGTTCATCACGTTTTTAAAAATTTATGTCATATATCGAATGGGTTTATTTTTTAGTATAATATATATATATATGTAGTTTAGTATTGTGTAGTCAGTTCTTGACATTGTGCCATCGTGAATTTAAGTAATATTTTGTGCTTTTTATAATGTATTAACTCGGTGATGCATGATGTTGTGAAGTTGTAAGAATTTTTGAGAAAGCCAAGAAAATATGTTTGTTGAAATTATATTGGTTGTAAAGCATTGAAAATTTGGCATTGTAGTTTGCGTCAAATAAGCTGCTTAAATACAGATTAATATAGTTGAGTTTTATTGCGCATTATGTCTTTGCTAGCTTGTTTAATCATGCCATATCGAGAAGGGTAAACCTTTTATCTAAAAAATGCAAGTGCAGAATCTTTGTATAAGCTCAAGAATGTATACGAACATAACGTTCCAACTTGTGTGATAACTTTGTATTCTCTCTTACTCTTTTGTAGCTCATTCCTGTAGTGTTTGAAATAAGTCATAGGGAACTTTATTCTTACATTTAATTCAGGTTGACTCAGTTTCATTATAAATCTATTTTGCTGGGGTAGTTCAGTCTCTTCGAATTTTAATGCAATTAAAGTCCAAGGTACTCCTGCACTGCAGGTATACATAAAAAAATAATATCAGCTAGCCAAATATTTTGATGTTAACTGCTATTAAGATTATTTGTTGTATAATGTGATAAGATTCACTGCATATTTCCTATACTTACCTAGGATAGATAGGGCTGGTTTGAAATGTTTCATTCAGTTCCGAAGTAAATTATACATTTGGGCCTCTTTTAATTAAAGGTAGATATCTCTTGGTTCCAGGCTAATGCGCACTTGAGGTTTAGTAATTTGAATAAGAGGGACCTTTATTTTATAATGATAATGTGTAGATGGGCCTGCTAATTGTGGCTCTAACTAAGAGGTGACCGCATTAACAAGGTGTCTTTAAATTGAGGTTTTGAATTGTCATTCTGAATGTGCTAGATTCCAGCTATAATCTCTTATATATATACATATAGTTGTTAATTAGATATCAAATTTGCAAGTGTATCTTCCACTTTTAGTGGTCATTGCTCTTTTACATCATAACCCTGCACAGTATCCAGTCTGGTGCCTCGTTTGTTAAGATGTAGCAATATTTTATTGCCAATGTCCGTCCAAAACATCTTGAAACAAATGCCTTAAGCTCACGTCCATCTTTTTCATGAGAGTTATATTTTTTAAGATTTCTTCATATATAAATGTTTTGTTGTTTTTCTCTTTTAATACGCTATATTTTGCAGTGTTAAAAAAACTGACACAGACTTCATACTTACATGTTTTCATATATTTTATGCTATACAGTATACACACAGCAACACAGCTCAGGTGGTCTTAAATGGACACTGGCTGTAGCCATGGCAACAACAGAACACTCACCACATGCCTTTTATTGTGCAATGATAATGAACATGTTTTGCCAGAATATAATTAATGGAGGGTTGTTTTATAATAATAAGTAATTGATTGTTGATCAGAGAGATATGATTTTGATTTTTCTTCTAACGTTAGAGTTACTTTTTAAGTCTGGGGCGTTTAGAGACTGTTAAACAACTTGGTCTGTTTAGTCAGACCTCATTGATATCAGCGCTTGTTCTGCATTTTGATGCCTTTATCATCTTTACTTAAAGACTTAAAGATTAGAAAATAAGTCCTAGCATCCTAGTCTGCTAGTGTAGCATTTTATTTCCTCCGACCTCCATATAGGTTAAGCGCCCCTCCCCCCCCCCCCCCCAAAAAAAAAATAATAAAAAAGTGTCAATCACAGCGCTGATTAGATAAGGCTGTCTTGAATGTACCATGAAAATCTCTCAATTCAAAGAACTTAGAAGATCCCTCTGCTTTTCAGCAGAGAAAACATCTTTCACATTTTTGCCTAATTGTAATGATACGATTTGCAAATCAAAGCCTCAAACTTCACAGTTAAGTCTGCTGTTTAACATGTTTATTATCAGCTATGTGTTATTTATAAAAAAGAAAAACAATGCAAGTGCAATCAGTTATGATAAATGCATATGTAAATTGCTTAATGTGTAGATTAATTTTTGTGATATATGTTTGTTTTTTAAGTTTGATTAATACATTGTATTCTATTTTGAAATAAGTAAAAGGGAGAAATGTAGGGTATACATTGTTTTATGGAGTATGACTAGCTTATCTGAAATCCCTTGATCATTGTTGATCAGTTGTAAAATTCAAATGTCCAAAACATTTGCTCTGTTAATTGCAGTCAAGCCTGCCATAACCTGCTAATGGCCAACTTTATCGAACAGTCACCTGCTGAAAATACCATGGCCACTTCCTACTTTCCCCAACTGAATTTGCGTTGTATATTTTACCTCTTTTAAATGGCCAGCTGCTGTCTTTAACAGCCAAATTGATCAGTTCCCGTGGGTGACCACTTAATACAGGCATAGAGAAACCACAGGAAACTGTCTTGCTACATCATTAGCAAAGGTTCTATTTCAGCTAATAGGTTACCCACACCTTTGTTTTAATGTTGTAGCGATATTTGAGGTCATTTTTATGTCCTTATTTGAAGGTATCACTACAGGTGTTCAACTTTTCAACATTATGCTCAAGACAAACCCATCTCCACTGTGAAAGAGACATTATCTTGACATACTAAGGTCTTCATGACTTCAATCTAATGTCTCATACTATATAATGACTATTAGGCCATTTTAAGTTCCCAGCTTCATCACGACGCTCTTAAGTCGAATCGAATCAGTTGACTGTACTGTCACTTGAATTATCTAATCTGATGGTCCATGGTTATGGACATCCATGGTAATTATGCCTGTTAATATGTGTGATGAATTTAAATATCTTTTGCCAAATAAGTGAAGAAAACATTATTCGAAGCTGCTCAAATATCAAAATTGCTGAAAATTGTAATTTTTATTTAAAAATGTATTCAAGTGTTTTTGTGGTGCTTTTGTCTGAACATAGACCTAAAATTTAACATGACAGCTGATGAAGTATATTTCAAAACCAAACATATAGTAATACGTTTCTGTGCAATGTGTCAATCTTGTTTGGTTTTCCATCGCATGTCTAAATCTACATCTTAATTTGGCTAAAAAATATTTTTAAAAATGAGTAAATACAACCAAATAATGTTCACATAAGAGTTGTCTAAAGTTTGTACTAGTCATTCTGCAGATATCCATGAAATACTGAGACATGTCAGACTTGACATCCAAGCATATCATAATTGATTTTAAGAAGGTTCAGAGCCGTGGTCTTTAATAAACTGCTGAATCTAAAAGTATTTCAAAATTTTTGGAGCACAAGCTTTTAATATTGTGCCTAAATAATGTGTTAATTGTCTGTGTTTCCACGTTATCAAAAGTAATATGTGACCAGTTTAGTGTCATTCATCTCTGCATAAATCAATATTTGCGCTAGGGTTAGTAAGTTTTTTTTTTAAGAAATTGTACATGTGTAATTAAGAAATATTTTCCTTCATCGGGTAATTTGGTCTTGTCCAAGACTTGGTTCACCAAAATTCAAAGAGAAAAAATAAAAATTTTAATTCATTGTAGGTTTTTTTTTTAAAGCGAATACTATGTCAATGCACAATATAACAAAGAAAAGTGTTAATTTGTATGATTGTCAATACAATACTTCAATGTTTTCTGAATCTACAAAACACCAAGCTTGCAGACTAGTTTTACATTATGTTCTATGTACAAATTGTATTTATATATATTGTTTATCATGAAGAACTTGTTATGTATAAGTTTGTTAATCAAAATGTTACTAAGTATCTTTTTGTGTATATATTAGAATATATATTGTTACAAGTGTGTGATACAAATTGTGTGAAACTGCATTATATAAAAATACTTGTATCTGGCTATAAAATATATAATAAGTCTTTTTGTACTGTTCAGTATAAAGATATACTGCAATATTTTTCAAAATGGAAAAAGACTAAATAAAAGTTGTTTCAGGATGGACTAAGAGTTTTTGGGTTTTTTTTTCTTTTTAAGTACATGACTTCGCATTATTGCCTAAATATCAAAGACACAACTTTACAAGTTTTAATGTTACTGAAATCACAAAATAAGTTCCAGTCCTGTACTAACATTTCATTTGAACACATAGTTAACCTTGCAGAAAGTTAACTAAAATCTTTAATTTGACTTACACAAAGTTTCAACTTATAAATGGAACATGTACGATATGAATTTAACTGTTCTGTTAACTTTGGTTCAAGTTGTACGAATATTCAACTTTGGCCCAATCAATTTAGGCAAGGTTAACTGACTGGCTCCATTGTTTAATCACTGGTTAAAATATCACTGGTTTAAGATAGGCAGATGCATCGTTTAAATCGCCCAATTCATGCACTCTGTGCAAGTCACCTTTAATTTATTAATAGAAGGCCTAATCTATCGCCAGTAACAATTGCAGGTAATCATCTAATCAAGTTGTAATATCTACATTTTGAGACATTTATTTCTCACTACCAAGCATAACAACAGAAATGTAAAGCATTGTCCAGTTTTTGGTCAAGAGTCCATCTGACTGCTTAACTGCAGCAGTTGCTCATCAGTCACATCATCCAAGTCATCAGAATCTTCCATAATGCGAGGATTCTGTGTAACAGCATCCCTAGATTGTTCAGGTTGCATGTTGTGCTGCTGGCCATCATATCCTTCCATTTTATGGAGCATGTCGGCCTCAACTTGAAGCAATTGTTCATCAGTCAGTTCAAAATCCCCGTCGTCATCCTTTTCATTCCAAGGGTCATCAGCCAAAATAAAAGCAGGAAGGACATGTGGAGGCAACTGCCAATCTGTAAATGTCAAAGACCAACAATGCATGTACATGTACTCAAAGATTAAATATATACAAAGATTTGACATTTCTTCATAAATGCAAAAGCCATCTGCAAAGGATTGTGGGACTTCCAGGCTGGTGAATAGCGCCCCTTGTGATAGTGATGTCGTGACACCATTGTGATTGTTTTTCATGGTGACGTATTTCTGCGCGATTGAAATATTGTGAAAAACTAAGCCTGAACAGGCTGACATTGGTGCAATTACGCTAGCTATCCCCTCCAGGTATTACTCTGTGCATGTGCTCTTGTGTTCATTATATACGTGTCTCTTTAGAGTGATGACCTCATAATGAGTTTTCCATGGTATTTTGTCAGGGAATTTCTTTAATGAATCCTACAAGGAATGCACTAATTACATCCAGCCTTTTAATGCAGATTTCTTTATAATTAAAAAAGGAAAATTCTATGCATGTGGAGGCTTCTTTATTTATAAATCCAAAGAATTGGCAATATTTGAGATGTTATGGATCTCGCCATTTACCTTGCGATCTGAAGTTATTTCTTCGACAGTCAGGGTCATGGCATTTCTGACAGAATGTACCACTTCGAAGATCAACCACAAACCTGCAAACAAAAATAAGGAGTGTTTTAAATCAAATTAAGCATTCCCTTCAAGGCTTGAAAAAAGTTGTCTCTCAATATACAATTTTCATGCAAACTATCTTTAGTCAAAATAGCATTTGACAAACTCTTATACAGTGTAATCTTAAAATTCAATGGACATACGATAAATCCTGTTAAAAAAAATTAAATTCATGATTCTACACAATCAACTAGAATGGAATTTTAGTACAATATTAAAATTTGCCGAAAGGAATATGCTAAAAGTTTAATTCACTATTATATGGCGTGATACCAAGGGTGGCAATAGGCTATATTCATGCCATGATACCAAGGGTGGCAATAGGCTCTATTCATGCCATTAGCACATTATGATCTCAGTTTCATCGCAATTGACAAGTGTGTGGTAACTTCACAATGATCAGTTAGTGGTGTAAAACTGACCAGTTGCAAGGAAACTGAGATCATACTTGCAAATTGCTGAGACGTGAATAGTCTATAGAGATTCAAATGTAATTAGTACTAATTTACATATTCAAAACAGGTGAAAACTACAATAATTATATCTAGGATATACTTATTTACATAATATTATTGCTTTTATGCTGCCTCTGAATGTTTTCACACCATCGATCTCCTCCCACGTCATAAATAATCTTCTCCATCTGGTGGAAATAGGCCCATCGACGCAGGTAGCCGCCATGCCCTCTGTTTTGAAGATGATCTTTCAAATAAAGGTCGACTTCTGTGTACGGAGAACTCTTTTCACCCTCCATGCAATCTGAAAAATGGAGAGAAGAAAATTAATGTCATAATATATATGACATCATCAAACAATACTTATCTGCTACAGTGTCAGTGACCACTTGTGGTACTTTTCCTTCACTTAAGCACTCAATGCAGAACACTTATCTAATTTTTCTTTGTATAATTGAATAAACAAAACCCACATTTACCATCAAATACGAAGACAACCACATTTTCATGGTTACAATGGAGTCCAACTGAATGTTAATATAAAAAAGAACCCACAATTTCTTTCAAAAATAAATTACGATTAATAATTCCCCAACTAATAATTACCATTTTTACACCCTGATGAAACCGACTTTGAATGACCAGAGCAAGCCTTTGCACCATCATTTTCACAATGTAAAATTTTTAAGGTGGGACAGAATCTGGATAAGATCAAACAGAATATGAGTTACAAGATCAACTATTTATAATACTGTAATATAAATCATGTAATAATTTATTTAAAAAACAGTAATATAAATAATTTGATAATCATACATGTATTAATTAGCATCATCAAAGTAAATCCTTACACAACAGTAATAAATGTTTCATGATCGTTTTAAAGCCTGATATTATTACCAATTTAGTCAACAGCACTTCAACAATGTTCAAGAATATCCTTACCTCACAAAGCTGATGAGTGAATCAAGAAAATATGCCTTTTCTCTGTCTTCAAGAGTAAGATCCTTCTCATGCAAGACTTTCTCAGGGACGTATGTGTTGCTTGGCGACAGTACTAATGGATTGTTTTTGCCTTTTTTGCAAGACAAATACAGTCTGAAGTTACGATTCTTTGTGTACACTCCTGAAATTGAAAAATGAATACAAGAATAAATGACTCTGATGACAGTATGACATGAAGGAACACATAAACAATTGTTATTTTTGTTTTTGTTTTATTTTAATAATGCTAAATTAACACTAAACAGAAGTAGGAATAGAAGCCACCTCAATACTCCACCGTCCGAAGATATACACCTCTAATAGAAGATTTTGTACATGCTCATTGCTCAAGTGGTTTTAGTTTTGAAGAGCAGTTTACATCTGACAACATAAAGGTAAAATATCTCAAATTATAAATCACTCAGCTACATCACCAAAATCATTGCATCCCCACCTAGATCACAAAATATATTTCTTCCTCCATTTTTGTCGACAACAAACAGGCTTTCAAGGTCTTCGTGTGACACAGAGGCCTCCTTTAAGAACCTGTCATCCAGCGTTTCAGTAGCGTCTGTAGTTGCAAGCTTCCGTCTTTTGTATTCTGTAGCTCCGGAGTCAGGTTCACTTGCTAGACTTGCATGGTTACCTTTGTCATTTGGCTCCACAGATTTGTCATTGCTCTCTCTTACAGTACTTTGTATCTTGGCACACAACTTATGAACGAAGTTACCTATGAAAAAATCAAAAAAAATCATAAAATGAGTCATTTATTAATTTAACATTATTCATTAAATATCCCAGTTATCTCAGATGAGTGAAAAGCAAAGCAAGGGAGTCTCAACATCAGAAAAGAGAGAAAGGTCACAAAAATAATTTTGTACAATTTACTTTTATAGCAGCCAATAATAAATCAATTTACTGTTGGTCAAATTATTTCTGCTCACAGGCACTTGGATTAAAGAAACCTGTTCATAACCAATTCTGAATAAATTAGTTTTTAATCTTCTCTTAAATGCCAACTATCACACCATCAGAAAATTTATTTACCTGCAGAAATATTATCATGGAATGCAGCATTTTTCAGCCTGAATACCAGATGACAGCTGTATTTAGCATCAGTGCTTGCATGCAATTGGAGGACATTTCCTACATCACAGTTGACTTTGAACATTCTCCTCAACCCTTGGCAAATGCACTGCATAAATAAAGCAGCAAAAAATTGTTTAATTAATTTTTATTCGGATGATACTCCTCTTCGAAGACTCATATCTAGCTTCTTCATTAAACCAAATGTTCTTATTTATGACATTCACTGGAAGTCTATTTTAATATCAAATCAATATTGACCTTAATGAAAACAGCAGTCATAGCAGGACCATCACACGCTTCATTCAAGGTCTTGTAAAATTCCAGGTCAAAGTAAAGATGACATACTGACCCTGCACAACATCAATTTCTTTTAATTACACAATTTACATGATTTAAAGCCCAAATAAAATCACTGCTGAATGAAATACATCAAATACCTTCAGGTATTATTTCATAGTGATGTCTAGAATGTCCATCCAACTGTCTGAAATAAATGAAATTAAAGAGGATAAAAATGTTGAGAAAAAATCCATAAGATTGATTACAGCTATTTTTCCAGAACATAATGACTGAGCATGGCCAACATCAATTGTCATTTTCGTACATTTAGCAGCCTATACATGAGCTTATTTATCCATTTAGACACTTTTAACTGCTTTGATGCCTATACAGTTATATACTTAGGGCTGTTCCATTTTAAAGTGTGGGGTGGGGGTGGGAGGTTTTTGAAAAAGCAGGGGGGGGGGGGGTTCTTCTTAAGAGAAAAAGAGGGGGAGGTGGTTAAGCCAGTATTTTCTTAATATCTTAATTTGTAAAAAAAGGGAGGGGGGGGGGGGAGGGGTTTATCACAAAACCAAAAATCAGGAATGGGGCGGTGTCTGAAAATATTCATGTCTGTCTCAGTCGATAAACAATGATAAAATTATATCTGTCTAATAAGTGTCTATCTGTCTTAGTGAACACCAACTATAGGCTACCTGTAATAGTGCCAAAATTTATCCAAGCTTGTAGTTAAGTACATCCTCTGTCCCTTTTGTTCGAAGAATATGTCACTTTCAAATGAGAAAACCCACATATCCTGAAAAAAAATACCACACATATTAGAAACATAAATTTTTTTTTTATTGTTAGATAGGCTTTGATGAACAGACAATTCAAACTACCTACCTCGCCAAACATTTTGGCAAATTTGAAAGCTTCTGACTGCTTGAAGAAAACTTTCCATGCTGTGCTTGGTCCTGTTATGCTAGATGATTAACAAAAAAATAAATTAAAATAAAAAGGTCCTAATAACTATGAGGTACAGCAGAGAAATATTGTCACATTATGGTCATCTACTTAAATTAGTTCAACTGTGCATTTTCAATTGTGTTGCTGCCATTAACCAATAATTAAATTTTTAATTTAAGATAACTAATTTGTAGTCATATGTATTTGGTTAAAACCCACCTTGACTTGTAGGGAGCTGGTATTTTGTTCTCCTTGATTTCTTTTTCCCTTCTGGCAAGTTTGGCTTGTAATACAAAAGACTTTTCCCTTCAAGAAAATCATAATTCATATTCATTTAACTAACATAAATTATGAGCACCAATACCAAATGTGATTTACACACATACTGTACAAGAAAAATGGTGTGGTCAACGGGTAAATTGCATAAATATAGGCCTAGCCAGAAATCATTTCAACTATAAATATCAGTTGATACGTGTCAAAACAGTCAGAGAGACCTGCTCTTTTTAAGTGCATTATGAACAAACATTTATGAAGATAATATATATGTATTCATACACAGCATAGTATAATACTTCTATACGCGCAGATCCTGTGATACAAGGTCTGTGTCGGGAAATTGTTCAAGAGAGAGTCCAGAATGCTGGAGTCACCAGAGCAGTGTTTCACTGACCTCTGGGACTACAACAGCGGATTAATCATTGTCAGTCAGTGATAGGGTGCGGAAGATGATCGCAGATCACCAGAGCAGTTTCAAAAAATTTCCCAATGCATGCATTTATTCTGGGTTTTTTAGCTGACATTAATGTCTGTAATTTTGTATTGTTGTTTAGGCCATGAAAGTTAGGAATTATATTAGCTGCTTTGAAAAATAGTGTAGTTCTAACTTCGATCTAGGGGTTATGTTTTTGCTACATATTAGAAGAGAGCGCATTTCATCTTCTATTTCATCCGAGTTAAATTTATCAATGAGAGCTTACTCTAAATCGAGCAATGTTATTGTTTTTGTTACTGTACTAGTGTACAATCGTCAAATTTCTCATATTGGAATGTCATGTTTAATTCACAGCTTGGCAGGCAGAGGTTGCCCACTTACCACACAAGGAGCTCCCCAGTTAGTGACAACTGGTAACAGTGGTTGTTCGGGGAGCTCCCTCCCCAGTAAATTCATATGATATATCCTATATAGATTTTTTTTTTTTAATATAATTGTTTTTCTGTGGAAAATAAACTATTTTGAATCTTGAGGTTCAAAGGGTGGGCGATATTACACGTTATTATGACTTAACACCGCTCTACATGACATTTTTAATTAAACTGCAATAAATCAGTTTATTTACCGTTGCCTTCCATAAAACACACTCTTCGGAAACATTTTGGGTCTAATCAGTAGCCAACTGTGACCATCGTTGATTTCCTTTTAGTGTTTCACGTCAGCTCAAGGCGAGAAGCTCATTTCCCGCCGAAATCCTCCAGCAGGACGGACTTCTTGCGAAGGGGCGTGGTCAGCGAAGAAATATTTCCTTGGCAACCCGCCTTGACTTAAAAATAATGTTTTTGCCAAACTTTGCAGTCATGATATTTCTTTAATGTTTAATATACAGTTCACATACATTTTAAGTTAATCACAATGCCATCTAACAACTTGTAATGCCAATATAATTCGAGAACTACTTGTGATCAAACTAAGGCGGATTGTTTTTACACAAGGAGCGAACAAACCGCTGTATCTTGGGATTAGACTCCATTCAGAGGACTAGATCACAGCAATCCACTACATGACATAGACTGAATCAATAACAAGTTTGTTAATGTGAAGATGTTGCTTACAGATTCAATGAAGGGAGTTGATAACTCCATGAGCAGGACTCATACTTATGGACAAGGGAAGTCAGTGATGACTGTCCAGGCTGACCAAGGGGATTTTGTACAAATTATTACAGACACGCCGTTCCGAAAGAGGAGTAGACCAGGAAAACCATCAAGTGTCACTGGCCCAAGAGGAAGTAGACCGATGCATCGCACTACTTTTACTATGAGTTCGCAGCCATTCACTGACTATGGAACAACAAATCAAACCGTAAGTGCACAAAATTATCCCAACGAATTTTATGATTTTTTTTTTGTTCCAAAGTTATAATTATATATTTTATTGCGATCAGTTTTTTTTTTTTTAGGGATAATTTTGGGCAATTTTGTTGTCTGCTGCATGATTTAATATAATCCATTTGGAGTTATATTAATTTTTTTTATTTCTATTAACTTGCACAGCACATTGTTTCCATTTTAGTTGATATATGAAAAAAGGGCGCTATCCCCCTCAGAAGTGGCACATCCATATTCATCACAGCATACATCGCAATTTAAACTACAGCATCCAGGTGCACCAGACGACTGGCACACAAATTACCATTATGAGTTCATCCATAAAGGTTCCGATGCTGTAAGATATAATTATGTACTTTTATTACCATCCATTGCTGTTCTATTTATTAAGAACAACACATTTTTGAAGGTTTAGAAAACTTAAAAATAATAAATATATACCAGAACTAGTACCTTATGAGCTTATATAATTATGGGGAACTGGCAAAACGGTATTTGGAACCGATTAAAAAAAAAAAATACATCATTGTTTTGCACAGCTTCTTTGTATCTTCAGCCACTAAAACTACACATGCCATCCATTAAAAATGGACTAAACATGCAAGAAGGCCATGGGATCAAACAAGTCCTCAAGTTTCCAAATGAAACACCTTCCTATCACACACAATACGGAAGAATTCATGATCATTTGGGTGTTTTACGAGGCCCTGGAGTACAACGTGAAAGATCAGTCAGGCAAAACACCAACATTCTTACAGGTGAAGTGTTGTATATTTGTTAGTTGCTGAATTTAGTATTGGGCCTCCTTAATTGTCTGTCACAAAGTTCTGACTTTGCTTTGTCAAGACTTCATTATGGTTATATCACAGTGTGATTAAATTTGTTCATCTCAGTCCCAAAGCTGCAAGACTTAAGTGACACAAAATTTATAATATTGCCATTTCTCTTCAAAGCAAAAATGAACTTAATCATGTTAACTGAGAAAATAATTCTATGTTGCCACCAGTGTGATAAACAAAAAAAATCAACACTACAACAGTGTGATAAACATGAGTTCCTGTGACAAACACAACCTTATTGTAAGTTTATCACCAGTCTCCAGTCCTTTAGGCAAAACTCAACATATTCACTGTCCAGTGTGGTGAAGGTGTATAGTTGACTTCTTGAATAAAATAAAAGCAAAGTCCAGAGTGTGGTGTATAGATTGGACACTTCTCAAAATCAAGATGTCAGGTTTCCTCATTTTATTAGTATATATATATATAAGGAACCAGGTTCCATAACCACTCCCCCCTCACATCATTGGCGAACCAGCCACATCCAATCAGTACACACAATTATACAAAATTCAAACATTTTAAATACCAAAAACCCCTTTTCTTCTCCCATATTACATAACCATTCCCCCAACAGTCAAGACATTGACATATATCAGAATAAGCAGAATAATAAAATATATCGGAACAGAATAATAATATGACTTTGTGTTGAAATGTAGCCACTCATCATTGACTGAGAACAGAGCCAAAAGCCTAGTGTTTTTTACATTATGAGTGAGAGCATGATATTTATCAACGATACAACTGAAGTTTTCCAATTCAGTACTAAGAAAATGGCTAAACATGTTAATTTTACTTTTTGCAGTGACAACCATTTTAAGATGCTTAAAATCGAATTTCAGGGCAAATGCAGGGTCCAGCCTGGTGTGACCAAAACAGAAGAACTTCAGGGAACAGAGTCCTGTATCATGACTTCAACAGAAAAACTGCCAATGCTCCTTTTTCAATTAATTAAACAGGAGACAATGCATTTTTTCTTCAAATAGAATTGCATTTGTTTAAACTGTGTGCCAAAAATTCTGTAAATCTGCAAATAACTGTAATCTCTTGTTGAAAAAAAAAGAGAGAATCAGATGTTTGAATAAAATATCATATATTTTCACATAGTACATAATATCACATATCTTTATATATTATAAACTTAGATCACATAATGAATGCAGTATAAAGTCAATACCCTTCAGTCACCCTGAAAAAATCCTTCATGTACTATGAACAAGTCAGATATATATATATATATAAACTTGGGATAACAAGGTGACATTGATTAAAATGTCTGCCAGTCATTTAATACAAAATTAAAAAAATGGACAGGCAAATGCAAACCAAGTAATGTACAGAATAATATTATCACAATTATGAGTTTCAAAAACATTGACAAAATTGTAATTCACCGATACAATGCAGGACTATTCATAAATGCAATTCATGCATACTTAATTATTTCAAACAATAGTAAAAAAATAATTTCAAAAAGCAAAAAATTGTAAATGTCTCTTGCCAGACTCTTGGATATAAATTGCAAAAATGTATACTATAATATACAACAACATATTAAACATATAAATTTCACACATTTGCATTGATATGTTGAACATCTTCGAAATGTACACAATTATGATAAAGATTTTACAGAAAAGTTCAGTACAAAAATGGTGGTCCCCAATGCAGCTCAACAAATGTAGATTGCTTCTATGCAAACCAAGTACAAAAGATCAGATTCTGATTGTAGGGTTACAGATGAGATATGATGTACAGCTTAGGTGAGGCAATCAGAACTAGTAACTGGTAAGCTGTCATCCCTCAAAATTTCAGGGAAACTTCCAGCGATAGTCATAACATTAGGCAGAGTACTAAGCGACTTTGAAGTCAGCAAGTTTTGCCTTTTTGATCCTGTATTGAACCGACTCGGTGGACTTACAAACTCCACTTCACCCTCATCTGTATCCGCTACATGACCATCGGTCTGAAGCTGTGCAAAGTGCATGAACACCTGAAAATCATGAGACAAAAAACATCTGTTACAATATGTGCTAGACAATTCAAACATAACCTTAGCATACAGGATAATTCTCTCAGCTTTCACAAATAAGAAATCAAGTTGTTCATTTGTCCAGTTGTAAATGTAACAATCTCAGAAGAAAAAGAAATTAGTTTGAAGGGTTTATTATGTGTCTGCCTGGAGTCTGTGAGTGTCCTAATGCTAAGCTAACCAAAATGACTTAATACATTAATTATCTGCACTCTTATTGGAGTGTCAGAATTAGGCCACGCCCACCAGCATGGTGCACCTGTAACAGTATCGACCGGGCCCAGGTTTAACACTCATACAAGTTACAACTTTAAAAAAAAAAAAATCTTATTCACGTCCATATGAAACAATATTTTAAGTACCCCCAGAAAAATTATGAAAAAAGAGGACACAGAAATTAATTACCTGATCTAGGGTTGTCTGCGACACAGAGTATTCAAGTATGCCAAGCTCCACTTTATTTTCTTCTAGTTTGTCAAACAGTGTACTCAAACAGCAGGATGTACTAGGGACCTCATACTCCAGTGTCCATGCATTTGCATTCTGAAAAAAATAACAAAAAAACATACACTTGAATTAAGTAGAATTTATTTGAAACACCACCTTGGACGCATGACCACTGAAATAGTCATTTGTCAAACAATGCATAAGATGCAACAGGAAATAGGCAATGCAACTATGACAACTGTATTAATGCAAATACATATGTACACCCATAGGTGTCTGCCAAACGTAATTAACAGATAAACAGACGTAAATAAGAGATAACTAATATTGGAATTATTAACCAAAAACAGTATGATCACAATGATGTATCATTGAACATTTTATTTCATTGACACGGTGTGAACAAAATTAACAACATTACATGCGAAATTTACTTGAATTTAGAATTTCTTGAATTGAAATATCTCAATTTCAAGCATTTGAAATGTGTGGTGCACATTACCTTGAGTGAGATGCCAGGAAAAGCTAACCCAAAGAATTTGGTTAAAGTTTCTTCATCTGCCCCACATCGTGACATTCGGAGTTTCAGCATGTAGTTGCCTCCAAATCTATAGTTAGAATTGCAAAAACATTAATCAAACTAACTATTCACTTGCATGCGCTTGCTGTATATGCCAGCTACATATTAATTTAAATTTCTATTTCAGCTTGATACAAGTACAGTCTTCCATCAAGTCAAAATGTATGGGATCATGAAATGCTTTCATGAGTGAACAAATTCTGACATATGAGGGTTGTTTTTTACTGCATAAATACCATCCAGACTACATCGGCTTTAAATGAAGAGTTTGTTGTTGTAAGATAGTTTGACTATACCTGCACCTGCATGTGTACCAGCATTACTGATCAGGCTTTCCTGAATAATATATCATTAACTTACTTGTGCTTCAAGTATTGGCCAGAGCCCAAACACACAAATCTTCCATTGACCATGATTGCCATTCGCGTACACAATGCGTCACATTCTCCCATACTGAAAATAAACAAATTCATTGTTGAAAGTAGAAATATGGGATTGTATGGGATATTAAGCATGACTTAACCTCACATTTCCTGCTTTTACAGGAAACTATTGGGTAACAAGTAGGGCTGTACACCTTTATATTTATAACGATACGATACGTATCACGATACAGTAAAACCGATACGATACGTATCATGATACGTATCGTTAAGCTATATCAACCAAAAAAGCCTACAATATTGACAATCCACTATGAAATGTAATGAATAAATCTTTATGGAATAATCTAGACTGTTGTTTAATATCATTGCAATTAAAGTGGTTGATATTTTTCTTTAAAAGCACCAGAACATCTGGGTAGCAGATGTCCTATTTGCTCAAAAACGCCGCTCTGCATACCGTTTGATTGCATCGTTATTATTACATAACGGTTATCAATACCCGTATCGTTAACATTGTACCGGTACAAACGGTACATCGAGAACCGTTGTACAGCCCTAGTAACAAGACAATTTATCTGCATGATGGCTGCTAAACATTGGAGCAATAAACATGATAAATAAAATTAATGATACAATACATGATTGTTAAATTTGCCACAAGTTCCCTCAGGACTATGAGTGGAATAACCACAGGGCTCTAGCAGAGAGAATACACAAAAATAAGAGAACTAACAAACAACTGCATGTGCAGCTCCTATGGTGCCATATGCTTCATTGTTGACACACTTGGATAACCCAGGAAAGCACAAGCAAAGGCAAAAATGCAACGAACTCCTACAGAGTTAGCTAGATTTGATATTTGAGACTTCTCTCACCGATTTACAGTGTAAGATCTGCTTGTCATATATACATAGAAATATATATACATTTATATACAGTGTACTTACCTATGACTTGTTAGTATGACAGAACTGTTGTTCTTAATTGTTCTTAAGATGTTGTTCCAAACCATACGTCGTGCCTTCGGGTCCATACCCGTGGTGGGTTCATCCTGTTATGGTCAGAAATATGGTAATTAATATGACATTTAAGTATTATAAATGAATATCACCATAAAGACAATTTATATGAATTTGATCTTAACATAAAAAATTATCAGTTAAGTTACTATAGGTTTCCTGACCCAGATAACATGTTATGTCAGTTTGACAGCGGCCTGATTTCAATCAGCCAACATTGGACTGACATCGAACCGATCAGATAACAAACCAACTACCTGGTTCCACATTAAAGAATGCTATTCAGATTTTTCTTAACATAAAAAATTATCAGTTAAGTTACTATGGGTTTCTTGACCCTGGATAACATACCCAGATAACATGTTATGTCAGTTCGACAGCGGCCTGATTTCAATCAGCCAACATTGGACTGACATCGAACCGATCAGATAACAAACCAACTACCTGGTTCCACATTAAAGAATGCTATTCAGATTTTTCTTAACATAAAAAATTATCAGTTAAGTTACTATGGGTTTCTTGACCCTGGATAACATACCCAGATAACATGTTATGTCAGTTCGACAGCGGCCTGATTTCAATCAGCCAACATTGGACTGACATCGAACCGATCAGATAACAAACCAACTACCTGGTTCCACATTAAAGAATGCTATTCAGATTTTTCTTAACATAAAAAATTATCAGTTAAGTTACTATGGGTTTCTTGACCCTGGATAACATACCCAGATAACATGTTATGTCAGTTCAACAGCGGCCTGGTTTCAATCAGCCAACATTGGACTGACATCGAACCGATCAGATAACAAACCAACTACCTGGTTCCACATTAAAGAATGCTATTCAGATTTTTCTTTTGTGCAAATTGATTAGCAGTGGATTCCTATTTACTTTGGCGTGTCTGATAATGACCAATATACAAATTTGCAATTCATAAAAAAAATTAACTTACAAGCAAAATGAGTTGAGGCTGACCCAACACTGCCACAGCTGTAGATAATTTACGTTTGTTTCCACCACTGTAAGTTTTCACGAGTTGAGATATGTGCATATCCAGACCAAATTGTCTGCTTGTCAAGGTACATAGCTGAAATAAATTTGAGTTTCATACAAAATTAATTTCAGTTTTAGCTTGCAATCTTTCATTTGACACAATGTCACAATGTCAGACACTCACCCTCTTACGACGGTGTCTGGGTATGCCTCGTAATTTTGCGAACAAGTGCAAGACTTCCATTCCAGTGAGACACTCATCCAAGGCATCAAATTGCGGACAATATCCCATGGGTATGTCTCCATTGGCAAGCTCTTTTGTAATTCTGAATAATGCACGATAGAATATTAACCGATTATGTTGCAAGTTTCCACTGATGTTGCAATGAATTAAGGTAACATAAATAGCATTATAAAGATTAAAAAAGTAATATTACTGTTCTCCATTTAATGTGATGGAGCCTGCAGTTGGCTTCAAGCTGTTGGTCAGTGTCTTGAAAGTGGTCGTCTTTCCTGCACCATTCACACCAAGAAGTCCGAAGCACTGAAAAAATGGGAAACAATTAATTGTAATTAAGTTGATAACCATAAAAATCAAAACATCAACAATAAGGTTATTGCCATTCTAGCAGTAAATTATACTCACCTCAGACTTGGGTACTCCAAAACAAACATTATCAACAGCCAAAACTTTGTTGAAACCTCTTCTGTACACCTACAGAAATAGACAAAAATTTGTGGAAATTTGGGCAAGGAAGGTGGTACCTTAATTTACCAGCAAACTGCTTGTGATGACAGCACTTAAATATCATATTCATAAATATTAACATCTGTGTAACAAACCTTTTTAAGGTTCTCGACAACAACCACATCATTTTTGGCATTTCCGTCAAGGACTCTTTGTCTTTCTAGTCCAACATCATCATCCTCCATATAAGAAACTTTGTTCTTGCTCGTTTTCCTAAATTCATAAGGAAAAAACATTAATTTGCATGTGCAAAAGAAGCTTGTAGTGCAAAGCGGTGGGTGGATAAGGGCTTTATGTCCAACATATTTCTGCACCTGGGCTAATTAGGACAGGCAGGGACCATGGTATGAGATGATGGATGAAACAGCCATCCAATTTAGGCTTGAATTGAACCCAGGACCCAGTATCTCATGAGCACCTCAACCACTGGAAGTCCAGCATGTTACTACGTGCTTGTTGTGCAGAATCTAAATGATTGTGGTGGGGAATCTAAATAAGTCTTTAATTGTGTTGTGGAGAATCAAGGGAATTTGATTTGGAAATTCCTGTTGAAGAAATATATATGTTGACACACTAGTATTCAGACATGCCAAGTCTCACTCATTCAGAGTGAGTCTCACTCATTTGGTTATTTGGTTGCTGTCTCACTCCTATAGACTTGAGTATTTTCTTCATATTTTAATTTGTCTCACTCTAAGAGAAGCAGAATAAATCTTTAACATTTTAATGTAAACTGGTTGGAAAGGGCCACATCTCACTCATTTACTACTCCAGAGCTAGGCATCTCTGCTAGTATTGGCCAGGTGATGGCTGTTACAAGGCAAACATTGGAGGGTAGGGCGGCAAGTAGAAAGGCTCTAGATTGGGAATGACATGCGTGAGTAACGAAATGCAACTTAAAAGAATTTCCCTTTAGGATCAGGGGATCATCTCTTTGGTGGCTATATCCTGGAGAATTAAATTTACATGATTTTGCTATATATAATGCAGACAATAGCTTGTGGTGCAGATTTACTTAAATTTGGTGAAGAATCTGAAAATTTTATGTGCCCTGTTGCTAACACTATTACTTGTAACCCTAGAAATTGGCAATCTACCTTGCAATCATTTGCTTAAATGGCAAACTTTACCTTTTTCCCATGCAAAGTAGATCGGAATCGATGAGCAGATTCAGCATGAAAAATATGAATCCCTGAAGAGCCATTGCAATCAAGTGCCAACCAGCCACTTTGAAACTGAAGGGGCTGGAGTACATGTCGATACCAAAGTGACGGTAGGCATAAGTCAACAACTGGTTATAGCTGATCTCAATCAATCCATCTCCAAGACAGAAGGATGGGAAGATGAGGAAGATTTTGTCAATAATGTTGCTGATGTAGATCACATTCTGTGTGGAGAAAATACAAAAATGGCAACATCTTACAAACAATCAATGACCAAGATAGTCATTTTAAGTTAACAAGATCTGTCTACAAGTCGACTGCCCGCGTCATCGTTATTGGGCAAGCACCGCGAGAGTCTACAGAATCTCATTTAGAGAAACTCACCATCATGCCTGCACAACTAACCCAGCCACTTTTGACCTATGGTCCTCGATTCAAACTTGTAAATGTGACTGGGGTTTAGAATCTTTAGTTACACAACAGACATACCCTGCCAACTTCACAACTACACCCTTGGCAGGCCTGATCAAACTTAAGCCTTTCTCAGCCCCGTAGGGAGCATACACCCAGCATGCAGCCTGTTAGGCGCTTCCTAGGTCAAGCACTCAGTAATTTCAATCTCTGCCTGTGGCCAAGTACACATTTACACCTGGGTAGAGTGGAGCAAAGAGGATCTTCTCTGTTCCTCTATGCCACGGTGGGGGCTTGAACCTGCAACCTTGCGGCTTGAAGGCGAGCACCTCAACCACTGGGCCACGGCACCTCTACAGTCAACCCTCATTTATCCGGGCCTCACTTATCCGGTTCCCTCGCTATCCGCACACAGTTGGCTGAGAACGAATCTACTTAGTGCATTTATATATATTCAGTTATCTGGTTCCCTCATTTATCCACACAGTTAACTGGGGGGACAAAGGTGTGCGGATAAATTAGGGTTGACTGTATACTATTACTACTGTTTTAAGTATCTGAACTGTCATAAGAAAATATCTAATTGTGTTAAATCTTTCCAACAAACCATGCTAAACCAGCCCATATTATCATTTTAAATTAGAGCAAAAATAAATATAATTTCTGAATTATTTAAATGAAAAGATTTTCATGCTTACTGGAACGTGGCTGAAGGTCCTCATAAGGAACATGCAAGCTGTGGTGTTGATCCCAAGGAACAGGTTCAGGATGAAAATGGCGATGAACCCAACACTCGTGTCCTTGAAGGCTCGGCTGAGACAGTAAGCAAGCGGCAAAGATGCCCAACTGAAGAAAGGGACAAAGATCTCTCAATAAACAAATACATAGAACTTTACCATATGGCCACCTGACTGATAGACTGGCCATCTGACTTATATAGAGGATATCTCACTAATAAGACTACCAACAGAGTAGAACAGTTACATTAACTATTACAGTGATGCAACTTACCCAAATAAGACTAGGAGAATGAAGAAAGCTGGTAAATTGTTGTTGTCCATAAAAAGTGGCAAATTAAATGCCAAAGTGATTAACACTGCAGCAATACACGTAAGGACGTACACTCCCTAAAAAAAAAGGCACAAATATGATGAAAGTCATCCACAAAAATACACCATCAAAATGTCTAATTTTTTTATGAGGGGACAAAAGTATTATTTATATCTTGTACCATCAAAACTCTAGCAAAATTTTCTGAAACATAATTATATACACAGGTTCGAAACTGACCATGTCCCAGAGCAGTGCAACTGACCAGTACATGGATACAGACACGCCGCATATGTGTTGAAGTTGTTTTTCTTGTTGTATTCGTTCCTGGATAACGTAAATGACGAGACCAGCAGGCAAGAAACTGAACGCCATGAGAATGATGATTGATATAGCTGTTTCTGTCACTCCTTGAATTCTGAAATATCAAGAACCAGATTTGGTATAGCAGTCTTCTCAGACAAGTTCTTAGCCTTCATTAGGGCCTCACAGTAGGATAAATAATCATATGTCCATTTGTTTTTCAGTCAAGTTTTATTATAAAAATCTAGGGGTCTAGTGCAGTATAGCGGACCCAAATTTATGCCCATATTTGGCGTCCATTAAAAATTAAATTTTATCAAATATTTCACAAGTTTGAAGTTCTAGCACAATTAAAATAACATTTGGTGTAGATGAGCAGGGGGATTGGGGGTGGGAGCCAAGAAAAAGCAAAAATAAACGCTGTCTTTACTGTGAAGATGAAACCGCCGTCATAACTACATTAGTTTGTGAGTCATACATAGATTTCAAGCATTTTTACATCATAGGCCTGGCAATGAGGCTCGTTGAATATGGTCATAAATCTGGGTCCGCTATACTGCACTTTTTCCAAATCTAGGAGCAGCATAAGAAACGGACAGACATGTATTAGTAAATCAAACCCCAATTCCTAACATGTAAACACCCCTCTCTGTACTAATTAAGTCTAAGTTTCCTATCTTTCCAATGATATGGCCATTTGTCATGAGAAGCAGCAGAAATTACAATGGAGAATACCAAACTTGATGTTTCTATCACCTACAGGGTTTGGGTTTAACTTGTTTCAAACATTTATGCCCATTTTGTTCTGCTCCATAAGATTTAAGGAAATATATGATCAAAAACACAAGTGGACATTTATTTGAATCCTACCATACTATAAGAGGTAATACTAGAACTCAAAATTAAGATCACCACTGATAGTAAATAAAACTGATTGTAACATAATTGCATCGTGTCAAAAAAATCAAATCAGTGTGAGTATATTTTGTGCTACTTACGCTGACAAAGAAGTTGACTGACTTTCGGAGGCTCTCAGCGGATGATTGTATACAGAGATACCTAAAAATCAAATCAAATAAATAAATTGTAATTTCAGATGAAAATTTACTCGTAATCAATTTAACCTACATTTACAAGGAAGATTAAAACCAATCTAAGCAAGCGAAAAATGATGCATAACTACACATCATGAACAAGATGATACTACAGAGACTCGATACTTTTACCACTAATTTCAGTTTGTTGGACATGTTGGTGGTTCATTGTGGATATAAAGGTATTGATTTATGAAATATGTCTGGCTCAAATGCGTAATGTAAATTTGCTCACCGTACTGATTGACATTGTCCCAGGAATTGTCCTTCTTACGAATGGCAGCTCGCAGCATCATGTTGCTGTGCGCATTCAGGTAGGTAGGGAGAATTTGCCAAGCTTTGTTATTGAACCAAATGTCACTTGAAATAGAGCCATTCTTGCTTGATATGGTCAGTCCAGCAAACCTATAAATAATATATCATAAGACATATCCTTAAAAGGCACTCAATACTAAATGTTAATCACACATGTTAATTATCATACAAAACATTCTATGTGTACATTTTCATGCAACAAGTAGATTGGCACCATTTAAAATAAATCACCTCAAATTTTACCTACATGTAGCAATACAATAGCTTAATCAGGTGATAGGTCACACTGAAATAGCAGGAGCATCAGTTCAAATTTATCTTAAGCACAAATAGTTAAAGGTAATTACCTCGATTCAAGATCTGTGACACTGAAAGAGATAAAAAAGAGAATAAGCCATAAAGACAACTCAAACCTTACTTTTAATGTGCTACAACACATGTACATTGTAAATAACAATATTTTGATACTACAAATAATGTGTATACAATATTGTTCTGCACATTACTTACTACCAAAAAAAAACACAAAAAAAAAAACATACATTGCATAAATATTTCGGACACCGTTATATAAATAAACACAATGCATCAATTTGGTAAAACAAGGAGAACACTATAGTATTAATTGAAAAAAAAAATTTAAAACTAACCGTTTGGCAAGGAATGCTGGGTAGGATCTCAGAATGTACTCAGATGTAGTCAAGTTTGCCCCTGTGATGTTATAAATGAGGATGCCGTCTTGAGTTATAAGATCAGGGTCAGGTGGGCTATCTGTTGCTGGACAATACTGCACACCTCCATCACACTGGCAATCAGGTAGTGAAGTAAGGGACTTCCTGGCACTCATGGAGAGGACATTGACACTTGCGTGAGTACATTTTGAACTGTGGACAAAATTCAAGGATACAGTGTGAATTTATAAAACAAAATACCTTTATAGCAAATAATCTGTCTATTCACTAATGACTGCCTGACTTATTCTAATTGATTATAGTCAAACTCACAACATATCTTTAATATGAGCGCAGACTTTTTTACCACAAATATTATTCAATTCTTTGTCATTGAAAATTTGACATGACATACCTTGTTGGAGAGTCAGACATACAAGTCGTTCCCAGAGAAGGTGCACGAGTCAGGGTTTCTTGCATGAACCTTTCAAATTCACTTGTGCCATTGGACCTGAATTAAAGTATATTCACATTATACATATTCAAAACCAAATTGCCACAATAGTAAGATAGGTCTTGTTATGGAGGTTGACTTCTAATAGCAAAATGCAGAATAAAGATACATCTATATATATATATATATATATATATATATATATATTGTATCAAAACTGATAGGGCCCACTGATATTTTATGCTTTAATTGAAAGGGGAACTAGTGTGGCTTTACCGTTCACATGTATTTTCGTCATTGCAATTTAATAGTTTACCTGAAGATCATCTTGGAGTCAGAGTACAAGCTTGGTTGGAGAAGTATCTGCGGCATTTGGCTTGAATCAGGCTTGACCTTTGTGCAAACCAAAGCAAGGGTGAAGAAAATCAAAGGGAGGATGAACTGGCTGAGGTATGCTCGGTAGTCACGGCGATTGTGGTGGAACCTCTTGGTGATCAGCGCTGCAAATTGACTAAGTTGGAAGGACAAGCCGGTCACTCTGTCAGTCTTGGGATCTCTACTGCTGCCATTGAATTCTGCATCATTATCATCGCTGGTCACAATTTCAATCTCCTTCTGAGAACAATCAGCAGGTGTGTCACCTGTAACATGAAATAAATGCAATCACAGGACTGTAGTAACAAAATGACTGAATGCTATGTTCTTTGGTGGATGTTAAATTTTTACTATGTTTTTACAATGTCTAATGTCTCAATGCTACCAAAGGCAGATGTAATGATGAGATGATAAGGCTTGGAGTCCACACCATGTTACATGTTAATTTACCCCATGAGTGGGATTTTTTGCTTGCAAATATCACACACAATGAAAAAATTAGCTTAACAAGTCATAAATCAGTTCAAATTTGTAAGTGAAGACCTGCCCACAATCAGTAGAAATTCTTATTTCTGTGGTGCACTGCACATAAACAAACTCTTGATAATGTTGGGCATGCGCTCTACAAATCTCCCCATTAGTCTATATCAATTAATATGTGTCCAACAAAACATACCCTCTTGCATTGAAGTCACTTGTTCAGTCAGATCTTTCAGGGTCTTTGTTCTCAATATTGCTGGGTCTAGTTCATCTCCACGATCAGCCGTGTCTGTGACCTTGAGGAACACCTCTTCAAGCGTCGAGTCCGACACACCATATTTATGGATCTTTAGCTGAGTCTGATTCTTGTCAAGGTTGGCAAAGACTTTAGCAAGAATTGCTTGGTTGTCAGACACCACTGGCAAAAGGAAGATCATCTCTGAACCAACTTCCTGAATCAGTCGAGCATCTGGGACATACTTTTGCAGGAAGCTCAACACAAGGTCACCATGGTTGGTTTCTGAAATACAAAAAAACAGTGAAAATTTATACATAGACATTGGCACTTATGTTGTTTTATAAATTAAAGAAATCAAACTCTGATGCATGTCCACAGCCAGAAAAATGGAGAAGGAAAGACCAAGTCCCAGATGGAATCCAACAAGTTCCAAGAAAATTATGTTTAATTTCTTTATTCAATTTACAGCAGTATATGATCTAAACAACCTCCTCATAGGTCTTCTGTTACAAGCAGTGTCGGGGGAATTCGATGTTCGTAAATCTTATAACAGAGACCTTGATTCCATTGCTAACAACCAGACACGCGTCTCCCAACAAGAAGAAATCGAACAGAGTGGCCAATACAGCAGTTCATTCATCAGTTTATTTTGTGACGATCAGATTCAACAAACCTTCATTGGCACTTCCTTCCTCCGATCCAGATGGAGTGTATTTGGCGATCGTCAAATGATACCCGCTGCCAAACTTCGCTTTAAGATAAAGAGGACTTCCAGTGCAGAGGAGTTTTCCCTGATGTAGCATAACTATTCGGTCCGAAATCATCTCCGCTTCATCCATGTGGTGTGTGCTAATCAGAATAGTCCTCCCTGTAATAAAACCACAACAAAAGAGTATATAAACTATTCCAACAGCAAAAAGGCCTTATTAGTGACAGTATCTGAAAGGCATATATATATATATATATGTCTACAATTTACATTGGACTGGAATTCAGTCTAAATTGCAAGGACCCCAACTAGCAGTATGGCCCTCGGATGAGACTGAAATTTAGATTCCGAGGCCTCAATTGACAATTTCTTCTGAGTAGCTGTTATAGATTGATGCAATAAGTATGTATTTGTCTTTATTACAGCAAAATGTGAAAAATATACAAATCTAATTAACCACACCTTTTCTGTGTTTGACTATGATGTCCCAAATATTCCTTCGCGCAGCTGGATCGACTCCACTGGTAGGTTCATCTAGAATGACCACTTTAGCCGCCCCAACAAAAGCAAGGGCCACGGACAGCCTTCTTCTTTGACCTCCAGATAACGCAGATACCAACACATGCATATGGCTTCGCAAATGGATCATGTCCAGCAAACTGCAATTGAGAAAGATTACAATAGAATCACAACAGCAAACATCATAATTAATATGCGCACAACGAAGTACTGGCACAGAGGAATTCAGCATTTATCATCAACAATGAATAATGCTTTACTATTTTATACTATCTACATATCTCCAGAATTAAATTTGCATTAATATTCCCAGTTCTTTTCATTCGTAAAATTTTGCATCTTTAATGGTATTCTCTACTCGCTCTTCAGTAATATAATTGATGACCAATGAAGGAATTAGAAATAGCATATGAAGTGGATGAAATAATAAAAATTGCCACAGACCTGTTCATTTGCTCTTCTTTCGTCTGTCTTGAAATATTCCGCAATCCAGAGAAGAATTGCAAGTGTTCCCAAACTGTCATGCTGTAATGTTAACATTTTTGAAGCCATTATTCCAGCAAATGAAACACTACTTGCATCTCGGACACTGGCAATTGTAAATAAATGAAGGAATACTCACTGTTCAATGAGGACGTCATGCTGAGGACAGAAACCAAGCTGATCTTTTACTCTTGCAAATTCCGTCAATATGTTGCAGCCGTTGATAAATGCTGTACCGTATGTTGGTCTTGTGACACCAGTTAGCATATGCCTACAGAATAATATGACAGCATATGAATGCAGATCTAAATTTTTCTTATCTTGTCTAAAGTTCCTGACAGTAATCTGATGACATGGTTTTACAAAGGTAATGAAATTAAACTGGTTATCAGATGTCATATACGATCAACAACAATAAAACATCAAATATATAGCTTCAAATTGACTGTTAAATCAATTATTAGAGTTTATCTACTTACAAAAATAAAGATGAATATCATGATTGAAAATGTGGGAGCAGGTTACAAATTTAGCAAATCATACTACTAATAAAACATCAATTTGTGCCACAGACAAATAGAATACGACTGGCAGTTTTTACAGTTAACACATTTATATATTCCTTCATTGTACAATATACTGTATAATGCTTCAACAACTCACATAGTTGAGGACTTGCCAGCACCATTGTGGCCTAGCAGAGCAGTGACCTGACCCTGGAACAGGCTGACGCTCAAGTCATGCACCGCTGGGGTGTCTTTGGAGTTGTACGACTTGCTGAGGGAATGCAGAGACATTCCTATTGGCATTGCATTAGGGTCCTCTTCTCCAGCGGCTAAAGTTTCAAGAAATTAAAGTTTTAGTACAATTATGTGCTACTTTGAACATTTCAGCTACTACAATGATAGAAATGAAATATCAGAAATCAAATATATCTGACTTACATATTACAAGACCAACATATGTGATAATACAATTATATGCATAGACTGTGTTAACAAACATAAGCTAAATGCTTGCATGGCAAGAAATTAATAATAAAATTATGCAGGTGCAATGCAAAATTAGCTGTGCAAAAAAAAAAAAAATGAAACATTGATCATAATGGTGTCTACTTACAAAGAAGAGAATATTGGTGGCTTAATTGCTCAACAAAAGAAAAGTATAACTGGACAGAACTACTCAAAAAAGTGCATTTTGACTTTTTACGAGTGAGTGCTTACAAAGGGACCTACCGGGTGCAACCCTGGAATGTTTTCCAGATCGCAGTGTCTCAGGTTCCATCGACTTAAAAGATGTAGGAGCAACATCTATGAAAGCAAGATTATGAAACACAATAAGCATATTAGTTATTTATATTATGCAAGGGTACAATAAATGGGCATATCTCGTAATTAACACAGGAAAACAATCCAACCACTGTTTGATAAGGTCTTCTAAATGAGACACTAATTGCATTCAATGACCTGGTTGTATGACTACAAAAACAAAAGTTGGATAGTCTTCCGGTGGCTCTGTTGGCAACGAGATGCCCATTTGTCCCACACTCTGTGCTATTAATGCGCTGCGCTGCATGTACAATACAAAGAAATTAAAACGCATAAATTCTGGCAGTGAGGCAACAAGACAAACCTAAGTTTCCACCATAACATATTTTTGTAACAAAAAATACTCAAATTATTAAGTACCAATGCCTGACCGCACTGATATTATATAATTACAATAGCAGACCTTAAGCAATGCCATATCAGTACATCTAGTTTCATACATTTCCACATCTATAAGAATATGAATCTAATAAACCATATTTACAACCATTCACCAAATCATACTTTTCAGAAACCATTAACTATTAGAAATGTTTTATTCACAAGAATCCTCAACCAAGTGATCATCATATATTATGAAATATAGTGCAATTTCTAATTCTAACCAAGTGCTTTAAGAAGTTTTTCAAAACCAAAATGATTTCAGTTGAGGTCAGCAGTTGCGAGAGCAGCATCTCAGGGAGCTCTGATGACGACAGTGCTTCTTCCTTGTACATCACTAAGCATTTCAGCTATTACAAGCACAGACATTAAGGCAAAAACTCCAAAAATATTAGGTGAATATTTTTGGGTTCTTCAAACTGCAAGCGCTGCATGTAAAAAAAATTTTTATTTTAAAGATGCATCCTGGTTTATCCAGCTTACCAAAAAATTCAGATACATAGTCATCTGAAAAGTTGTGACAAAAATCTTAGCATGTGCAATTTAGACATAGTGTATAGTGTTATTTAATTGCTTTAAGGTGTTGACAAAGAGTGCGAAGCAGTCTCCCATGTAATCACACCAATCCATGGAACACTGTGATGAAGCAGATTGACTTGAATACCTGCAACAGTGGTAGCAGAATAAATTGTGCTCTTTGCTAACCAAATATAGTCTCACTTGCTATTTATTCTTCAATGTATATGGTATCATATAATGCAGGGAACCATCGTATTTATAAGGCAGGCGGCATTATGAATAGTCCCGGAACTAAGGTACCTCAAATAGGCCACTAGGTCTTAACCCTTATTCTAAATGCGGTTATTTATAGATTAATGTATAAGTAGGAACTGCAATAAGAATATAACCTGGTACTTCTCGTACAGGAGGCCAAAGCAATGGCCACTTAACCAAAGGAATTTCCAATGCAGGCCCTTTGTCGGATATCACAAAACTTGACCAGAAAATACCACTGTGTAATGTTGGTCACATACATTCACATTATGGAACACAGCGTACTTAATTATGTATAAATATTTTCATACCTTTGTCTTTCCAGTCAGATATTGAGCCCTTTGTAGACAATGTTGAAAATCTTGTCATGTTTTTAATCCTTTCACCCATGTATGAAGTGTCCTTAGAACGACAGCCCCAGTAGGTTGGAGAAACAGGGAAATACCAGCGCTCAGGTTGACTGAATTTACCTGTAAGTACCAATAATTTTTTTTAAATTTTTTTTAGCAGGCCCTTTTTCCGTTTAGATGTCGGTCATGTGATTTAAAAAGTCTAAGATTAAGTTAAGCCCAGTTCACACCCTCACGATTGTGGTGCCTATTCATGACGATCCCAGTATCGTTGTCATTCTGGGCCTTAAATTGATAATTAGTCCCCAATTAACTTTAATTAACTATGACCTCTCAAGAAGAGCAAAGACCAAACTATGAAGCCATTAAGAACTGCTACATTTTGCCTACATAGAGCTATGAGTCACTACAATTATCTACGATGGCACAGAACGTAGGTTATCGCAGCAAAATCATAGCAATATCTTAGCTGTTCGTAGTCCCTCCCCATATCAAGGTTGGCCACGTAGCATGGCGATTGATAACACAGCTATCTACGACGTCCTAAGACTTCCTACGATGTCCTACAATCTACTAAGATGTCCTAAGATGAGCTACGATTGACGTATGAATGCCTAACTATAAACTAAAAGTTGTTGGTCTGAAAACAATTTTGAGTAGGCTCAAAAATTTTTTTGCACTTCAAGACCTCTGCCGACACGTACATTCCTGATCATTAAGACGACTTTTGATGAGGCATGTCGAATTTGCTATTCGTGATAGATCATAGTCATAATTTTGAAGGTGTGAACAGGGCTTTACGTATACATTTGGCTTAATTCTGTCATTACAAGTACCTAACTATGTCAGTGTAAGTTCTAAGGGAGTTAATCAAATTCAAACGACAATGTCACTCCTGCTAAGACCTCAAAGCCCATAATACCAACCTGGTAAAACTCGACTGAAGTACCATCCAATCACCAAATAACAAAGGCTGTCAATCAGCATCATGTAGATCGACCACAAGAAGCTGTATTCTTGACCAGCCATGATCTCATAGTGGACATTTGACCACTGGGCACCCACTCCATGTTGCTCCATGACTGTGATGAACTGACTGCCAAAACTGAAGGCTGTGGTACAGGACAGAGACTGAAGAGAGATACAGATCACAATTGTTTCTATGGTAACAAAACTGAATCCTTTTATGCAGCACTGGTGTTTCTCTGAGGAACTGGGACTTATTTATTAAAAACACTAAAAAAAAAACAAAGGGACAAGGAGACCGTAGTGACGACAAAAACTCTTCCTATCCGGTGGCAGAGCTAATAATTTAGGAGAATATAACAAGAAACATTTGCATAATGCAAGTTTATTTATGACTTCTTAAATTGTAATATTTTAAATTATCAGTAATCAATTCATTTTGATTTTGGAAAAGTTTTGGTATATCTGTAGGTACATCTGAGCAATTGTTGTCTCATAATATTAAATACAATTTTTTTTTCCACATTCGGAAGATGCATGGACACTTCTCCAATACAATGAGCCATTTCCATGTAGTTTTACACCAAGTTACTGTACTTACTAAAAGACAACTGATCCAGAAAGTGATTCGAGACTGCATTCCCACGACCAGCATGATAGGCAGGAAAGATGCCATGTAGATGAGCATGCCACACAAGGCTGCCAAAGTTGCTCGATAGAAAAAGACACTGATCATGTAGCTGGAATAGAGGTAGATAAATCAGACACAGAAATCTGACAACAATCACTCACAGAAATCAACCCAGTGGCTGATTAGCAGTTCTGTGGAATTTTTTCTGAGAGGTCAGGTCTCGGTCCTACTCGTTAGAAGCTTATTTGCTTAATACAACTACAGTTTTGTAGTGGGAAGTACTGTAATATATAACAATGATTCAGAGGAATTCCAGCTTACGAAAAAAAACTAATAATTGTATAGCAATGTTAAAAGACTAATCAAGAAGCTTTACCACATCAGTCAGTATCAAAAATAGGCAACACCAGAATAAGCGATCTTGTGTTCCAATTGCAAATGGTGTATCATGAATTGCTTAAACCACTCAGCAGTTTGTCTGTGCTTCTGTAACTGACTTGGAAATATCAAGCGTACTCACCACATGCATGTCACAGCCAAACAGAATGTGACCAGGAAAATGATAAGAATCGATAGGTCAGTGTGGATGATGAGGCTGCCATATTTGATCATGATGCTAATAAGAACGGACAGTGTAGCCATGACAAAGAAGGTGTTGAGGAACCAAGAGAACCAGCTGGTGAATCCGCCCAACCCCATCACTCGCATTGCCTGGAAATAACAAATAATAAATATTTCTAACAAAAAAAAAAGTCACCTCTCCATTAAGAACATTAAAAATCAGACCTATTTACATAATTGATATAACATATCAATACACGCAGTTATTACATCCTATGGTACATATAATGTTAATGACCCATTGCAATTAGTTAATATAATGAGTTACTGTTTTTATCTCAACCACTGCATCAAAAATTGCATCAGGATATTAAAGCCACGTACATGCTCCAAGCCAGACTCTCTGTCCTTGACAATGGAAGATATGCTGTTTCCAATGACAACTAGCCAAGCCAACGTCATGACAACCGGGAAGTAGAACTGGCCAACGTAGTACTGGAAACTGAAACCGTACACAAAGTTGTATGGTTGTGCCAAGAGCATGGAATAGAACATTAGAAGTTATTTCAATAAGACTCGAGACGTTTTATTCACTTATTATAACAAAAAAAAAATGATCCAATAAGTGGGGTGGCATCATAAAGAAAAATATGGCCATCTCTCAATTAAGACCTAAGATATATAATGTGACCTCTTTGCCATTATGTGATACTTTACAAAAAAAAAAAACTATATCACCTTTAAGACTCGTAAATCTATAATGTCTACTGGTTGACTGCTGAAACTCAAAATTTAATCCAAATATTTCAGCCATTGAGGCCACTTGGGCCCAGAACATGCCACAGGGCTTAGTAGAATGGATCAAGCAATACATAGACAAGTTTATACAGTAAAAGTTGTGTTTACTTACTCATCATTTGTGTAGCAAGGGAAGGGGAACTGTTGCAGGTTGACCTTTGTCTTGGGCACATAACCTTGACCTTGTAACCTGACAATGGCTTCATCAACAAGATCTTGCATGGCAACAAAGCCTCGGAGGTAGGCCATTTGAGTTAATGTGTCGCTTTCTGGGCCTGGTCTCCAAAGTCTAAAATGGAAAAATAAAGGGGCATTGCATAATACCTTCCAAAGAGTCACAACCATACCATATTTTCTGTACGTAAAATTAGTCCTTACTCATATCTGAGTCGAGCTGTATCTCTCACATTGTCCCTGTCGACCCTGATTTTGTATTTGATGTGTTTTGGCAACGATGGGGGCAATTCAGTTGGGGTGCTTCTCCTTTTTCTCAAGCTATCAACTTCGTTTCCTGCAGTGTTTAGGAATACGACGCCTGCACAAGAAAAGAAAAATTTGCTATTTTCATGCATCCTTTATTTTTAAACAATCCTTAAAATTTGAATGTTCTCAGAAAACTGGCTCTTCTACATTAAAGGTGCACAACAAAGATGTAAATTTGAAAGCAGATAAAGCGACACTTTCTAAATTTTCAGCTTTGAGTACACCCATAGGATGAGAAATGTGCTGGCAGAAAAACAAAATAAACATGCCTCAATGTTATTTAATAGGAATTCGTTTTTTTTTTTGGCATTTTCGACTGACTGACCTATTGAAAATGGCCTTGAGAGCATCCAAGAAGCTTAAGATCAAGTAAGAGTGGTCTAATTAACCATGCAATCAACATATCAACTCGAGAGCTTTTGTGATGTGGTAAGCTCTGCACTACAAACAAAACTAACCTAATTTGTGAAGCATTGTCTCAGATTGATACAATTGATAGTGGAATTGTGAACTACATTACATACCACCAAGCAGTCTGTGCTGGTCTCGGAGGTCGTTTGCTCTTGATTCCAAGTCAGACTCAGAGGGCAAAGGCTCCATGGTGATGTCAACACACTCCGTGAAATTCTTTAACAGCCCAAATATGTTTGTTAAACCGTCAACCATGTCAGGAGAAAATGAACTGAATGCTTTCAGTTCTGTCACCAGTTCTTCAGCTGAGGCTCCAAGAACATTAGAAAATGCCCCACTAACCACTTCGCTACTTAAGGCATCCTGAAAAAAAAAAAAAAATCGTGAAATAACTAGCAATTATTGTGCATGCAAAATAAACAGTACTACAAAAGGATCAGTGCAGTTTAATGAGTTTATTTGAAAGTTCCACAAGCTGAATATGGTCAGTAAACATTTCTCAAACCAAATCATACCAATGATCAACATTTGTACAACACCACTATTGGCTTCCATTAATAATGAGCATTAGAAGAAACATTTTAAGAAATTTCTTCTTACCTCAATATCACCTAGGCTCTGAATTTTCTCAACAAATTCCTCAAGATTTCCTGATGACTTGATCCAGGATTGTAAGAGTTCCTTAGCAATGTCTACTTGTCGCACAACCCAGTTTGCCTGAAAACATTGAGCACAACATTTGTATCATGGTAAAACCTTTAAACAGGGTTGCGTTTTTACCTGGAAAAAGCTAAAAAGAAACCCATAATTCATAAAACAAATGTATAAGGACCTTAATCTTAATGCCAAGTCAGTTATTAAGGGTCATGAAACATTTCATAAATTTAGAACCTCAAAACTAATAAAGCTTCATCATTTAGGTCCTTTTAATAAAGTTAATTTTGACTGATAATTAAGAGAATCAAAGTTATAGGTATGACACATATTCCTACCTCGTGCATGATAGCCCTAGTCACAGCATTGTCAGGGGCGTAGATGATGGTTCCCATCAAGAATGGCTTGATGTATGACCATATCACTTGCCCAAGATTGCCAAATTGCTGGATATTTTTGTATAGGTCCACACAGAAGGGTGCTAAAAGTACAAGTCAAGTTTTATTTAACAGCAATGACAACTCATAGTTAGCACACATAAGCCACATGATAGAAACTTCTTGCAATGGCAGAGTCATAATGAGATACATTGTAATGACTCGTGTAACTGGAGACTAAAATAATTTACTTTTCATTTGCTCAATTTCCATCCGTTGCCACATATTCCATTGCTCTTCACCACCAGCGTTTTCACTGTCAAGATTATAATCGTTAGCCACATCTGTGGATGCACTGTCGCCACAAACCAAGGCTCCTACAGATCGCAATGCTTGTTGAACTGAAAGAAATACACCAAAACATACTATACGATGACCAATATCTAGAGATCATTGTAAAGCTGGAACAACATAATCTAAGGATTTTAAAAGTTAAACAGCTTGATAAGTTGGATCAGTTTACGGTCGATATCAAAGATCTACAGCTGGAAGATGTGAATAAACATATAGAGGTTGAACTGATTTGAATTTAATAAGTTTATTCCTTGTACAAGCTGGATGTCAAAGGGGCATATTAGCTGTTGCTGCACACTGAAAGAGAAAATTTATGACAGAGGAAAACAGGCAACATGACTCAGAAGTGTCACCTTATTTACCTTTTCCATATCCCTCAACCTCACTGTTGAAGCTGACACTCTTGAAATCTTCTATGTTGATGTGCTCCTTAATGAGCTTCAAACTCTTTGCCATCGGTTTGTACTGACTCAGCATCTTTCGCAGTTCAGCTTGAGTCATGTTGGTAGACGCTAATAGTTTATCACCATCAAATTGTATGGACTAGAAAGAAACCAGATACACATTATAACCATGCATGGTCAAATGCAACAGTAACTATTGTGGAACTATGACTTCACATCAACCTCACTAATTACAAAATCCTATCGGTAATTGGCATCACAATTAAAACCACCCATTAGGCCAAATTAATTAGTTAATAACACTATTAGGTCTTAATTGAAGGATCCCATGCAAAACACTGAAACTTACCGATTGAAGATAAGTAGCTATGTCGATATTTTGAACAACAGAGTCTGACAGACTCTTTACGTGGTATCTCTCCATGCTGCATATTTCTTGTGTAATTTCACGAGCACTCATTAGTGATCCTTTCTTCACTGAGATCACCACACTGCCATTACAGAGCGCCTTCATAAGACCATGATCACGAATGGAAATCATCTGAAAGCAAAACATAACGCACATTAATGAGCAATTCCTCTGGATTGAAAGACACCCCATCAATAAAGATAGAAGACACACTGCTGAAATGACACACAGTCCAATCAAACTCTCAAGTAGCAATAAATATGACATAGCCACTTAAATACTAGTAATGTACTTAATAACTACTACTTTTTAATTTGGTTGCCATGGTAACTATTTACAAAAGACAATACCATGTTCCAAAACTGCATCCCACAAATACAACATCTGCAATCTTTGTTTTGGCAAAAAACAAAACAAAAAAAAACACATTAAATAAGAAGATAGAATAGGTATCATACCGTACTCCAAGATACATATGATTCAAGAAGTGCATTGATGAAAGCCGGAGACATTCCTGTTGCTTCACTCATATCATGTCGAACTTGATCAACGTCATGCAACAGTTTTGATAATTTAACTGCAAGATAGATTATATACAGTGTTTTAAAAAGACACATGAACTATTATTGTATGTTGATTCAAGCATATTTCAATATCCTTACCAGACTGGGGGACGTAGAGCAAAATAACGTTGAGACTGGAAACACCATTTGCTAAACGGTGCATATCATTAGTGATATACTTTGCTTCTGGAGTATTAGGAAGGATATCATCTAAATCTTGGACAACAACTTCCAGGCTGAAAATTCAATTGATATTAAAATGGAACATTTGCTTGCAAAGCTGATGAAAGAGCAATATATTCAACAACCAATTAAAACTGAATATATGCATGAGAAAACCATTCTGGTACTAACCGCTGGGATAATAGGTCCATTTTTCCATTCATTGCTTGTTGTTGGAGCTTAGGTAAAGAGCTAATCAAAGCTGAAGCATCAGGGGAATCGAGTGAACTGATAACATCAAGGAAGTCAGAGAGACTGTCCACCACTGCCACGACATCCTCAACAAGTTGATGGAGAAGGTCGGTATTGTAGAAATACTTGGGGATTGCACTGGCAGACTGGAATGAAAGTATTGTTATTTATTTAAAGATTCATAAATTCGAAGAATTTTATTTCTCATAGCTTGTTGTATCATATCTAAATTGTCACAAATTCCTTATCTAGATTTTCCACAACAAATGCCCTATCTAGATTCTCCACCCTATAAACCTATATTCTACACCACAATTCCTTATAATTAGCCCATCTAGATTCTCCATCATATCAGCTTAGCCTTATCCAGATGCTCAACAATTTTATATAGGTCTATCTTTATACAGATGCAAATAAAATGAATTATGAAGATTATTTATCATATGAGCCTTTATCCAGATTCTCCATTATATTGGCATATCCATCTTCCCAGGGCAAGTTCACTAACTATGCACAGCTTTTGCCACATGAGCATATCTTGATTCTCCACCACAAACACAATACTCAGACTCTCCACCACAAACACAATACTCAGACTCTCCACCACATGAGCATATCTAGATTCTCCACCACAAACGCAATACTAAGATTTTTCACCACACAAGCATATCTAGATTCTCCACCACAATTGCAATACCTAGATTCTTCACCACATGACTATATCTTGATTCTCCAGCACAATCACAATACCTAGATTCTCCACCACATGACCATATCAAGATTCTCCACCATAAATGCAATACCTGGAATCTCCACCACATGAGCATATCTAGATTCTCCACCACAAATGCAATACTAAGATTTTCCACCACATGAGCATATCTGGATTCACTGTCATTTGAAGCTTATCCTAATTTTCTGTCTCATCTAAGATACATTAAATGAATCATGAAGTTTACCCACCATATGTGCGAGATTCTTCACAAATTTCTTTTAGTTTCTCCACCATATGAGAAAGTTGAGATTCTTCATTGCAAATTCATGAGATACCACCACAAATGTTTGCCTATTATCTCTACCAAATCTTGCGATATCAGCTTTATCTAAATTCTCCACCAGCCTTTTGCAGATTCTCAACAGTTTAACCTTGTCCAGCTTCTCCACCAGAGCCTTATTCAGAAATTTTACCATAATTCTTATCTATTCATATCTAGATAATATTTGGATTCTTCACAATATTAGCCTTATTTTCTCTAGATTCTAACCATGTGAGTCCTATCTAAATTCCACACCGTAAAAGCCTTACCTAGATTTTCCACCATTTGATCTTTGTCAAAATGATCCACAATGAATGTCTTTTCAATATTGTTTGCTACCATTCTATATAAACTGTCAACTACCAACCAAATGTATCACGAAGGTTCTCTATCATATGAACCTCATCTAGATTTTCTGCACAGTTATCATCTATAGATTCTCCACAATAATACACTAGATTTAACATTCTCCACCACAAATACCTTAATATCTACTTTGATGTTAAAAAAAAGAAGATAATTTACCTTATAAAGCACTTTTCCTAAATTGAAACTGCTTGCCAGCAATTGCAATGTTTCATTCGAACCACACAAAGCCTCACTCAGCTGGGTAAGATTGAAACCAAGTTCTTCTGGCACATTTATGATATCTTCTCGAGTTTGTTGATCACAAAGCATTGCAGCAAGATGAGATCCAGTGATGTTTTCAAAGTCAACCTGTGAAAAGCAAAGGCAAAATAGCAATTAATCTCTTCAGCAACAACTGCTGTCAGCATTGGCTAAATAAATGATTCAGATATTCAATTGCACTTTACCAAGACAGAGTTGATAGATGTCTGAAGCAGAGCATTAACAATCTGGGAAGTGATGTTGCTAATTTCCATGAGAGATGAACTTGTTACTGTACTGTTGTTGAAGATGTCTTGAAGAGCAATCCATGCTATGAAAATACACATAAAAATACCAACAATTAACTTTAAATTTTTCAAATCCTGGTGGCAGACTGAGTGATTTCCAAATGAAGTAAAAAGACACTGTACTTCTTACACACAGAAGCTATGCTAACATTATACTGGCAATAATCTTGACACTTACTTGGTTTCTGAGTGGCGATTCCAGTCAAGAGCATGTCAAAGAAAGGAGAGACAGTCTTCAGGATTTGATCGTCAACCTCTGGGGCATATTCCAGCAATGTCTTTAGTTCAACCAGGAGTTCGAGCAACCTGTTTCAGGAATTACAAGAAAACCTATCAACGAAAAGTTCTTTCATACAGGTATATTTTTCATATTTCAAATTGCACTAGCCACTGACTTTTTACGCAACCATATTGCAGTAAACAGTTTTCTGATAACGAAGACAATAAATCTATTTCACAAAAATATTGGGTATCATAAATTTTATGAAACATGAAGTCAGATCCAAATCAGCTAGGACCGAATGTGGATGTAGTGTAGATGATGCAGAACCACAATGCTTAACAAACTCCTAAGTTTGCTGGACAAGAGGTAAACAGATATTGCATTAATAATTACAAAACACACCCATCTATCTGCTGAAATGCAGGCACAATGCTGTCTCGCTGGTTGTAGATACACATCAAAGTTGATTCAAGCTGAGTTTGAAATCGCTCCAACACACCCTTCTGGAAAATTCTTACACTGTCTTGTGCAATGCCAATCAATGTTTTGCAGTCAGTGGTTTGCTGAGAGCCATTCATGCTTTGAGCAAGCTTCAAAGAAACAAAAATACAGATTGATAAGCAAGCAGAGGGGGTCCTCCCTGATAGTAGTGTATGTAAATGCTACAAACTCCACTTATGCAGCAAGGGTTGACGGCCAATAAAAGACATCAGTATGATCATACGAAACGTGAAGCATGAGGACTCTGCAAGACCAAATCAATAAACAGTTACTATGTAGCGCTCTTATTCTGTACTAATACCAATGAACCTGAGCCTGTGAATGACTTTCCTCCAGGACAGTCGGCTGAATGAATGATGGGTGGTCCCCTCTAGCAATCAGATATGGCCATCGAGGGATTTCCCGGCAGCTTTTATTTTAAATTGTCTTTTTTTTCGTTTTTTTAACATGTATGTAATATATTCTGAATAAATGCAAGTCTCAGTCTGAGACTGAGTCTCACCTGGTTCACGATGTCCACCAAGCCAATATCTCTGCTCATGTTGTAAAGCTGAGTGAGATCTGTCATTGACAAATTGCAGGCCATTTTTTGAAGATCTGAAATAAAGCAATAACTTTATGCACAGAATTCTTCTGTAAAGGACTCTAAATCCATATGAAGAAGAAACTCGCTAAACAGAATAAATGAACACAGCATTATCTTTACTACTGAAATCTTTTTTTTAAATCAACGAAACTACCTCACAAGCGAAAAGAGACAAATTGTTACCTGGCATGACATGAACTAGTCTGGCAGTGACGTGCATAGACATAGCAGCTGATGATAAACTGTTTGACAACAGTCCAGTATTGTTGGTGAAGCCAGTCAGTAATTGCTGTGATAATTCACAGCCTAATGATGAACTATAAAAGGCAAAAAATATTTTAATGCAAATTTTAGCTCTGACAGCAATGTATGAATGTTCTTTTTTGGGCAGCACTGTATACTTTATACAATATTGGGTATTAAATTCATTATAAAAAATTTGAGAAGCTTACACAGCATTTATCATGTTGTCATCTTCAATGGCGGAATTCACCCTCTCTGCCCAGCCAGTCAAGTCATATTTGCCTAAATTTGTTCCATTGGAAGCAACAGATAACATGTTGTTTATCAGGTGCTCAACCTGGGACAATAGTTTTTTCCACGGTGAGTTTGAAGTTAAATTGCCGTTAGACATTGCTGGGTCAGCCAAGCGCTGGATCTGTGAGAATCATATGTTAAAGCTGTTCATCAATTGTTTCGATAAACCTTATTCACGCATCCATCTGTCCAGTTCAATATCTTCTTGTAACTTTGTGGTGTTCTTCATTTTAAAGTAATTCAAAGTCAAAATAAAAATTGACATGTTTTGCATTCAATATAATATGGTTGGGATCCTGAAAATTGGCAATGCAGTGAATTACTTTAAAATGGAGAGCACCACAAAGTTACAAAAAGATATCAAATTGCAACAAAATATTTAATATTGATATGATAAGTTGGATTTCCTTTTTACTTGAAATCTTGCAAGGAAGTTCAACAACAACATTCAAAATAACAGCATCAAACAACTTGAACAGACTCACCTCATTTATAACTGTAGACACGTTGAACATGTTAATAAAATTAATTGCAAAATCTTCAAATTCAGTCGCAGCAAGACATAACTCTTGCTGCACCTTGGCCTCATCTGCATCTTTTGGAAGTTTGAAGGTCATTCGGAACTGTTCAAGGTCACAAACTATATTTGGCCAAGCACTTATATTTAGAAGCTTCATCACCTGAAGAATGATACAAAATAATTTAGCTAAAAGGGTAGCCTAAATGATATTCCAGTTCTGTTAAAAGCAATGTCTAAATTTAGATAAAATTATCTACAATCAGGTAGTGTACTCACCATATTTGGTTCAATCGCAGACAACAAGAGAATTTTGGAAGTTTCTGATGACACCAACTTGTTTATCCAGTTCACCATCTTCTCAGAGTCTGGTAAGAGTTTAGACATATTGGCAATGGCATCAGACCCTGCAAGTTTAAAGCAAAGAACGGATTAGTGCATGTGAGTCAAGTAATGAGAGAGAGGAAGACTCCACACCAGGCTACGGTTTCATTGCTTGTCTAATTTACAAAAAAATCAAAGCACTGACACCAAGTGAAAGGTTCAAATAAGTTGGAAGATAAAACATAATGAATCTTGACATACTCAGAGAATAATATTTACCATTTGTGTGAGTGAAACAATAAAACTGAGTATGCCTACCTTGTATGACACCTAGTGCATTATTAAACCCTTCTGCAAAAGTTGACAAGGTTGCTATGAAGCCCTGAGCATCACTCCAAAGACTTTCTCCAGACAAGGCCGGATCAATTTGTTGGAGTTGTTCCAATATACTGAAAATAAAGATAAACTAACAGAACCTAAACAATAACAAATCTTTTTTTCATCTCATTGCAGTCGCTACCCAAGAACAGCATAGCAGGGCCACTTCATAAAATGACCACTTCGTAATTAATTAAACTTAGCAAAATCCCTATCTCTTCTCCCCATTAGTCATCCTGATAACCTCATTAATTATGTAACATAGAATTCCAGACAGTATCTTTCAGAATTATTGATAACCTAACCAAGAAGTTGAAGTGAATTTCTATTTTGGCAAAAACCATACTTACATTCTCAAAGCAGCGTCTGTATTTCCGTTCTGAAAGTGCTCAATTAGAGACACCCAATGCGAAATATTGATGAAACGGTTCAACTCCTTGGGAATACTGCCTGTCGTGCTCAGTGCATAGAAAATTTGATTAATGTTTTCTTGGACAAAATCAAGTTGCTGCCATTCCTTCTTCCAATCTTCTGGGAATGTTGTGTTTGAGCGGCTCATCAAAGCTTCAAAAACTGATTTCAGCTGAAAAAAAAAAGGCATCTCATCTCATCATTATGTCTGCCTCTGCCAGCTGGTCATATAAGCTGATTAACGTTCAGATCCAGTAGCATTGAGACATAGACATAGAAATTGTTACGCATCAAGTAAAAAATTCTGTTAAATTACAAAGTTATGAGAATTTTTTCATACACAACACTTGCAAATGAAGAAAATGCAATCTACAAAATTGTTACCCCTTTAATGAACTCAGGACATCCCACATATAATGGCAGATAACTGACCACTGGATTAATGAATTTCTTTGTGGTCATTAGTACATGTGCAGGAGTTATTCATTTAGATAAGAAGTCTGTTTAGAATAGAGCTTTTGTCCATTGACTCACCAAATTAGTCAGCTCTTCAATGTCTTGTAAGCCCAACCCAGATTGATTGAACCTGTCAAACCACTGGTCTGATGAATAGGAGCAGAATATTTGCTTCACCATGCCAGTGTTGGTGAAATTGTGGAAATATGAAGATGCCTTGAATGCTTGATCCAGTAAACTTGTGTTACAAAGGACAGCCTGGGCTCCAGGTAGTTCTCCAAGCTTCTGCAGCTAAATTTGGGAATATAAAGAAAATACAATGATATGAATGAAATGTGTGTATACATAAGTCAAACCCACTTACATAGAACTTATTTGACAAAAGTTGAATAATGAAATTAAATTGTCAGTCAGATCTATTACTTGTCTTTCCCATATCTTAAATTGCGAAGATAATGCACCATAATACAGAAAATGACCAGCATAATTACGAAATATCTTATTAATCCAGGCGAAAAGGAGTTAAATATTTACTCGATGTATTGGATTTGTATGCACAAATAAGAAACAGATCAATTGTATACATGGCCAACAAGACATTTTTCTTATCTAAAAGCAAGTTCATTTTTTTGTAATATTATTGTATGAATGAAAAACACTCACCATCGGTTTGTACACTTGCTCAATTTGCAAGGATTGCCACATTTCACCCAACAAATGGTCTGCTTGTGTTAGACTTTGTAGAAGGATGTCTAGGATCCGTGTCATGACATTTGGATCTACATTAAAAAAAAACCATAAAGATAAAAATCATTTGTTAAGGGTTCCACTGTTCACACTTATGATGCATGCTACATTCCTAACATCAGTTCACTATTGTTTGAGGTCAACATGACACACCTTTTTGAGCAGTTTCAGCAATGGAAATAAATTGGTTGATGATATGCGAGAAATTTTTCAGACCAAGGTCCTGCAGTGCAACTTCGGCAATGGACAAATACCTGTTGGAAAGGTAGATGAGTATTACATATTCCACAATTCAAAGTAAATATTTTACTCTATAAATAGTTGATCAATTCATACGTGACACCAGTAACTATTTATAACTTTGCAGTAATAAACTGCTGTGGCCGTATATCCCAGATTTAGTGTTGCATATTATCAATGAAATCAGAATAAAGTTACTTCTAAAGATATAAACAGTAATTGCGGTGTCCTTTGTGAACATCACTTAGCATATTCAATCTACGAAACTTACTGTTTCGCCAGCTCCTGTACAAACTGTTCAGTAAGTGCGTTCTGTAAAACCGCAGTGATGTTTTGCAGCCTAACCAGTCTCTCCTCAGGCACTGGGGGGTTATTTATCAGCCATGACACTGCCTCAACTAACTTTTCTATCTGTTGAGACAAGTTTGAATTGTTCTTGGCATTCAAGTTTGTGTTTGGCATCCCCTGAATCTGTTTAGTAAAAAGTTAAAATGATTTTTTAATACTGACCATAATTTCTGTAACGACAGGGTTAACCAAATAACAGAACAAAAACCATGAGTACTTAAAGTGCATCAAACCATTAATATTGGACAATAGAATATATAAAAATTTTATGAATTATCAACTGTACTCATTTGGCTATTAATACTTGGCTTAAATAGTATCATTTTGAAAGTCTTCAGCGAGAAAATCTTCCATCATTTCCTTCCAACAATTATCATAATGCTCACAATGATTACAACGTTCCATAGAACTATATTTATTATGATTTATTGTAAAGAAATAACCAATTCACACACCGTATCAATCAGACTCTGTATATTGAAAGCACTGCTGATATCCTGAGCCAGTTTTGTTGAATTAATGCCGCATAATATGTCTCCTAGTTTCTTCACACCATTTGCTTTGGATGACGATGTGATATTGCACAGCACTTGCTCTGCATTTTCGTTATTCATGAGTCTGGCAATCTGAATAAAATTACAAATCGGCACATCGGTAATTACGTTGAATAGATGTTCCTTAAAATAATATAGCTGCAGGCAAAGCATTGTGGTGTAAAAATGAAACAGTGTCTATTTGTAAACAATGTTATACAACCTTACCTGATCAACAGTGAAATTTAAAGTGAACAAAGCGTTTACATCCCCAGTAGACAAGTCATACACAGACTCCAGTAAATTGGCCAGAGATTCGCTTCCCCCTGTTAGCTCAGCAATTGTGACAGTGCCATCTGAAACAGGATTTTAATTTTTTTCTATTTAAGAATATATACTTGATGTTTCAGAAAATATTCAGAATACACATTAAGTTTGTTGTAATAAAATATTAAATGATGGAAAGGCACAAATTTAATTAAATTTTACTGACCATTGAAGTTCTGCAGCTCACGCACAATGCTGTTAATGATGGTATTCACAGCAGCAAAAATATTATCAGCTTCATTGCCGAAGTATGTCCTAATCACACCTTCAATTGTCCTCAAGTTTTCAGCAACACTGTCATAAAAGAACCAATAAGAATGTAATCTAAAATATCTTCAGGTAGCCATATATTGTTCGGATAATCTCTTACCCTTTTTGTTCAACACAAGAGCGCTTGCATCTTTTTTATTTTGCCTCTAATTTACTGAGATACCCAATTAGAGTCAGCCCTGAACCAAGTTACAAATTTACTGTGCAGGATCTCCCACTTGCTTCAGACTCAGCAGACAGACTACTAACTACCACAAATCCAATGTCCTCAACTACGATATAGCAATAACAACTACCTGAGCCAGGTGTCAAACCTAGGACCCTGTAGTCCTGCCGGCTGTACAGTCAGACCACCCAAGGTGCTATCATTTTAATTATACCGAATTATATTTATAAATCTAACAAAATCTCTTAGGAGAAGTTCAATAACGTACATATCATTGGGATCAGAGTTGGTTGAGTTCATTATGAGTTCCCACATCTTAATAGGAGGCAGCTCAGCCACATTAAAAGCCTCCGCAAGACTCCTTCCATTGTAAGTGATGTCCTTGGTAATAAGCGATTGGAACTGTGCCACCAATCTCTCAGTCTTTGATGAAAGTTCTGTGATGTTATAGGTCACTGATGGATTTTGAATCTGAAGGAGGAAAGAAAACCAGGTGAAATTGATACCAATAAGAGATTGCAGGATTAAATGATCAAGCAAAATTTACATGTATGTTTCAAATTATGCTCTTTTAGAATAACATGTCACGTCAGCTCAATGTCGAAGTGGCATGCCAGATTAGTACCATAAAGCTGTATAATTCCATCAATATATTTGATATCTTAATATATCTTACAAAATATATTAATAAAATGTATTAACGAAACCTACTACATGGACAAATTTTGTTACATCATGGTCTTTTTCTTTAAAGTCTTGGTTACATTCCAATGCAACAAAAAATCAAACATCCATTCCAAGCTGATTGCCCTGTTACACTAAGATTTTGTGTGAGTTACAATTAAGTGGGGCTAAATTATATTGTGACCTACTTCACTAATCAAGGCATTGATGTTCAATGTTCCCATGACTTCAGCAGAGAGTATTGAAGCATTGAATCCACAGAACGTAGCTCGTAGTTGAGATCTATCAACAGATGGATCAATGATAAAAAACTCATCTAAAGTTTCATCACTGCAAGCGATCTTACTCAGCATCTCTTCCGACATACTCGTTAGTTGACCAATCTGGAAATAAAGCATGAACAGCGTGAGTAATTAGACATAAGTTTTGAAAATACAAGCATTGTGTGGGATTAGATTGATTGTTATAACTCTCAAAATCATTGATAGTTAGAAAGAGAGTACATGAACAAGATGTATTTACATTTCGTGGAGGGGACAAACACTCGATCACTACCTGTTAAATTCCAGTGTCATTCATTTAACTCAACCAGAGGGCTAATGTACATGTACAGAATACTAGATACAACTTACATAATTTTAAAGACATAGGTAACTGACACATTCATGTTACGAAACCTTACCTTTTCGAGTTTAACAGCACTCTTCAACACAGGTGTAACAATATCTGGTTGCAAGTTGAATGCAAACGTCAGCAAGTTGTTTAAAGCAGTCGTGTTCACAAAAAGTTTATCTAGAGCGACTGCTTGCGATGGAGTGCCCAATTCACGGAGTAATTGCATAACATAATCCACAAAAATTCCATAAATTTGCATGTACTGGTTTGCCATTTGAGATCCTTCATTTCCGAAGAGCGACATGAGTTGGTTGTAGAGCATCATGGCAGTGTTGTCATTCTCCATGCTCATACTGGAGTAAAAAGACTGCAGAGTTCCTTGCCACGTTTCCCTGGTAACCGCTTCCAAGTTGAAACCAGGCCGGGACACAAGTTCAATCAGTTGCATTAAGATTTTGTTTCCTTTGAGAGCCAGGTTTTCCACATCTACTTGGTGTGGTAGAATGGTGTTTGAACTCAGAACATCATTTATCTGTAAGGCCAATGCATTGTAATCAAATGGGTTCTTCATCTCTGATCGCAGCAATGTGATATCGGCTTTACAAAAAACATCCTTAATACTGGAAATGCTCGTCCATTGAGGGATCACAAACATGTCTCCCAAATCTGCTTCCGAATAAGTGCATATTTCAGTTAGTGGATCCATGGACTGCAACATGCTGATGAATTTAATAGGCTCTTTAATTGAGATATTCCAAACTGCCATCAATATCTCTGGGTTGTCTCGTAAAGTTTCATTCAAAGCTGCAGCAGCATTTGGACTCATCGCAAGAATGGTGCTCAGTGGTAGCTTGTTGGCTCCCACAATTGCAATCTGAGTTTCTGAATACTCCAGGACCAGGCGCATGATCTCTGCTACCTGGAGAACTGTGCTGTCATTTCCAAGATATGCCATGGCCTGGCTCAGAGGTTGTATTATACTAAAAAAATAAATAAGAAGGCAATGACAAATTTGATTAATAAAGTCAATTGAAGTCCAATTAAATAATTATTTCTTCAGCGAAAACCTCATCTTTTACAATAAACATGAAGCAAAAAATCCACCAGATGGCCCATGTCACTTGGGTGTACTGTATTCATCAATTTATAATGTGTTTTTTCAGCAATGCATACTGCAAATTGTTTGTAGTTCCACTAGCTGTATGTAGTGACAAGATACAAACCTTTCCAAAGAGTTTTCAGTAGTCATGGCTGTAATTTCATCTATTTTTTTCTGCCAGACATCTGCATTCAGCCACTTCCAGTCTGCTGTGTACTTGATGGAGCCATTTATGAAACTGGGCAAGACCTCAGACAGTTTAACGTACATTTCAGCAGTCCGTGTCCAATTGACAGGAGAGTAATTTTGAGCCTGAAATAAAGCAAGTGTAATAAAAATACTTAATAACTGCTACTTACAGTAATAAGATCCAGGTCCAGGTGCATTTCTACCTTATCAACCTTGGCTATGGGGGGGGGGGGGGGGTGTTGCACTTTAGCTCTATTAGTGGAGATGTTAGAAAGCCGAAAGGTTGCCACACAGGATTATAAAAAAAAACCCCAGTCAATTTAGAGAAAAGGCTGTCTACGCTAAAAAGACTAAAATTAGCTCCAGTCCACACAATGTTACACATTTACCCCATGGATTGTACCATAACCCAGGAAATGTTAATGGGAACACTTATATCAGCTACTGCAAAGGCTATACTATTATACCACATGAATGGCGATGATTGAACTCTTACTGGAGAATCTAGGTAATACATTTGTGGTGAAGAATCTAGAAATATGGTGGAGAATCAGGGTATCACTGGATAGGAGGCATGCCCCTCAAACACTACAGCAATATACATCCATAAGTAGAAATTACAGACTTAATATGTTAAATTGTACTATGACAGAAGCACTGGCGGAACTCATACTGTCATAATATTGCTGAGACAATGCTGAATGCAACACATGCATGCACACTGCACCACACAAGCATAATAAATTAATGTAAATCCATGATGGGTCAGGATATGACTAAGTGGAATACTACACGTGGTGGAGAATCTAAATATACCATATGGTGTAGAATCTAGGTGGAGAACCTAGACAAGGCTAATTATAAGGAATTATGAATCTCGATATAGGTTCATACGGTGGAGAATATAGATAATTTGTACACCGACAATCCAAGATAGATGAATTAAATAAAGTTCTTCTAATTTATGAATTACCAAACATAGCTAAATAATAATACAACTTTATTTCCCGTCAGCCAGTGCAATACCTAAGTATTTCTACAATCCAGATCAGACCTATTTATTGAAATTTGGTACCACCTATTTTTAAGTTTTCCAAGCCTGAAACAGTCTTTGAGGCAACTACCAAAAACCATGATTTTGTTACAATATATAGCCAATAGGTGGAGGTCATAAAGCTCCCTCTGTTGGGTCAAAAGTATCACATTGATACAGTTTCAATAAAAAGAGTTTGTCAATCTAGAAAAAGTCTGTGACCAGCAGTGCTGAGACAACACAAATCAGCTACCACACCTGTCTAATATAAGAGAACTCCACGGTTGCTTCTTCAGTTAGTGCCGTTGTATTCAGACTACAAAGAATGTTCCACATTCTATTGACATCCATAGTGTTGCCCTCTGCTGATACCAGGAGTGATCGACCATAAGGTGTGCAAAATGTCTGCCAGGCTTGCTCTGGTTGTTGTGCGAATAAAGCTTGGAGCTGTTCGAACAGAAACATGAGTATGTAATTTTTGCCATAGGACATTTAATCAGTTAATGAACACATGAAATATGTATTTGATAACAAGGAAATAATATAATGCAAAGTATCAGTTAGTCTTTGTTCCAACATAGATACAATATTGATAATTATGTTCTAATCAATTTTCATTGACATTTTGCATATCTAGGCAGAATTCATATCTAGACAGAATATATCAATAAGATAAGTTTTACAAAATTAGAGTTATAGATCATTAAAGAGAGTATCTGTAGCATAAGTCAAGACCATTGAGTAAGCAACTCAGTTCACATTTAATGGCACATCCTGCACAAAAAACTAACAGACATGAAAGAAATCTTACTTCAGCATTTCCACAGCTCAGCATAAACACTTCAATGGCACCCGGAAGGTCATCTATTAACTTAAGAGCCTTTTGCAACTCAGGAGCGCCAGGAAGTAGGTCTTTGAGACTTTGAACTGACTCTGTAAAATACATTAATTGGAAATGTCATAAATTGGGCTAATTAAATAAGCTCAACTGTGAAAAACGACACATTCAGGATATATCTTATATAACGCAAGTTCATTATTAACATTACCATGTCTCACTTTTACCAATCTTATTTTGCACCTAATAAATGGTTATTGTTGTGTAACAGTTGAAAGCCGATATTCAAAAACTTTCGTATCATAATTACCGTTGCGGAACAGAAGCAGTTTGTGTAAAACAAACTCAACAATGGCGTTAATTGTGTGTGCTGCTGGATTAACTTGGTTGTTCGCTTCATAAGCTTGGAGGAGTTGCCCAAGTGCCGAAGCATACCTGAAATTCAAATGACTAAAGTAAGCAAATACATTTGTACAAATTATTAGTATGCTTCAGTCATTTCACACCCATTTGGCCCATAACATGACAAAAAAAAATTTCACCATAAGGAGTCATTAAGGACAGTTGAGGAGTGGAACAAATTACCAGAAAAAGTGGTAACGGCACAGAGTCTAAATGCTTTTAAGAATGCACTAGACAAGTTCTGGGGTCCAAGAATGTACAAATCCGAAGGAATATGGAACCAGGATGCAGGGCAGCATTAGCGGCCTAAATTTATATTAACAGTAAACAATAAATAGGGAGGACTAATAATAGCAGGGCAGCATCAGAGGCTCAGCTAGCTATATAGTAATATATTGTGAGAAACCAAATGTATATATTGCACAAAAACTATATATACTCAATTCAGTCGCAAATTATACAAAAAAAAAAGGATCTGGAACAGAGGAATACCACCTACTTCCAGAACACCTAAAGCTAAACAAAAGCTAATAACAAAAACTCATAACAAAACTAAAAGTTCAGTTAACAATGCAGTCACGCCACTGAGAATGAATGTGTGCTACTGGGGGTGAGGGAATCAAGCATCTTATGGACACTTTCTTTATGAGTGTAGAGGAAACCAATAATGGGATGAAATGCAGATTACTTACATTATTAATAAGGCTTGTGGAGTGTTTGTCTTATTAAAGTGAATCAGCGCAGACTGTAAAGAGTTCTCCCAAACTGTCATGTTGAATATAGACAATGGTGGTAGCCATTCATTGAAAGCTCCGTCAGACATACTAGTTCTGTCAATGCTTTCTTGCAGTGCTGAGATGCTTTCTAAGAAATTGGTGAAGTTAAGTTTTGGATTGGTGTTTGTCTGAAATAAAAGAAAAAAATCGTGACACACTAACTTCACCATTTATCGTTTTGGATGCAATTATAAAAAATCTAAATAATACAAATTTCAGTTTTTAATACTACAACAAACAGTAAATACAATACAGTACAACATTTTAAAAGTGACTCATTCGTTTAAAGCTATACTTAGCTGGACTAAAATGAGAGCAGGTTGGTATGACAGCGGCAACATGTCAAACTTACCTCATTCATGCTCTCAATTATATCCAGAATTGGTCCAAATGCTGTGGTTAACTCATTTACGAGCCTTGTGACATTTAATGAACACGCTAATTTCTGCAGACCTGTGATATCAAACTTCATGCTTGGTGGTAAGATTTGTTTAACATTTTCCGTGCAGAAGATATCAGGGTGAAACATCGAGACAATTGTTGGGTCCTGGGAAAAAAAGAAACAGCCTCTGTCAATCAGTCTCAACAATAATATGACAAAATTAAAAAATAATTGACATCTGCTTCTTACCACATCAGGATTCACCACCATCTCCAAAAAGATGCGGACCATCTCCGGAAGATAATTTGTTATGGCAAACATTTTTTGCAACTCTTCACTCTCCTTTAAAAATGACGTCGGATCTGCAAGATTAATTACATGTTTCAGACATCTTGGGTAAATTATACAAGCTTAGTACCTACAGACATTACAAAAGACTATCATGTGTTCCACGTTTTATGTTGGAAATAAACAAACAAGTTACAAGAATTCATCGCCACCTATCAATATATGAGATGATTATTAAATAAATATGATTTACCAACAGGTTAACTCATCAACAAGGACCACAACAAAGTAGATATTGAAAAAAAAGGATATATAATAATGCAGAGCACACAAACTAACCATCCAAGATTTGACGAAGGGCTTTCATCGCCTGCGTGCCAGATTTTAGAACTCCATTGATGACTGGGACTATTTCTGATGCGTTCATTCCCTTCAGAAATTCTTCAGTCTGCTTCAAGCTATCTTCAACATTTGAAAGCCAGCTGAAATGAAATTTATTGCAATATTAAATCCATACATAAATAGAAATCCTTCGGTCCTCTGTTTTAATCAAGTTTTATATTACATTGCCAACTCAAACAGATGTTTTTGTGAATCTCATAAATATGACATTCGTAATTAAATTTTTGTGTTTTATGTCTTGAAATAAAAAATTGCAGATTGCTTGAAATAAGATAATTGCCGATATCACAGATCTTTAAATGTTCTAATACTTGCAAAATTTACAATGCAGTTTTCATGGTAAAAATGTTGGCCATTTACTAAGTAATATACCAAGTCCAAAACGAATTCATTCCCCAAAATTGGCATCCGCAATAATGCTGAACGTATTTCTATATAACAATTTCTATATCTGTCTGTTATGCTTTAGTCATGATAAGGTGTAGGGTTGCCATGTTAACAACAAAAGTTCACCTGCAAACTGCCCTGTTACCATAAAATATTATGGTGAATGCCGCCACATATCAACAACAACTCATCATTAATTGACACATTAGTCACATTGAAGACTCAAATGATACTAACCTGTCTGCATTGGCCATGTTTGCAGAGATATTAGCTGAGAGATTCGTCATCTCATCCACAAAAGCTGACCAGAAGGTCTCGTTCATCCATGGCTTGTCTGCGATAAATTGAGGTGGCGCAAAGACAAATCTTGTAATTAGCGACGAAAATTCATTAATCGCTCCGATGAAAGAGGTTAAGAAGCCGGTGTCATCAATTGGTTGTGATAACTGGAGGAGAAAAGATAAGAACATAGAGGGTACAATAAAGCAATCAAGTTTTGATTTAAGGGCTGTTGAATTTCAAAAAGAGGGGGATGGATGCTTACATCAGATATACCCCTTAAAATTTAGTTAAGATACAATATTTCTATTTATTTTATTTTTTACATTATTCTCTTTATTTGTCATTTTTACCACTTCAGTGATGTTTCCAACAGACATTAAATCTGACAATTCTTGTCCAATGCGTTCATAATCCAAAGAACATAATGTTTTCCAAGCTTCCAAAAATTCAACATGATCCTCATCCCGTATGGAAAATATTTCATCAACTGGTCTAAAACAGATTGTTGTCAGGTCACTCATTGCAGTATTAAGCTGCAAAATCAAAAGAAAGAAAAATTAAATAAATCAATAATCAGGTAAACTTTTTATATAAAATTTTATTTTCTTATATTTGGTTCTAGACATTATGATATTATCATTCTTAAATATCATTGATAACATAACTTTTATAAATACCATAGCAGGTGCAGTTTGAGATGTAGTGAAGAAAACTTTCAGAATCACAGGCAAAGAATCTAATTGTTGGATTAATAAAGATGTTTCTGGTCTTTTTGCCATCAGGTCATCCAGGCTGATCGTGGCACCTAAAAAAGGAGAAATTTAGGCCACGGTTTTTTTTATCTTATGTTTCTCGGAACTTTCTCGAACCATTTTTCATGAGACGGTTGGTCGGAAAATATATAAAAAAAAAAATCCCCAGAAATTTTTTTCTATTTTTTTTTCAATTAATAAATCAATGGATATACTACATCCATTGATTTATTAATTGAGCCGCACTGCAAATGTTGGCCGGCGGTGTCAAGAAAAAAAAAGATAAAAAAACCGTCGCCTTATGGTCTAATAAAGCCACATGCAGGGCTTGATTTGGTTTATTTCTATGATATGGCCATTAAATACACTTTTTTTTAGGGATTATCAGTTTTCCCCGTCTTTTTTTTTTTTTTAACATTTATCCATTATATTCTTTTGATAATTACACTGGAAGTCCACACCATGTTGTTTAAATTAAAACTAAAAATATCAGTTGGAGAGAACTACCGAAAAAGACTACAATATTTACTTACCTAACAGAGGCCTTAGCTGTGCAGTCATAATCTTTATCAAACTTGCTCCTCGAGCTAGCACCGGATTAAGTTCTCCCAAACTAACATTGGCCAGAGCATTGGTGATACTTTGAGACGCATCAACCACGCTGAAAAATGCAACGAGTGCTTATAGCAATCGATAGACAACTTCTTTGCGTCATAGTTTTCACCCTTGATAAATTGATGGCATAGTTTGTGCGTCAATTACATTAAGATGCCACCTTATATCCACCTAATTATTGAGGCAATTTTTCAATTATAACGACACATGCCTTCAGCTTTTCTATGCATTACACATTACGCTGTATCAACAAACCCAGTGTTAACCCACTGACATGACCATTCAGATCATTATAATAGGATAATGGCAATTAAGATAAGAGTAACAGAAATTTTCATGTGTATAATATCTAATTAATCTCAACAATTTATTTATAATCATACCTGTCACCATTCACATTGGCCTGGCTAGTGGAGTTTTCTATATTGGTGATGAATTCCGACCAGATTTCCTGCCATCGACTATCCTGCAAAACATCACCAGAAAAGCCGGGAAGAGAGACCCCAATTTCAGCATTTGTAGTCCTGCCCACAACCGTCTCAAACAGCCTCGTTAAGTTGGCTGCAGTTTCAACAAGGCTTGACCATTTGAATCCGGTCCAGTCATCTGCTGTTACCTGAAATACAATCAATACATATCATATACAGTGGAATTATACCATGGTCATACTTCACCATAGAGACAACCACATTATTGGGACCATTCCAATTAACTAATTAAGACCAGTATATATTGCACTAAAGTAAAACTTATAGGAGGGATCCTTCTGAAATTCATTGATTAATTATTTTTCAATAAATCTATTCATGGCAAAATCAACCAAATAGAATATACAGGGACCTTTACAGATGTCAATCAATCAATCAATCTCATGTGCAAGACTCAAACTCTTAGTTCACAAACTTATCAATCTATGCATACTTGTGACATGCAATACAGCCAATATTTTTACAAGAACAGTCAATTGAGCAGTTAAGACATGACTAAGAAATGAACAGGTTATTAGAAATTAGATAACTAGCATAATTCATGAATCGCTGTAGCATACTTTATCCATAAATGAAGACAAGCCCTTTGTTGCTTCGGTGAATTCTTGGGCGAATCTGATGACATCAACTGTGGTCAAACTGCACAAGGCTTTCACAACGGCTTCCTGCTTCACAGTGGAGTTGGGTGGCAATGTGAAGAGGCTCGCTACAGAAGAAGGCTCTTGACAGGCTGACACCCAGTCTACAGAGCTGAATGCTGACACCTAATAGGAAGAAAGAAAAAAAGGACTTGAAAGTGCAAAACAGTTAAGTAAATATTACTGGGTGGATTTGGCACCACAAGTCTCTATAAATGCTTTCAGCTTTTCTATGCATTACACATTACGCTGTATCAGCAAACTAATGAGTCCCAGAGGTGAAAGGTGCATTAAAAATACAGTTTAAAATCTCTGTTATATCAAGGTTCTTTTCTTTGGAATGCTCTCCCAGTAAATGTTAAACTTTTGACAGAGTTCAAGGAATTCAACAGGTCGTTACATCACTGCTATGTATTTAATGAATGCCATTGTGGTTCATGTTTACTTTGTAAGATTAATAACTTGTAACAAACCTCAATGTACGATTGATAATTTGTAAGCCTAAGATGGACCATTAATTTACCTCATTTCATGAATTGCAAGAATTGAATCTATAAAGTAAATGTATATTTACATTTGACAATACTAAATATGTAACTTAGAAGTTGTATTAACTCTTATCCTCACCTCTCATTTGTAAACAAAATTCATATTTTCGCCCTGTTTTTGTAGTTTTACCTGTCGGCTAAAAGCTTTGTAACTTATGTTGTTTGTTTGATTGTATTACCACCGACTTTAAATAAAATTTTATCTTACTGGCGCAACACTTTTTCTGTGCTGAATCTCAGCCAGAAATTGAACCAGTTAATACAGCACATCCTACAATTTTGTTTTTATATGAAGTCAAATAAAACAAAAAACGTACTATTTTAGGATCAGCTGCAGCTGATGAAATGGTGTGCAGAACAGCTCGGAGAATTTCTGGTGAGTTTTTAAGCTCTTTGGCAACTAGTTTCATGGATGGTATGTCCAGTAGATCAACCACCAGAGCAAACCAGTTGTCTGGAAGTAAACAATAAGTGATCATATATAACATCTCACTGATTATTTGCAAACATGGACATTTCTTTGAGGTCAATCCATCGATACAGTGTTCTGCCTCATCCATACTAAAACCACAAAATTTGGGGGGTAATGCATTATGAGCATCAAATACAACAACAAATTCACTTACTTTGTTTGTCAACATTAGACAGTTGCTTCGTCAGTAATTCCATGAAAACCTGTGAGCCAGCCAGATAATTGTGAATTATATTTAAGATACTGGTGCCTTCCTCAGATGTTGATGTGATCGTCTTGATATTGCTCTGGATTTCATTTGTGAGGAAGCTAATTCTTAAAAAGAATAACAGGAAAATTACTAATTTGTTTCCCATAAGCGTACATTTCATATTGCAAAAGTAACTGAGGACAAACAAAGTTTTTACCCAACTAAACTAGGTATGTGATGTTAAATTATCACCATTCATCGTGCATCCAATCTAATTGTAACTATACAACCTATAACAAAAACTACCACAGCATGGTGCTTCTTGTTGTCAAAAAAAATAATAATTCAGAGAACTTGTGAAAAATCATTACCGCCACGTGCAGTACAAGTATATTAGTAGACTACAGACCTAATTCAAGAGACTCTTCATCAATGCACTTTCTTTCAAGCCTGCTTGCCATATAGCCATCCAGAAGCAAAGAAATGATTCACCAAGAAAGAAACCAACTAAAAAGATGACTAACCTTTTTATAAGATCTGTGTCATTCATTTGGATGTTGCTTAAGGACTCAATGACCCTCATCCAGGCGCCTGCGCTGAGCCAGTTTTGAGGCATATCAAACGCTGACACCGCTTGTTCAAACATCTTAGTCAACACAATTGTCAACTCTCCTGTGTGGTTAGAAAATGCCCCGGCTAAATCGTAACTCACTTCCGTGGGCCCAGAAATCTGTACAATTACAAGATATAATATGTTGTTACAGTCCCTATTTTGTCAAATTGATTTTATGTACTTGATCAACCAATTGCTTAACACACTTGTTTTGTTCACCTTAGGTGTTTTTAAAAAAGCTGAGGAATTATTCAATTCAAAAGTGTGCTTTATCAAATCATAATCAATAACAAAATCTGTGCAATGTAAATCCACAACATGCATAATTTGTCAACTTACAACTTGTTCAATGTGAGTAGTGTTCACGACTGTGTTCAACTCAGCAAGGATCAGTTCGTAGTTCAGGTTGCACAAAACATTCATGGATTTGATGAATGCGTCCCTTGAGTTGACTGGGATCTTGTAAGTGTCATTCAGATTTGGAGCACACAATGCAGCTAAGTCACCTTGTGTTGCTTGCAGAATCTTAAAAAAAAAAGAAGATAAATAATGATAAAAGAAATACATGGTATTGCAGATGTTCATTAAATTATCACATCAAGAAACACCAATAAATTATCATTTTGTTACAATGCCCAAGATGCTAATTACGAGGTAAATCTCAGTATTTTAGAGCTGCAGTGTAATTCATTCAGAATCTATCCATACATGGGCAACTAGGAAACTATTGGATGCAGACAAGATAATCCTTATCAGTAAAATTTACAGCTGTTCAAAAATAAATGGTGCTTTAAACCAGTGGCAGTGTGACAATATAATACCAAAACCAATTTTTTACCAGATAAAAATATGCTATTGAATTAATTCCAACATTGAGAAGAACTATTTAATTCACTAAGTCTAAAATCAGTGATGCTATTTAACGACATACCTTTTCAGGTTTAACAAAAGCAGACCCCATGAACACTTCCATCAAGACTGGCAGGCTATTCAGCTGATCAAAAACTTTCTTTGTCTCAGGTCTTTCTCTGAAGAAGTTATCTAAAGTTGCGGTAAAGTTTGAGCCTGTTCCTGAAATCAATTTTGATACGGTGACAGCACTTCAATGGAAATCTCATTCACTTAGTTAATAATCATTGTCATTATTCAATTCATGTTTACTACTTTTTTTTTTAAGGCGGATTGTGCGTGCGTCTGTGTTACAGTACATCAATTTGTTATTTACTATACGAACGACATTAAATAAGTCACCATCACATCTTACCCAATATGTTTTTAAACTCCTGCGTTAAATACACGATAACCTTGTCGGCTCTACTCATGAACTGCATCACGGCCATACCGCTAATCATTTCATCCAAAGGTTCCTCAAGAGCATGTTGAAATGATTCAAAATCTGTCAAATATCTGAAAACAGATTTATTTCTGTCAGAAAGGTTAATCATCAGCATAACTTTCTGTAAGAATACCTGGCACAATACCTTGAAGATCAAGTGATATGATTAAAAAAGTTATCATTTCTTAAATTATATTATTATTTACATTTTCAACTGAGTCCAGAAATAACATTTATAAAAAAAGATAGCAAAATCTGATAACTCTCTTGTAGCACACACTATGATACTCTGAACTCATAATACAAACCAACTATTGAAATAACAGGCAAATGGCAAAGGAAAAATAAAGAGGCGGATTCCATACTCATATTTAGTGTGGTCGTTTTTTTTGTCTAATTGAATCTTGAAGTCAGCAATGGCTTTCGTCCAGTCCTGAGCGCTCAAATTTCGAGGAGGTAAAGATGTCGCTACACTGAGGTCCATCATGCGCTGCTTGGGGTCCATTTCACCCAACAAAAGGCTCCAAGGCACCTCTGATGTTGGAAACTGAAGTAAGATAATGATTATCATTGTTACTAGAGTTATTCTACTTTGCATCTAAGACCCTATGAAATGCTTATCAGTAGCTGCTTTTTATCAAATATGGATGATGTATCTAAGCATTTAAGGAAAAACATGCGGGATTGCTGAATTTAGATGCATTTAAATAAGAAATTTACATATATAAATTTATAAGGAAAATATTTTTAATTAGTCATTGAAATTGAGTAAATGAATATTAAAATTACGATGTGACACAGGGAGACAAAAATTTCAATGTAATTCCAAAAAGGTATCTAATCTTAATTTCAATGTATATCGTGTGCTTAAACAACTCACCAAGCTAAGTAACTCCTGCATGCCCCTAAACTTGACTTGCAGGTCACGAATTAACATAGGCACACTGAAATCTCCATCACACATAATGGACCGGAGCGTAGTGGCATTTATGAGTTCATCTGTTTTGAATAATGAGGCCAAGTACGCATTATCTGTACACAACCTTTCTGCGTTTGCCGATGCAATCCGTTTCATCTGTAAATAGAAAATTAAAATCTAATCATATGCAGTTGAACTCTGTAATAAAGTGTTTAATTTGGGACTGAGAAAATATGCTTGTTATTATTAATCACACATACATCGGTTACAATATATGGGGTCCATATATATGACAGGGATCTCTTATAAAGTGGGCGAACTAGGCTTATTTATTGAATTAAAATCAAATTTTCATTCTCAATTTAGTGCCAGTGAGCAGACCTGTCATCAGATATACATTAATTCATTATCTCATTCTATTGTTTTTATAGTATACTGTTTTTATAGTCTCCCATTACTCTTTATCAAAACTTGATTAGTTTTTATTGTACATTATCATGTTTTTATTGTAAACAAAGTGAGACAAATAAAATATCTATCTATCTACATTTATCACATATATTCCAAAGAGAAATACTCACCCTTTCGAAGTCAAACATTGTGTCAGCAATATTCACCCAAAAAGGTCTGGCTAAACCAAACCTCCAGGCGGCATTAATAAGCAGCTGAAGCTCTACTGAGCCAAAGAAAATATGGTAAGTCTGAACTTCCCAGGAAGTAGCCCCTGAAAAAGGAATTGAAATTTGTTTAATAAAATTTCAATATAAATACAACACGTCATATTTATTTCTTGTTTTTTTTGTTGTTGTTTTTTTTTGCTTGTTTATGAACATTACAAGGAGGACATTTTCTCTCAAAGAATATCGACTTGTGCAGACAATGTAAGAATATTCATCCGAAAAAGCCAAGATGAAGTAATCAATTTTTCAAATACAAACGTACTGCGTGCAGGTTATGATAATGAGACAAAGAGCTAAAATTGGGCAGATTAAAATTTTTAAGTTATTATGATCCATTAATGCTTTGCAAAATTCACAATTAAAAATAATTACACAATATCAAACATACCCATACTAGTTGGCAATCCCACATGTATAGCAGCGTAGGTGAGCACACTGTCATAGGAGTCAATAATTGTTCTGGTCTTATTAATTACTGAGGATAGATCTTGCTGCATCATACTGGCAGAGAGAATGGCCTCGAGTCCATTCATAGAATTCGCAACCCTGAAATCAACAGCAAGTGTAAAATACATGAATGATTAATATAGATAGTAATTAAATCTATAACAGCCATGCCATACTGCAAACAGGTATCAAGTTAGAGACAGTGCCCAAATTAGATCCCAATATAACCAAAAGATATTAATTAAAAGTTCACTGGAATTCTACAATCATGAAGTTCTACAATGAAACATATCTAACAGATTCATAGAAAGTCCTGGATTTGTTCTAACCTATTGGTTTTTTTTAGTAATATTGCTATTTATGACAACACTTAATTCTGTAGTTCATTGACAAGATACTGGAACATTAAGTATACTGATGTGAACACCAAGCCTTGTCAATCATCATTACACCTGCCAAAGGCCACTGTTCATGAAAATCATTTCCCAAGCTTAAAGAATATTCATCAATTTTTCTCCCTGAAATGACACTCACGATGATGAGGGATCCAGAGTTGGGAACCATTCTTCCAAACGTGATGTAAAACCTTCCCAGGCAGCTGGGTTGAATACTTCCATGCCCTGTGAGAGGGCAGCACTGCTGACCAGGGCCTTTGCAGCATTGGACAGTTCCACCATGTGCCTCATAAAGTCTCCGATTTTCAATGGTTCCTGCACAGTGTCAATGTCAAGCTGCAAGAACAGGTTTGTCAATATCAAGACTATGGTGCAGATAAACATGATAAGGCAACCATCAACAGCAACATATATCTGCAAATTTGCTTTGCTTTATTAACTCCATCTCGTGAATCTAAACTCTTAATCATTTATAAGCATAAAAGCACCGGTTTCACAGGTGTCACTAAACTGTCACATGGCCCTAGTTTTATGAACCTTTTCCAGACGTGAAAGAAGGAGCCGTACCAATACAAACTTTGCACTGCTCCATCAAGGGTATATATTGATTATTGATTATTTGTTTATGGTCAAGAAATAATACAAACATGAATTACAATACACAGAAACATTAGTTTTTGTTTATGGTTTGCCCAGACAATAAAAATTTCAATGCACAGGGATGATGCCAATAGCATATATTCCCTTTCTTTTTGTGTGATTAACGAAATAATAATTAATATTATAACAAAAAAAAAATAAAATAAAAGAAAATAACAAAAAAGAAAATAATATTATAATAACTAAAATAAATAATACACAGACAGAGAGGAAAATTAAATGAAAATTTTCAATTTGAATATAAGTATTAATATATGGTCTCAGTTCTTATTAATTATACCAGCAAATATGTTTGCCTACAGTCAACCCCATGAGGGAGGAGGTCTTGGGGCAAGGAAAAATATACATCAATTTTGGATTTGTGATACGATTTAAGTAAACAAAATTACTCACAATTTGTCTGATGTAATTGATGTTAATCCAATCCTGCAACTGTTGCAGAACAGCCTCATAATCTAAGGAGCACAGTGTCTTCAACAAGTCATCAAATGAAGCTTGTAATTCTTGTGGTACAACCAAATAAAGACTTTGATCCGGGCCACACAACTTTTGAGGCTCTTGAGCAAGGACTGTTGAGAGCTGAAAATAAAAGCATCTTATTTTGTTGAAGTAGAAATCATTTTTGTCCAACAGAGACAATACCAGCGATTAATTTATGAATTTTGATCCGGTATTTTTGGAAATGTTACAACACAAGAAATTATTCATTCAGAAACATGAGCATTGCCACCAGAAAGGTGCTGGACTGATTACAGTTATGCATAAATACATTCTACTTGGAACATGACGATTGCCACTTACCTCATTGCCTTTTGTCATGAAGGAGTAGATCAGAATTTCTAAGGCTAAAGGCAAATCCTTCATCCTCTGGATTAATTTCAAAGTCTCGGGGTGTCCCGTAAACATTTCTTCAAGAGTGAAGTTCGAGCCTGAAAAATTTACAAAATAAAAATTTAGTTTACTTTATTTTGGCATCAGAAAGACTTTTCATATTTCACACGAGTATAAGAATCCACTTACGAGCAATTTTCTGCATTTGACCAGTAAGGTAAACTGCCAGCATATCAAATTTATGCAAATTAAGGTCATCTAAATTTTGCGATCCAAAGCTTGCTGACAGCAACTGGTTCATCAATTGAGGAAGCATTTCTGAAAATTCTTCCAACCTAGAAAAAATGAAAGTCAAATAACCATCACAAAGATTCCAGTTGATGTCATTTTCACCACAGTACTGGCGTCGACTTTTAACTTTAATATTGCAGGTCTGGACACTCATTATAAAATGCAGATTTAAAAATAATTTTGCCTGCTTTTAAGCATATAAATCAGTAAAGTTTAAGCAAACAGATAATCACTGCATCACTTCAGCTTTTGCACATCCAAGACCTTTCTATAGCTATAAAGCCTCAATGCAATGATTTCGTAAAGCTGATATCTGTGTGTGTAAAAATCTCAATTAATAATGACGACATACCAAGCAGTAGGATCATCATTGTTCATAGCTTTTTCAATGTTTTTCAAAACATTCATCCAGATGTCATTTTGCAGCCAGTTCCATGGAAGGCTGAAGTTGGTCCCACTGCTGATGAGTTCTGTGATTACTGTTGAAACTCTTTGATTGTTTTCGTAGAAAGCAGTCATGTTTATTTGGCCAGCTGGTGAGGGTCCTGTGAACTGTTCGGAGAAAAAAAATAAGAATGTTTCATACGTGCTCCAAATAACACGATCACAATAGAACGAATATCCCAACCTTTGTAATAATCCAAGAAATTATCATGGCTGTCTTCAGTTCCAGCCCAAGATGGTTTTACTGGAAAGGATGCCTTTAAGCCAAATTATGTAGCTATATGTATATAATAATAATCAGAGCAGCCTGGCATTGCCTAATATAGGATAGGGTTATTGTTGAGTCAAGGTCTCCTTTACCACTTACACTAGACTAGCTCCTAATCAAATATCCAGATTCTTGGTGAATTTAGTATTTTGAAAGTACTTACTATATTCATAATTTTTGACACACTCAGCAGGTCACTGAGTTCGGCAGCAATAACAGTATAGTTCAATGCGCAGAGGTTGGTCATGGTCTCCACAAACTCCATTTCAAGTCTTTTTGGAGCAGAATATTTGTTTTTCAAGTCTTTACACAGCGATGAAGGGTCTTGAAAGGCAGCAGTGATCACCTAAAGCAGAATTAAGAGAGAAAAGTGTTAAATTATACACACACAAAAATTGGATGTGCAATTGTGCATAATCATCTTAATTATGTTATCTTGTCTTGTCGTTTTATCTTTTCTTGTCTTGTTTTATCTTATGGAGCACCACAAAATTGACAGAAATGCTAAGCAGTAAGAATAACCTTTGAATTGTATTCTTTTTATACACTGACCTTGTTACTCTTGGTGGAATTGAGAATTGTAGAAACAAAAACCTCCACCAGTACTGGGAGGTTATCCAGTTCAGTGACCAGTTTTTCAGTTTCTCTTCGTCCAGCAATGAGCTCAGTCAAAGACAGGTTCTTTCCTAGAAAAATAATTTTTTTTTGCAATAAAGCAATTACTTCCCATATGAAGGGATTGTGAAGCTAGGCATTGTCCTATAACTCTTATATCAACTGTGAAAAGAATGTAAAAATTATTTGTGTATGTCAGATGTTCCAGTTTTTTTTTTTTTTTTACATATATATATTGCAATCTTGACAAAAACAGAATAGCATGTTTTCTTTGTTCCTATCATTTCAGACAAAAGACATGGTGGATGCTTTATTGTAATCATGTCTCTATTCTCTGTCCTTGTCTTATCCCATCTTAGCTTTAAGTTATCTTGTCTCAATATAAACAATGCATAACATAAATTTAATGAGCCACTCACCAACATATTCCTGCATTTCCTTATCGAGGTAGACATTGAAAGCATCAATTCTTTTCAAAAGGTCATTCAATTCAAGATTTTGCGAAACGTTCATCACAAGACCTTGCAATGAGAAAGAGGTCTGTCCCAAGGAATTGAAAAAGCTGCAAACATGAAAGAGATTATTCATCAAGACCTATTTGTTAGGCAGTGAAAAGAGGATAAAAATCCATAAAACTTTAAAATATATATCATGTGTCTTTAAAATGAAATAATCCATCTGAGTCTGGGTCTACGGCTAGTTAAGGTTACAGCCAGAAATCCAAAGGTCCTGACTGCAGTTGTCCACTAATTATGGTTTGCACTGAACTACTGAATGAATGGGTGGGACTTGTCATTAGCCTCAGCACAGACCTTGTTTAGTAGTAAACCAATACTCACTCTGGAAGACTTTGATTTCCCATTGGCTGCTGTGAAAGCCTTTCCACCTCATTCACGAAACCTGTGAAAATCAGATTCCATGTTTGTGCGTCAAATGGTTTGGCAAGTTGAGGGTCCACTTTAGGTGGGTTTTGCACCAAATACAGGAGCAGCTCCTGCACCTCAGTCACACTGCCCATCACCTGTGACCATGGAACTTGAGTTTGTGTTTCTGGCTGAGCAAACTGAAATAAAACCAAAGTGATATCCTAAATAAACTGATTAAAATATTATTTAATTTTAAAAACCTAAATTAACAAATATGGAAACAGGTTTTTTATACACATTTTAAAAACACATTTCATGTCTATATATATTTGTGTTTGCGGTGTGATGTCTAGAAAGCATAAAAGCCATCACTTATACTTGCTGTTTTACCTTCTAAAAACACATCATGTAATACGCACAGTGTTTTGGTGATTTCAATAATGTTGAACTGCTAAATGTGTGCATTAAATCTGGAGAACTGTTTCATGCTTTCAATTCATTTAGACTGACTATTTTGAAAACTATTTCTCAATTATAATGTTCAATCTTACTGTGTTAAAAAATTTGGAAAAACCATCCATATTCCGTATGAGGTCTTCAATCAAAACTGTTGTATTGACATCAAGACCACAGATTGTTCTGATGACAGCAGTTCTATTGGCTTCTTCTGGAATTTCAAAGATGGACTTGAAGTAATCTTCATCTTGGCACAGTCTGGTGATATCCAAAGATGACAGCTGACCATACTGAAATCAAAATATAAACGTAGATAATTGAGATATTATGAAATAACAGTGCATCTACGTGTACAAACTCGCCCAGTTATGGTCAATGTCCGACAAAATATAGAATAAAATTGTAGGCAAAATAAATAGCACATATAAAATCCAAAAAAAAAAATAATCAAGATAAAGCATCTAGTGTACGAAAAGCAGTAAAAATCCAATCAAATTTTTTAATTCTATTTAAAAGTTTAATTACTATTAAAGCCAGTTTAATATATTTTACTCTCATAGAATGAAAATTCTATGGTCTTGTAAGAAATATGAAGAATAGCATCAATAAGAAATTATGACATAATACGCATGAAAGAACCACACATATCAAGATATATATTTAAGTACAAACCTTCTGTGGATCAAACATTGCACTAGCTATCGTTTGCAACACTGTTCGGGCAACGTCTGGCGAATGTTCCAAAATTTTCATTATTTTGTCAATTTCTGTAGACTTGATGTGGTTGGCGAGGGAGAAGACATTGGTATCTTAAATTATAATTCAATAGTTTAATTAACAGCAGAAGACAAATACATAACTCCAACAAATGTGATTTTTGTTGAAACACTCTACATCACTCACTAAGTCACTAATGAATGTTTATAAACAGTCTATCGTTTCTTCTATTTGATACAACTCACAATATGATCATGTTTCATAGGATTCAAAATAAAAGTCCACATGTTATTTGGTTTTCCCATGGCACAAAACAGATAGGAATACTAGCAACAAATTAAATCTGAATCATCGAATGGATGTAAACAACTGTTCGTAACAATCATACTTGTCCTATCTCTACACTAACAATTTCTGCCTTCTTGTCACCATCAAGGCAATTTGTCATGGTTAGAAGTCGAAGTCAAAGATACCTTTGTTTAAACCGGGTAATTCTAAAAATCAGATACTATAATGGAAAATATACCAAACAGTAAGTTCACTATTACAGAGAGGTGTTTTTATAATTGAGAAATCTTGGGTTTTACGTGCCGCTGCATTTCTGTCCATTTTGCGCTGCTCAGGCCATGTATGAACAAGTATAAATAAAAACTTGTGGACATTCATTTAAATTATACCGTTAGGAAATTATTCAAGGGTCTTCTATGAGATGCAGTCTTAATTTAGCTGCCTCAATCATCAGTTATTACTGTGATGATGTCTGACAAGTCTAAAAGTAAGGTGAAGTGACACCCTGTATTTCAGTGATAAAATGCATAGATAAATTGAATTACCATTAATTTTAGCCAAATGCAGAGCAGCAAAGGAGGCAACTGCATCTAATGCTGATGAAAAAGATGACAAAGAACCCAATATGGCATCCGCATCATCCATCTGTGCTGATGTGTTATAGACCATCTGTTCCATGCCGGACCAGCCAGTTGATGCGCTATACAAGAAATACAAACAATTACTTTCATTTCATTATAAACTATATAAGCTGTCATCTAATCATGCGGACACTGCAGACAATAGGTGTGAAAGTCTGGAGGTCAGACTAAAGATTAATGACATTTGTAGATTTCACTGCAAATTCAAGCAGTTAAAATATAAGGCATCAGAGTCTCCGATATAATTTAAAAGTTTATGCCAACTGCTGTCTTTAGCTATTGGTTCATTAATTGCAATTTTTGTAAGCTAGATGGCAGTACAAAGTTCTCTCTGACTAACTTTTGGTGGGGCTACATGCCCACATAACATTATTTTCATGAAGCATTATATTGGCTGACAGACATAAACTCATAAACAATACATAAATTGTAAGTTGGAGATTAATTTTCACATCGGGCCGGCAACTACAGTGCCTTACCTTTGCAAAGCGTCCATATTTTCCGACCACGACTGAAGTCTGCTGGTGACATCAGTCCATGCAGCAGGGTCATAAAAGGTGAACTCATTGACCGCCACAGAGACACCACCAAGACTTGATGCACTTGAAATTAAGTCTGTTGCATGCATCACTAAGGATGAGATGTTCACTGTGCCTGGGGCTGTATCATTCAGCTGTGTAAATAAAGCAAATTACACATATAAATATGATTAGGAAATATACTTGGTATGGTATGTAGTAAGTGGTCGTTTAACTTATCCATAGTTTGATCTAGTTATTCAGGATGCCACTAAGGTCCACACCCCCCCCCCCTTTCCAAACTGGTTCAAAACAGTTTTTGACCATCCTGACCATCCTGAGAATCATACCTAATATCAGTTACTGATCACATACAAAATGTAGATATCTTGTTGTGATTACCCTAAAAAGGATATGGACAGCTCTAACCTCTTGCAAGGATATAAATTAAGAATGACCCTAGTCTAGTAAACAACAGTTGGGTACTTACAACATCATTGAGATACTTAAAGTCAATCCAGTCTTCAAGTTGCTTCTTAACAACGTCATAATCAGTGCGACACAGAGTCCGATAAAGGTTGTTGAAATCTTGATATATCCCGGTTGGAATGGTAAAAAATTTGATGCCACCTTCCCCACATATCACTGCAGGGTTTTCGATCAATGCTGTGATCAGCTACGTGGAGAAAAAAAAATTGAATAGAAAATTTTATATTGTATCAACATGAATGCACTGGGGTCACTGAAATTGGCCAGGTCACCCCTGACAATCGTAATTAAGCACCTTGCAATTTCGTAATTTGTGACTTAACTACAGTTCATGTCAGTGACAATATTCTAACGCTTCAACAAGCATATTAGAAGTGTTTGTGATAGTTTATTTAGGGTTGCAAATTTCTATTATCCTGGCCAAATTCGATGACCTCAAGTGTAATATAGGTCATAAATTTGATTACCCGGAGTGTAATATAGGTCATAAAAATAAAGATTGAAAACAACAAAGGCAATTTAGCTGGATCAGTTTGAAGCAGATGAAAACAACAAATGTCCATATACCGAAAGTCGGGAAAAACAAACTAATCAGACAAGTATGGACGCCTGTTTTTCACATGTTTCTTACATTAAGATATAAAAACACTTTCAATGTACATTAAAATATATAGTAATTGCATGTAATATCTTTTTGCAGACCTCTTGACGATCATTGGTCAGTGAGTAAATCAGAACCTCCAGGGCGATTGGAAGTTTATTTATTTGGAGGGCCAATTCTGATGTTTCTGGGTGATTGCGTAACAAGCTGGACAGAGTCAAGTTTGCAGCTAAAACAAGAAGATTACACATTTAAAGCTTTTATTAGTATGCAATATCATCGTAACATAAGCACCAGGGCTTTTGTCAGACAGATACAATATATATTGTAATATAATTTGTGTTTAATGGTAACATGCTGTTCTACAGTATTTTCATGGTACAATAGTAAATATCACCTTGGTTATGATACATGTAAACAAATCATCGGAACTGTAAAATGCACTCAATGGCGTACCTGATATCTTGGTGAATTGTTGAGACAAGTAGCTTGCAACCTTGTCCAATTTTACGATTGTCTCATCCGTAATAGCAGGTAGGTTCATGGTGCTTAGCAGTTGGTTGAACAGAGCAGGATATACTTTCTTAATTTCTTCAAGCCTGAATTAAAACATTGAATATGTTAAACATTTAATGTTTAACTTCAGTTTATATTTGATGGTGCAATATATCGTTTTTATAACTTGAGATTAGCCAACACTTCTGTTACGGTAACATTGTATTTGCAATCATACCTTTATCTATTCTTGCTAAAACATCAATATGTATTTTTTTCTTCTGATTTTTATGGTTTATTACAATCCTGATGTTTTGTCATATATATCCATCTTTTTTGTCCAATAAAAATCATTTATAACTCCTTGATTCTGACATATATATATATCCTTATTTTTCAAGGGACTTTACCATACAACTAACACGTAGGATTTTACTAGTGTGTAAATGAATTTTAATGCGAGTAACACTCACCATGACATCGTAGTCCTGGGCGTCTGTAGTCGTTCTAGTAACTGGGTCCAGGCAGAACCTTGTAGCCAACTCCATGGCAAAGCAACATTTGGTGGTTGGCCAATAAATGCCATAAAAATGTCCAGAAACTCTTGAAGGTGCTTGTAGACCAATGTCAGATTTACAGGTGCAGGAGGTAGAGGTCCAGTCAGCTAAAACATCAATAAAAATATGAATAGATAATGTAAATAGTGTTTAAGGTCACTCGTCTTTTACACAGTAGAAATGAGCGTAGGCCTTTGGAAGCTCAAGCAACACTTTTTATAATTATGTTAATGGCATTATGTAATTATTGATAAATTTTAATGTTGTAAAGACAGAAAACAAAACATTTCATGCTTAAAATTAGCAAGGTCAAGGCAAATCAAAACAAACTCTGAGACTTCTCATAGTCCTGCATAAGTTAAAAGAATAAATTAGTTTTCCTATATTTTTCACGTGTAGGAAAAACTACTTTATAATTTACAAAACACCATTCTTAAACACCATTCAAAACTAACAGGTTTTCATGGTTCCCAATACTTTGCTATCTTTACGTTTGACTTCCTTTTTCAAAGTCCTTAAACATGTGTACTTACAATGGCAGATAGTCTCGGGACATCAAAGGCATCACTCAGTTCTTCAGCAACGATGGTGTAATTCAACCCACAGACAACTTTCAGCGAACTTGTGAAAGTGGGCTTGAGATTCTCTGGTACATATTGAAGGAAATCTGCATCTTCCATGCATATGGTTGAGATATTATTGAGCAAAGCTGAAGCCTGAAAGTGGTAGACAAAAAAAGACTTCACATTTTTAATTGAGAACTTCTATAGCAAAATTCTAATAAAATTAATTCTAGTGACTGGATGGATTAGGAAAAAATAGATTCCATATAAATACACATCAATTTATAAATGTAAATCTGGGTTAAACTTTATTGTATGTTATCCCTCAACAGAGGTTCAACCGACTTTACAATTACATCCTTGGCAGGACAATCCAGAGTCTTTCTCAACTTCCTGGGGAGTACTCAGCCTTAAACACAGGCTTAACAACAGTGTCATCACTGTGGGTGCCTAATGCCAAGTACCTGGGCCGGGTGAGGCAATGGTTGAAGAGGATCTGCCTAACTCCTCAGTACCATGTTGGGGGTTCAAGTGAACATCTTAAACACTAGACCACGGCATCCCACAAAAAATATGGCAACATAGCCTAATGTCAGTGTTTCAATGTCTCAATGCAACTGGGTTTGAAGCTTAGTCAGATTATATGACCGACTGCCAGAGGCAGATTTAATGACGAGATGATATTTGCCTTGCCTCAGCAAAGACATGGAGTATACAAGGCACCTCTAATTTAATGTCCCATGCGATAGACATCTAGCTGGCATGTAGCTCATGAAGAGTGGGCATTACATCATCTTTTAACTCTATCGATGACTATAACCCCAGTTCCCCTTGTTTCATACATCATCATCTACATCTCAGTCCTCGTAACTTCATCATTCTGTCATAGGCTTGGAAACTAAACTCCAGAAGACGTCATGTGAATGCTGGATCCCATTGGTTGAGGGACTTGGTTCACATAATTCCTCTGGAGTGTAGTTCTGAGTCTATGAAATCTGTTGTATTTTATTACATCATACCTGTGTTGAATGGTCCATGGCAAGAGCTAACAAAACTTCCACATAAACTGGCAAATTGTTGATCTCCTTTACCAACTTCAGTGCTTCTGGTTTTCCCTCTATCAGGTCATTCAAGGTCAAGTTTTTACCTAAAGTGAATGATACCATGTTGTGAAACAATCATCATGTCAAACACACTGAAGTGTCTTGAGCAAGAACAAATGATATACACAATGTATATGTGCTGTACTTACCAGTATATTTTATTAACTCATCTCGAAGATAACGGACAAAAATGTCAGCCCTTAGGATAGCTGTAGAGACAGCAACGTCACTCGTTACATTCTGCAACATGCTTTCCAGGCTAGCTGTTATGACGCCAACATCATCCAAAGCACTGTTCAATAAAAATGTATATAAATATATAAAAAATCATTTTTAAAAAAGTCTGCAGAAGTAGTAGTATATTTTGTAGTGACTTTTATAGTGGTCTTAAACTTGGCTTCTAAATTTCCCACCCCCAGTAAACACAATTACAAGTTAACTTTTTTTCATCTCTGGTGAGGTTATAAACACTTACAAGCATCTAAGAAGTGTTTACTTTAATTCATCTGTAGTAGATAATCTCGATGTCATAGTAACTTTCAATGCCACTAGGTGCACTGCTAATTTCATAACTTAGAACAAATGCAACATAAGGAATATGCTGTCAGCCAGATGAAAATACACAGTGGCTGGCTGACAGAGGATGTCAATTCTAATCAAGAATCACAGATCTTAACTATATAACTCACCATCAGAAAACCACTACAGGGTAATTCACTTGCCTTGTAATATTTGCCATTTCCTGCGAACCTTTTACAACTTGTTTGACGAAACCATTCCATATTCTATTCCACGCAGTAACATTGAGGATGCGTTCATAATTGGGGTCCAGTTTACGCGGGTTCATCACCAAATTAGTTATGAGGTTTTGAATGTGTGTGGTATTTCCTATATATGAAGTCCAGTCTATCTCATTGTTGGAATTGTCAGAGAGCTATAAAAAATTTTTCATTAAAGTTAATTAGTGAACAACACGATGTATGTTAAAATTTCACAATCAAGGCAAGCGTGGTCTAAGATCAAACTTCCTGCGAAGGTAGCATTAATTTGGACCAAGATTTTTTGACAAATTTTTGATCAAGAAAAAGACATGTAAGACAACATACTCATAATGAAGTAAAATACAGAAATTCATACTCACTGCTTGAACCAAATCAGGCAGTCCATCAGTACCCATCATAAGCTCCTCTAAGAGCAGTGTAACATTCACATTAAGTCGACAAAGCAGATCCACCACGGGGGTCATATTATCATCTCCTACTTCAAAGATGGAGTTGAAATACACCTCATCTGTACATAATCGGGCGGCATCAATATTTTGCAGTTGAGCAACCTGAAAATAAAAATATTGCATTCATTCATGTTTACTACCACTGTCAAATATGCTTGAAAATAGGATAAAGTGAATGCACATTATACACAAAATGGTAGGCTGATGCCAAATAGGCATTGCTAGGAAAGATGCAATAAAAACCCATTTTTGGCATAATACCATAATGAAAATGTACATGAATTAAATGGATGATCAAGCCTTAATTTGTATTTTTTTCTGAGACATAAAATATAACAACATGGATTGCCTTAAAACTCTTACCTTTTCTGGATTAAACAAGGACTCGGCTACAGTTTGTAGGATAATTCTCACAACAGATGGTGACACCTTTAAAATGTCCAAGATCTTGTTCAATTCTCTGGATTTAAAATAATCTTTCAGGAGTATTACATCAGAACCTGTAAAGCAGAAAAAAAAGTCATCAATTGTTAAATATTAAATCTGGCATCGTTCTTGAAAATATACAGTGTATATTGTAATCATATTTTGTTTGGATGCTAGCTATGTTGTGGTTGGATTTGGGCGTTTTGATGCTGTGAATGTTGTAATATATAAATTTGCTTGTAAATAAAAGGAACAAGAAAAATAATTGCAGAAATAATGGATATTTTAGATCTATTTATGTATTAGTTGAAATGAACAATTAGCTCTTTTTTTTATTGAGATCCTTGATAAGATCAGTTTATAGTTTTATACCAGGTATGAAATAACTGTTTCAATAATGAAAAATACATATCAATGCAGATTTATCACAAGATTATAATTAGTAATAATTCATAATATATTTTAATTTCACTGACCATTGACTTTAGAGAGTTGAAGAGCAGCAAAGTGGACAAAAGCAGCGAACCCTTTGTTGATGACATTCACTGGCTCCAATGCAGACATGTTTTGATTAAGCAGTGGTGTAAGAGCTGCAATGCTGCTGTAACAAAAATAAAATAAATAAATAAAAAATTTATTTAACAAAGATTTAACTGAGTTGAACAGTCATCCCAGAAAGAAAATATACATTTTCTACTTTATTTTTCATATAAAAATGACTCATGTCACATAATTGTGTCACATTAAAGCATTTTCATGGCAATATCACTCGGACATCGATGGCAAGTGCTATGAGAAACTAACCTAACATTCAGAACTTTAATAATAGTTACCTGGTAGCAAGGTCAGTGTTATTAAACCAAGCTTCAAGTCGGACAGCTATTTTGTTCCATAATGATGGATCTAAAAGTTTTTCCAAATCTCTACCCAGGTTGAATGACGGAGAAGCACTAATTATTCCATTTAGAATTTCGCTGACATTCATCATGTTTCTGATGAACATTGTAACGTTTGTTGACCCAGGAGAGGTGTCAGATAGCTGTAAAATGGAGAAATTGACAGGGTATTTAAATCAGTCTGGCATAGCAATTATAACCATGATTCATGATCACTACAAGCCAAAATTCGGGGCTAGACATATTCTTTCAGTGCCAAATTTTAAAAGTCTGCATTGCTCAATGACATACCAATTTTATTCTCTTTATTTTGTTCCCACATGAATAATCTAGAACGTGCAATAAAAAGCTTACAATTTTTTCCATTGTTGTGACATCAATCCAACTTTGCAAGGCAGCAACAACTTCAGTCTGATTTTGTGAACAAAATGAGGTAAGCAAACTGTCAAAGTCTTTTAGAAAATCAGACGGAACATGGAAATACTGCAGACGATCTGGTCCACATAATTTGTATGGGTCTTCCATGAAAACATTAACCAGCTGAAAAAAAAAAAAAGATTATGAGTGTATGACATCGACCACAAAGTAAAACTACCATTGATACCAATTATCTTCACAACATTTTTTGTGAGGCTTAGTAAAGCCTTCGAGTGACACAATTCTTACACACACACGTTACAGACAATGCTGCATCCATAAGATGCCAATGACCATTCTGTGAAAGAATCAGGTAATCATGCTGTCAAGGTATTTTAGAAAATCCCATAAATAACAAAATTTAATCTCCTACAACCTAAGCCAGGACACTGCATAAGAAAATATAAAACTAAGATAAGTCACCATCTAATGAGACCTTCTCAAGCGGCAGAAATCTAAACCAAAACAAATTTGACTCAGATAACCGGTAATTACCCCATTTCCTTTGATTACAACTGAGTATACGAAAACTTCCATGGCCATTGGCAGCTGGTCAAGGTTTTCATTTATCCACCTTGTTTCTGGGCTTCGCATAAGCAATGACTGTAGGGTTGTGTTGGTGCCTAAACATAATAATAAAATAAATACATATAATTTGACATAAGAAACATGAACTTCATGCCATAGTCATTAAATTACTAAAATCAACACACAGAAAACAAAACAAATAAACTAGAAGCTATCTGTTATCCAGCTCCTTAAGGGCATTTTTCTCCTTAAGGGCAAAATAAAACTGATTTGACTTGAAATTTAAATTGTTGTGGCCATCATTAGTTGACTGGCCTTCATAGTAAGTTGACAAATGTTTTATTTCCAGTACAGTGTATTAAGATAATAGGCCAAACTTGTGCTTTAATTGGAAGGTCACCTTGAAGTGAGGATCAAGTGAAATGAAAAAGTGACTGACCAACATATGGATAAAGCTGCTCTGCCAGAAATGCCATGAATCTGTCAATCTTCACAATGTCTGGGTCAGAGATGTTAAAGATGGCCGGAGCATCATTAGTTGACGGAATATTCCGCATCACTCCCAGCATCATCTCAACCAATTGGCCAATCCTGCAACCAAGAGTTTCTATGCATCAGATTTTGAGTCATTCTTTGAATTTACTGTCCATTTATATCATTATCAAGATAACAATAAAAATAAAATCCTATCATGAGCAAGTCAGGAAGATAAAAATTACATCATCGTACAGTCAAACCTATGCTAAGTGTCTATGACCAGTTGCCAGAGGAAAGGATCATATTAAGCATGGGGCCACATACAATAGGAAGGAAAAGTACCACCAGAGGTCACTGTGACTGTAGCAGATAAATATTGTTTAATGACGTCATCTATATTGTGACATCATCCATGCAACAATGGTTTTTGCTACGGTCGTAGTGCCCCCTGTAGGCTCTGTTACTTTTTCTCCCCGTTACAGAACCCATAGCTGTCGTCATTTACTAGCCTTAGCAGGGACTTCCCAAGTGTAAGGCACTGCTTTTATAAAGTCTGTTGTGAATGAGCCGAGCTGAGAGTTACCTAATACAGCTGCCGGAATGTGTGATTTAGAAATCAAATCAAAATGCAGGCCTTCAAGTAGTTGCGAAGAGAAGTTTCCCAAAAACTTCAATTCACTGTACCTGGCAAACTAACTGTATGATTCATGACCCCCTTATAAACACTGTTCACTCTCCTAGTTTGAGAAAGTTTTAAAGAAAACACATCACACATACTTGGTACTCCAGTCTTGTTTGAGGAGTTCCTCTGTCATAGTTTTATTGAATTCCTTCCATAGATCGGTGTCATTCAGCCACGAAAGGTCAGAGAAAAGCTCTGCTCCAGGTGTGAGCCACTTCGTCAGCATTTCATTGATCATATTCGTCTGATTGACCAATTTCGTCAAATTCAACTGGCGACCTTCAGTAGAGGAATTGAGCTGAAGCAAAAACAGACCCAGTTAAATGAAAGAGCAATATAACACATTAACACAATCCCAGCTACAACAATAGGTGGTGGGTGAATTAGGGCTTTACGTCCTGTATTTCTGCAACTGATGGGCTAGTTGGGACAGGCAGGGACCATGGCAATGAGAAGATGGATGAATTAGCCATCCAACTTTAGGCCCGACCTGGAATTGAGCCCAGGACTGAGCTAGGCCCCCATAACAATCGGTGGCATGGTAATGTTGAGTAAGCAACTTCAATTAAGCTGCTCTCCACCTGCCAGCAGTACAATACATAATTAAGCCCATAGTATCATTAGCACGGATATACAAGATGACAATAAAAGCTCACCTTTTCTTGAAGCTGATCAAATTCAAGTTCAATGGCAAAGTCAACAGACATTGCTGCGTAGTTTGTGGTACAAATTGCTCTCAGGACCCCAGTCATTTTACCTAATTTCCCAGAAGGAACCACAAAATAATTCCTTGCATTGAATCCGCACAATGGTCGTAAGTTTCCCGTTGACATAATTTCAATCTGAGATAAAATAGCACATAAGTTAATACGTATGAGCGTTGAGGAAACGTAAAGAAGTAAATCTCACGAAAATCATGACCAATAGGTCATTTAGTAAAAATTTTGGGAAAACCCAACCTCTGTATGAGACTGGCTTGTAAACAAGGAAATGCAATAATGCCATTTACAGCGTTTCTGCTGTATCAAATGCCAGTGAATAAAATAGAAGAGAATCAAATTGGTCATCAATAGAAAGCTCCCAAAAAATGTGGAGAAAAGAAAACATATACATACAAAGACTTTGAATGCATTTTAGTCCCCACAGATGAGATACATTTTTGTAAATATAAATTTTCACAACATTTTATTAAAAGAAATATAAGTTATCATAGGAGCAAGGAATAAAAAGTAGGAATTCATGAAATGTAAAAAATAATACCTATACAACAATATCAATGAGTAAGAACAGAAGCAAAGAAAAAAGGAAAAACTAAAATATTCTAAAACCTTACATCATTCTGAACCTAATGACACACATATATAGAAAGTTTAATACAATACATGTATGACTAAATTAACATTTCAAAAATAAAATTGCATAATTTAGGGTGAGGGAATTATTATTAAGTGATACAGTGTATGACTCTTTGTATTGAATCATCAAATTCTGCCACAGGTTTCAGGTAATCCCAGAATTTTTTTCCAACGAATGTTTCAATTTGCAAAGTGTATCAAAAAGGACTTGACCAGATAATGCCATTCTAAATATGTAATAAATGATAATAGATATGACTGATAGGATGTGCTTTTCAAAAAAATACTTATGTATAGAAAACATCATATAGAATATCTGGTAAATAGATTGAGTGTCATTACTCACTGTTTCTGGCTTGTAAAGTGCTGTCAAAATCATCGTCTCGAGTAGAGTGGGGAATTCATAGATGGCTGGGGAAAATTTGCTCAGTTCTGGGCTCAAGGCTGTGAGCTCTCTGAATGTCAACTTCGGTGCTGTGAAAATAGCAACAAAATGCAGTTAATAAAATGACATAAATTATACAGATATATATATATACATATTATACATATCATACATATTATATATATTATTCATATTATTCGATGTAGGCCATTGTCTTTTTTGCATAATGATCGAACACGCAATGGGGTAAATGTACTGATGTTTGAAATGCATAATGCCATAGTATGCATATTTGGTCATGAAGGCCACATCCAGTACGGAAATCATTTGGAGTCATAATTAGCTGACACTGTAAGGTCTCATAAACATAATACATTATTGTATCAATGTATCTAACCTGACAACTTGACCAGCAACTTTTCCACATAATCCATGACATCCTGGACTCTAATCAAACTTTTGGTCACTTCTGATAGATCTGTTATATTGCCGAAGCTGCTTTCAAGTAATGGATAAGCCCCAAAGGCTAGGTTAGCAATCTCCTGCCAGCTGTTTTCTGCTTGGTACTTCTGCAGTGCATCCATGAATTTCTGAGCAAGTGAATTCCACATTGCAGGGTCAGTAAAGCCTGTGTTTACCCCAAGGTCGAACGCAGAAGGAGGCATGGTCGTTAAGGTCATTACAAGATTCGCAAATTTCTCGAAAGATTCCATGGCGTCAGTGATGTTAGTGGAGCTGTTACTTGATTCCATGAAGCCCATTAAGTCATTTATCAACTGGTCCAGTCCATCTACACTTGATTTCATTTGGTTAACAAATTCTTCAGCACTGTAAAATAAAGAATAAGTTGGCAATGAAAATAGTTGTACTCGCTCACAAGCTCATGAAAGACATAACTAGATAAACAAACCAGCCAACCAAGAGTGATTGCATACACTTTAAACCTCCACTTACAAGAAACTCACAATCACAAAAACATAATAAGTTTTCTGTAAAGACATCAGTATAGATCCAGTCATACTTTGAGTCTGGAGTAACCATAAATATTTTATCCCCCAACATATTTAATTATTTTCGTTATTTTCTTTTTATTCTTGTATTTCTAATTATCAAACTTAAAATTAACTTCTCAGCAGCGGCTATATGCCTTTGAGAAGGAAATATATATATATGACAATAAACAATAAACAATATACAAAACATCAACAGGAGACCTGACACTTACCTGAAATTTGCTGCACATAATAACTGCTGTCTTTCTCTCATTACATTCCTCGGCCAGTTTGGAAACAAAAGAGCAAATGTGTTTACTTCGCTGCAAAATGACTCCCAATCAACTGACATCAGACCGGATACCTGTAACAATCAGAATGAGACACGAGTAAACTGACATGACTTGCATCTATGAATCATTCTTGTTGAAAAATTCAAGAACATCATTTTAGATAGTAAGGCCACTCTAATGTTAAGCAAAAGTGGCCCTAATAGCGAAGAATATAGTTTATATTTGCAATATATATATGACAAAGGATTGGGGAGATATTATGTGCTAGAATGAATAATTGGCCTTAATTATTGACAAGGCCTTAAAGCCAGGTTCCAGTATAGCTGATGTGATATTACAGCATGTAAGAAACAGATAAAAGCCTCTTATATAATATAAAATGCATTCTTGTCATGGTGGTGGTGGTGGATTAGGGCTTTACGTCCTGTATTTCTGCACCTGATGGGCTAATTAGGACAGGCTGGGACCATGTCAATGAGATGACGGATGAATCAGCCATTCAACTTAGGCTCGACTGGGAATCAAACCCAGGACCCAGTAGTTGGAAGCCCAGTATGCTACCACTGAGCTAGGCCCCCACCTTTCTTGTCATATTAATGATTGATAATTTCCTCATCAATTGAACTTGATCACAAACCTCATCAGGCTGAGCCATCAATTGCAATGCTCGCTCCATCAAATCATTAGCTAACTCCGGTGAATCTTCGAAGGCTTGGAGCAAAGATCTTAATTGCGATGAATTCAGGAACCTTGCAAGACCGGCATCTGATTCTGATCAAAACAAACCAATGAGGCCATCCATTAATAACTTAATATTTTGTATCAAGCCAAATCAATAATGTCAGATATTAATTTCAAGATTAATTTTGATATATAAGATTGTGTTAAGCAATATATACTCACCATTTAATCTCTGCAGATTCTTATTGACAAAGTTTAGTATAATTTGATCAAATTTGACAGCCATGATGATCCACTCAGACAGTTCTTTCAATTGAGTGCTGTTGCCGTTTTGAAGTAGACTGATCAAATCTTCAAGTCCTTTAGCATTTTCTCTCAGCCTGTAACCAGATTTTTAAAAATTATTCAGTTCTGTAGGTCTATTCTAATTTCCAGTTATTCAGTGGTTTGAATGTGACACAATATTTTCAAAGCTGAAGAGTTTTCAATTAATTAACTGGAAAAGATCGCAATAAAATGAAATAGGTAATAATACTTACAAATTCATATCACTTGTTGTGAGGCTGTTGATCATTTTCTGCCACTGTTGTTCCCAACTCTCCCTGTTGAACCCAAACTCATCCTGAAACATATCCCAGTCTGAGTTTCCCATCATGTTGTTCTGGACACTGGTCATTTGTGTCATCATGTCCAGTGTGTTGGACAGCACCTTCGTCCAGTTGACCACCACATTCTCAGGGACATTCTCCAAGGTGAAATTGGCAAGTTTTGTCACCTGAAGTTAAATCATTGCATTTATCAGTACAACAAGTTCATCAGAGTTGAAGAAATCATAAGCTATATAGTAGATACTTCATTTGCAACAGATTAGATTGTTTATTGTTCATTCTGTACAAATTAATCAATTGGTCGAAAGTGAGTAGCTGACCAGCTATCATTGATATTTGATCTATCTCTGGCAGTAATGACCTTTTTGACTTTGCCATTTTGATTCTAATCTAATTTTGTAATGTCTCGCAAATATAATTCATTGTACAAACAGAACAAAATGTTGGGTGGCAATCACTACCAGACCAGTTGCAAAAAGAGCAGAAATCAGAGCAGACAAGAGGCGCAAGCCCCCCACTACCCCAACAAGACCTGGAAACAGGGTTCTCCTAAACTGAAGGAGAGGAATCTACATCACAAGTATGCACTTAATCGTTCAAAGAATTCACAAATTTTCACCTGCTTCATGAGGTCCTGCATAGCAACAGAACTCGTAAATTCATTCATGAGCTCCGAGCCGTTCATTCCGCAAAGGACTTTTTCCATTTCCTTGAGTGCATGGTCATTCTTGAAATCTAAAATTTCTGTCAGTGACAAGTTCTTGCATAGGACACTGCTTTGTAGGTCAAGGTTCATCATTTTCTCCAAAATCTAACAAGAAAAAAATAATAATATGTTTTTAAAGTACAGCTGTACATAGATTATACCACTGCAGCTATCTTCAAAATTTTTCAACATTTAAAAAAAAATTAAATAAATCATTCTAACAAACAGTCTTTGGTTCTGAGTACATTATGAGGCAATATTCTTAATAGTGATGTTACATTAAAAACGCTAATACAATGAGCTGAAACATAAATTTAGGACTTCTGAAATATCAGTGGGGCAATATTGTTTGCATTTGTTAAGGCAACATGCTACGAACAGTAGAAGAGTGCATTAACTAACCTTAGACGGGTTGACAATGGTGTTATAGAGAACATCCATAGTCTGGTTAGAGTCTTGTAATGATCTTTGGAGAGTTCCGTATAATTTACCAGAAGGAGAGATAATGTCGGACAACTTCATGTTTGCTGGAATAACAAATTACAAAAAAAGGTAAACAAATACAATTTACACTAATACAAATCAGTAAGAATTAATTACGATATTAACGTTAAGTGTTCACCACTTACAGTTCGCATTGAGTAACATTTTTGACATTGCCATCATAATGTCATTTGTTGCATTAATGACATATTTGATGGAATTCCAAGTTGGTTCATAATTCCACATTTGGTCAACAGCATTCATAATGGGAGGAACAGTTTGAAGTAATCTGAAGAACGATAAACATTACTTGGTATATTAACATTTGTTGTCATAAATATGATTTGCACTATAAAAGAGCAGTATTCAACACTTTCTCTGATAAAAAGTTTCACTAGAAGATACTAGACAAAAAATATTTTATCTCAATTAAATTTCAGTGTGAACTCTTGCAAAACTGATCTGATTACATCATATTTGTACATAATGTACATGCTAAAACATTTGACATATGCAAAAATTTGTTTTGAAGTTAAAATGACAATCACTAATTTAGCTTTACTTTCTCTTCATGATATCGAACATGACAAAAAGTACACACACATTATGGAATGGAAAAAAGATTTGCGTCAATATTATTTTAGATTTTAACATATCGTACTGTGTACTTTTCAAAAACCCAGAAGTATTCACCCATTTCTTTGAGATTCTGTCATGTTCATCAAAATGGCTCCTGATCTCTCCATAGTGTGTTGCCAAGAGCTGACATTCCACTGTGTCCATGACAACCACGTTTCCAAAGGTGTTGATGTGATGAGGTCATAAAATTCCCTTCCAATTCTCACCCCTTCTCTCCAGTCGAAAGTGTAGTCAGGCTGGTAGAGTGAGGAATTTCTAGACAGGGATTCAGTCAACTGGAAGCAATAAATATTATGTAATTTCAAAAAATGTCTTGCAATAGTGCAATAGATTATCGAGACTACTTATTCTGCAAAATCAAAGTAGCCATAATTACAGACAGTAGTGGAATGGCCTAATCACCCATAACTTCAAAAGGCACGAAGACAAAGTCAGAGATTTGTGAGAGAAACTTTATGGAGATAATTCTGGTATTCTCAAAACAGAAACTTATAAAACTGATACCTTCGGCTGAACTTTAGAGGCATTAATGAAGGAGTGCCTTATTACTGAGACGAAGTTCTAATGACGTGAGGAAGATAATTGACAGGTAATCTTATGCTTCATCTCTAATATTTCCATTTGATACCCTGGGCCCTTAAAGATGCTGTCTGAGAGACTGTTTTCAATTTCAATTTTCAAAACCACCGCGGTTTCATTATGTCCCATTGAAAACATTTGCATAACACAAAAAAGCTCAAGCATTTTCTCAATTACTTGGCGAGCAAACAATTTACATTAAAAAAAGTGTCACTGAACAGACCAGGAAACGCAGGAAACGCTTTGTAAATATATTTCTGTCTTTAGGTACACAAACTCACCAGGGTCATGTAGTCCTGCCAGAATATTTGAGAAGCTTCCTCAGTTGCTTGGGTGATATTTAGCTTGCAGAAGAAAGCTTGCATCTCGACCCACGGGACGTGAGCAGGGGCAACAAGGAAACGCTGGTTTCTTTCGTAATCACACAAAAGCATAAGTGGATCCTGGACCCTGAGATACTCTGCCAACTGATGAAATATAGGATGAAATGCAATTCATTTAATTCATACGTCACTATGAGGATGTTAATTCACTTGCAATAAGTTGATTTATCTATTAATCTGGAATTTCACTCACATGTTCTGTATCACACATAGTAAATTTACAAACCAAAATCATTTGACCACTTGAGACTTTATCATAATGGAAAGCTGAAAGTGGAGCAGGTTATGAGAAATACCTGTTCTGGTTTGGAAAGCAAATCCAGATACGCAGTGACAACTTCAGGCCCATAGGCTCCGATGTATCCAATAGCTTTGCCAAGAATAGTGGATCTGTCCAACAAACCTGAAAGAAGAATAAAAAGGAAAAAATCATAGAAACTTTAAATCAAATTAATTGTGCTAAAGATTAAAACATTTATGCCTACCCTACTAATCCTAGCTTCTGAGTGTAACTACACTCAATTACTGTGGCCTCTAAGCTTACTCTTCATTAAGACTACTTACCGATCAAAGCTTGAGTGCCTTTCACAGTGGCTGACATGTAACTGTAGGCAGTTTGGACTGCGGGACCCACAGTTTCCCAAACAGATGAGTTCGTAAACAGTCGACCATAAGTCTCTATGCTCATCATTAAGCTGGAAATTTTTTAATAAAAAACACTTAGCATAACAATGTTAAACTATATATTCACTACAAATGTTCAAGACACTTTGTGTCCACTACTGCACGCAACTCACTACATGTGTTAAACATGCACTGCTGCTTTTCCTACCTCAACCAGCATGACAACAAAATGAGTTCCAAGAATTTTACAACAACATTTTAAATCATAAATTGTGATCAAAAGCAAAAGTTTAGGTCCAGTGCAAATCTTTTGGAGGTACGTATAGACTTATGATGAATTCTTAATTCACAATATCTGTCAAAAACTACAGGAAAACTTAAAGAAAGAAAAAAGGAAAACCTGAATGACAAAAGGTTAGCAGCAGAATGATGGTTCGGTGTTTGAATGTGTATTCTTGTTGCTGAGATATATGATTGTACCACTGGACAAATTAAAGATTAAACTAAAGAAAATAAGAACTCACTAAGATTGTTCCAGCTCCATTTCTAACTTTCTCCAAATAACCTGCCATTCTGGTGTTTCTGGCCGGACATGCATATCCCTCATGACTCCTCCCACACGCTTCTGCACGGTGTCTACGACATTTGTAATTCCTCTTCTATACATCACCATGTTCTCCCCTTTAATCCAGACTGATGTTATGTTAGCGTGGGTCTGCATGGGGAACTCTCCAGCAAAAATGGCTGGCAGTTGCTCAACCTGGAACAAATAAAGTAGTTTTCATAAGAAGGGCCAATTAAAGTCACAAACGTAAATGTATAATACAGTATATAAGAGAAAGTTTAATAGCAAAAAGTAACAAATTGTCTGGTGTACTGGAAAAGTAAAAACTGAAAAAAGTGAATGTAGATATTGGTACTATTTCCTTCACCACATTGCAAGACAATACCATATAAAATGCAATTTAAGGGTCATAGATAATCCTAGGTGATAAGATATTATAAAATTGACACCAACCTGTTCTTCCAAGTCTGACCAGTCGTTCACACGGTAACGTCGTAGAATCTGATTCATGTCCTCGCACAAGATTTTCTGAGTTCGCCGCACACTAGGTGGAGCTTCAACCGAACTCATCCCAAATGTTTCTTCAATCCAATCATCTTTGCAGACCTGAGCTTTGAGAGTCTCTGGCTCCTCTTGAAACCACTTAAATAATAAAGATAGCAATACAGATATAGACAATAGGTTTGACCTATGATGATGATAGACATTAAAGTCCTCTACTGAGAAGTTCTTTACAACAACAACAACAACTAATACTGAAAAGTTTAATTAAATGATATATGGAGGGTGAGATGGGCTTTACATCCCATATTTTTGCACCATATAGGGTTGATCAGGCCAGGCAGGTGCCAAGGCAATCAGGCGAAAGATATCAAAGCAACCTTCCAACATGGGCTGGATTTGAACCCAGGACCCAGTGGTATACTGATAGTCGGTCTTGATAGTGAGGTTTGATTTTAACACATCACATTCATGATTCAACTTTCAAGATACCTCATTGCCAAAAAGTGCAAGATCAACATACATCTTTGATATAATAAAGAACTTTAATATCAAGACCACTTTATTATCAAGACCAAGTAAAGAACCAAGAGTGGCCCTAACAGAGAGGTACAAAGAATGGGAAACTTTTGTGCCATCATCTAAATTTACGTCATTTGCTGCATTCATTGAGTTCATTGTATGCTTACGCTATTAAAAAAGTGGTTTGGGTGCAGTTGCTGATGTTAATAAAAGGTCGCCTATGCTTACCATGACAGTGTAAGGATCAACAACGAACGATAAGAAACTCTGCGTAATTTCAGGACCATCTTGGATCAGTCCAGCAAGAATCTTCCCACGCAAAAATGAATCTAAAACATCATGCTGGGTTTCTTGGAGAGTCACTGAAAAGAAAAGAGGAAAACTTAGATGTTGTTGGTGCCTAAAGTAATGTCAAATAACCTTCATTATCACAATAATTTGTTTCTCACAAGTTCTGTAATAAACATGAACTGTTTGTCACACCACAATAACATTGTTAAAAGTACTTGTTTGTCACATGTAGGGCTAGCCGACATATCAGCAAAACGGATTTATTCAGTTGGGGGAAGGTTTTTCAGTTACTTCAGACCAGACATCCAGAACAAGAACAAAGTACTGCTGATTTGAATGACTTCCACCTGACAGTTACAGTTGCCATGAACTACTAAAGCTGGGGATAGAACCCAGAATAGAACCCATGAACACTCATACAAGCTGACTGTTCCCAATGTTCAAGTCAGGATTGCCAGAAAGTAAAAAGAAAGCAAAGAAATGACTTACTCAACAATCTGTCTTGCACCGTAACAAAAATATCCAGGGCTCTGTCAACAGCATCAATGAATCCTTGCACAGATTGCCACCCAGGGATGATTTCCAATCCCCTGTACAGGTACTCAAGGATGTTCTGGACAGCACTGCAACACAAGGTAACATTCATAGTAAAATTTCATACTTAGTTGTACTTAGCAGAAATTTAGGACTCAAAATTATGCATACGGTATCATGAATTGCTAATACAGCATTTGCATTCAGGTACAATAAAACTTTGATTGAAAGCTATGTCTTGCAGAGAAAATCGTCACAAAATTTGAGCCCAATCAAACAAATTTTGGAAAATCTATTGTAGCAACCATGAGAAAGTCCAAACCAAACAAACTTACATAAATATCTATTAATAATACCTTTTATAATTTTCCCTTTTTCAACTTTATTTCATGTGCAAATTGCGCTTCTTATCATCGATTTAGCATATTGCTATCATAAATAAAACATCCATCTAAAAATATAAAAAAAACCTACGATTCAGAGGTGTTCTTGGAGACCACATCATAAAATGTACTAGAAGCATCAACAAGGTAAGTCCAGGACTGGTGTATCCCTTCACTCTCCAACAATGGTGCAAGCTCCCTGGAAATCAAGCTGAGGCCATCGAAAAGACTTTCACCACCGGTCAAAAATGACGTCCAGTTAGCAGTCTGGAACGTAGATGCACTGACTCCAGTGAGCTGTAATGTAACAAAATTTACACATTTTAGTTAAAGGAAAATTAACTCTTGATTTCTCTTAAACAACAAACAAAGATCATCAGGGCCATCATAATATAAATCAAAAGAATATAAATACTCTTTGGTAAACATAATTTTTTTTTTAAAGGGGGGGGGGGATTTATATTATCATTTCTAGATATTTTTTCAGGAATCAGGTCTGAAATTAAATCACCCAAAGAAGATAATGGAACATAAAAAGGCAGAATAATTCAATGCTGAAGATTTGTTAGATCAAATGGCAAGTGAGAAAATAGTTCACACGTAACTACAATTCTTCAGAATATATAAAATATATCCTAATATGAGAGTGGTTCATATATATTACATTGTATGTGAAACATGCCAAACTAATATAATGGGCATTCTATCTTTAAAGATTGCTAAACTCTCATTAATCACAAATTATTCCATTTGCATTTTGCCATAAATCAATAATTACATGTAAAGCAAAATGGCGTGGATGAACATGAATCACATGCTTCACAAACAAATTCATTGATCGTATTGACATTATTTGAAGCTGACAAACAATGCCTAATGACACCGATTGACTAATACATATGTAACATGTATTAGCATTTTTCTACAATGTAAAGTTTCGTAGCATGCTGCACACGATAAATAAGAATCTCTGAACATGTGCATTCATTTCAGAATCATTGACTAGCCTATCACAAACCAGCTACTTAAACACAAAATAAAAATAAAATTGCAGAAGGCAGCGATATTCAAGAGTGAAATTAGACACTCAAAATTTTCAACAATAACAAATATCCCAAGTACACAATTACTATTACTCGTACATTTATCTAAACTAACAGACTTAAAATTATTTGATTTAGGATTAAGCCGCTGTGTTTTTTAAATCAGTTTGTTTTATCATTCAAAAATATACTTCCTAAATTTAAAGTGAGATTGTTTCGAAATGAGGTCATGTGAATAAAGATTCAATTGCTTGAAGAATACTTTGTCGTATGAACATTACAAAACATTGAAAATAAAAATGTATGCACATTACAGTCTGTTTTTTTGTAGGCAAAGCACAGGGCAGCAAAAATGTTGACAATAATGAATATTATTTTCTAAAACTTCATTAAATGATTGAAAATCACCTTATTTGTTAAAGGCACACTAAATATATATAAGCTAATAAATCTGTCAGGTATAAAAGAAATCAAGACCAAACATTATAAATACAATGGAAATGGCATAATCATTGTTGAGTATTGTGACATCATCACTTGGTTTGTTAACGTATTGGAGTTTTGATGGCATGAAAAACTCTTATTTAAATAATTTACTATGACTTAAATTTAAATTGTCGTGCACAAGTGGGCATTTTAAGGTAAAAAACATCATGCAAGAAGAAAGGGGGGGGGGAGTATTGGTTATTATAATGATTTGAATAAATGCGCTTAATCTGGAGACATGGTAAGTTTAATTACTAGATGATAGGTGTGTGTTTTTATATTAATTTACTGTTAACATTCTGCTTATGTTACTATTCCATGCTATGTATGAAAAAATATGATCGGAAAACAAATGAAAAGCATCTACACAGGTATAGTGAGTTCATGCACTCATGCCTAGCATTCAGTTCATGCAATGCATTCACTTCTAGGTTATGTAAATACCGAGTATTTTTACACTTCAATATATTTGCCACGTCGTGAATATTTAAATCTGTCAACTGAACTCAACATCTGCAAACAGAAATATCAAACAATGGCAAGGCATGAGTAAGCAATGTTATAAAAAGGGTTTGGAGACAAAAAGCTATATATATCAATATTAAATTTAGCTTTAGGTTAGAATTGTGTAACATACGCTATTATAATATTGAATTAACTGTATTTAGAACCTAGAAGCATTTTATAAGATATATTAGTGTTCATGACATCCTTCTTTATGATTAACACAACTGTCTTACTTAGCTTGAAATCCAGGGTTTAAAATAGTATTCATTATCCAACTCCTACATAGTTCTCTGCATTGTGTTTACACCAAAGTTTTACATTGTAACTTTCTCAACATTCCCATACACGGCATAATATTTATTAAAGTACTTAAATCATGCCACCAGAATAAATGTAAAATATGGTCAGCACTCACAGGTCAGTGACTGCAATACTGAAATACCGCTGAGCTATGTTCAATCATGGCAAAAAAATATGATCAAAATGTCTCACCTTTCTAAGAACATCTGTGACTTCCGGTGTCACAGACATCCGTGAGAAGATCTCTGTGAAATCAAACTGGCAGAATTGTCTTTGCATATCCAGCAGCTTTTGTCTGTGGTCTCTGTCTTCTGCCTGAAAGACCGACACCAAGCCTGGTTCCTTGCACAGGACATCAAGTGGGTCTGAGGTCTCCAGCATTTGCAGCATGCGCTTCACCTAAGAAAGTTACAAAATCATATATATCACTAAAAATGTAATTACAGAAAGTCAGCACTACATTGTAACAGAATCTACAATACATCAAACAGCATTATCATTGCCATACTTTTATGCCTATGGCTTATGGTTCAATTACCAAATTAATTGAATTATGCACATAATTCAAAATTCCAATTAAGGTAGAGATAAAAGCCAAATTCCAAATCGCTCACCAGCAGGAGATTAAGTTTTGTTTTCAATGCAACATTCATGTCTTCATCAGGTAAGTTTAATGATTCCTTCAATGTATTCGCAATCACTCCATTTTCTGGAATGAAGTCACCAAGTGCCATGCTGTCGTTGTATTTGGGTTCCACAAGGAGCACCTCTGTCAGCTGCAATGCTCCATTCAGTAAGCTGTTCAGTTCATTCAGGAGAGAGTCTGACAAGTTCAGCTGTTTCCACAAAGGGTACATGTCTGTCAGAATATCCTTCATCCTGAAAAATGATCATTTACTTCATATATAAGATTTACGGTCTACAGGTAATGTTCCATTTGTTAAGTTTTAAGCCTCAAGTTTTGGGTTTACTGCTAGGCAGAAGTTAAATATCCATGTGAGGTTCTCTTCTGACACAAATTATCCTTAAAATCCCACTGAACAATTTTTATACATTGAATAATCTCAGTTTCAATAAATATATAATTAAAAAATATAAATAAACTCATGCAAAGGACACCTTCCTTAAAAAGCTACTTGAAAACGGCAGCCAAAATCAGTTATCAACACACAAGTACCTACCTTTACAAATAACTTCTACACTAATAGAGATATAAATGTCTTCTCTACTAAAGTCATTTTACTGCCAAGACCATTTTTGTATTAAAACCACATGAGGGAGACTTGATGGAGAGGCTTGTGAAAATAGCAAGTCCACCTACAAAGTTGATAAATACCACATTCGCCTAATTACAAGCAGATACAATATGTCTACCCTGAATAAGCTAAGGGTGGCATATAACAATGCATTTCGTGGTCTGATGGGCTATCCCAAGTATCGTAGTGCTAGTCTAATGTTCACTAGTCATAGAGTTAGCACATTTGAAGCAGTTATTAGAAATCTTGTCTATAAATTTAGTGAAAGGATCAACAGGTCTAAAAATAGTATTATTATGAATGTTATTAGTAGTGACGCCTTTTGGCAATCTTACATTAGAAGACATTGGGACTCATTGTTATATTTGTATTGGACGAGCAGTTGAGTTGCTTCGTACTGTTGTTTTGTGAATTCGTTTTTACAGTGCCTTACATTAATACTCAGTAGTTAGGTAGTTATTAGAAGATATGGACCCCCATATATTGTATCTAATGTATGTGTGTGTGTCTGCAATAAAGATTAATAATAATAAATATATAACAATTCAAGGCAGGCCCTTTATCCAGCTTTGAAAGCTTTTGAAAAAGCACCACAATAACTGATTATATCTGAAGTAAAATCTTTAAACTCATTTGTAATAATGAGAATATAACATCATAATAATAAAGAAATGACAAAAAGAAATAAATACATATTGAGCAGTGCATAAGAACCATCATACCATGTGAGAGACCTGCTCTACCGTTACCAAGGAAACAAACAAATCTTGGCTGCATAAAGAATATTTATATCTATAGATCTATAACAACAAATAAAGTTCACCATAAAAATTTTCTCAAGCTCTTATTGGTATGCTATGCTTACCATGAATATTTGGAATTCCAAAATGAATGCTTGACATTACCCGGTGAACTTCATCAATTATAAAACATATTTTTCAAATGCTTATTAGTTAGTCATATAAGGTAATTCTCATAAACAAGAGTGTATAATGCATAATATATCTTAATTGTAAACATAATTAATTTATGAAAAAATATCTTTAAGTTCAAGGAGTTTAAGAATACACATTTATGTATACAGTCCATTGCAAAGTTAGGGAATAATAAGTTAGAGTGACAAAGGTTACAGGTTTATTTCTTAACTGCTGTACAGTGTAGAGTGTCACTCTAATTACAAACGACATTTAGGAGTGTTTGAGTTTGAGTTTATTTTCACATTACTTACACATTGAGGTTGTCAGATGAAACTACAGACATATCTCTGAGGACCTGGCTAGCCTTTGATGCCCACTGGGCAGTAGTGGTCAAGAACGGCTTGTCCTCCATGACTGAGTCCATCCACGACATCCTGGACACAACATCCAACATGTCGGCCGTGCTGTTCAGGGCTGTGGACAAGAGCTTTTCGCCACCCATGGAGCTGAGTTGTGATGCCTAATAACAAAAACCAAAAATGCAGTACTATAACAGCCAATAGTCTTTTCACTGAACAGCCCTGAGTTCAGCAGGACATAAGTCTTTCCTCTCCTTTATTACTCATTTTGCTTTCAGACACAGTAGGTAATAACTAACTGATTCCATAAATATAACTTTCTCAGAAAAATAACAAACATAAACTAAATGATTAAGTGTCAAATAAGCATTAAAGTGCACTAAAAAATACTGCTGCTAGGATGCACTTTGCTTCAGCCAATCACAGCCAAGGGCGGGAAATTTTTCAGCCTATAGAATTGCAGTATTCTGTTTTAGCCACCTGGTGGAAATACAGAGAACCTTCCGGGAAAATCCATTCTTCATAGACTTGGAAACCAATCTCGTATGTTTCCAAGCTAAACTCCCGAGGATGTCATCCAAGTCCAGGACTCTTATTGGTTTAGGGACTGCCTTAACCAATTAGAGTACTGGATTAAAATTAAATCCGCTGCATGGAGTTTAGTTTCCCAGTCATTGAAATTGGTTTCAAAGTCAATTTAATTGGCTGTAGTAGTTAATAACCTAACAGCCACTTGGATTATTAAAATGGTTCTCGTCAACAGAACATGTAACATCTGGATAGTCAAGTGGTCAAGACATTGGTCAGCTTCTTTGATATGGTTACGGGTTCCAGTTCTGACCTAACTTTCTTTCAAAACTAATCCCTAACTTGAAGGTGGATGCCATGGGCAATCTTGAATGACTAATTATAGAATGGCGGTATCTTGCAATGACTTGCATTGGCTAATAGCCACCATACATGTAGTGCATAAGTAGCACTGTAGTCCTGTAGACCACCTCTTATCTCTCCCACAAATCCTTGTGAGTGCAAGAACTTTCCTTAGAGGACTACACCACCTTAATCCTAGGAGAGATAGCTCATTCCTATTGTCTGGAATATCTAATATATTTGAAACAGAATTTACTTTCATCATCAGGCAGGGACACAGATTCAAAAGTGGGTAACATTGTGTTATGAGTCAACACATCTTCAACAGTACACTTTGTTCATAATACACATGATTTAAGAAGATACTTATAAACATGTCACCACCATGCAATATATAGGCCTATTACATGTGATGCACACACACTACAGCTTACAGCTGCACAGGCCAGATTTAGCAGTGATGTCAGAATCATGTCAATCAGCGGGCTGTCTGTTGCAATGGTATATTTACTGATAACTGCTGTCTATTGGTGCAATGTTTGTTTACAATTATCTGGACGATAGGTCACATCACTGCACTAGTAGGTGATCAATAGCCAACTGCTGAGGCTGTGCTATTTATGTTAATCCCATCCAAATGGCAACAACACGGGCTGACACAGATGTACATTTTAATCCAGTCATAGGCCTATAACACAGCCATTAAACATACATAATGATACATTGTATACTGAACGTCTCTTTGAATGGGTTCTTAGTGACAACAAGCACCTTTTATACATTTCGATTGTGTCTAAATTTTGATTATGTGGACAATAACAAAAATCCCCATAGTAATTTAACTTACAAGTTAATCTGCTTCAACAAACTTAGTCAGCATCCTCTGTATCATTTAGTCATAAGATGAACTTATAAGTCAAATCATATCATGCATCATGACATTTGTTTAGGCTGAAAAATTTCTTGGATAAAACTAACTCGCTAGTCGAAATGGCTATGGGGGTAAGTCATTCTACAATAATGGCTAATGGTTAGTCATTATAGTCAATAAGTCTAGATCTCAACTACACCATAAACGTTAAAGCTAAAATGATGCCTTACCATTCTCATAACAGCAGACACACTGGTCTGATCCTTGAACAATTTAGCAACTTCTTCCAGTTCTCTCTTTTCGAGGTCACACAAAGCCTTGGATACCATTGTGACGTCACTCTGTTCTTGGAATACAAGGTGTTCTTTTAGAACAATTGGGTCACATGCCATAGAGGCAATGTCTATGCCGGCCAGTATGTCCATCGCCTGCAAATTAAACCGCAATAAGTAATTAAATTATCACAGGTAGGTCAATGATAACTGTCCATCATTAAAGTGTCATTACATCAGGCCATAAAGGACATTAATAATAGGGAGCAATTTTTAGTTTAATTTCATCTACCTACATCATCTAGCACTCTGTTTGAGTAAAGATCCAGAAACTATATCTAGCTTCAATTAATAGCTAAATAATAGCTAATTAACAATAAGGATTCTCACTTCTGTCATAAACTCATGAAAGGACATACGTGTACTTAACAGTTAACACATAGACCAAATGCTTACTCTTAAAACTTTACAAAGCACTCATAAATGGTCAAATATGTCACATTCATAATTACATTTTCTTATTCAGGGTAACTGACAATGACAAAATACCAACAAACCTTGTTTAGATTAACATTGGAATTAAGCAAGGCTTCAATTACGGTTGGTTCTAACAGCTTCTGTTCTTCATGAAGACGTTGATGTATGAAATCGGGATCCTTGAGAAAACTGCGGAATCTTAGGTTCATACCTGTACCAAAACATAATGTAGGCCCATAATAAGTACCGAATGCCATAGTTTAAATAACTTCATGTATACAAAAAATAATGCCAATCCAATTATATGAAAATGACGATATGGACCAATAACAAGGGGGGTGTTGTTTCTCCACATTTATCTGTTGCAACAACCATTTCACAAATGGGATTGGGTGGTCGTAGTTTAGAGTGCATTAGATAAAGACCACAAACCAAAAGGAAAAAAACACACCTTCAACATCTCGTATTGTATTAGAAGACAGCATGCTTCTCACAGTGTCCAGCACTGCACCAAGCTTCGGAAGATCTTCCAATAATGATTTGGTTTCCGCCGGCGACTCGAAAAGAGGAGCTGCCGCATCCAGTAGCTGCGAAAATCTGTTTGAATAATCCACATTACAAAGATCCCATTAGGCTTTGACAAACATATAATATACTTGAACTGTTTGAACAAAATGTCAGTAATGCCAGTCAGTTCCATTATGGCACCATGGTTGCGAACAAGTACAGTGTTTTCATAGCAGTATAAAATTTATAATTCAGATTTCTTGTCAGTTATAATCGTTCAACTGTACCCCTAACAAATTACCTCGGCAAATTTTGATTTTAAAATGTAGTCATGCAGAATGGCCATGTACATTTTAACTGGTTCAGTTGATCACATATTTAACTATTATGAGTAACTGTTATTGTTTTAGCTTGTAAAAGAAATGCATTTACCTTGAGTTCTTGAATCCAGACTCATTTTGATGACATTCATTTTGCATGTTGCACAAATAACTTTGCAGGAAATTCAGTGTTCCTGAACTTGGCATTGCATGTGGCTGGAAGTGACCTGTGTAAATAATATGGTATAGTTGTAATGGTGGATTAGGGCTTTACGTCCTGTATTTCTGCACCTGAAGGGCTAATTAGGACAGGCAGTATGGTATAGTTGTAATAATGAGATATAATTGCAATTTAGATACATTCAGTAGATCCTTACCATTGAGACCATACAACATGCAACATAGAAATCTATCAGGTGAGGAGGTCTGAATGGATGGCAAATCACATTGGTAAGAATACATAGCTTAATACAAACCCCAGAGATGACAAAATGTTATTTATCAGGCAGCACTGCTACTATTTATCAGGCAGCATTGCTATTATTTATCAGGCAGCATTGCTATTATTTATCAGGCAGCATTGCTATTATTTATCAGGCAGCTTTGCTATTATTTATCAGGCAGCATTGCTATTATTTATCAGGCAGCATTGCTATTATTTATCAGGCAGCATTGCTATTATTTATCATGCAGCATTGCTATTATTTATCATGCAGCATTGCTATTATTTATCAGGCAGCATTGCTATTATTTATCAGGCAGCATTGCTATTATTTATCAGGCAGCATTGCTATTATTTATCAGGCAGCATTGCTATTATTTATCAGGCAGCATTGCTATTATTTATCAGGCAGCATTGCTATTATTTATCAGGCAGCATTGCTATTATTTATCAGGCAGCATAGCTATTATTTATCAGGCAGCATTGCTATGAATTAATCCCAATTTGTTAACTTGTCCTTCCTAATGCATGCACAAGTATCTTTGGAAAACATTTGTAATTAAATTCAGTAATAACGAAACCTACTAAGAACATGTTTCTTTTGAAAAAGCCTCCGACCATAGTTGTATGTAGTTCAACAATATTGAGACATAGAAAGTTGCAATATATTTATATACTACATGTAGTCCTAATATACAATTTATTCCATCCCACATGGAGAAAATCACAAGATAAAAATCCTAAGAAATTAGTTGGGTGCAACAACAGAAATTGCAAGACCACCTGATTCTCTTATAATTATTTAAAACTTATAAAAAGTACTTATAAAATGTATCAACACAGTAACAGAATTACACCGATTACACCACTAGACAGTATAGATATTGTATTTTGGCAATCATGCATAAACACAACTATGGTCGGAGGCTTTGTCTCTATGAACTACATACATATACTGTTGATACATTTTATAAGTACTTTTTAGAAGTTTTAAATAATTATAAGAGAATGAGGTGGTCTTGCAATTTCTGTTGTTGCACCCAACTAATTTCTTAGGATTTTTATCTTGTGATTTTCTCCATGTGGGATGGAATAAATTGTATATTAGGACTACATGTAGTATATAAATATATTGCAACTTTCTATGTCTCAATATTGTTGAACTACATACACGTGTGACCTCCTTCTTCGGTTTTTCAGGAGTTTACAAAATGGCGAAAAAGGTCAGGCAAATATTGGAGCATGTGTGAAGGTTTTAAGTCAACAAAACTCAGTCAGTCCTTAGCAAAGTAGATCGTAAGCACAATCATAATCAGGCAGGCCAGGATTCAGGGATTGTAAGAGGAGTGGGCCAAGTTGAAAAATGAAACCTCTTTCACGATCATTGTGCACACACATGATTGGCACTTTCAAATGGAGCCATCATATCAGGGCTTCGCCTAAACTGCCAAATATGATATTCTTCCTCATAAGAAATACTTCATTTTTTCTTGAACTAATAATACTTATTTACTGATTAGAAAACTTTATTGCCTAGCTGGTGGTTCTGGGCACGGAAATGTTACTCATGTTTATTATTATTTTATTTAACATATTTTAAAAGGGTGAATCACTCAGTAAATTTACTGTTTTCCAGTAATACCCTTAATTAAAAACAGATACAACATGTATACAAAAACTAGATAGTCTATGTGCACTTGTGTCAATAAAATTTAGTAGAATCAGATTATTTTTATTTTCAAGAGAACTTGCAATCAAATAGTTGTCTACTCTTTCACGATATAAAGTGAAAATGTATTTAAAAAATTGTCTAAAAAGGCAGTAGATCATGTAAGGAATATTTTTTTATTATATTGTGCACATTTGATATTAAGTTTGACCTTTTTTGGAGAATTCTTCTTGCACTACACGCCAACGCACACTTTTTTTTTCTCTCTATTTTATTTTAATTTTTTAATAAATGAATATATTGCAGATCGACATTTTAAAAAGTCCTCCATTGTACATTTTATGCCTAAAATGAGCAAAGTTGTCTAGAGCCATTATTCCTTAATTAAAAAATCGTTGTCACTGGTATATTGGGTATTAAAATAGCTTAAAACTAAATTCTCTCATCTGACAAGATAAAAGGGTCAGACGTAATGATGAGATGGAAATACAGACGCCAAAGTTTGCATCTGACATTTTTGTAGGTATTTGTATCCCGATTAGTTTGGTGGGAAAACCAGTTTGGAAGATAATGAATTTAAAAAAAAATTCTCAAAGGATTTGAATAACATTACAAAGTATATGAAAATCGTCCTATGAATCACGTATCAACCGCATGATAAGCACAGGCCTATTTCTAAATGAATTTGAGTTACAAATTTATTGGGCCCAAAGTGGTCTTCTCCATGTTAAGTTCACCCCATCAAGACCATCGTATTTTGGTCCTTGAACGGTCTTAACGGTGATGTTATACAGTAATATAATAGTTAAATCGCTGAATCATACGCAATAATATGCAATGCAAGTACTTTGATGCACCAACAACACTCTATTGAATCTAACATGTGGTCATGTTGGCTTAAAATGGGGGCAGTGCACGTTTCCAAGGAAAATGGGTAAATAGGTGAGGCTTTTACCCCACGTTATATAGGTCGATATATATGACCAGGTAAAAACTCCACCCTCACTTAGCTTTGCAAATTTTACAATATTGGGCAGACCAATACAAATATTCATGACTCGAAGACTACACAACCTTCCACAGAGTCAACTAAGTGTGTGTCAATTCCACAAGTATACTGGAATCTACGTTTTGCTTGATATTCCATCCTCATTACTATCTTAAATTTTCAATGTATGTTTATACCAATAAACTGTGAATAATCAACAGTATGGGAGAGTTGTGAAATACTATATAGGCCTATATATTTTTATAGAAGCCTAACATTATGTTTATATTTCAGAAGTCACAACTTAGACAATCTTCATTGGACCAGTAACATACAAATGCAGATAATTTGAGTCCCCTTATTAGCAAAGCTGTTATTGGCACGAAACTAAAACGCACTTGTAAATCATGTTTGGTTGCAGATACATGCTGTATATGACAAATTCATATATTTGTTTTTCTTTACAGGGGATGATATAGGCCTAAATTGATTTATTATTATGATATTTTATGATAAATGCTACACATTATGTCCTTAAATTTTCACATGCATACGTTGAAGTCTAATGACAGACTTTGTAAGTCGACCACAAAAAAACAATTAACTTATAAAGACAATCCTGCATTACTTAAAAGATCATAATGTTTTCAGATAACACTCACATTCTGGTTTGTGAACTGGCAAGGAACCTTGGCGAACCAGGACGATGATGAAAAACACAGCCAGGGGCCATGATATCTCCAGGAATAACACAATCTGAAATGAGAACAAGGACTAGCTATTGACAAAAACTAATTTTGTTAAATACATGTAAATAATAAAAATTATAATTTTTTGAAGGATGAAGCTAACGAGACACAAATTCTCACGGTATGGCTGGATTTTTACACCTTTAAAGGAATGGACAAAAAACTATACAGCATACCATATATCACATAGCTTTTTAAAAGACAAATATTTAGTAAGGGATTGTCAGATTACATCGGAGGGAATACAATTTAAAACTCCCAATCCCAATTGTAACGTTAAATTTTGCGGACCGATGGTGTGACAAACACGCATGTTTAATAAATGAAATTAATTGCAATTTTTTCTTTTCTCTCTTTCGAAATTGCCAAATCTACATGGCCAAATGTACCACGTGTATTTTCCATGCGCAGGATAAACTCATGAAAAACCTATGGTTTTTGCCATTATCCTTCGCATGGATGCACGTGGCACATTTGGCCATGTAGTAATCAGTTCCATTGAAGTCATTGCTGTTCCAATAGTTCTGTAATACCCTTCTCCCCCCCCCCCCCCTTCTCCAACCAAATTCCTGGATCCGCCCCTGATGAACCATTAGGACCGTATTAGGAGATATATATACAAGCAGAAATTAGATTAAAACGTAAATACCAAGCTATACTTACAGGTTGTCTTTTTCTTCTGAGGACGTGTTTCCATAGCAACAGGCCAAGATGGCCCAACGCCCCCATAACTCACCCAATACACTAAGTCTTGCTTCTGCAAATATATTGATTAAAAAAGAGAAGAATAAGTTAATGAATAAAATATGAAAAATATTTCAGGGAGCATGACTCTTAATTGTATGTTGTCTGCCTGTCTCAGAAGTAAAAGCTGATATAGTCAAATTCAATGTTACCAAGTTAGTACAAGACTCAATAAAATATTAAAACAGTTAATGGATGATAGTTGAACAGAAGCGTCGTTGTAGGGTTAACTTAAACAAAGTAGCGAACGAAGCATTAATGCAAATGCCTATGTTTTGCATGTTTTGTACATGCATGTTCGCAATTAGAAAGCATTTATAAAGGGTATCTATTTATCTATCTATCTATCTATCTATCTATCTATCTACCTATCTATCTACCTACCTACCTACCTATCTTTCTATTATCTATCTATCTACCTATTTATCTATCTTTCTGTCTGTCTATCTTTCTATTAATCTACCTACCTACCTATCTACCTATTTATCTATCTTTCTGTCTGTCTATCTTTCTATTTATCTATCTACCTATCTATCTACCTACCTACCTATCTACCTACCTATCTATCTACCTATTTATCTATCTTTCTGTCTGTCTATCTTTAAGAACCACGAAATAGGTTCCCATTGATGTAATTTCTGCCTGATTGCCAACATTTCACACCTATTTTCCTAACTACAATTTCATGAAAATTCTTGACAGTACAGGTAAACATTGCTAAGTACATCTATGAAAGCATTGCTGTTTGATAATTACAGCTGTACATTATACAGGACAATTCAACATGTATACGTGACCAAACATAGTTATTAATCTTATAAAAGTGCATGCGTAATAGTATGGAATATATATGTAAATAAAAACTTACACGGCTCACCTATCCAAAAAGAGAATTTTTATTTCTTCAAAATATAGAAAAAAGGGAACTCTCCAGTAGGTAAACAACAACTCAGTGATCTGGATATTTTTGAGAGCGGAACATGATCAAGTGAAGAAAGCAAGCAGAAAGAGACATTTCAATAAAAAAAAGAAAAAGTAATTGGCTGGACAGCAGCATATAGAAGGAAAGCTATTAGTTGTAATTAAGAGCACCAGATGGGGGGGGGGGGGGGGGAGAAAGGTTCATAGTCAGAACAGGCCATTATTACAGCATTTATATTTCTATATGAAACAATATATCATACATTATTCATAGCAATTACTGAACAATCTCAGCAATAATACTGAGGGGAACATATATGAAATATTTTAACAAAAATCCAATTAATTTAGGCTATTTTTATTTTGAGCATTTAATTCTCAAAAACTTAGGTTGTGTATCAATGGAGCTGTGTTATTCGTTAATATAAGCTTTTTTTTGGGGGGGGGGGGATATGTCATGATTCACTAAGCTGATCAAGATTTCACCAAAATTGCTGTCATGTAAGTCTAGACAACGTAGTGCACTGTCCAATATCCCATAGGCCAGCCAATGTAACTTCATATCACTTTATTGAACTTTTTTAGTTAATTTTTATGAACTTTATTGAACTTTGTAGTTCAATTTTCAGTGTATAAATGTGTCAGTAACTGACCTCTCGTTTCTGAAAGAAATCTCACGTGTGCTTTAATTCTATCACACAAGCATGGCAACAGGAAATATATTGTAACCATACCAGGAAACAATGCCCCATGTGTTATAAATATAGTTTTAACAATAAATAGAGAAATTGTGAAGTTCTCTGCAACCCTGCGGCTATGCAGGGTGCGCAAAAAACCCCACCCCCAGGACTATATGGGACGGGGCAAAAATCTCACATTAATTTTAGTAATTGACAGATAAGATATGATAAAATAAGATGGAGGTGGGAAAATAAATAAAGAAATGAAATGATATGATAGTTGTATGACTATTTTTACAACTATACGATCTTAAATATTTGCAAAATTTCATCTAAATCTAGTATTTATTTCATGCTAAATAGCAACTTGGTATTGACCGAGTCAACATGGAGCATGCCTTCTAGAACACTTTGGCATCTCATCATTACATCTTTCGCCAACAGTTCGGTCACATCTTGACATATAAATAACCACACAGCAATATAGGCCTGGTAGCTGTGCAGCAAACGTTTAGGTCAAGCCCTTCAAGGTTGACAGCCAATTTCAAGGGGAATTTAAATGAAGGGGAACGAAAGTGTTCACATGCTATAGGCTCCTTTTGGCAGTGTTATCTGTATAAGTATAAATGTTGTCTCACCCACAAAAAAATTGGCAATCTGAACCTAGGCCTATTTATTATATTATCCATTTTCGTACTCATGTTCAAACAGAACATAATAAAATGAGTAAAAAAACAACAATAAAATCATATTAAAAAGTAAAGAAATGGTAATAATTGTGAGTAAAAAATGTCACATTCACTTGGTGCAGAGGTACTCTAATAATTCATACACCTCATCAGCATTTAAAAGCCAAGGCACGTAACTACTTAATTTGAGTTATAATTAAGTGCAATTAAGTGTTATGTACGAGCAAAACACAGTTAGACGGCCTTATAGATAATTAACATTTGACATGTGTTTTTTTTTCTGAACGCATGGTCATGAGAGCGGGCCATCTTTATAATTGACCACTACATTTTAAAAATATTTTACCACGTATATGTATGTACATGAGTGAAAAACAAATTTAACTGAAAATTTGAACTTAACTGTCATGCATGATAGGCCTATTCGACTTATCGTTGGGGTTTTTTTTTCAAAATTGTATTGTTGAACCCTATTGTATTGTTGGTCTCTGAATTTAAGTTTTCATCCAGGTGGGATTATTAATACTAAGGCTTTACATAACTAAAAATAAATAAAGTATGATATTGATACAACGTGAGTTCCATGCCAGTCCACAATGACAATGTGTCAAAATACAGCTATAATATAGGCCCACACAGAACATCATTTTTGCTCTATTTTTCACTACTTGTAAATAACTTAAATGAACATTGTAAAAAAAAACGTTATTTAGTAATACTAAAATATAAAGCAAAAAACATGCCTCCCAAGGCACTTCGACACATTTGTGGAAGGTGATTTTCGAGAAAGAAAGAGAAAAAAAAAAACACTGTAAAGACGATTTACTTCAATGTTTGCCACGCTAGAGATGACCATAATATGCGTTCGTAGCTGGGAGCAATTAACGCATTGACAGCTTGTCCAGTTGCTTGCCTACCTGACTTACAGTGGTATGATCAACTGTGGCAGACGTGATGAGATGGTAAGCATGTCAGCTATCCAGGTGCTATCTATCTAAACAGACCTTCTATGTTTATATGTAAAGCAAAGACATTATTATACAGTTAGTTAAGTATACAGTTAGCCCACACACAATGTTTGTTGCCTGACATACCAGTTGGCTGTAGTATTCAATATTGACCGAATAAACTTAACTGCCAAAAAATGCTATGACTCATTAAAAAAACGACAACCACAAAACCACTAAAGCTTTCCATGCACTGAAGTCAACAGACCAAGGAGTGTTTGTGCCTTGCACAAGATGTCATGTGGTCTTTTCAAGTATTTGTTGACCTTTCATGCACTCTAAATATAACTTCCATGAAGACATAACTGTCCCATATCCCAACGCCAGGTCGTCTGCATTCCACAGCAAATTTTGGAGGTCATCCCCGTCAAACTGTTCGCTACTACATGGCCAAATGTGCCACGTGCGTTTTCCATGAGAAGGATAAAAGCATGGAAAACGCGTGGTTTTTAGCTAATTATAATGAGGCAAAAACCATGCCTTTTCCATGCGTTTTCCAAACGCACGTGGCACAATTGGCCATGTAATCGTTTGAATTTTCATCAGTCTTTTCATCACTAAGCATACCTTTCTACATTTTGGGCAAATTTTTTTCAAAGACATGAAGAAATTTTATTGCAATAGAGGAACAATTATTAAAGAATATATATATATAATGTTATACTAAAGCTTCTCTTGTTGAATAAAGTTATTAGCTTGGCAGTGAGGCTCAGGATCTGAAGCCTTAGTACAATCTAACATGATGTTAAATGAAGATGAAGTCAAGAATAAAGTTGAATGGTTTATTGTGTTCCCCACAAAGTCCAAAAGATTACATGTCGAGTGTACAGTAAGATCAGCCTTCGCTAAGAATACTTGACTAAATAGCCAGAACTCTCTGCTGCAGTCCTGCCCTGGCTCTACATCTCTCCAGCAGCCCTCTCCTATCAGGCTGGGTGGAGCTTAAATACTTGGCCTAAAGTGGCCTGTTGCAGGAGCAGCTGCAGATGAGCATGCTCAAAGACACTAATGGAAATTTCCTAGAATTATTATAGTTTTGCAATAATTTTTATAGTTAAGGGAGCATTAATGAATGAGTATATTGTGGGGAGCATGTATTGTAGCCTTATGACAATAACATTTAAATCAGCATATTCTACAGGACATTTCGCAAATAACACCACTTTGCATGTTCCACTGACCTTTAAAACGGCTTTATTTGATACAGCCACTTCGCTATTAAGGTAGCCAAGCAAGCAAGCATGGCCCTAATCTGTGTCCGAGTTCGCAGAATGAGGGACATGCAGCAGTCTTAATAATTTTTTGGTGGGATTAAATGTGCACGCGGTTTTACAGCCTTCCCGCCTGCCTGAATCTATTTTATACTGAAAAATAATGAGTGCACGCACTATTATTTATCTTGGCATGCTGTTATTTTTCCACAATCATCACTTCTGCTTCTTAAAAATGTTTAATGTTATCACTGAATGACTGTCCAGACAACATTTATTTAACCTGTTGCAAAATACCACGAAAAATGACAGGACTGCTACCAGGCTACTAAAAGGACCATGCTTGATTAGACTTAATGTTAAAAATAGCAACTAGTAATTTAGGCATATTTAAGTGCACTTCATGAGAATACCTACATGGCCAAATGTGCCACACGCGATTTCCATGAGAAGGATAAACGCATGGAAAACGCTAATTATAATGAGAAAAAAACCATGCGTCTTCCAAATGCATGGAAAATGCACTTGGCACAATTGGCCATTTATTATTTTTTTTGTCCAATAAGTTTAAATTTCAATGCTGGTTAAATTACATGACTGGCTGAAGCCAAATCAGTTGAGTCAAAAATCAAACATGGGTAGTTTCCATTGAAAGCAAATGAGTGGGCAGTCAAGGAATGTGAGAATGCGAAGTACTGCACATTACATGGTAAATGGGGTAGAATTGAATACAAGCCTTGCTATCTCAGCATTACATAGGCCACTGTCCATATGGCCTAAATTTGGGTATTATACAATAGTACATGGCCAAATGTGCCACGTGCGTTTTTCATGAGAAGGATAAACGCATGGTTTTTGCCTCATTATAATTAGCTGAAAACCATACATTTTCAATGCGTTTATGCTTCTAATGCAAAACACATGAGTGTAGTCTTTAAACAATATCAGCGTTTATTTGGTAAACTTGAGTTAGGATTATCTTAGATAGATCTTTTCTATTCCCAGATCTTTTCTATTCCCAGCCTCTGCCTTTATGGAACTCGCTATTGTGTGATCTTCAACGACTGGGCAAAGAACAAGGAATGAGGAAGGTATGACAGACCTAGAAATGCAGATTTGTCTAATAAAGATTTGTAAAATGTAGGTCAATAAAAGATTTATTATTTATTTAAAGTGTCGTATGGCAGGGGAGAGATCCCACACACGAGGTAAATATAAACCTTCCCTCTTTCCATTAATCAACCCTCTTGACAATCAGAAGTTTGTCTTCGAAGTTTGAGTTTATACTACACTTGCATAATTTACTATTAAAAAATAAAGGCTACTTTTACCCCATTTGCGCGTCTTTATTGCTTGGAATATTTAAAAATAGCAAATTATTATAAGACGTGGAGCAAGTTATTATGAGAAATACCATAACCTAGATAGTGAAAGTAAAAGATTATGAGAAATATCATAACCTAGATAGTGAAAGTAAAAGATTATGAGAAATATCATAACCTAGATAGTGAAAGTAAAAGATTATGAGAAATATCATAACCTAGATAGTGAAAGTAAAAGATTATGAGAAATATCATAACCTAGATAGTGAAAGTAAAAGATTATGAGAAATATCATAACCTAGATAGTGAAAGTAAAAGATTATGAGAAATATCATAACCTAGATAGTGAAAGTAAAAGATTATGAGAAATATCATAACCTAGATAGTGAAAGTAAAAGATTATGAGAAATATCATAACCTAGATAGTGAAAGTAAAAGATTATGAGAAATATCATAACCTAGATAGTGAAAGTAAAAGATTAATTATATAATTTGTATGTAGTTCTTCATAAACCAAGTCTATGATTAAAAAATGAATACTTTTTAACTTTGAGCTGGAATCCAATTTATTATAAAAACAGGCATGGTATATGGTCCATGCATCCTCTCAGCTATGAAGTCCCACAAGAAATCATAAAAAACCAAAGTTGAATTTTAAATTACCGAATATATCATGTCTTACATGTTAGCATTCGAGCAAGACTACCTGAAAATATTACGACTATTTTTGTCATCAAAAATATTTCAGTCTGTTTTTTCACTCAGCAAACCCATGACAAAAATAAGAAAAGTATCTAGTCACGAGGACCTGAATTGCCAATTTCACTCAGCTAACCTATGACAAAAATAAGAAAAGTATCTAGTCACGAGGACCTGAATCGTCAATTTCACACCTCAGTGCATGGCTGTCAATGCTGGGAACGGCCAAATGATGACCAACTTAATAAAAGACCATTTATGGAGACCCAAGTCTATGTGATTAAAATAATCCGTTTGACACAGTTTTAATAGACTGCCATACTCCTTTTGTAACCTTAAATGAAACAATTAACAGCTTGTCTTTTGTATTACAGCCATTTACATTAAAGGTATTAACGTAAGGAATTACAAGCATATAATGCATTGATAACTACTATTGACATATGACAATTGGCCATTATTGGCCTTGACTTTGAGCTAACAATTGACCCATAACTTAACGAAAGCCTCGTTTGCCTTAACAATTGATTTAAAGCACTAATTGGTTTGGGTAGAGGGTTAAATGGTACAATCCTTAAACGTATACATATAGGCTTTATACATTCATCCTTAAATGTTGTGTAACAATATTACATGAAAGTCGTTTGTTTAAAAAAGATTTAAAAAATACAACATTCAAATAGATCTACATTGAATTTCAAGACCTTTTATATGCAGTCATTCACAAGATTGCCTTAAAACGGGGTTAAGTTAATAATTTACTTAACTGGTTATGCAACAAAACCTACGCATCACATAAAATTGCTTATATCTTAAGGTATATATGGTGTACTTCAAATACATTGCACATTCTTAATAGGGCATGACACACAAAACAACTATGACAGTTGCCAAAAAGTTCAGTAAAATTATTGGAAAAAATATACACGTTGTCATGGAAACCATTATGGCTAAATTCTCAGAAAACATTGTATTTTCCCATGTCGTCATGCCCGACTTACTCTTAAAAGCAGTGCCCGAACTAACTCCTAAACGCAAAAGAACAAAACAATAACTATTCACAAATAACTGATTTATGCTATACATGTCATCTAAATGGTACTGTGTAACACACTATATTTCACACTGTGCTTTTTGACATACAAGGGGCACCCATGCTGGCGTCCTAATTGAGATAAAATGGGTGTCCCTTGACCCTTTCTGTTTCTTTTTTTATGTAATCCAATTATTGTATTTTTTTTTAGAGTCAAATAAATTCATTTCATTTTATGGTCAAATCGGATTTTAAAGTCTTTGGTTAGCTATTTTACCACTTCAAAGCATAGAGAGCATGTCGTTAATTAAATAAAAACCTATACGCCATATTATTTTCTTATCTAGGACAAGACTTCCCTTGGTACCAGACCACAGTTGTCTATAAACGAGGTTTATTTCACTGTAGCTACACTATTAATTACATATTTTAAATGTAACCTTACACCTGTCCACCTCAAATATAATCACATCCATTATTCGGCACCAGTTATTGATCAGGGAATTTTGTAAGAGTAGCTTACAAGTTTCATGCACATATGGGAATATAATGCAAATTTAGCTTCTTTATTTTTCATCTTTTATACAATTTTTATAATCGTATTTCGTGAACTATTCTACTTGGCTGCATTATTGACTTATTTTTGCTATTGTGCATACAGCGTTAAAATATGTTTCACAATATCAATTTTTTGTATGGGCACTATGATTTAACTACTGTGGTATGCATATTAATACATTCATACATACTTACAAAAAATATATATAACAATGCCCATGAAGAATTATCACATAAAATGGCATACACAATTAAGCAGACACAAGATGTGCACTGATGCCTGCAGTGTTTATGCTGTAATATAACTATTTAATTGCATCATAAGTTTCCACTGTATATAATGTATATTGTCAAAACACTGCTGAAATCATTTGGACTATACATAATGAGAAAAAATGTATGATAGTAATGAAATAACGCAATCAGTCTTACCTTTTCTTGTAAATTGAGGAGAACCAGTGGGCGAGTGTGTGCTTCGTGGAGTTATCCAGCTGACTGGTACACATGTACCTGAGCAATCACTGCTTCAGTGAGCATGGACGGCCCCTTCAGAGCCATTCGAAGCATACGCCGTCTTTTGTAAACATTTAAAGTCCTGTACGAGGTCCAAAAATAGTTAAAATAGTCCACTTTTAATTGGCATTCTTAAAAAACAGCAAAGCACTAAATTTAATCACTATTCAAAATCTTAGGACTAGGCCTAAAGGCCTACATGGACTGAACTGAAGTCCAAAAAATTAAATTTATCTGCAGCTTTTCACGAGCCACCAGGATCAGTATGATTCAAATATAAGTCAGAGTAGCGAACTGCAGCTTCACATATTGATGAACTACAGCTAACATATATTATCCATAATAATCTGCATTAAACACCTGCAGCTGACTGACTCAGCTGAATTTCCAAAAATACAAAAAGTGTAAATTGCAGGAGTCACGAAGCAAATGAATGGAGATATGGAGTAATTTTATTAATTTTTAGTCCATAAGATATTATAGGCAGTCATATATATGCTCTAAAAATATAAACAATGCAATTATTCACTATTAGGCCTACTTCAAATACAGCTGTGTGGACGGAGTTGATGCAGGTGCACTGAAATTATATAAAGCAAAATGTATCTGACTTAAGTTAAATCATTATATTTCCAGATAAATCATTATATTTCCAGATAAATCATTATATTTCCAGATAAATGTTAAGTATCGATTAATTTCAGTAAATGAGGGCAATGACCTTATTGGACAGTACAGTGCCGGATTGAAACTGACTAGGGCCTGGGGCCAGACTCTCTCTAAGGCCCCCCCCCCCCCTTCCATGAAAAAATGCTCAAATCTTATCTATAAAAATTAATTAAACATGGCAAAATTGTGCAGTATGTCATGTCAAAAACTTTAACATTTTTTTCCGACACTAACAGATGTTAAGGATGATACAAAATGCATTAGGCGTGAAATCTTATTTCCACCTCTAAATGTATGCAGTTTCATAACTTGCACATGGATTTTTCTCACTTCAACTTTATTGATTTGCTTTATGATGCTCTCCATGTTCAGCATGTCGAGAACAATATACATCAGACAAATTTCAACCTTTCTTGACATTGAGTTCCTGGGATAATTCGAATGCTTTTAAACTTTGAACAGGGTCATAAAAAATGCTAACTTAAAGATCATCAGGATAAGCCAAAATCTGTATGTCAGTCCTGACATAGTCACGTGGTGGCTAGTGCTGACATGATCCAGATAACTGTGTGCGTGTGTGTATGTGTGTGTGTGTTATTGTTTAACGCCTCATCAGCACCTGAGTGGGCTATGTAGAGGCTCTCTAGGTTAAGATTGATTATCTATATTTGGTAGTAGAAACCAGAAGCATGTAAAAACTCAATAATTGTCTGTGTCTTGTAAAGAGATGTTGTAAGGTAGTAGCTTGAAACAAAGGTCTTCTAATGTGTTGTAAGTGGATGCAATCTAATAAAATATGTTTGATTGTAAGGGGGCACTGACAACTCTGGCATAACGGTGCTGGTTCATTGACTAAAAGGTGTAAATGTGTAAGTCTTGAATGGATCCAGATAACTGTAGTATTCACCTATACAGTGCCTTGCAATAGTATTGGCACCTCATGGATTTTTCATACAAATCTGTCAGTACAATTATACACAGGTCATAAATGGCACAAGTAATCAGCGATCATATTTTAGATGTGGTAATTTACAGTGGGTAGTAAAGTTTAAAGGTGATTTGCAGCTGTTATGTAATGTTACATAACTTGTGCACATACAAAATCGACTACATGACATTTAGCAGTAGTGATATGATATAGTGAATATTCTTATGGTTTTCATGGACTTTCACCAGATATCCTATCTTTCAGACATGTTGTTTAACTATAATACTGGCCTATATTCTCCACTCTGCTGTGAGCCAATCATGCTTCACTGTCCAGCATGCATGTATATAGGATGGCTGGAGTGTATGTTGGATGACTGTAGTGTGTGTTATGCAATAAGTGGAGAACAAATAGCAATGGTGGATGATTAACCTTATTCGCAAAGAGAAAATTTAAGACTTGCAAACAATGAGCTCGAATCCATTGCTAAAACATTCAATCATACTTTAACTAATACCAAAGCTACTGACTGCCTTAATTGGCTTCTCATCTCAAGAAGCAGCTATGTCATTTGCAACAGCCAATCAGAATGTAGCTGAATACATTAGGAAATGCCCTGAGCTTGATGGCAATTATTTTGCTAGTTCACCAGTTAGACTTAAATACAAACAAATTTAATAGCATATAGGCTGGCTTATGTTATTGAATGTCTAACAGTGAAATTTTGCTGATTTTTTTTTTACTGTCATTTGAGTTTTATTTAGTTTACATTTTGACTCATATATCATGAATGATATGTGTTGTCCCAAATAGAGTTTTGTGGGATTCAGAAAAAAATATTGGCCTCAGCGAATAATGTTCCTCATCCCACAAAACTAGCATATTCTCTGATCAGCTGCTAACAACCAATCAGGTTGCAGGTATACAGTCAATATCAGACTATGTTGTGTGTGTGTGTGTGTGTGTGTGTGTGTGCGTGCGTGCATGTGTGTGTGATCAGGGCTTTACGTCCTGTATTTTGCACCAGTTGGGCTAATTAGGACAGGCAGAGACCATGGCAATGAGACGAAGGAGGAAACAGCCATCCAACTTAGGCTTGACCGGGAATCAAACAGACTATGTTGAACTCCTCACCACCCACAATACACATCCCCACTCGGCAGTTTAATTCCATTTTACACCATTTTAATTGTGACTGAATTATAGGCCAATCAAGATATGGTTTTGGGCAATTCACTTCGAAAGAAACAACAATTGGCAAGTTATCAACACTTGAAAGGTTATATTGAAAAACAAACCATGTTTTTCTTTTCTTTTAAATTAAATGCTCACCAACTGCATATAATGAATGCTTATGGTATATATTAATTCTTTCTAATTTACAGCAGTTTCTTGCTTATATGATCATGAGTCATACTCATGTATACCTGAGTAAATCGATCTTACATATCTTGAAGCAGACAGTGCTGAAACAGCAAAACGTCACATAAGCAGCCAACAGACTGTGACTCAAGTTCATGTAATCGTGACTAGATAGAATGTCAGTTCAAGCAAGCCTATGGTGCAAAATAGTGTTTTTTTTTAACTTATTTTTTTTACTGCACGTGGTTATGACTGAATAATTTGTAAATATTATTTTTTGTTAGATAGGTTATTTTTTTGTGTTACTGTACCCGGCCCTTCGTTTGAATGTTCTTGAAATCCAACTTAATTTACATCCAATGAGCACATGATTTACTGGACATTTAGTGCTGAAACTAAAAAAAATTCTTTTAAGATGTCTGTGTTGTATTTTTTTTATACTTAAAATGCAAATCTCTGTCAGATGTTATGGAGCTCATTGGATGTAAATTAAATATGTAAGATCGATTTACTCAGGTATACATGAGTATGACTCGTGATCATATTTACAAGAAACTGCTGTAAATCAGAAAGAATGAATAATAGTGTCCCATAAGCATTGATTATATGCAGTTGGTGAGCATTTAATTTAAAAGAAAATAGTTGCTCTATTAATGGTGGACAATCTGAAAGCCATTCTATAAAATTACAGTGCGTCCTGTAACCAGTGTTGCCACTTGCCAACCTTGGACGGAAAATGTCGATGATTTTTTGATTTTCTTTTCAAATAAATGACATTCCCAAATTAATTCACCAAGTGAGATTTTAGAAATTCTAGATTTTTGTGTTGAAATTTACAACTCATATTACAAGTTTATGTAGACCAGTTATCTTTTCTTTTAATCTCCCTTTAGGAACTAACGTATATAACAATATTATAGATTATTGTTAACTTAGATTGAGGGTAAATATATATTTAAAATGAAGAGTGGGACATGCGATTTTGGCATCTTCACACAAAAAAACAAAGCTTTTCTCAAAGGATGTTATCATGTCCTGCAAAAATATCTTGTATGTAACAATATCTTAACATTGGTCTTCCCATTTTCATAACACCTTAATATTATTAAAACCCTTTCGCATGTTGTAACCATATCACCATATTTGACAGTTGAGGGACATACATTGTAATAAACATATCCTGGAACTGTCAATAATATATACAGACCTTGCCAAACTCCAACCAACACCTGACTTATTGACAATTCAGGTTCTAAGTTGGGCACTGCTGAGCTAAGCACGTACACCAGGGACTGTATGGTTTAGACCAGTCATCAGTTCTGCCCAAATTTGTTTGGATTGACTCAACAAATCGTCAAAGACACTGTCCATGACAAGTTGTGTTTGACAGAAGACTACGCCATACACAGGAGTAGAGGTGAACATGGAGAAGCTTCGCGGGGGGGGGGGGGGGGGGGGGGGGGGCTGGGATGCCAGAACCACAGGGTATATATATAGAGAGAGAGAATTTAGGTGCAAGAAACCGTGTGGCCAGAACCCCTCCTACCCTTAGTTTAGGCTCGAAGTGTTTACAGTGATATGTGTAGGAATGATCATCATCTTGATAATGACTTGATGTACTTAGTTTTGAGTCACCAAGGTAACATATGGGACTTATAGGAACATGACTCATCATGCCCACTTTTCACCAAAAAAGCAAAAGTCTTCATTCCTAATAATATCACTGTAACACCAACGATACCATAAGAGAGAAAATGATAGTATAGCCATTCTTTCCACGGCTTGGCTCTTGAAACTTTACAATCGTTTCTGATGAACAACCGAACAGTTTTGCAGTCAAAAGTATGCGGGGCAATAAATGGCTATTAACCTGCATCTGGTGGGTAATCTGATTCTTAAGCGGGGATATCACATAGCCGGAAACATTGACGTAAAGCGCTTACCTCGACTTCCCTCACTGCCATCGTTGTGCCGTCAATTTCTGGCAGTAGCGACAGAATTTTTAAACATGCAAGAAAATTCAGTGAAATGAAGCCGGAATGGCCCGGTAAGATTTTTACGCTGTTAATACTTGCATCATACAGCGCAGTCGGCGGATTGTATGTGGCATACTGCAAGGATTACGTAAGCCTTAAATAAATGTTAGTTTCCGTCAGTTACGACCTCTCGAATCATCGGCAGAAGTTTCTACACAAACGAATTAAGGAAAAATCAATAACTACGGAAGACAATGGAAGAGTCTACGATTGCGACAATCGAACAGCGACTACAACGTATTGTACATGGTTGTGGCCATTATTTTGGTTGATTTCTTTTGCGTCTTTTCTTTGGTCCCATCTTCACTTCCGTGTTTGACACTTGGATCGTACAGCAGATTATACGTTGCTTAACATAGAGCATAAGTAGCGTACGTTTAAGTTGACGGATTGTATGTTGTATACGTCGTTCCTCCATTATTGGTCTGTCTCTCTGTCAGCATACAGTTGACGTAAGCTACGTACGACCGCAGGATATCCTTGAATCATACATCGCATACGCCAACACATACGCAGCCATATGTCAATGCCTAGCCACGCCACTTTTTTCGTCACGAATCCTTGGCCAATATCTTAGGGTCAACCACGGATTTTCTGTCACTTTACGGCTATGTGAGATCCACCCTTTACACAGATTACTCACACCCTAGATATAAACGTTTGAATTGTGGAAATCTAATTTTACAGTTGTAATTTAATAATAGGAATTATGTATGGTTGAGTTACACTATGGGCTGTTAAGTTAATAATCACCTTTTTACATTGCTGTTTGACACAATTTAAAAGCTTTTAATGAGGCAGACAAGGTTTTATTACCCTGCGTATGTGTTGGCATTCCTTTGACCACAAAACTTTTATGTAGCTCATCAGAAACTTTTGAAAAGTTTCAAGAGCCAACCCGTGAAAAGAACCAAGTAGGAGTAATCACTGTTCTGTAAGTAGTGGATTTATTGGTGGGCTAACCCACATAAAATTGAAATATAATCAACAGCAAAAGCACATTATGTATTTAACAGTGTAATTTTGCCTTTAAAAAGTGGAGTGGGTGGGTGGGTGATTAGGGCTTTACGTCCTCTATTTCTGCACCTGATGGGCTAATTAGGACAGGCAGAGACCATGGCAATGAGACGAAGGATGAAACACTTTAAAAAGTGGAACTGTTGGTAATAATAACAACGTTTATGAGCATTCTTGGGAACTGGTTGATCTATCAATAACATAAAAACAAGTTATAAGTGTTTGGTCGACATTTCAGTTGATTTTAATGAGACACTTTTTGACAAGGTGTTGTGGAGATTGTGAAAATGTGAGGACTCAGTCAGATAATGCGTCCATGGTCACTGGTCAGACCAATTCTGAGCACGTTGGCGGGCAACAAGAGCACCAACATATTGCAGAAGCATTAAAAAGGCAAGATCACAAACTGGACATTGCTCTCTTTATGGGAAAAATTTCAAATAAAGCAGGTACATATACTAGATGTGTCTTTTTGGAAATGGACTGGCCAAAGTTTGGTGCAGAAATACAGGTATTTCGTCCTGTATTTCTGCACCAATTGGGCTAATTAGGACAGTCAGAGACCATGGCAATGAGACGAAGGATGAAACAGCCATCCAACTTAGGCTCGACCAGGAATCGAACCCGGGACCCAGCAGTTGGAAGCCCAGAGCGCTACCTCTGAGCTAGGCCTCCGCCCCCTATATATATAGTGATTGTGTAAAAATTGCCCTAAACTATATTTCTAATTCAGTGATATATATATATATATATATATACGTCCTGTATTTCTGCACCAATTGGGCTAATTAGGACAGGCAGAGACCATGGCAATGAGACGAAGGATGAAACAGCCATCCAACTTAGGCTCGACCGGGAATCGAACCCGGGACCCAGCGGTTGGAAGCCCAGAGCGCTACCTCTGAGCTAGGCCTCCGCCCCCTATATATATAGTGATTGTGTAAAAATTGCCCTAAACTATATTTCTAATTCAGTGATATATATATTATAAATGCACATAAAGCACATTTAAAATATCAAATGAATAAATGATTTTTCAGGCTGTTCGAAAATGTTCCCATGAAGAGCAGGTGGTCTTAGACAGCCTGTCGGAGCACTCAGCTCCCACATATGAGGATATGATAGATGATGCCAAACTAATTGAAGGATGGAATGTTGATGTGCAGGATGCGTACGCAGATATTTTCCAGTATCACAACTTAGAGGTATTTATCAGCATGTTAAAAATCTGTAATATTTTGCAACTTAATGGTATTCATGTGTAAACATGCACACCCTACTTACAGTTCAATATAAATATATTGCAATGACATCTATAGATTGGTCTCTCTAAAGTCATCATATGGTCATGCAATAGGTAGCTAGGTAGTGTTATTGTTTAACGCCTCATCAGCACCTGAGTGGGCTATGTAGAGGCTCTCTAGGGTAAGATTGATCATCCATAGTTGGTAACCAGAAGCATGCAAAAAATCAATAAGTGTCTGCGTTGGATAGCTGGAGCAGCTTGTGCAATGTGCACTGTCCTGTTTTAGCCACTGGGGATAGAGGACTTCACCCCAAGTGTTTCCCCCCTCGCCGCGTGGAGGCCCAGGACCTTCGAGGGCACAAAATCAAGATTAGTTTCAGCTTTAAAACAGCAACGCATAAAATCTCAACACACACAGAAGTTTCTTAAACAGTGCATCACTGTCTCATCTGATGTATCAGCAGACCTAGAAAATATCATCAAAAATAGTGAAGAGCAAATGGATCCCAAACTATCTACATTTTGGAAGGAACAAAAAAAAACCTAGGTCGTCCTAAGACCGGACACAGGTGGCATCCTGCCGTCATCAGAATGGCACTGATGCTGCATGCCAAAAGCCCTCTAGTGTACAGGACACTGCGATTGACTAACATCCTGACTTTGCCCTGTGAGGCCACATTGAGAGATTACTCAAATGCTATCAATCCCTCTCAAGGGTTTCAGCCCGAGGTAAAAAGAAGTTTCCATTTGTCAAACATACCATTATATAAAAACTTCACCATCCAATGATGTATGTCCAACTATGTAACTTAAAACTATTTTTTTACATGCAGATCATAGCTGAACTTCAGACTGCAGCAGTGAACCTTGCAAACAATGATCGATGGGTAGCTATAGTACATGATGAAATGAAAATCAAGGAAGATTTGGTGAGTTTACAATAATAACAATAATAATTGAAAGTACCCAAATTTATAATTTTGTTGTTAACTTAAGGTTTATATTCACAAATATTTTCAGGTTTTCAGTAAGTGTAGCAATGAACTAGTGGGCTTCATCCATGGTGGTTCGACTCTAGCTAGTCACGTCCTAGTATTCATGGTGTGTGGTCTTGTCAAAAAAGACCTTAGATTTCCTCTTGGTTACTTCGAAACGACCTCTGCCACTGCCGCTTGTCTCACCTCACTGATGTGGACAGTCATTTACTTATTGGAACGGAAATGTGGATTGAAAGTGAGTATTATACAGTTGTTGGGCTAATTATTTTGTATGACAGCGCGTTTAATTTTGTCCAAATTTTAGCATTTTAATTTAAGACTCCAGTTTCAAAACTAATCAAACTATATTTTAAGTTCCTTTCAATTTGAACTGCATTACAGAAGTTTGAAAAATAAGCTCACATTCTGAACATTTTTCCATCATCTCATTTTATTTTAATATGATATCCTGCAGGTACTTGCTGTAACATCAGACGAGGCTGTGGCTAACATGAGGTTGGCAACAATACATGGAGAGTATTGTGTCAACAATCACAATGCAGAAACCGCAAACTCTACTTCGTGTCCGATCCACCTCACTTGTTAAAGACCTTGAGAAATAATTTGTCAAGTTCTGGGTCAGGAACCTGTAGGTAGGTAGGTAGGTAGGTAGTGTTATTGTTTAACGCCTCATCAGCACCTGAGTGGGCTATGTAGAGGCTCTCTAGGATAAGAGTGATCATCCATAGTTGGTAGTAGAAACCAGAAGCATGCAAAAAATCAATTATACATTATATTCTGCAACGGTTGATGTATAATTTAGTGACATTAGTATATTTATAAATGTGGGGAAAATGGCCCAATACCCTAAAAATTTAACATGTAATATTATGCTAAAATTTAAGGATTGACAATTGCACCTTCTGAATTTGTTATTGTTAAATTTTTTTTTTTTTTCAGTCAGAAGTACAGTGGAAATCATACGTTTCCTGCTGAGTAATGCAGTTCCGGAAGTATATACCAACTACCTCTAACAGGATCCATTCGAACGTCATTTTGGACAACACAGAGAGCTGGGCAGGGCTGAAAATCCTACTTTATTTGCATTTGGGTAAGCATCCTACAGCTTTAAGTTGCTTTTCTTGTCTATTTTTTTTATGCTTTAAGTATTGTGTTCTCAAACTGATTACATGTATAAATAAGTTAATAATATTAATTATTAGATGGTCCTTGTGTAGCCATGTATAACCAAACTTCTTTATTACGTGACTAAAATTATTTATTACTGTCATCAATATTTTTCTTATTCCAAGTACCAAGAGAACAAATTAAGAGTACAGAAGGAAAGTTCTCTGGCATTAAAGGCAACAGACAAAATGAATGAACCAGTGAAGAAGAAAAGAAAACATTGAATTGACTGGTATCTGACCAACAAACTTGCATGATTCCTAACACATGTTACTTTTGCTGCATGGACTTTCGCAGACTTTTTTTTTATGTCTTCTTTACAGATCTTTCAACAAGCACTCGAGCTCTGTGATGAATTCTTACTGTGAAATACATGTGAGCCATATCCTTCAACACATTTAAAATTGATGTTTCAGAAACATTCTCATCACTGAAATCCTCGTGACCTTTAATGGCTAAAAGCAGCATGTCACCAAGCATTTCAGTGGTAATTTGCTCAAAATTTTCAGATGATAATTTTTTCTTAGGTAAACATGTCTGTCTGAATGTTTTTTCCATTACCTCATACATGTTGTATGCATCAGTTGTGATGTAAAACAAGCCACCACGATCTTTTATATCAGTTAAATTAATATGAGCAGCATTGGCATCATCTTTGGGGCAGGTTAGCAAATGTAGAACATTACATTTCTCATCACCACATTTGTATTTGTGGAACAGTTTCTGGAAGACACTACCTGCAATGTATGCTACAACATCTGCATCGTGTTCTGACATACTGGATGTGGTATCAACTAGCTTTTCAATGTTGTTGTCTTTCTTCCAAATTCTGTCCAACATTGCTTCGAGCACATGCATAGCCAAAAACCGGCTTTTATACTTTTCCAGGCCATCTACTACTATTTCGCAGATTTTTTCATTGAAATTTTTGAATGTTAACTCCCGAGCTGCATTTTCGAATTTTGATGAAATTAGACTGGACACTGCATGCTATTTTTATTATCGGTCATTATACAAAAAAAAGAAGTACAAGCACAGCTGCGATTTGTTACCTGTATACATTTAATACAATTTTGTTCTAAGAAATGCATTCAATATGAAAGAATATATGCTTTAAAATCATATAATTGTGCACATTTTTTAAGAAAGATCTATATTTTGTACACACCTTCCAGGTTTAACTTTGTCTCATTATCAATGACTTGAAGACGTTTTATTTCATGAATACCTCTCCTTATATCAGTACTCTATGTTGTAAATAAGCATAAACATGTAAATATATATTTTCAGGTATTAATTATTGTTTCATATAAATAGCAATACTGCACTGAGATGTATTGTGTCTTGATATTTTGTAGGACATAAATATTTGGTTTATAATCTGAATTGATTTGTTCTAATTAATTGATATGAGAATGCTTTCTCAACAATTAAAAGCATTTATTTTAAAATGTTTTATTTTATAATGGCAGCTTAATATTAGCTAATACAATATTTGAAAACAGTTCTCATATTATTTGTTACTTTAATGAGTACAGAAATCGATTAAAACCGATAAACTTGTCAATCAATGTTTTACCATCAACAATAAATATGGCAAAGATTTAAAATAGAAAACTTAGAAACGAAGCTAGTAACTCTTATGGTTACAACAATTAGTCATCTCAAAGAAACCAAACGAAACAATTTCAACATAGCAGATCGAATGGAACAGGGCTACTGAAAGTATACCGTCTTATCAATACATTTCCTCTACAGCCCAGTCCCACTCTGCCATTCCTAAGCATAAAACCTATGAGTAGTATCATGTGTTCACTCTAATACTGCTGCTTTTGAAAAATAATTATTTGCGGTGGGTGGCGAAAACATGATCATTCGCTAATTGCTTTTGGGGTGAAATGGGGTAAATTGGGCCTGCTTTTGTGTTGATTGCTTTTGGGGTGAATTGGGGGTGAATTGAAAACAATTCAATGGATACAATGACAAACACAATTCTTTGTGGACACAATTCTTTGAAGTAATTCTAAACTACAGGAGAGTTTGCACGTGGCTAATTGCTATCGAAAGGGGTGCATATAAAAACTGCCCAAACCATAGACAGTCATTCTCTTCATAGCGCTCACAAGCTCTACATATTCTGCAATGACTGACCAACCTAAGTTTGACCATCAGTGCGTGGAGATTGGAGATAAGAGGAGTACAGTAGCTTCTATTACAACCAATGGGTTCTCTCTTACACAATTCCACCCTCAACCTGGTGGCAAACTGAAACCAAAGTCAATTGCTATGAATGTCAGAGCTACCAAGGTTCTTGATCAAAACCTTGATGAAATAAGACGCACAATTTGCGATTTGAAGAACGGAGAACTGAAAGATGCGTATTCTCTACCTCTTGGTCAATTGTTATTCTTATCAATTGATCCTGGAGTGAGATGTGTTAGCATAAGGAAGTTCTTCCGTCCAAAATTCGATAGAAAAAGACTCTTCCCAGGATCACAGGGTCTTGGTCTAACAATAGAAGAGTTTGAACGACTCTTTTCAGAATGGCATGAACTGATGGAAACATTGGATCAAGCTGAAATATGCGAACATGAAAAAGATTATCAAAGCTGTGTTTATTGTTTCGGATTAATTAGTCCCTAACATACTCAATATAATAAATACAGGTATTCCATCATATCAATTAGAGTTTGTAAAATATAAAAAAAATATATAATATTAAATACCCTCCAAAAAAAAAAAAAAAAAAAGCAGTGGAATAACTGCACAAAATTATGACTTCATGAGCTGGCCTGCGCGTGGCGAAGTTGCTATCAAAAACCAACAGCTCCATACAGCTTAAATATATTTACCTCATAGTATATTCCGTGACTTGTGACGCATTCAACTCCTTTTAAGGCATAATTGTTAAATATTTAAGGAAGGACGGAGGGCATAGTCAAACTATTTCAATAATAAAGTTTGATCCACATACTCTGCCTTCCCCTATAAAGGGGATCGTCCTTCGTAGACTTATCCAGTCACTGCGGGGAGATATATTAAAATAAACATTCCACAATTCATTTTTTCATTCGTAGATTTTCTTTTCACGCATAAAGATGTTCCCTTTCGAAGCAGGATGTACACAAATTACAATCGGTCAGAGCGGTTCTGGTAAGACTCAGTTTATTTATAAAGTATTAGAAAATAAAAATGTCATGTTTGGTAGCAATCCCCCGCAAAAAATACGGTATTATTACGGAATTTGGCAGGAATTATTCGCAGAAATGTTAAAAGTTATTGACGGACTTTCATTCCATGAAGGACTACCAACAGAAGAAGAATTACTAGCTTTTACTGATCCAAATACCCACTCACTAATAATTTTAGATGATGTTATGCATCTAGCTGCTAATAGTCAGGTTGTTGAATTGATTTTTACGAGGATATCGCACCACAGCCAACAGCGCTGACGTTAAGTATGTTAACAACGATGTCAACTTTCTGTATCGTGACAACACTGTTGACTCTAGTCTATTGCTAGCTGATGGTCTACACCTTTCAGCCGCTGGTGTTACAAAGCTACTAAAGAACTTAGACCTCTCCAGTAAGATGCATCCAACCACGCAAAGACCCGCCCGCTGGCAAACAGATGCTCCGGTTGCCAGTGGATCGAAACCTTCTCCCCGTCTGCAGTCTCCTCAACCACAACCAACACTGCAAGACAACTGTGACTCTGTCCTTGATGGACCCATCCACTTCAAAGGAACGAACTCGCCTTTCAGTAACTTTTTCCAGTTCGACTTCAACATCTGGAACATGAAGTTTGCGAGTACTGAACATGCGTTTCAGTACCATAAATGTGTGTTGATGGGCAACAACACAGCTGCAAGTGATGTACGCACTGCAGGTACCCCCCTTGAAGCAAAACTAATCGGTGACAGAGTCACGACAACACCCAGATGGCATGACCTCAAGCAAGGAGCAGCTTACGAGATATTGAAAGCGAAAGCTCGTCAATGCCGTCCCTTCTTCAATGCCTTAGTCGACTCCAAGGACAGACTGTTGATCGAGAACACGCCTGATGCCTACTGGGGTAAGGGACCGGATGGGAAAGGTCTGAATATGCTCGGTCGGCTGCTTATGACACTCCGGGCAGAACTCTCAAGCAGGCCTTCTCGCCAGACGAACTATACCCCCCGCCCATCCGTCAGAACTCCTCGTAATGAACGAGGTGTTTCCGTCCCACACTCGAGGAACCAGCAACTACGTTGCTTCAACTGTGGCGAGCTATCCCACACCATCGACAGCTGCAGACACCGTCACCCTCTCCAATGTTACAGCTGCCACGAACAGGGAAACAAGAAGAAGTTCTGTCCGCAGTCCCGTCCCACCCACTCCTATTAGGAAAATGGCCAAGATGATCAGGCCGGGAAATTTTCTGTAAATAAGGTATATAATGAGAATGATGATCTTAATGAAAATGATTTTAACATAAACATTTTTAGCCATGAATGTGATGATTTTAATGTTGGTTTACACTTCTGTGATGCTGGTGCTCTTAAAATACATGTAAATAGTTCGGATGATGAATGTGCAAATTTTACTCTTGACAATGTTCAACCAATTTTAGATATAACAAATGTAGTCAATGAACAGGAATGTAATGAAAATAGCTCTAATGATATAAATACATCAATTGATATCAATGATAGTTCAGCAAACAGTCAAACACAAACTGTTACTAGTAGTAACAACACTGTAGAATCTGATAGTGAAAATTACATGTCCGAGATAGTAAATTTCTATAGAATCAACCACAGAAAATTGCTGTTTTCTCACTTAAATATTAATAATTTACCAAACAAGTTTGTAGAAATTCATGAAATTATGGAGAAGGGTTTCACTGATGTATTATTTTTATCTGAAACTAAAATTAATGATACTTATCCCAGTGCTCAATTCTCAGTTGAAGGTTACACAATGCACAGAAAAGATAGGAATGCCCACGGAGGTGGCTTATTATGTTACGTCAGACAATCACTACCTCATAAAAACAGAGATGATATAGCCGTAAATGAAAATGGAATAGAAAGTTTGGTAATTCAAGTCAAGCTCAAATCAAACAATATGTTCTTTGTCTGTATCTATAGACCACCTAATGTTAACATAGCTCACCTAAATTCAGCAATTGAAATTATACTAAATAAATGTCTAGCAGAGAGCAGATCTGTTTATATTATAGGTGATCTAAATGTCAATTTTATGTCACATCCAAATGGTCTCTCAAATATAATGGACACTTTTAATTTGAAACAAATAGTGAAAAATCCAACTTGCTTTAAAAATGCACTAAATCCATCTCTTCTTGATGTTATTCTCACATGCTGTCCTAGGTCAATAGCAGGTGTTCTAAATATGTCTCTAGGTATAAGTGACTTTCACAATTATATAAGTGCAGCCACTAAAGCCTTTCGACCAATAATTGAACCAAGAATTATACATTACCGATCTTACAAAAACTTCGATGAAGAGGAATATATAAAAGATCTAGAAACCGCCCCATTTCATGTGAATAGTGTTTTCGACGATACCGATGACCAGCTTTGGTTCCACAATACTCTTCTCTTAGACATTGTTAATAAGAACGCTCCTTGTAAACAAAAATTAATCAAAACTAACAGTTTACCTTATATGAACGACAAACTCAGGAAAGCAATAAATGTCAAAGCTGCTATAAATCGTAAATATCTCAGACTCAAAACCCACCAATCCTGGCTCGCTTACAAAAAACAAAGAAATCTAGTCAATAAACTGAAAAGACAATCAGTTCAAAAATACTTTGATAAGAAATGTAATGCTAAAAGCAATAATGATTTCAATTTCTGGCAGACAGTCAAACCATTTATCACTGACAAGTCAAAGTCAAATGTCCAGAACATTATGTTATATGAAAATGACACCCTTATAAATGATACCTTTGAAGTTACTAATATTTTCAATGACCACTTTGTAAATGTTACAAAGGACCTTTGCGAGCCCGAAGTCTTAAATAGTAAATCAACAGATGAAATCATAGATCACTACAAAAATCACCCAAGCATAGCACTGATTCGTGAGAAGCTTAATTGTGAAAATAAATTTAAATTCAGAAATATTTCTCACGCAAGTGTTTATAAAAAGCTTAAAGACATAAAGATTGATAAAGCCGGAGGTTTTGATAATATTTCTCCAAAATTCTTAAAGATAGGGGCCAAGTCATTAAGCACAACATTAACACCAATAATCAATCACAGCATTGAAACAATAAACTTTCCTGACCATGCAAAGAAAGCTGAAGTGTCACCCCTTTATAAAAAGTCAGACCAACTAGATAAAGGTAACTATAGACCGCTTAGTATTCTCTCGTCAACCTCAAAGATCTTTGAAAATGTCATATGTGAACAGATGATGGAACACATAAACGAATTACTCAGTACTGATCTTTCAGCATATAGAAAAAACTATAGTTGCAATAATGTTCTCATAAAATGTGTAGAAAATTGGCGTAAAGCACTTGACGATAATAAGCATGTAGGTTGTATTCTAATTGATCTATCAAAAGCCTTTGATTCACTGCCACATGGTCTGCTTATAGCTAAACTACACGCATATGGTTTTACTATGCAGTCATGTGATTACTTAAGAAGTTACCTAACAAATAGAAACCAACTTGTTAAGATAGGCAAAATAAAAAGTGACTGGCTAACCTTAAAGACAGGCGTGCCGCAAGGGTCCGTCACTGGTCCACTTCTGTTTAACATTTTCATTAATGATTTCATCTTTCTCTTACAAAACGAATGTGATGTTTTCAATTATGCAGACGACAATACACTTTCTTTTTCTCACCACAATCCCTCTCAAATCAAACTCACATTAGAACACGCCTCCAGAACAGCACTTTGTTGGTTCAAAAATAACTACATGAAGGCCAATACCTCAAAGTTCCAAGCCATATGTTTTAGTAAAGATGACATCTCAATTCAATATGAAATAGATGGTAGCAAAGTCAATTCAGAAAGCACAGTCAAGCTACTAGGTGTCCACATAGATAGAAAACTGACTTTTTCCCATCATGTCTCCGTAATATGCAAGAAAGCTGCTAGGCAGATAAATGTACTGCAAAGATTATGCAAATATATTGATTTTTCTACTAAGATGCGAATTTATGAATCATTTATTGTGTCTAACTTTCTCTATTGCTCAGTTGTCTACGACGCTTTCATTATAACAAATGATAGAAAGATAGAAAAACTAAATGAAAGAGCACTAAGACTTGTATGTAATGACTACCTGTCTACGTATAAACAAATTTTAAGTCAATCAAAGAAGTCAATGCTTTACATTTTACGCAAATATGGTCTCGTCGAACAAGTTTTCAAAATCTTAAATGGTACTTCATTTCCAGTGAAACCCTCCTTCTTCAAAATACAATGTACACCTTACTCTATGCGAGATAATATGAAATTAATGAAGCCTAGATATAATACAGTTCAGTACGGATATAAAAGTATTTCTTATCAGGGTGCATTGTTATGGAATAACCTTCCAGTAAATGTTAAACGTACTCAAGATATACAGGAATTTAAAAATCTACTTGTCAAAGGTAACATATTTAATGCTTGTCAATGTGGTTCATGCGTAATCTGCTTAATTGATAACTTAAGATAATTTCAAGGTATGGAGATACTAACATGTATATTTTAACATTTCATTAACTCATCTGTAAATATTTCATCTTATTTTCAACATTTTTACTTGTCGGTTAAAAGCTTTATAGCTTGTGTTGATTGTTGTACAATGTTTTCATCCCCGACGTTAAATAAAATTTTACTTACTTACTTACTTACTTACTTACTTACTAGATGTTGTAGTTGTTTTTATCTTCAACAGAATGCTTTTATCAAAGGAAAAAACCAAATAACGATTGCAATGAACACTAAATACATCGAAGTCTTTCGCTCTCCCCGCAGCTTGATGCAGTTGCAATATTTAAATAGTCAAATATTTCCTAACGATAAAAATATATTATCTAAATCTTATAAAGATATCATGGCAGAACATAAATTTGGATACCTAGTTATTGATCTAACAGCTCATTGCATAGATAAATTAAGAACAAGATCCCAAATTTTTCCTTCAGACAACACAATCGTATATATCAATGAATAATGTTATAATAACGTCATTCGTCTGTAAGCTATGGAGCAGCAAACATCTCGGCAGAGTGAGTGGTTCGTATTAAACAGATATATTCCTAAAACTCAGGTTACATTTTTCTGCCAAATTATTATTATATATATAATTATTATTACTTCTGTGATTAATTTATCAATTAATAACGGAGATAAAACATTGTGGTGTACATTATTAGCTTCCGCATTGGGCTATTGTCTCCCCGCACCATCAATCAGAGCATCGAAATACCCTAAAAAATCCGTTGCTATACCATAAATCACAATATAAAAAATAATTAATATGAAAAATTCACACCTTTTTCATTTAATACTATTAACAACAAGAAACCAAGCCAAAGCACTGCTAGAAACAGCTACTAAAGATCAAGTTTTAACAATTGTAAAAATAATATATAACTTAAATCAAAATCAATCCATGCTAATACCTAAAACTAAATCTTTATTAAATAAACATAAGAAACTTGTATCAAAAATAACCAATAAAAAAAACACAGATAAAAAGAACTATACATTAATCACCAAAAACTGGAGTAAAATTCTAAATTTAATTTCATCTTCTAAAAATATTCTACTGAAAGTTATAACATGAAGAAATACGTTTTAGTATCTTATGACGAATTCCATGGTACCGCTAATATCGATAAAAAACAAAATAAAGATTTTATACTAGCTTCTATTCCTAAAAACATTCAAACTAAAGCCAGAGCAATTTTGGAGCATATTTCTAAAGATAGAAATTTAGATAGGAATGAAAAGGGTGAATTAATTATTAATGGCGAAATAATTAACAACAGTCACATAACAGATCTTATCAAATGCGCTTTGTATTCATATAAGAATTTTAACCCCCCTGGATATGATCAATTTAGAGAAGCTTTACAAATATCTAATTTACCACAGAGTTTACTTCAACGAGGCGAAGGTCTACCCCCTCCAGGCATTCCTAACAAAACAATAAAATCTGACAAACAGGAATGGGTCTGGCACCAGATATAAAGAAATATTTACAAAAGAAACATCAAGATATTTCAAAATCAGGTGCTTACTACGGAATAGATAAATTTTATAGGTCTATTATAAAAGATGGGAAGTATTCAATTTCGAGAAAAGACATTCAACTCTTTTTACAAAGCCAGGAGTACTACACACTTCAACAACAAGTTAATAGAAAATTTAAACGTCCTAAAGTTATTGTGCCTTACAAGGGATATCAATTAGATATTGATACAGCGCATTTAACAGAATACAGGGATAAAAACGACGGTTACTCCTATATTTTAGGAGCAATAGATTGTTTCAGTAAAGAAGCACACGCAATCCCACTGAAATCTTTGAAATCTAAAGATGTCGTTCCTGAACTGAAAAATCTGATAGCAAATTTCGATAAAGTTGAGAGAATAAGGACAGATATGGGTTCAGAATTCAAATCAGCTCGTGCTCAATCACTTTTTAAACAATTAAAAATCAAACATTTCTATGCTAAAAACACCGAAATTAAAGCTAATATAATTGAACGTTTCTTCAAGACTCTGAAAACTTTAATTTTTCGCTTCATGGTTTCAAAAAATACGCATAGATGGGTTGATGAACTGTCTAACATCGTCAAAACATATAACCTATCATTCCATAACTCCATTAAACAATCTCCAGCATCAGTTAAAGAAGCTGATGAATACAAAATATGGAAAGAGTTGTATTATAAAAAAAGTTATGGTCCTGAACATAATTTTACATTTAATTTTAATATTCATGATACTGTAAGGATAGGCATAATTAAAGCACCATTTGAACGTATTTTCGATGAAAAGTGGACGAGGGAATATTTCATTGAGCATACCTGTCTATGAATTAAAGGACATTCCAAACGATGCTGTAGGAGGTGTTTTTTATAATAATGAATTACAGAAAATTGATGTTAAGGATAGTGATGATACTTATATCATAGAAAAAATTTTGAAAAAATCTAAGGGTAAAAGCTTGATTTTGTGGTTAGGATGGCCTAAAAAATTTGCTACATGGTTGAGAAATACCGAAATAAAAATCTACAATTAAAATAAAACAAAAAATAACCATGTTATTATGCGCACCGCTAGGTGTTGTTTAGGTGAGTTGCAACTTATTTATAGCAATGCGAATTAATCATTTATCCAGTCCTATGGATAGTTATTGAAGCGTAAAAATGTCCTCTGCTATTATCTATACGTCCTGCAATGATTCTAAACATTTATATGAATCTAATATTCCAAGCGATTTTTTTGTGGAATTTGATAAGATCATTGAAACCAATGAAAATTCAACTGTTGAGTTACTAGAATTCAGATGTCATTTAAATGATAAAAGCAAAAAGGATATTTGCGTGATGTGTGAAATTTGCGATAATTCTTTTCTGTTTGGGGATAAAAAACCAATACTTAGAATGATCACATTACCAGGATTAAAAAATGTTTCTTTCAAATTTAACGAACCAATCAAAATCAACATTATTGATAGATACATTAAGAAATTTAAAATCTATTTAAGAAGTGTTGAATCGACATCTACTTCATTAGTGTTTTTGGATAGCCAGATCACACTTCGCATTAATAATGTCTCTAATACCTGATTATGATAAGTGGCGCAGTCATTACATTGGAATGATCAATGGTAAAGTGTTACCAAACCAGAACATTTTTATTGTTGATGATAAGAATAGACAAACAGGAAAGGGACTATCTTTAATAACGCAAGCCGAACAAACGGATGGAATGGCAAGAGGATTAGTTAATAAAAGATCTATAAAAAAGAAACCTCGCACAAAAAGAAATCATTCACCAACTAAACAACGAACAAGGCAGAAGTCAAAGCCCAAAAAGAAGACTAAAAAGTCTAATAAGAAGATTGTGAAAAGAAAAAGATAACATGGATGGACATAATGATTCATTATCATTATTCACGACTCCACCAGTCAACAAAGGTGTTATTAATTCTCAAATTGTAGAATATCTTCCTATTTCGTTAATAGGAACAGGGGGGTTTGTTGAATTTAATGTTCTTGCACAAAATTTCATAGATTTAACTCGCTCTAAATTATATTTGAAGTGTAAAGTTGTAAGGGGAGATAATAATGATATCGCGGAAATTGAAAGCAAGGAAAAGTATGATGCAAATGGTGATGTTGTACCATCTAATTGTTTAATGGGTAGTTTATTTCAGAAAGTGGATCTCAGCATTCAACAACAAAACACAACAACAAATATTCCAGCACACATGCATGCTTACAAATACATGATAGACACATTGCTCTCAGGATCCAAAGGAGATGCTTCTATTTTATTTATTAAAGATGATAGTGCTACGATAAACGCCTGTAGTAATTTTAAAGCCGTAGCAGGAAATACAGACAACGTTAAAGGTAATACTGCATTAACAAAAAGAGCGAAGTTTATAACAAAAAGCCAGGAATTCGAACTTATTGGAGGCTTAGGTGTGGATTTTATGACACAAGAAAGATTGTTGCTACACAACGTTAATATAGGTGTGAAACTCTGGCAGACTAGACCTGAGTTTTCTCTTTTATCAGGAGAATCGGAAAAAAAATTTAACATTAAAATATTGGATGCCAAGTTGAAGTTGTGTCATGTTGTTTTGGATCCAGCAGTGAGTGTTGCTATTAGTGATGGGCTTAATTTAAAACCTATTCAGTATCCATTCGTTTCATCTAATATCAAAACTCATACAATAGCCAGTGGTGCTCAATCAGCTACAATAAATGACGTGTTTTCAAGTAAATGCCCCGATAAACTTTTTGTATGTCTTGTTAGTTCAGAGTCAATGAATGGTTCTTTCAGTCAAAATCCGTATTTCTTTCAACATTTTGATCTTTGTGAAATCGGTTTTTACATAAATAATTCATCGTTCCCTGGAAAACCACTACAATTAAAATTTGAGGATAGCGCATTTCAATCTCACTATATGGAAGCTTGGCAGAGATTATTAAAGATTAACCCTAATATTGATATAACTTTTGAAGAATTCCATAGAGGATATTCAATTTTCGCATTTGACTTAACGAATAAAGAGTGAAAAGATTTGATTCCCACAACTCGAATAGGCGAAACAAAACTTGAATTAAGATTTAGCAAAGCACTTCCAAAATCGATTACAGCAATACTATATGGAAAATTTAAATCAGTTCTAACAATTGATTCGGCAAGAAACGTCATAATACAATGAATTCCTTGGAGATTATAAACATTCTAAATTCTAATTGTGTTAAGTTTGGAGGTGTGTATGCCGCTAATAAACTTAGGTTAATTAAAACACCTTCTTTTAATATTTTGAACACAGATGAATTTGGAAAGGAAGGCAAACATTGGATAGCTATGTATATCAATACAGATACATGTGAGTTTTTTGATTCATTGGGAAAAATCCAAAGCATTATCATAAATACTGGCATGATTTTCTTATTGAAAAGACAGGAAAATATTACTACAACGACGAGCAATTACAACACCCCGATTCAGATTTATGCGGAAAGTATTGCATTTACTATATTATGATGCGAAGCAAAGGTGTAAGTTTTGAAAATGTTATTGAAATGTTGTATAGCATTGATATAGAAAAATTTATCAGAGATTTATGTCTTCCATGTTCAATCACTGGCGCGATACGAAAGTATCTGTAAATTGAACACGCTATAGAATAATTAACTGTTGTTCAATCACTGGCACGATATGAAAATATCTGTAAATTGAACAGACAAGAACAATTATGACTAGAATTAGAAATATTATGAAAGTTTCATATGCATATACATAATTTGATGTAAAAATGTACATGTATGTTTGTCAATACAAATAAAAACCCCAAAAAAAAAAAAAAACCAAAAAAAAAAAACCACAACAAAAAAAACCCCCCAAAAAACCAAAAAAAAGAAAAAAAAAACATGAACTAACCTTCTCCATGCGGAGTTAGGGGTCATAGAAAGGTCATAGTAACCTCTGTAAAACGCGGAACCGAATGGTGAAAGGCAGACCAGGGAAAATTGCAGAATTGTATATAGATAGATAGATAGATAGATACATTCACTGTATCTCATGACAATGAAGTATATGTTCTGGTGATGCACCCGATTGACGTTTATGTATGTATGTGGTTAACCTCGAATTACTTTGAAGTCTCTCAGAACCATGAAATCGAAAATTTGATGTCCAAATGCTGTGGTCAGCAACATACCAGTTTGGGGTGTGTGTGTGTGTGTGAGTTATTGTTTAACGCCTCATCAGCACCTGAGTGGGCTATGTAGAGGCTCTCTAGGTTAAGATTGATTATCTATATTTGGTAGTAGAAACCAGAAGCATATAAAAAATCAATAATTGTCTGGGTTGGATATCTAGTAAAGAGATGTTGTAAGGTAGTAGCTTGAAACAGAGGTCTTCTAATGCGTTGTAAGTGGATGCAATCTAATAAAATATGTTTGATTGTTAGGGAGCGCCGACAACTCTGGCATACCGGTGCCGGTTCATTGACTAAAAGGTGTAAATGTGTAAGTCTTGAATGTCCTATGAGGCATCTGTGATATATTCCTTGATCTTTGCGAGTATTGAACCTACTCGGTATTTTATTTTGAATGCAAGGTAAGATTGAATGCAACTTGTTGTTATTACATTCATTCCATTGTCTTTGCCAGCAAGACATGATAAAAGATTTTATAGTCATTTTAAAATCAGTGTATGGAATGGTAAAATCAGTTATCTCTTTTGTAAGAGCCCTTTTTGCTGCCAGGTCTGCTTTTTCATTCCCTTCAATGCCAGCGTGTCCAGGAATCCAGCAGAATACTATGTCTTTGTATTCGTGAAGATAGAAATACTTAATAAGAACATCTAAGATCCCAGGGTTATCAAGTTGTTTATTTTGGATTGCTTGAAGAGCAGATTTGGAATCAGAACAGATAACATAACGATCTGATTCTGAGTCCTCGATGTTCTTTAAGGCAAGGTAAATAGCTGTTAATTCTGCAGTGTATATTGAGCAGTGGTCTGGAAGACGACATTCAGCTATAACGGTTTTATAAGAAGTGACAGCACAGCCTACTCGTCTTTCCATTTTTGAGCCATCTGTGTATAGAAATTTGTACGATTCGTATTTAAACCTTATACTATAAAATAGGTTTTGATAGTCTACCGGATTGGTTTCGCTTTTCTTAAGCTCTGCCAAATCCAGTATAACTTTCGGGACTGGGAGAATCCATGGCGGAATGGGTGGTACTTCCGTCTCGGCAATGATTGTAGTATCAATTTTTGCAGCCTCAAGATAGAATTTCATGCGTAATCCCAGTGGTCGAATGGCGTTTGAACGAGATTCATAATGATGCATGTATTTTGGATGAAATATCACATCATATGTTGGATTTGTTGGAGTTGAAGCTACCTTTAGTATGTATTGCATGGATAACTTGATACGACGAAGGGAAAGTGGAGGTTCCCCTGCCAGTACATATAAGCTCTCTACAGGAGATGTACGAAAAGCTCTTAAGCTTAGTCGCAACCCTTGATGATGTACAGAATTCAGGCATTTTAGATAAGATGGTCTGGCGGAGCCATATACCACAGAACCATAATCAAGTCGAGAACGAGTAATTGCTCGATAGAGACGAAGGAGGACCGTTGTGTCCCCACCCCAATTATATTTGCTCACTACTTTAAGGAGGTTCATTGATTTCAGGCACTTTGCTTTCAGTGCTTTGATATGCGGAATGAAAGACAATTTGGAGTCAAAGAGTACACCCAAAAATTTTGTTTCATTCACCACTTTTATTTGACAGTTGTCAATTATTAGTGATGGATCTGGATGGTTTGATCGTAAGTAATAGAAAGGCAGACAAACTGTCTTCTGTTTAGAGAACTTGAAGCCATTTTCGAGTGACCATTTGTGAATCCTATTCAAATTTAATTGCAGTTGTCGTTCTATGGTTGGCATATATCTGGAACGATATGCAATGAGGAAATCGTCAACATATAGGGACGACATGAGATTTTCTGAGATGGAATTTACTATACTGTTGATTTTGACGTTAAAGAGGGTGGGCGAGAGAATACTACCCTGAGGGACTCCATTCTCCTGAGAGTAGGGGCTTGACATCGTTGATCCCACTCGGACCTTAAAGAAGCGATCCTGTAGGAAGGATCCGATGAAAACTGGAAGGCGACCTCGAAGCCCTAAGTCGTGGAGATCTTTCATTATTCCATATTTCCATGTAGTGTCATAAGCTTTTTCTAGGTCAAAGAATATGGCTACTACGTGTTCTCTGTTAATGAAAGCATCTCTAACATAAGTTTCCAGTCTGACTAAATGATCTAATGTGCTCCTGTGACGGCGAAATCCAGATTGGAACTCTGTAATAAGCTGGTTCGACTCCAGGAACCAAACCAGTCTATCAGTAACAATTCGCTCCATTGTCTTACATAGACAACTGGTTAAGGCTATTGGTCGATAATTCATAGGATCACTATGATCCTTCCCCGGCTTGGGAATTGGGATGACCGTGGCTTGTTTCCACAGGGATGGAAGACATCCCTTCTCCCAAATTTGATTAAAGATATACAGTAATGTTTTTAAAGAGGATTGAGGTAGGTGTTTTAAGATTTGATAATGTATATTATCAGGGCCTGTTGCAGAGTCAGTCGCTTTTAAGATGACCTTCTGAAGTTCTTCTAAGGTGATGTAGGAGTTATAATCTTCGCTGTTATCAGACTGTATATTTAGGGTTAATCTCTCAGCTTGAGCCTTATAACATTGAAATTCTCTCGTATAGTTCTCCGATGAGGAGTTGTATGCAAACTGTTCTCCTAACCCGTTTGATATTTGTTCTGGTGAGGAGAGATGTTCTCCATTCACTTCTAGAATGCTTACATGCGAAGCTAGGTTCTTTCCTTCAATCTTCTTAATCATTTTCCAGACTTTATTGCTAGGAGTTCTTTCAGTGAGTCTGGAGACATAGTCTCTCCAGCAACTACGTTTTTTTTGCCTGACAATTCTACGCGTTTTGGCTTTCAGGCACTTAAAATTATTCAGATTGTTGATGGTCGGCTGTGATTTAAAAATTCTGAGGGCTTTCTTACGGTTTTTAATAGCTTCTCTTACTTCGTCATCAAACCAAGGTCTTGCACTACGTTTAGAATTATTTTTTGTCATCGGTATAGTTTTATTGGCTATATCAGTAATATCATCAGTAAAATCTTCAACGAGATTATTACTATTCCTATAATGAGACATAGTAATTGTTTCTAAGCAGTGCTTTTCGAAGGAGGTCCAATCCGCTTTATGCAACTTCCATCGGAGTTGACCCACTTCTCTTGTACCTTCTACGTTTTGTAGGACAATAGGAAAGTGATCACTGCCGTGAGTGTCCTCTAATACTCTCCATTCAAATTCCAGAAATAACGCTGGATCACATATACTAAGGTCTATCGCTGAAAATGATCCATGACCTGGGTGAAGATATGTAGGTGAACCATCATTGAACAAGCAAAGGGTGTGGTCATTGAGAAAATCTTCAATGGTTTTTCCTTTGTTGTTGTGGGAAGTGCTTCCCCACAATTGGTTATGGCTGTTAAAATCTCCTAGGATAAGACGCGGTTCAGGCAGTTGATTGTAAAGGTTATGCAAATCACTGGCTGTAAGGTGAAAGGGTGGAGGAATATATATGGAACATATGGTGAATGTTTTATTCAGGTTCAGACGAACTGCTGTAGCCTGAAGGTTAGTGTTAAGAGCAATATGGGTATGAATGATGCCATTTTTAACTAAAATTGATGAGCCACCAGTGGCTCTATCGTGGGCAATATTGCCATATGTATTATACATATGATAGTTTCTCAGTTTAAAACTATTTGGAGGTTTCAGAAATGTTTCCTGTAGACAGAAAACACTAGGGTTTAAGTCTTGGACCATGCAACCTATTTCATCGAAGTTGGCTCTGAAACCTCGACAGTTCCACTGAATGATACTGTCCATGAATTAGTTAAAAGAGTTTAATATTATCATAGTAAAATCTGTAGTGCATGGTATGAATTTGTATGAATATTCACTTTTTCTTCAAAGTCGCTGCCTCTTTTGGTGTTAAGATCTTTTTGAGGGCCCCACCATGCTTAGATGGTGGTGTTATGAAGCTCAGTGCACTAGATTTTTCTAGTGTTTTTCTGATGAGGGGGGGTCTTTTGGGAACAATTGATCTTTTATCAATTGCCCCCTCCCGTTGAGGCCTAGGGATGGTGGTAGTCCCTGCCTCCTCTTCCATCGGCTGGTGTATCTCTTCCGACTCAACGCCGGAAGGTGCACCCTGTGAGGGTACACTAAGTTGTGACGCACTAACCGATGGAGCTACAAGATGTCCTTTTCCGACATCTATAGCATGCTGCTTTATTCTTGCGAGGTGATCGTCTGCCTGTGAAGTCTTAGATTCAGGTTTATGTTTCTGCAAGCTTTGCCCTGCCTTGGAATAATTATAATTAGGATCTAGGTCAATCCTTCGCCTGGGCGATGATCTGGGTGAAGGAGATCTAGGTCCAGCCATCTGAGACAGGACTGAGGCATAGCTTGCCCCAGCAGCCTGTTCAGCTATACGGCGTGCTTGGGGAAAGGAGATATCCTTGGTGGTCTTTAACTTCAGGATCTCTTTCTCTAGCTGCCATTTTGGACAGCCACGGTGATAGGCTGGCCCATCACCTCCACAATTAACACAATATGACTGTTTCTGACATGGTGAGTCACGGGAATGAACGTGTTCCCGTGACCCACAATTGGCGCAGGTTGCTTTGGCGCGGCAGGAGCCGCTAAAATGGCCAAATCGCTGGCAATTATAACATCGTTTTGGGTTCGGGATGTAGGGACGTACCCTACACCACTCGAACCCAATGCTGACCTTGTCAGGCAAAACTGTGCCATCAAAGGTCAGTGTGAGAAGCTGTCGTGAATATCTGGGCGGCTGGCGATGAATGTGGATGACATTGTAGTCATCCAGCCAGTCCCTCAGTTCCTCATCAGAGCAGAGACTGCTCTCGTGCGATGTTATAACGCCCTTGCAGGAGTTGAAAAACCGATGGGGCTCCACCTTAATAGGGGCACCCGCAAAAGCCTTCCACTCCAGCAACTTCAAAGATTGGTCCTTGTGTGCAACCTGCACCAGCAAGGAAGAATTCTTTAATCTCCTTGTATTTTCAATATAGCCTACGTTTTCTTTCAAGGTCCTGCAAATTGTAATGGCTGAGAGACGGGAAAACCCATCATCACAGCCAGTAATTACAAGAAACTTGGGCCATGTCTGAGATAGAGAGGCAGATTGAGAGTTTTGATTTGCGTCATCTAATCATGGACGCAAACGTTTACCAAGTCTGGAACCAGTAGCCAATTTTTCGACCTCAGCCTGGTTTACCGCTGAGGGACGCGCACCTTGTTCACCCGGGGGACGTGCGAGCCGGTCTGAAATTGTCGATTCGGACATATTCATTTTTGTTTCCCCTGTATGGTAGGGGACACACCCTCCTGTAAAGCTGGAGCAGCTTGTGCAATGCGCACGGTCCTGTTTTAGCCACTGGGGATAGAGGACTTCACCCCAAGTGTTTCCACCCTCGCCGCGTGGAGGCCCAGGACCTTCGAGGGCTACCAGTTTGGGGTAAAGACGTGAACTTATGAAAGCTTGCGTTGTACACAAGTGGTAATTCCATATCCTGCATTTTCATTCCGTTCCGCGTTTTACAGACGGATGTGTGGTAGTCGTGCTGGAGTTTAGCTGTTTATAATCAAATAAACGAAAAGCTAGGATTCATCCCAACCAATTAACCCACATTTCCCCATTGCTTAAGTCGACTTCAGCATTAGGAATTGTATCAAACTCCAACACAACTACTCCATGGTCATCCATGAATAAGTTGATATGTGGTTCCTCTCCCAAGTCGTCAACTAAATCTGTATCAAACGCATTTTCTATTTGTTCTGGCGGCTCCATGGTATACGCTGTTATTTCTTCAAAAGGTACTCCAAACCAATCCTTCCTGCAGTTAGGACATTTAGGACACATCCCTTCATTTAATGAATTCTCAATTAAATTCACTATACAAGGAAAATGCATGCATCCAGAACAGGGCAGTGGAGCCGAAGTTTCCTCCAAGCAAATTAAACACGGTCTTAATTCACTGAACATGTTTCTTATTGAACGATCAACGCAAAACTAACAGTTGACTTTACAAAGTCTATAGCCAGCAAAAACACCTGGAGTGCAGTTCAATGGAATAGAAAAGTTTCATTGTAATTTGACATGATTAATATCTACTTAAGCAAGGGTGCCGTTGGTTTATAGGGGCTTAACTAATCGATATGCGCTGCTTCAAGGTGGCATAGTACCCCTTTGTATATACGGGGTTTACAATTTCAATGTAATGGGGTTTTTTGGAGACAGGGTCAAGTGGGTCAAAAGAACTCAATGAATGGGTAAATAGGGTCATAGGTCACGTGATCGTAATTAACCAATGAGAAGTATTCTCCTTATACAAGGATTCATCACTTTCTAGAAAGATTCATCACTCTCTTAGACATATTGAGAAAGATGGCCGCTTCAGTGATTTTGCTGTGTTTTGTTTTAATGCCCACGATATTCCGATACTTGATCTGCGGTTTCGAAAACCAATGCAAATGCGGAACCACCTATGTAATCTGCAAGGGATCTATTGCAGGAGTACCTGCAGAAGCTAGAAATGGGAAAGTTTTGCTCATATCGAACTTTGATCTTTCCTTGAGGCTGGTGGACATTGTGAATGATTTGGATGGCTACCGCTATATTGAAATTTACGGCACTGATGTTTGCAAAAGAAAAGATCTGCAAGCCCTAGTCAGTTTGAGGGATTGCCCTTCGAAGATCAAGGAAAAACGTCTCAAACACAGAGAATCCACGGAAAACGACAAGCATCAAGATAAAGAAGATCCTGAATTACATAAGGACATAAGGAAAGGCGTCATAAAATACTTCGTTGGCGTGACGATGACATCATTAGCTGTAGGTACAATGACCTGCATTACTCTTTCATGTATAATGATAGGTTTATTCAAAACTTATCAAAGAATAAACAATTTGCATATGCATACAGAAAAACCACCTTGTATTAATAAATGGACTCTCTTTAACTTGAGAATTGTTTACTGGTTGCTGCGTCTCCTCTGCTGTTGCAAGGAATGTCAAAACCTAGAAACTCCTACTTTGGAAGGTAAACTATTCATTATTGTTTTCAGCATGATGTTTGTGTAAGTGTATGTATGCGTTTGTATTTTATCTTAATCGGAGTGATATATTGATATAACGCGCTATGTATTGATGATATTGCCACGCATCGCTTTATCGCTTAATTCTTGGAGGAATTAGAGCTTAATTTAAATCGTGTCAAGATAATTATCAATTATCTTAATTAGATCGCTATATTGCTATTACACGCTATTTTATGTATAAATTACATTGTTGCGTCTTAGTTTAACGCTTAATTGAAATTATGATAAAATAATTATCAATTATCTTAATCAGAGTGCTATATTGCTATAACACGCTATTTTATGTGTTAATAACATTGCTGTGCATCAGTTTAACGCTTAATTGAAAACATGATCAGATAATTATCAATAACATTTTTCACGCTCAATTGATTGTGAATGGATATTATCATATAAGTATATACCCACTAGAATACATTTAACACAAAAACAATTCATTTTCAATCGCTTTTCCTTGCTTTGATTTTGTATTGCTATCATGTGACAACCTTGATGACCTTAACCCGCATGATGTCCAGTCATCATTGTATTTCGTTTTAGGATATGCTTTTGTGAAATTACTCAGCAAAATTAGCTATTATTTATAAAACGAGGGTTTTGCTTCAATGTATGAGCATGGTGTGAGTGGTATGCCTAGGGGTTGAAAGTGAAGTATCAAAGTACTTGACGTTTTTATTGCTTGCAGCTGTCCTTAGATATTTAACCTCCGCATTCTAGCATCAGATCAGTTTCTGCTTAATTCTTTTTATGTGTTGCTTAATGTCTTTGAGCTTTTGAAGTGTGCTATTCTAGAAATCAACCAGGAACTTTACCTAAAAATATTCAATATATGTTGTATTATGATTGTAATAGGGAGTGTATTTAAGAACGTAATTGAATTACTAAAATAAATTTAATCATATATAAAAACAATATTTATATCAATGTATTATTCCAAGACTTATATTTCTCACTCAAACAATAAGTATCAAAGTAGAAATTCAAATATTATCAAAAGTAAAATCTTTTTTCTCCGTTTAAGTTTATGATATAATTAATTATATAATGATAGATTCTTGTTTAATAGTATTGTTATTATTTTTTTAGTGCATCCTACTCAAACTGATCGCAGCGTTGAGGGGTTTGTTGGGACGACGTTTATTTAATAGAACAGTCAGAGAAGCATTGGTTTTGGCGGAACGAGAAGAAAATAACCAGGAAATGCAAGAAGAAATACAACAACAACATCAACCACCAAGAAGAATGAGAAGAGCCAGAGATAATGGCCTGGATATCGACAACATACTGAACAATAGACTGAGGAGGAGGGAGTGAAGACTTTTTTTTCTTTTTGTGTGTGTGTGTGTGTGTGTTGTTGGAATGAACGAATTGTAATTTTAACTTGTAACTGTTAGATTCTTTATGTACATAGTCAGATTGTTCCTCTTGTATATATTTGTATATAGTTTTGCTGTGTGGAAGTTTATTTTTGTGAGAATGTTTTTTTTTTTTTTTTTTTGACTTAGTAACCCTGTTTTTTTTAATAATTGTATGAACTTGTGACTCTCAGGACCTTTATAGACTAAAGGTGCAGATCACTCATGTTGTAAATATTTGTATATATTATTGATGTGTAAAATTTTTTTTGAGTTATTGTTATATCGATGCATTAGTAGTGTTTTTGAGTACTTGTTTTTTATAATTGTATGAACTTGTGACTGTCAGGACCTTTATAGATTAAAGGTGCAGATCACTCATGTTGTAAATATTTGCATATATTATTGATGTGTAAAAATTTTTTTGAGTTATTGTTATATCGATGCATTAGTAGTATTTTTTTGTTAATGATTGTATTGGACTTGTTGTTATTGTTATGTGCTGTGCGAATGAAGTGTGAACGTTGCATAGTATTATATATTTTAGTACTTAATTATGTTACGTTACGTTACGTTACTCTATAGTTACTCTATATTCGTATAGTATGAAATATAATAAAAAAGTTTATTGTTTTATAACTTTTATGTTTTTTGTTATATTATTGAAAAGTATTGTAGAACTCAGTTATGAAGGGAGTTATTGAAACTCCCTTCACATCCACCCAGACCACGAGGAGGTGTCTACAATCCTGGGCATAATTATAAACTTTCCGAAGGAAAGTTTATCTTATTATTGTAAGTCTTATTTTTCTTTTTTTTTATTATAAACTTTCCGAAGGAAAGTTTATCTTATTATTGTAAGTCTTATTTTTCTTTTTTTTTTTTTTTTTTTTTTTTTTTTTTATTATTATTGTTTCTTTATTATTATAAACTTTCCGAAGGAAAGTTTATCTTATTATTGTACGTCTTATTTTTCTTTTTTTTTTTTTTTTTTTTTTTTTTTTTTTTTTATTATTATTATTCTTTATTATTATTATTATTCTTCTGAAGAAGTAAAGGCTTATTACTCAGAAACTAATAAAGGCAGGACTTTAACCCTTCAAAGTCACATAGACGGCTAGAGCGCACTTTGAACAGCACAAATTTCATGACCAAATTTCGTGAAACTTCTGCGTAATTTACAAAAGAAAAAACAAATTTAAGAGCACGGTTTTAGGAAACTGGGCAGAGACTGAACTATGAATTCTTGAAAAAAAGTATTTCGAAATTTTCATGAAATTTTTTTTGAAAACCATAGAAGGAATAATGATATTGACTTGCAATTTCACACTTTTATAGTCCTACCCTAGGACAACTACCATGCCAAAAATGAGCCTATTTGGTAAAGTGGTCTAGGTGGTACAGGGGTCCAAAGTTGCATTTTTTGACTGCTTATATCTCGGCTCCAAAGTGAGATACAGGAATCTCAAAAACATATTTAGAATCCTTGAAATGTTCTCTTTTTAGATATGTCTAGCAATATGTTCTAGGTCTTTCCGTTTGGAAAAGCGTCAGACATTGAAAATTTTTTGTCACTTTTTGAAATTCAAAAAATGAAAAAATACCAAAAACACTAGAAGAACTGCTTGGATTCTCACCATTTATTTTACAGATATGTCCTCTAAGGAGTACTATGTAAATGTAAAAGGGCAAGGGCTTTGATCAAAAGGCTTAGGCCCTAGAATTTTTTTTCAGTACAAATTTCAATAATTAGGCTTCACCTATTACCATAGGTGAAGCATATTGTTTTTGTCAAAGTTATTATTATAAACTTTCCGAAGGAAAGTTTATCTTATTATTGTACGTCTTATTTTTCTTTTTTTTTTTTTTTTTTATTATTATTTTTTTTTTTTTTATTATAAACTTTCCGAAGGAAAGTTTATCTTATTATTGTACGTCTTATTTTTTTTTTTTTTTTTTTTTTTTATTATTATTATTTTTTTTTTTATTATTATTATTATTCTTCTGAAGAAGTAAAGGCTTATTACTCAGAAACTAATAAAGAGAGGGCTTTGGCACTTCAAGAGTGCACAGACAGCCAGAGCGCGCTTTGAACAGCACAAATTTCATGACCAAATTTTATGACACTTCTGCGTAATTCACAAAAGAAAAAACAAATTTAAGAGCACAGTTTCAGGAAACTGGGCAGAGATAATTCCATGGGAATTTTTCTCAAGATACCTTAGACAAATACGCAGTGCAGAAAGGAGTTTGAGCCAAATGCTGAGCCTGCTGACTGAACTATGAATTCTTTAAAAAAAGTAGTTCGAAATTTTCATGAAATTTTTTTTGAAAACCATAGAAGGAATAATCATATTGACTTGCCATTTCATACTTTTATAGTCCTACCCTAGTACAACTACCACACAAAAAATGAGCCCATTTGGTAAAGTGGTCTAGGTGGTACAGGGGTCCAAAGTTGCGATTTTTGACTGCTTATATCTCGGCTCCAAATTGAGATACAGGGATGTCAAAGACATATTTAGAATCCTTGAAATGTTCTCTTTTTAGATATGTATAGCAATATGTTCTATGTCTTTCCGTTTGGAAAAGCGTCTGAGAGTGAAAATATTTTGTCACTTTTTGAAATTCAAAAAATGAAAAAATACCAAAAACACTAGAAGAACTGCTTGGATTCTCACCATTTTTTTTACAGATATGTCCTCTAAGGAGTACTATGTAAATGTAAAAGGGCAAGGGCTTTGATCAAAAGGCTTAGGCCCTAGAATTTTTTTTCAGTACAAATTTCAATAATTTTTAACTTGAGTTCTTTTCAACCAAATTTCATGCAACTGGTGTCATTATGTAGAGAAAAATCAGGACTTTACAAAGAATACCATGTCTATTCACCAACCTTTACCAGTTTCGAACTTGGAGCCAAAATTCTCTTTCCCATGTTATCCAATGGGAAGACCTACCAACCCTGAACCGCTGAGTCAGCAATTTTTACAATGAATGTTAGGAAGTTTACGTGCATCACCCCAAAAAAGCAGGAAGAAAGTCTTCAATTGCATTCATATTTTGCACATATATGTACTCTGGGTAGTGCTACATTACTGTAAAAGGGCAATTACCTTCATCAAACAGCTTAGGTCCTAGAATTTTTTTTATCACTCATAAAGCCTGAATTGCTGACCTACCTACCTCCCAGTACCCTGGACCGCTGAGTCAGCAATTTTTACAATGAATGTTAGTAAATTTATGTTTCTCGCCCCAAAAAAGCAATAAGAAAGTCTTCAATTTCATTCATATTTTGCACATATATGTCCTCTGGGTAGTACTACATTACTGTAATAGGGCAATTACCTTCATCAAACAGCTTAGGTCCTAAATTTTTTTTATCACTCTTAAAGCCTGAATTACTTACTCAGACCAAATTGTTGTTGATAGATTGAACCAAAAAAAATTCACAGGAGTGTATATACATGTGCTTCACAAATGTGAGTTATTTCAGAATTTTGGGTTACAGGGTCAAGGTCACAGAGTGTCCTATATATGCAATTTTCAGGCGTTTTGAACCTGGGTCCTATACAAGGTACAGCAACCAAAAAAATATTTTCTTAAACCTTTTTTCATTATCTTTCTATTCCTGCATAGCTTAAGAGGTTAGGGCAACTATTTTCGAGGTTTTCAGGTACTTTATTAATTGCAGAAATTCATGGTACTGGACAAAAAAGATAAAAAGAAAGGAAAGTTTATCGTAATTGTCAGGGACAATTGCAAGTCTAGTTATTATTATTATTCTTCTGAAGAAGTAAAGGCTTATTACTCAGAAACTAATAAAGAGAGGGCTTTGGCACTTCAAGAGTGCACAGACAGCCAGAGCGCGCTTTGAACAGCACAAATTTCATGACCAAATTTTATGACACTTCTGCGTAATTCACAAAAGAAAAAACAAATTTAAGAGCACGGTTTCAGGAAACTGGGCAGAGATAATTCCATGGGAATTTTTCTCAAGATACCTTAGACAAATACGCAGTGCAGAAAGGAGTTTGAGCCAAATGCTGAGCCTGCTGACTGAACTATGAATTCTTTAAAAAAAGTAGTTCGAAATTTTCATGAAATTTTTTTTGAAAACCATAGAAGGAATAATCATATTGACTTGCCATTTCATACTTTTATAGTCCTACCCTAGTACAACTACCACACAAAAAATGAGCCCATTTGGTAAAGTGGTCTAGGTGGTACAGGGGTCCAAAGTTGCGATTTTTGACTGCTTATATCTCGGCTCCAAATTGAGATACAGGGATGTCAAAGACATATTTAGAATCCTTGAAATGTTCTCTTTTTAGATATGTATAGCAATATGTTCTATGTCTTTCCGTTTGGAAAAGCGTCAGAGAGTGAAAATATTTTGTCACTTTTTGAAATTCAAAAAATGAAAAAATACCAAAAACACTAGAAGAACTGCTTGGATTCTCACCATTTTTTTTACAGATATGTCCTCTAAGGAGTACTATGTAAATGTAAAAGGGCAAGGGCTTTGATCAAAAGGCTTAGGCCCTAGAATTTTTTTTCAGTACAAATTTCAATAATTTTTAACTTGAGTTCTTTTCAACCAAATTTCATGCAACTGGTGTCATTATGTAGAGAAAAATCAGGACTTTACAAAGAATACCATGTCTATTCACCAACCTTTACCAGTTTCGAACTTGGAGCCAAAATTCTCTTTCCCATGTTATCCAATGGGAAGACCTACCAACCCTGAACCGCTGAGTCAGCAATTTTTACAATGAATGTTAGGAAGTTTACGTGCATCACCCCAAAAAAGCAGGAAGAAAGTCTTCAATTGCATTCATATTTTGCACATATATGTACTCTGGGTAGTGCTACATTACTGTAAAAGGGCAATTACCTTCATCAAACAGCTTAGGTCCTAGAATTTTTTTTATCACTCATAAAGCCTGAATTGCTGACCTACCTACCTCCCAGTACCCTGGACCGCTGAGTCAGCAATTTTTACAATGAATGTTAGTAAATTTATGTTTCTCGCCCCAAAAAAGCAGGAAGAAAGTCTTCAATTTCATTCATATTTTGCACATATATGTCCTCTAGGTAGTACTACATTACTGTAATAGGGCAATTACCTTCATCAAACAGCTTAGGTCCTAAATTTTTTTTATCACTCTTAAAGCCTGAATTACTTACTCAGACCAAACTGTTGTTGATAGATTGAACCAAAAAAAATTCACAGGAGTGTATATACATGTGCTTCACAAATGTGAGTTATTTCAGAATTTTGGGTTACAGGGTCAAGGTCACAGAGTGTCCTATATATGCAATTTTCAGGCGTTTTGAACCTGGGTCCTATACAAGGTACAGCAACCAAAAAAATATTTTCTTAAACCTTTTTTCATTATCTTTCTATTCCTGCATAGCTTAAGAGGTTAGGGCAACTATTTTCGAGGTTTTCAGGTACTTTATTAATTGCAGAAATTCATGGTACTGGACAAAAAAGATAAAAAGAAAGGAAAGTTTATCGTAATTGTCAGGGACAATTGCAAGTCTAGTTATTATAAACTTTCCGAAGGAAAGTTTATCTTATTATTGTAAGTCTTATTTTTCTTTTTTTTTTTTTTTTTTATTATTCTTTATTATTATTATTATTCTTCTGAAGAAGTAAAGGCTTATTACTCAGAAACTAATAAAGAGAGGGCTTTGGCACTTCAAGAGTGCACAGACAGCCAGAGCGCGCTTTGAACAGCACAAATTTCATGACCAAATTTCGTGACACTTCTGCGTAATTCACAAAAGAAAAAACAAATTTAAGAGCACGGTTTCAGGAAACTGGGCAGAGATAATTCCATGGGAATTTTTCTCAAGATACCTTAGACAAATACGCAGTGCAGAAAGGAGTTTGAGCCAAATTGTGAGCCTGCTGACTGAGCCATGAATTTATGAAAAAAAGTTTTTCGAAATTTTCATGAAATTTTTTTTTAAAACCATAGAAGGAATAAGCATATTGACTTGCCATTTCATATTTGTATAGTCCTACCCTAGTACAACTACCATGCAAAAAATGAGCCCATTTGGTAAAGTGGTCTAGGTGGTACAGGGGTCCAAAGTTGCGATTTTTGACTGCTTATATCTCGGCTCCAAAATGAGATACAGGGATGTCAAAGACATATTTAGAATCCTTGAAATGTTCTCTTTTCAGGAATGTATAGTTATATGCTTTAGGTAGTTCCGTTTGGAAAAGCGTCAGACATTGAAAATTTTTTGTCACTTTTTGATTTTCTCAAAATGAAAAAGTCTAAAAAACACTAGAAGCATTGCTTGGATTCCCACAATTTTTTTTACAGATATGTCCTCTAAGTAGTACTACAGGCATGTAAAAGGGAAAGGTCCTTGATCGAAAAGGTTAGGCCCTAGAATTGTTTTTTGTTCCAAATTTCAATAATTTTTAACTCCAGTTCTATTCATTCAATTTTCATGCAACTGGCGTCATTATGTAGAGAAAAATTAGGCCTTTACATAGGATACAATGTCTATTCACCAACCTGAACCAGTTTCGAACCTGGAGCCAAAATTCTCTTTCCCATGTTATCCAATGGGGAGACCTACCTACCTCCCTGAAACCGCTGAGTCAGCAATTTTTACAATGAATGTTAGCAAATTTATGTTTCTCGCCCCAAAAAAGCAGGAAGAAAGTACTCAATTTCATTCATATTTTGCACATATATGTCCTCTGGGTAGTACTACATGACTGTAAAAGGGCAATTACCTTCATCAAAAAGCTTATGCCCTGGAATTTTTTTATCACTCATAAAGCCTAAATTGCTTACTCAGACCAAAATGTTGATAGATTGAACCAAAAAAATGCACAGGAATGTATATACATGTGCTTCACAAATTTCAATTATTTCAGAATTTTGGGTCACAGGGTCAATGTCACAGAGTGTCCTATATATGCAATTTTCAGGCGTTTTGCACTTTGGTCCTATAAAGAGTACAGCTTTCTGAAAGACATTTTTTGAAAGGTCATCACCATTACAGTTGTCTGTTCATTTATGAATAGTCTCAGAGGATAAGACAGTGATTTCTTAGGATTTAGTGCCTTAATAAATTGTTGTCATTGTGAAAAATCATAACGCTTCAGGAATGATCAGAGCACAAATACTACCGGCTTCTTTGTTAGGTTATTTGTAGTATTTATATGAGAAAGAAAAAGGTTATGAAAGTTAAAGGAAAGGAAAGTTTATCGTAATTGTCAGGGACAATTGCAAGTCTAGTTATTATTATACTTCTTCCCGGAAAAATCTTTGAGAAAAATCTGCAAAAAATTCATGAATGGAGCCTATGGTGACCCCATGACCATGACTGACTTTGAGTGACCTTGACCTTTTTTTCAAGGGTATACAGCCATTTAAACCTAAAATTTCAAAAACTAGAAATTGGCATATCTCAGCAACCAATGAAGCTACAGCCATATGCTTTTGGATCTTATGTCATATACAACTTCTGAAGCCATATGACCTACATTTGTAAAAGTAGGTCAAGGTCAAGGTCAACTGATTCAGTACTATGGTGGTATTATGTCTGCGCGCGGTTCCAGAATATCCAAAAGCCACCAAATAACAGTGATGGTACCAAAAGTTGCCTAATAGATATATCCAGTGCGGAAAGGAGTATGGTGCAGATTTTTGTACCGGTTTTTGAAATATTGATTTTTTAGTATTGAATATTCCTAAAAATTTGATAACATATGTCATTTCAACATGAAATACTGGTTTTAGCTTATAACATGCCATAATAAACTACCCCAAACATGTACCCAAAACCCCCAAATCAACTTTCAAATTTGACCTTGGAGGTCATTTTCAAGGTCATTTGGACCGTTGAAGTAGAAAAACAGCATATATTTAAAAAATCACAAAAACAACTAAAATGTCAAATTTCAAGGGGAAATATTCTTTCTAGCCAAATGCCAAACATTGGTGACCCCCCACAATTCACATATGAGCTTTCAGAATCTGTTGTCAATTTTGACCTATGAAGTATTTGTCAAGGTCAAAATTAAGGTCAAACATTTTCTGAAAATTGATATTTTGAATTACGAATTTTTTTAAGATAGTAGGAATGTTTGGATTTGGCTGATCTTTGGATATGATGTTGCCCTAATACCCTACCAACAATCTGAAATGAAATATACGTGTATAACATGTTTCTTATACTGATTCATACTGTTTAAATGACAAGAAATTGAATAATTTTGTCGGCGATTTCAACAATTTATTACTCGGCGATGCCGCAACGTAGAAAGGCGGTTCTGGTGGTCGAACAACGGGCTGCTTCTCCTCTTTAAAACGGTACAAAGATTGTGTTCGTACGACTTGCGGCTGCCGAGTAACGGCCGATTTACTTCGGGAGGTTTGCTCGTCCGTTCAGGGTTAATGAGCACATGGCCTTGTTGGTAAACAGATTGGAGTCTTATGATGTTAAGGCAAGGAGAAAATAGTGAGGAAGGGTTTCGGGGGGCTGGCAGCAGGGTGGGCGGTTGTGAAAAAATGGTAGATAATTTGTGGCGGGGTTGCCCGGTGGCGAGAGGCTGGCTGTCAATCTGTGATTTGTTTTGGTGGGATGCTGCGGGACTGCTGTGGCCTTGCAAATGGTAGCTGTGATGGGCTAGCTTGGACTTGGCTGGTGCCCTCAGACTAACCCTAAAATATCACGTTTTCACTGTCCTCACAGTAGGTGAAGGCTATTTAGAAACTGTTCAGCAGTTTCAGTTTTCTAGTTTTTAACTTGAGTTCTTTTCAACCAAATTTCATGCAACTGGTGTCATTATGTAGAGAAAAATCAGGACTTTACAAAGAATACCATGTCTATTCACCAACCTTTACCAGTTTCGAACTTGGAGCCAAAATTCTCTTTCCCATGTTATCCAATGGGAAGAACTTTTAACCCTGAACCGCTGAGTCAGCAATTTTTACAATGAATGTTAGGAAGTTTACGTGCATCGCCCCAAAAAAGCAGGAAGAAAGTCTTCAATTGCATTCATATTTTGCACATATATGTACTCTGGGTAGTGCTACATTACTGTAAAAGGGCAATTACCTTCATCAAACAGCTTAGGTCCTAGAATTTTTTTATCACTCATAAAGCCTGAATGGCTGACCTACCTACCTCCCAGTACCCTGGACCGCTGAGTCAGCAATTTTTACAATGAATGTTAGTAAATTTATGTTTCTCGCCCCAAAAAAGCAGGAAGAAAGTCTCCAATTTCATTCATATTTTGCACATATATGTCCTCTGGGTAGTACTACATTACTGTAATAGGGCAATTGCCTTCATCAAACAGCTTAGGTCCTAATTTTTTTTTATCACTCTTAAAGCCTGAATTGCTTACTCAGACCAAAATGTTGTTGATAGATTGAACCAAAAAAAATTCACAGGAGTGTATATACATGTGCTTCACAAATGTGAGTTATTTCAGAATTTTAGGTTACAGGGTCAAGGTCACAGAGTGTCCTATATATGCAATTTTCAGGCGTTTTGAACCTGAATCCTATACAAGGTACAGCAACCAAAAAAATATTTCTTAAACCTTTTTTCGTTATCTTTCTATTCCTGTATAGCTTGAGAGGTTAGGGCAACTATTTTCGAGGTTTTCAGGTACTTTATTAATTGCAGAAATTCATGGTACTGGACAAAAAAAGATAAAAGGAAAGGAAAGTTTATCGTAATTGTCAGGGACAATTGCAAGTCTAGTTATTAGGCTTCACCTATTACCATAGGTGAAGACTTTTGTTTTTGTATTAGTTATTATTATTATTATTATTATTATTATTATGAACTTTCCGTAGGAAAGTTCATATTGTTATTGTAAGTCTTATTTTTCTTTTTTTTATTATAAACTTTCCGAAGGAAAGTTTATCTTATTATTGTAAGTCTTATTTTTCTTTTTTTTTTTTTTTTTTTTTTTTTTTATTATTATTATTCTTCTGAAGAAGTAAAGGCTTATTACTCAGAAACTAATAAAGACAGGGCTTTGGCACTTCAAGAGTGCACAGACAGCCAGAGCGCGCTTTGAACAGCACATATTTCATGACCAAATTTCATGACACTTCTGCGTAATTCACAAAAGAAAAAACAAATTTAAGAGCACGGTTTCAGGAAACTGGGCAGAGATAATTCCATGGGAATTTTTCTCAAGATACCTTAGACAAATACGCAGTGCAGAAAGGAGTTTGAGCCAAATGCTGAGCCTGCTGACTGAACTATGAATTCTTTAAAAAAAGTAGTTCGAAATTTTCATGAAATTTTTTTTGAAAACCATAGAAGGAATAATCATATTGACTTGCCATTTCACACTTGCATAGTCCTACCCTAGTACAACTATCATGCAAAAAATGAGCCTATTTGGTAAAGTGGTCTAGGTGGTACAGGGGTCCAAATTTGCGATTTTTGACTGCTTATATCTCGGCTCCATATTGCGATACAGGAATCTCATAGACATATTTAGAATCCTTGAAATGTTCTCTTTTCAGATATATATAGCAATATGTTCTAAGTCGTTCCGTTTGGAAAAGCGTCAGACATTGAAAATTTTTTGTCACTTTTTGATTTTCTCAAAATGAAAAAGTCTAAAAAACAGTAGAAGAACTGCTTGGATTCTCACCATTTTTTTTACAGATATGTCCTCTAGGGAGTTCTATGTAAATGTAAAAGGGCAAGGGCTTTGATCAAAAGGCTTAGGCAATAGAATTTTTTTTCAGTCCAGATTTCAATAATTTTTAACTCCAGTTCTTTTCATTCAAATTACATGCAACTGGCGTCATTAGGTAGAGAAAAATTAGGCCTTTACATAGGATACAATGTCTATTCACCAACCTTAACCAGTTTCGAACCTGGAGCCAAAATTCTCTTTCCCATGTTATCCAATGGGAAGACCTACCAACCCTGAACCGCTGAGTCAGCAATTTTTACAATGAATGTTAGGAAGTTTACGTGCATCGCCCCAAAAAAGCAGGAAGAAAGTCTTCAATTGCATTCATATTTTGCACATATATGTACTCTGGGTAGTGCTACATTACTGAAAAAGGGCAATTACCTTCATCAAACAGCTTAGGTCCTAGAATTTTTTTATCACTCATAAAGCCTGAATTGCTGACCTACCTACCTCCCAGTACCCTGGACCGCTGAGTCAGCAATTTTTACAATGAATGTTAGTAAATTTATGTTTCTCGCCCCAAAAAAGCAGGAAGAAAGTCTCCAATTTCATTCATATTTTGCACATATATGTCCTCTGGGTAGTACTTCATTACTGTAATAGGGCAATTACCTTCATCAAACAGCTTAGGTCCTAAATTTTTTTTATCACTCTTAAAGCCTGAATTGCTTACTCAGACCAAAATTTTGTTGATAGATTGAACCAAAAAAAATTCACAGGAGTGTATATACATGTGCTTCACAAATGTGAGTTATTTCAGAATTTTGGGTTACAGGGTCAAGGTCACAGAGTGTCCTATATATGCAATTTTCAGGCGTTTTGAACCTGGGTCCTATACAAGGTACAGCAACCAAAAAAATATTTTCTTAAACCTTTTTTCATTATCTTTCTATTCCTGTATAGCTTAAGAGGTTAGGGCAACTATTTTCGAGGTTTTCAGGTACTTTATGAATTGCAGAAATTCATGGTACTGGACAAAAAAGATAAAAGGAAAGGAAAGTTTATCGTAATTGTCAGGGACAATTGCAAGTCTAGTTAGGCTTCACCTATTACCATAGGTGAAGCATATTGTTTTTGTCAAAGTTATTATACTTCTTCCCGGAAAAATCTTTGAGCTAAATTTGCAAAAATTTCATGAATGGAGCCTAGGGTGACCTCATGACCTTGACTGACTTTGAGTGACCTTGACCTTCATTTCAAGGATATACAGCCATTTAAACTTTAAATTTCAAAAACTAGAAATTGGCATATCTCAGCAACCAATAAAGCTACAGCCATATGCTCTTGGCTCTCATGTCATATACAACTTCTGAAGCCATATGACCTACATTTTTAAAAGTAGGTCAAGGTCAAGGTCAACTGATTCAGTACTATGGTGGTATTATGTCTGCGCGCGGTTCCAGAGTATCCAAAAGACGCCAAATAGCAATGATGGTACCAAAAGTTGCCCAATAGTCTTCTGGTGTGCGGAAAGGAGTCTTATAACAATCCCATCACTGAAATATGAGATACATAATTTTTAATATTTTAAATATTGCAAACATTTGCCACCAATAGGATTTCTCCATGAAATACTGGTTTTAGGTCATAACATGCTATAGCAAACTACCCCAAACATATATCCATTCTGTAAGAATCAAGCTTTAGATTTGACCTTGGAGGTCATTTTCAAGGTCAAATCGACCATTGAAGTGGAAAACACAGTATCTTTTTAAAAAATCACAAAAATACTCTAAAACTGACCTTTTAGCTTGGATATTTTCTTTTTACAAGGCATTGATCCGCACTTTACGGATATATAATTGATATTATCACAGCATGATCTGTTAATTTTTGAGAAAATGGTAAATGAAGAAAACCGATTCACAGATACAAAAACAACTAAATATCAAATTTCAAGGGGAAATATTCACTCTAGCCAAATGCCAAGCATTGGTGACCCCCCACAATTCAAATATGAGCTTTCAGAATCTGTTGTCAATTTTGACCTTCGACCTAAATATCAAGGTCAAATTTAAGGTCAAACATTCTACAATAATTGATATTTTGAATTCTTGATTTTTTTTAAGATAGTAGAAATGTTTGGATTTTGCTGATCTTTGGATATGATGTTGCCCTTATACACTACAAACGATCTGAGCAACATGAGTTCTCCAGGGCAAACGGTCAAGGTCACAGATAAGAATTAGTGTCAATACTTTGGCATTTTCATCTATCTGAGCGAAACCATTGTCCGCACTTCGATCGGCTCTAGCTCCGGTTCTAATTGAGCTACAGAACTGGCATAGAGATATTTGGAAAGCTAATTTTCCCCTCTTTAAAACAAGATGTAGAGCGACACTGTAGACCGATCGGTTAAAAAGATCGCCCGACCCTGAAATTTTCAAGTTAAAGAAATTTACAAAAAATGTACCTGAAAATTTTAGTTATAATTTTTTTTCCTATGATGGAATGCTTGGATTTCACCTTAACCCATTGGAGTATTAACTTATTAGTATAGGAAAATTCATGCAAAATTTTGGGTCAAAAGGTCAAACAGTCAAGGTCACAGACCTTGAAAAGTACTTTTAACAAAAAAATTCATAACTCCAGTCCTAATCAACCTTTTTTGATGGGGAAAACTTTTTTGGAAAGCACATTCCAAGCCCTTTTATTAGGGTAGAGCATGATGTTCTGAACCTTATGGGTAAAGCATCATTTAACCATGAATTATATGTATATACATTTTTTTCTTATACTGATTCATACTGTTAAAATGACAAGAAATGGAATACTTTTGTCGGCGATTTCAAAAAATTATTACTCGGCGATGCCGCAACGTAGAAACGCGGTTATTGTAGTAAAACAACGGGAATTTTCTCCTTTTTAAAACGGTACAAAGATTGTGTTTGTACGACTTGCGGCTGCCGAGTAACGGCCGATTTACTTCGGGAAGATTGCTCGTCTGTTGAGTGCTAGTGTGCACAAATTTGCATTTAACCACCAGTTGACACTGGACACAAACATTATAAAATTTGTATTATATAAAATATATATATATATTATATATATATAATACAATGTGAACAATTGGATCTGTGTATTCAGCATACAACAGGTTGGTGGCAGCGTAGTGGCGAAAAGCCCTCTGGTGGATATTAGAAGTATTGTAAACATTTCTGCTTCCTGTTTGCTGAGACTGACCGCATGGTAAAATATAACCGATCAAATCTCTTGCTGAAAAGTGGGATTTTTCAGAAAAAACACTCCCTGCACTCGTTTTATGTGGTGAGCATATAGATAACTTTATTCTATTAGTTTCAGCTAGGTTTGGGGCATTGACATCTATTTACATTTCGTTTTCAACACTTTTTCAGGAGGGTTAGGCCGACCTGTACTTTTTGCTTACATAAGTGAATTTTGTCTCACATCTTTCGGCATTCTGGAGTAACTACAATGAATGACTTCGTTTTTAATAGAATGAGCTGAATTTTGTGTTATTGATGAATACAGCCTACAGTAGGGTGGTCAAACCGCGACGTATCCACTTCTGTGTAGCGTGTATTTTGATCAAAAATAGGCCGACTTTGGAGGTCGCTCTAGCCTATAATTTTACAATTAAAATTGGTTTAGTAGTCACTTATGACGTCTAGATTTTAGATATGCAATCGGATTTTGCGTAGGACAAATCAATCTCGAGTTACGGACGTTTGTTTGACGCTAATAACAGCGTCGCGCTACTGCAATAAAAACCCGTGTCGCGAAATTGCTGTCCGGCACCTCAACTTTCAAAATTCCGCGCTACCTTATTTATAGATGGATTTTGTTGAAACTCGGGATTTAGGTAAAACAGCACTTAAAGTTTCTTATTTTCTATGACACAACTTTTTAACTCGAAAATTAATGGATGAAAACGCGATTCACAACTTCAGCGTCATTGCACTAAACCTGATTTTGAAAGCACAATGTTGTGTCATATGTTAAATTAAAGCCAACATTCTGTAGAAAAAGGTTTCATGTTTTAAAATAAGTAACACCGGTTTTAAAGATGCGCACCTCAATCTTCTGTTGGTTGTCTGCAACTTCTGAAGAAAACGGCATTTTTACTCGTTTATGTCCACAGATGGCGCTCCGGTCGCCTCTGCTGTTTTCTGTTATTTTGAGGGTAAAGTTCCAGAACTAGCACATTTAGTCTACTTTTAAGTTTTACTTATTGAAAATAAGTGTTATACCCAGTAAAATTGTGCAATATATCATTTATATGCAAGAACTAAGCATCAAACCAATTTCGTTTTTTCCACCAGGGAGCCAGATACAGTGAAACAGTAAATTCAGAAAATTTGATTCTCTTACACTTCTAGAGCTCTAAAAAAACTATTTAAAATTGGTAAATGCACCACCGCTGTGTGTCTAGCCATTTTTAATATAATCATGCTTCTCTCACATGCATTTCACCAAAATGTATGCAATATTGTATATTTCAGAAGTGAAACAAACTTTTTGATTTACAGCAATTTATTGTACATGATACTGACTTGAGATAATAAACAAAAGAGGCTGTTAATCATTTTTGAACTGTAAACAATTGTACAATCCAGAGACAGCAGTAAAGTTTAAGCATTCATACATTTGTATAAATTATAGGAGATTATTTTTAATTATCGAACTATTTAGGAACTACTTCATTGTGTATTTATGTGTGGAAACATTACATTATTTTAGAGACTGTAAATACATAGTTATTAAAATATTCATTGTGTACAATATATATTATAACTTCATGTTGTATCATTCTTGCAGCTTTCTTTCTGCTATTCTATTGTATATAATTGATATTTTTTGATGTTTTAACTTTACACACGTATCTTTTTGATATTGATTTGTCAATAAAAGTTTATATATATATATATATATATTCAAAAGAACTCTGAACAGGGACTCATATAAGTTGTCATAAGGTATCATGCCATATACATATTGTACAGCTTCGCTCACTCCTGCCGGTCAACGAGTTTGCCGTTCTCATATCAATGGGTTGGTTGTCAACGAATTGGCTGTCGACGATTTTGCATGTGGACGAATTGACTCTATACCCACAAGATGTGTAACACTGGTTTGAGTGGGAGTCGTCTGTGCATGTCAATTGACTTTGTTGACATCTTTATTAATAATGTTTCTCTTTTTTCTTTTGCAGCTGACTGACAGTGATATCAGAATCAGAAGATATTTTTGGTTAGTATAAATAGAATAAATGCAAATTTTATATGGGTTTTCGCAATAATGTGCACACGATGCATGTTTACACATTTTAACTTTTGTGCAATAATTGCAGTATATGACTATTATTGATTTACATTTGCTTAAAATTTTTGAAATTGAATACCAGTCAAAGTGAATTAAGTCTCATAATCAGAGATGTACAAGAAAATCCGACATAATCTAAACATTATGACAGTAGCCTGGGCTAGCAGGGGAGGGGTGACTTTTTTTTTTTTTTTTTAGCGCTAAACATGCAGCAGTACCTGACTGTATAATGGTGGTATACATTAAAACCAATAGCAGGAATGAACTTAGCAGATTTTTCTCTGTGTGATTACCAAATGTCAATATTCTATCAATACTACCGCTGGAAACACAGAGCTGTAAACATGTGTCATTAAAAGTTGTAGAGAGAGAGAAGTTCAAATGTTTTGTAGATTGTTTTTCCATATTAATTTTCAACACCAACTTTAAATAAGGTTTTCATCTTATCTTATCTTAGATAATTGATCTTATATTATATTAGAGAGAAAAGAAATGATTTAATTTTGGAAATTGACATACATGTATAATATTGAAAATGGTAGATTTTAGTGTTAGTCCAGTTATATTAAGTTTTATATAATCCATCTGTATGTTACACAGATAACAGAATGTGTATCTTAAGTCTTAAATTTAATTTCATGATTGCTGAGGGAACTCTGTAGAATTTTGCCAAATATAGTGCATTTTGTTTTTGAAGTAAGCATTACAACATCAGAAGCATGGCCTTGACTCCTCATCAGCAATTGCCATTGGATCATAACGTATCAAAGTTATTTGTATTTGTCATTAGATTGCTCTTATTTTTTTGCCAACCAAGGTTTAGCAATAATTTATTTTAATTAATTATGCCTTCTGTTGTCTTTGCAGGGTCCAGTTGGTGTCCGCAGTGAAGGACTCAACACGTTCCTCCGAAAGAAAGACCAATATCTGGTGGCCCTCCAGTTAACCAGAGACAGAAAGCAAGAGCACCGAGCTCTCCCGTCTCTTCAACGACATCTACTGTTCCCTCGGTCGAGATAACTCGAGCATCCCCAGGGTCTTGGTCATCGCAAGGATCGCCAGACAGGCAACCTTCTTCCGGATCACCAGTTCAGACCAGCATCTTGATTGAACTTGTTTGACTTGACTGACTTCGACTTGACTGTGAGGAAGAACGTGCAGACTACTGCTTGCAGTAACTGTATTCCCACCTCAATAAAAAAGGGACGGGCGAGAGGCTCGCCTTAATAAAGAAGTCTCTGTTAATTACTGGCCTGCGTGCCGGGCAAAGGGCTCGCCTTTAAGAAGTCCTTGATATTGGCCTGCGTGCCGGGTGAAGGGCTCGCCTTGAAGAAGTCCTTGATATTGGCCTGCGTGCCGGGCGAAGGGCTCGCCTTTAAGAAGTCCTTGACGAGTGAATTGAGAAAGTGCGAGAGACCCGCCACAAGAGGTCTGTTAAGTGCTTAAACAAGTTGAAAGAACTGAGTGAATTGAGAGAACCTAGTGAATTGAGAGAACCTAGTGAACTGAATGAACCAAGTGAACTGAATGAACCAAGTGAATTAAGAGAACTTATTGAGAGTACTGAAGTTTAATATTGGCCTGCGTGCCGGGCGAAGGGATCGCCTTAAAGAAGTCATAAAAATTTGCCTGCGTGAACGGCGAAAGGCTCGCCTTAAGAAGTCTTTAAAATTAGCCTTACTCTTGATATCCTATTGCACAACACACCTGAAACTTAGAAGTAAACTTCTCAGAAATAATTACCAGTGAAACAATTCTCCATAAATATAGATCTGACTGCGACCTGAAGCAAATACTTGGGGTATTTTATCTTAAGCATTGAATTCAACTGTGTCATACTTAAAAGGCTGTACAGTGTTAGTATTCTGAAATAGCTTACTTTAAGTTGCTGCTATTATAAATATTGTGGATATTTTAAGAGCAAAAAAAGTATTTGATTTGAATGTATCGTGAATAAACAAGTGTTTTGTGTTGAAAGTTTTTCGTTTTTCAGTCTTATTGTTTTGATACCTGAAACTAAAAAAAGGTTTTAATAGTAATTTGAAGTGTGTAATAACATTCTGTAATTATTTATAGATCTTTGTAACTCCATTTAGAGACGTGTGAATTGAGGTAACCAAGAGAATTCTGAGACCCTAGTGAACACCTGTGTTCCACGCAGTGATTTGAAGGCCCTTCAAGCCAAACTAGTGAAGCTTTTAACAGAGCAGAGACCGTAGTGAAAGCCTGCATATGCAACCCCAGTGAAGGTCTTGCGCAGCTCAAAAATACTAAAATTACTATCTACAGGATACCAAGTCTGTCTGGTCCACACGTATAATTTTAGCAGTGAACATTGCTAATTAAAACCAGGGCTTATTCTGAAGTCATTTGATGTAATACTTCTCTTGCTATATTTATATTAATTGCATTGTTCTGTGATCTAATCAGTCTGGAAACATGAGAGTTAAGAAACAGTCTGCTAGGTCCATAAAGTTGAAAAGGCAACAGGCAGTGAAGAATGAGAAGAATGGTAAATGTGTAGGTGCAAAGAAACAGTGTTATGAGTCTCCGGCATCTCTAGAACATGAACACATGCGCTCATGTAAAAGACCAAGATTAATGCCTGAAGAAGGCAGTCCTCTTTTACATGATTCTGTACTTGCCAGCGAAGATGTCGATGACAACTATGAACCAATGGAAGATAAAAGGTACAAAAATAATAATTACAAATCTGATAAAAAACGGAGTTTTGTTGAAAAGTATGACACAAATGAAGTGTTTCGGACTAAGACGTGTGAAAAGTTCAAATCCAAATACAGTGAAGGTGAGACATTCAGAGCAAATGAATGCAAAAGATCTTCTGAGAAGTATTCTATGGACAATGAACATGCATCCAAAGTGCGAAAGCACTCTATTGACAAATACAAGTCTGATGAGCGACATCGTGCTGATATTAAACGCAGAGCTGCTCAACAACGCATGGAAAAACAGCGCCAACGAAGTGAACTTGATATAGTTATCGATGAATTCAAGACAAGTTCTGCTGAGGGTCCAGAATATGTTTGCTGCGTTTGTCAAAGATTACTATTCAAAAACCAGGTCAAGAAATGTTTCCCTGACAAATACAATAATGTTGCTCAGTCATGTATAACAGACACATTTTTGCATCAATGTTCGGATCATTGTACAGATCCTTGTTCTGATACTGATAGGCCAAGTGGCTGTTACTGGATTTGTCCAACATGTGACAAGCATATGAGTTCAGGTAATGTACCTCCACAAGCTGCTTCTAACAAACTGGCAATGGCTCCAATTCCTGATGAGCTTTCTGGATTGAATACACTAGAGGAACAGTTGATAGCATTGACAATTCCGTTCATGAAAATAGTGCCCCTCCCAAAGGGACGTCAGCCTGGTTTGAAAGGCCCAGTTATCTGCTGCAGATCTGACCTTACACACATAACAAGAGTGCTGCCAAGACCACTAACGAATTCTCAAATCATGCCTATCAAACTGAAGCGCCGTCTTGAATACCGAGGCCATTCTAACTTTAAAATGGTTCATTTAAAGAAAATTGAGGATGCATTGAAAAAACTAAGACAGATTAACCCATTGTACGCAGATGTACAGCTTGATCCCAGCTGGGCGGATGAAGGAACGGAGTTAGACATTCTAACAGATGAACATCCTATAGATTTGTCAGATGACGCTGAAAGCTCTGAGATTGAACAGCAGGAAAATACCAACAATGAGATGGGTGGACTTTCACATGATACATGTTTACAGCCATTAGACATCAGGCCAGAAGTTATGCATGAATTAGAAAACCATATCCTGTCAGTTGCACCTGGTGAGCGCAGTAAACCTCACTCATTGCTAAACACACCCAATGATGAAATGAAAGCATTTCCAACATTATTCCCGCATGGACTCAATGGTTATGATGATGGCAGAGATACTAAGTTGTCACGTGCAAAGTATTATAATGCCAGACTACTTAATGCAGACCTCAGATTTGCACAAAATTCTGGTTACATATTTTATGCACAAGCGCAGGTGGAATTGGAGAAGTTACTGTCGGGCATTAGCATACAAAGTAGAAAATGCAGTCAGTCCAAAGGTGGGCAAAAAATCACAGCTTCCATGATAGCAGACACAGATCAGTTGCTGAAACTCATGAACTCAAATCAGGCTTTCAAGCACATGGATTCTCTACGTGGTAGTCCTCAGTATTGGAAGAAAGTCATGAATGATTTATTCGCTATGATTCGCCAGATTGGCATTCCTACATGGTTCTGTACATTCAGTGCTGCAGAAACATCACGGTGGGCAAACATAGTAGAAACTATAGCAAGACAAAGTGGACGAGAAGTTGACTTTTTTTCCCTTGACTTCCCAGAAAGATGCGACATTTTACGTAGCAATCCTGTAACTACTGTAAGAATGTTCTATCACAGAGTAAACAGTTTGATGCGGCTTCTGAAAAGTCCGAGAAATCTTATTGGCAAAATCACAGACCACTTCTTCCGGATAGAATTTCAGCATAGGGGTGCCCCTCATATCCATTGCCTATTTTGGATTGAAAATGCTCCAAAGTTTGGCATTGACCCTGATGAGACTGTTTGTTCCTTCATAGACCAATATGTCAGTGAGCGTAATGTAGATGAGTCACATGAATTACATGATGTAGTCAAGCAGGTTCAAACGCACAGTAGTTCACACACAAGGTCATGCAAGAAAGGAAAGAAACCTTGTAGATTTAACTTTCCGAGGCCTATCATGGAACGTACGAGCATTGTCAGACCAAAGACAGAGCCACAAACTGAGGAAGAACGACAGCAAGCTCTATCACACAGTCCAGTGACAACGATCAAAGCTCTTGCACAAGCCTCCTTGCAAAAGCTGTCAGAAATACTGAATGACAATTCCAATAGTTCCTCATCACAAGAGGTACTGAACAAAGTCGGGTTTGCCAACCACAACGAATTGCTGGAAGCAATGTCACTTGTTGCAAAGAAGCCATCAGTATACTTGCAAAGAGACGTCAAGGATGTATGGACAAATTCATATTCTGAGAAAATCTTGTCCGCCTGGGATGCTAATATGGATATCCAATTTGTCATGGATGCATATAGCTGTGTGATGTACATTCTGAGCTACATCAGCAAATCTGAGCATGAACTAGGTGAATTGCTACGAGAAGCAAAGCTTGAAATGGACAGTGACCCTAACAGTGGTGATCTGAAGGCACAAATGAAAAAACTTGGTTTTGTGTATTTTGAAAACCGGGAAGTTTCAGTTCAAGAAGCAGTAGTCCGTACAACTGGTTTGAATCTAAAAGAATCATCCAGGAATACAGTGTTTGTGTCCACTGATGATAATCAAGTCAGATTGTCAAAGCCCTTGATGCAGATTATGAATAAGGCATCATACGATGGAGATAGTGACGACATCTGGGTTGCATGTCTCTATGACAAGTACAAAGCCAGACCAATTACTGATGAATTTGAAAGAATGTGTCAAGCAACATTTGCATCACAGTATCGTTTCATTTCAAATGCAGAAGGAGAAGCTGCAATTGCAAGAAACAACATTAATGTTCATGCTTTGCAACATGGTCTTGGTTACATTATGAAACGCACAAAATCCCCTCCTGCTGTAGTTCGTTTCCCGAAGTTTTCTTTGACAAAGGAACCAGAAAAGCACTACAAGTCGCTCTTGAAACTGTACTTGCCACACAGGTCGGAACATGCTCTTAAACCTGAACATTTCGAATCATATGAGGAATTTCATAATACTGGTGCAGTAAGATTGATTCCAACTGATGAAGTTCAGCCAGTAATGACAATTGTCAATGAAAATAGGGCAGACTATGAATGTCTTGATGAACATTTGCAAGAGGCATGGCAGCAAATTCAACAGCATGGATGTCTTGAAGATGCTTGGGCGAACATAGGCCCTATGTCAGAACAGGAACGCATTGAGAGTATGGCCGAGCATGTTGCATGCGATGAGTCTTATGAAACTGATGACATACCTGACCTCAATGGCAAATCAGTACGAAATACTGCGGCAAATTTACTATGCTCGGTAGAACTGCTTGGTGCTTCCACCAGAGAGCAACTACGAACAATGAATGCAAAACAGCAACAGGTATTCTACTATATTCGTCAGTGGTGTGTAAATGAAAGTCAGGGAAACCAAATGCAACCATTTATGCTATGCATAACGGGAGGAGCTGGATGTGGAAAATCACACCTAATCAAATGCATTTACAATGAGGCAAGCAAATTACTGAGAAATGGAGAAAGCCCTCTTGACACTACCGTTTTGCTAACAGCTCCCACTGGCACCGCTGCTTTTAACATAGGTGGGTTTACATTGCATTCTGCGCTCAAAATTCCCAGAAACCTAACCCGTCGTTATGAACCTCTCAGTGACGACACACTGAACACACTGATATCTACATTGGGCAATTTGAAATTGCTGATAATTGATGAAATTTCAATGGTAGACCACAAGCTCCTGGCATATGTGCATGGGCGACTGAGACAAATCAAACAGGTCAGATTTGCAGACAAGGACTCCTGGTTTGGAAATGTGTCCATACTTGCTGTGGGTGATTTTTACCAGTTACCACCTGTTCGAGCAAAGTCACTCATGAAGCCTGACTGTAGTATGGGTATTGACTTGTGGCATGATCTATTCAGAATGGTTGAATTGACAGAAATCATGAGACAGAAGGACGATCAATATTTTGCAGAGTTATTGAATGCACTCCGTCAACAACCTAAAGGTGAACCACTAATGGAGAAGTACGCTCATTCCTTGCAGTGCAGAGTAACTGATGATATGCCAAATGATGCTTTGTATGTGTTTGCCAAAAACAAAAGTGTAGACAAACACAATACAGAAATGTTGAGCAAATTATGTACTGGAATAGTAGCTTATGAAGCTACTGATTATGCTAAAGATGCTGCAAGAGGTAAACTGACAAAGCTCCCTCAAGCGTCCAAAGGTGCAAGTGATGACCTTCCTGACACCTTGCAGTTGGCAAATGGTGCTCGTGTAATGTTAACCAGAAACATTGACACTGCTGATGGGCTAGTGAATGGAGCTTTTGGAACTGTTGTTCGTATTGATCAGTCATGTGATAATGGCCATCCCAGAATCTTTGTCAGATTTGACAATGCACGAGTCGGAAGAAATCACAGATCTGAATTGCAAGTCCCAAATGCTGTACTGATCAAATTGCATGAAGAAGTTATGGCACATAAAAAGAATGTCACTAGAAAGCAGTTCCCTCTGAAACTTTGTTATGGAGTGACTATCCATAAAACTCAGGGTGCAACAGTGCAAAAGTGTGTAGTAGACATGGCTGGTATCTTTGCTCCAGGTCAGGCTTATGTAGCTCTCAGTCGTGTAACAAGCATGCAAGGCCTTTTCATCAAGAACTACGATCCTACTAGGATCTACAGATGTGAAGAGATACACACAAATATGCAGAACATGGCATCTGTGCCACAACTCAATGAAAATCAGGTTGCAAGTAACACATTATTTTCAATTGTGCACCACAATGTCCAAGGCCTCCATTCAAAAGTTTTGGATATCAGTAACTATGAAGAAATGCATGTAGATGTCCTGATGATTAATGAAACTTGGCTCAAGACACAATATGGAAATGCCACTGTCAATATAGACAATTATGCATTTTACAGGCAAGACAGACCAGACAACAAAGGCAGAGGTGGTGTGGCAGTATATGTACGAGAACCTTTGGTGACTAACAAATTGGAAACAAATGTGACAGATATTGAGCATGTAGCTGTCGATGTGACATCTGACACTGGAATGAAATGTGTAATTGTTAGCATCTACAAATCTCCTGCACAGAACGTGGATACTTTTCTAAGTAAATTACGTTGCTTATTGAATTTCATTGGCACAACACAATATGACAGTACTGTAGTTGCAGGAGACTTCAATGAGAATTTGCTAAATGACTCCAAGCACCACATTCATGATATTTTCACTCAAGAGTACATCTACATACAACATGTCAGAAATGCAACATCTCGCTTTGGATCCTTACTTGATGCTGTCTACACTAAGACAAATATGATGGTCACATGCAAAATAGTTCCTACCTATTTTTCTGACCATGATGCTGTCAAAGTTACACTAGCATTGCCTAGCACAGAAGAGGAGTTGCATACTACAAACATGACTGCAACTAACAATGCTCAAACACTGAAATCATGTGATAGTCCAAAAGGACACAATGTAGCAACTTGTCATAAGCCAACTGTTAACCTTGAGCCAACTGAAAACTTGCATGCAACAGATAACTACACTGAACCACCAAGTTCATCAACAATGGCCGACTTAGAACACATAGCAGGCACAACAAATGTGACTCAAAAGCAATGTTCATCAACTTGTCAAAACTCATTGAACAATGAAACGACTGGAAACTTGTACATGCCATCTATGTCTAGAATTCCTGCTGGACTGAACAATCTTGGCAATACTTGTTTTGTAAACAGTATCTTACAAGTTTTGTTCTCAATACCAAATCTTCAGCCATTATTTGAAAGCAGCCAAACAGTGTCGAGCACTATGCATCTGCTCAAGCAAAAGCTCTATTCTACCCGACAACGTTCCATTACACCAAATGAGCTCTTTAATCTTCCCCAAATGTATATATGGCCAACAACTGTGCAACAAGATGCACATGAATATTTGACCTGGCTGCTTCAGCAAATACACAATGAACATTTGTTGCAATCACATGTTCAACCTTTACCATCCAAGGTCAACCCACAACATGGTTAGAGTACTGTGATCAAAATCCTTCACCTGTTACAAACAAAGTAGTTGCTCAATACACAATTACGCAAACATGTGAACAGTGCCACTCAGTGACTACCCGTTATGATTTTGTTAGATTTGCCAGTGTTTATCTTAATAGCATGGGCATAATTGTCGAGCAACCTACACATCAAACTGACATCAGATGCGCCTATTGTCCCTCTCTCTACACTACATGCACAACAGAAATGACTCATTGTCCACCTATTCTCTTTGCACTTCTAGTGAGATTTATTGGCGTTGAGAAAAATGAGAAGAAAATGACACTTACACGACATATATTTACTCAGAATAACACCCACTATGAACTAACAGCAATTGTAAATCATGCCGGATCAAGACAAAAAGGGCATTACACCGCATTGATAAAGATTCCACCCAGGATCACTTGGTATAAATGTGATGATCGGTACATTAGAAAAACCACTGTACCTTTATCATCATCACTTGCTTATATTCTTGTTTACAAAATGGTCAACTGAACATTGTGATTATGAACATTTATTGATTGCATGAACAGTTAATATTGATTTCTAAACATAGACTCATTTGAATTTTAAAGATCACTTTGACCGTTTAAATATGAGAAATGGCTATTTTCAAAAAAAAAAAAAAATACCAAGAAACAGTTTTTCACCAGGAATTTTTATGGTTAAAGGTTGAAGGACATTTATGTGTTAAGAAGCACCTAATCACTTTTGACACCAATGGTTTAAGGTTAGATTACATTTTAATATCAAATATGCTTATAATTGTACTATCAGTTCATTATAAATGGTGATGTAAAAAGCAGAAGTGAAACTAATTTATGCAATACTTCTTTCTCTTGTCTTTTTTTCTGATACATTAATTGCTGTGACAGTATTACAGCAGTTGATCCATGTAGCCTCATTCTCTGGACTTAAGTTTGTGGTGCAACCAAGATTGTCTCCAGATGATTTTCTGTGTAATTGATTGGTTGTCTGAATCAAAAAAATTGTATTCTGGGTATCATCATGGAGTATGCATATCTCATGTGTTTAAATTGATTGAAATAAGCAACTAAACATGCAAAGTATAAAATGATCCAAAAGAACAATTCTACATTTTATCAATGTTGTGTTTTGATGACTGCAAAAATTTTCACCATTGCCGCAACATAAATTTGTGTAGAAAAAATTAAGTTAACAATGAAAGTGATGTTATAACACAACGTTGCCTTGACTTTAACAAAACTATCATCATGCCTGTCAACAATTAACTTTTAAAATAAATTTATATTAGTAATTGTAGCTCTGAACAATTCAAGTGACTTGACTGGACACCAATAATAAACTTATAAAGAAAACCAACAATTTGACTTAATTCATGTTAATTAGATCTGTGCCTCCAGCAGAGATAATATGACCTTAGAAGGGTTGCCCAGTTCTAAACCATTCATTGTTAATTATGACTATGATTTATCTATAAATTTAGTATTCACAATCCATTGAACATTCAGTTCGATAAGTACTTTATTATTGTTAAAAAATACTTTATTAATGTGCCTGTTAAGACACATAATATTTTACAATCTAAAGTGAAAAATGCATGTTATGATGTGACATAGAAAACTTGTCAACATAATACATTTCATATTTTACTAGCCAAGTACTCCTCTTGTAGTCATTGTATCACATAATGTCAGATTTATCTCCTACTAGTAAAAATGCTGGTCAGTCTGTACTTCTACTTTGTCCTCACTGTATCTCACCAGATTTAACTGCTAGTCTACTTTGTAGTCATTTTATCTCATCTGATTTATGCTCAGAACGTGACAAATTTTTTAAAGTACTATATTGAAGTAATTGAAGGTCTATTAGATATTGTCGTACATGTTGTTGTCATGTTACAGAAAATAAACTCATAAAAAAGTACTGTTTCTTATCATCAAGTATCATCAGCTATGATGCATTTTCTAAAGTTGCAGAGTAAAAATACAGGAATCATAAGTTTTGGTCATTACATGTATTCTCTTGCAGGCTATCTTACGGTCCTTCTTGACATCTTTCGCAGTGAGTCTGTTCCTTTTCTTGACAAAAGTCAGAATGTTCAGGCGGACTTGGTATCGCAAGAAAAGTCCTCGACATTAAAACCTTAATCTGCCATAATTTCATCAACAGGATCACAAATTGTGGGCAAACCAGATCGTTCGCAAATCTGTCTGTCACTTTTGGATCCACCGTAGGCTAGGAAACATAGGACGCAAGTGCTGCAGGAGTAATACCCACTAAAACTTTAACTGTGTTCCAGTTTTTGCATGTAGAACAAGTAGCTTGCTGGGCCACAGGTTGCTTTGGTTTCATAATTGGGCATTCCGTACCATCTACAATAACTCTAGAACTGAGTCTGTGTTATCCTCACCTGCAAGATAAAATAACCATATTATCGAATGATGACAGAGCATTATATACTCTATCAAAATAATAAATACAGAATAGATGATGAAAGTAGAGACACGCACCTGGATGTATTTCTTCCATATGGTCATCAATTCCTCATGACTTAGGCTTTCAACAGCCAGCCATGCCTCTGCTTCTTCCTCTTCAGCAGTGACTTGCCTCTTCAACATTCGCAAGTTTCTTTTACTTAGTTCCAGGCTGTCATGTTTGCTCAATGCAAAAACAGTAGGCACATCATTCTGCTTCAACTGTCGCTTAGCAGAGACCATACCTGTCAAATTACAAGTCAACATACATCAATGTCATTGACTAGTAGGGATTAACGTACACTGTGAAAAAATGAATACATTAAAACCATTACTGCTGTGTATAACTGTCAATAGGTGCATGTACAGGTATATACATGAAAAATCCGTGAACAAATAGAACTTAATATATCTGAGATTATCTTACTGCTATGGTGTGTACCATACAATGTGTATTACAAATTAAATGAATTGTAATAATAACACAACAGGCATGTGCACCCCTCAATCTCCTAATTCATTCTTACTATGGTAACTTGTCTGGACATAACTATATTCAGTGAAATGACTCCTGCACACAACAGCATCCAGGCTCCCAAATTGTACCTTGTCTATCAGGCTTATCACGCTTAATTTTTAACTGATTTAGCCTTGGGTGCCCCCCTTGGTTAGTGCAAAGAATTCGAGCACAACGACAAGAGAGCTTTTCCATTCAATTGGTCAGTCAGCCATGTAAACAAAGTGTTTTTGTGGGATAGCTAGTGGCGACGCCTGGGGGGAATTTTGGCACTGCACAACCTGCTTACAATGTAGTATAGAATTTTAGCAAACATATTAATAAGATTTGCTTACCTCCCGACACTTTTATTGTCATGACAACTTTATCTGCTGTGCTGGCATTGACAAGAAATCTGGCGGACAGAACCGGCAGTGTAGCCCGCATGAGAGACAGGATCTGTAAACTGCGGGCCATGTCGGGCCAAGCGTTCTTTTTTCCTCAAAAAGTCGTTGAGCTGTGCTGAAACGTGTCTTTGTTACAACTTACAACATATAATAAAAAGATTTGGCTTCATGTTTAGCAATATTGCCTGCTCGAAAACGGTTCTACCTACTTATGCCGTTTTGACAGCATTTATCCTGCTAGGACATTTCGGAAATCGGACGTTTTGACTTGTCTTACACATCACGTGACAGAAAAACCCGGCTGCAAAGCACATGGAAGATAGCAGACGATACTCGTGTAACGTGTAACGATTGTGCAGCGCAGCTATGGCTTCAAACACTCCATCACCAAGCGTACACATATTTATTTTCAAGGATTTGGTTCATGCTAAGGCGAGTTACCTAACCAATGGTATTGATATTGAGGGAAATATCATAGATGTAGTCATTTCGGAAAAAATGCACCAAAAATTGAAGAGCAATTCATTTTACCTTTTGAAGGATGCACGTTATGAGGTTTCAAACACTCAAGAAGCAACAAAAATCTCGGTTTTCATAAATCAAGCAACTAAGGTATGTAGATCTTCAATTTGACTTGTCACTATATTGATTTATTATAGATAATTTGAAGTTGGAGCCTTCGATGGCAGCGGATTTTAATTTTGCTGAGGGGATGAAAATGCGGGACATCTACATGAAATACCAGTATTAGCAAAAAAAATTTGGGATAAATGGTAAAAAAATAGTTGTTTGGCAAGCATCTTAATTACTCATCAGCAAAGCATCCACCCTACCGCATAATGGCTTGCATTATTTCTCTCCCAATGTCCCACTCTGATAGCACTATATTCATAACTTTTAATGGCTATTTTTTAACTCTGCAGGTCTTTTCGCGCATGCCTTTTGCGTATCACAAGGAAAAGGTCAATACCTATCTCAATGCAGAAGTGGTAACTATCACAACAGCATTACACAGCCCACTCAAAAGAAGACTCTCCTTAACTGGAGCTGTTGTTGCAGTAAGTTTTATATAAGTTCAATAATATATTAATAGGCAATAAAATAAACGTAAATAGCAAAAAATTAACCTCCTATGAGTTTACATTTCATTATTAGCCTAATTCGCAAGTGAGACTCAATTAATTTATCATAAAACTGCAATTTTTATGACTACCATCATGAAATTCATCTTCATCTATTATTCTATATATCTAAAAAACACAAAACCCAGTAATACATTAACTAAAAAAGCAACACAATCATTTACTGCTTCAGTATTTCTTTATAGTTTTATTTTGGTCTTTACTATAGGTGAGCCCACCAAAGAGAGGCCCTAACTGGACACGTACGGACATGCGTCTCCAGGATACAACAGGTGATGCCACATCCATTGATATAAAATTTTGGGGTGAAAAGTGGACGGAGGACCTGAAGTCTGTACACCGGGGACAAAGGATAACAATCACAAATTTAGAAACAGAGAAGTTCAACGAGAAAATTCAGTGCAAAGCCACAGATATCACAAAACTAAAGGTAATAACATCTGTATAATTGTTAACTCTTCATATAGTTTTTGGCAACCAAAAGCAAAACATTTTCAAAATTATATCAATGTTTTGACAACATTACACTTAAAGCTAGGCACCTAGAATGAGTTGAAAGATGAGTCATCTTGACCTAATTTTATGATCATATAGGTAATATTTTAAAGTCATAGGAGTCAAAATCAATTCCCAACCTCGTACAAATTATAAATTCACTTTCTACAATAAAATGACATGCCAATAATGTCTCACAAACAAATTAATTTTTTTTATCTCAACAGGAAGAAGAAAATGAAGTGCAGGAAAAGCACATCCAGCTTATTGCCATTGAAATCAATGAGTAAGTATTAAAAGACAGCAGCTTTCATTACCACTTCCCTGTTTACATAAATCATTCTAGATCTCATGTTATTGATAGCTTTATTGATTCCTATCATCAACTAACAAAAATATAATAGCAATTAGCACAAATTATATCCAGACTAATTAAAAAAAAAAAAAGCTAAGTCATTTGTAATGAACTTTAATGTTATATAAATTTATAGAAAAGCCTCTTTTAAAATATATTATTCGAAGTTTCACTTAAATTGTTGAGAATCATCATTCAGTATAATGTATCAGCATTCTCACATTTATGTATTTTACAGTGCACCATTCGCACACAGAAACCTCAATAAGAATCCCTGTATGTTTCTATTATGAAAATTATTAACTGTCAACAAAAATTTCATATTTGCATTAATTTCAGTGAATCCAACACTGCAGCGGTGCTTGATACAGAGGGTGAAGAATATTTTGTCTCGAAAGACCTCCTTGGAGACCACAACATTGGAAATGAAGTTACTAAAGTTATGGCAACTGTTAGTGGCCAAAGGATAATTGACTTAAAATTTCTATAAGGAAAAATTCCTGGAAAATGGCAAAATTATCCATGGTTCAGTTTCCAGTTAAGCCTAAGTTGGATTGTTTCATCCATCATTTCATTGCCATGGTCCCTGCCTGTCCTAATAAATGTAATGCCTTTCAAACAGTCATTATTTGTTTGACTTAATTTCTCCTTGCTGAGTTGCGGTTCTGGGGGGCTGGTAGCAGGGTAGGTGGCTGTGTGAAAATAATAGGAAATTTGTGGCGAGGGTGCCCCACAGCGAGAGGCTGGCGGTCAGTCTGCGATTTGTTTTGGTAGGATGCTGCGGGACTGTTGTGGCCTTGCAATGGTAGCTGTGTTGTGATGGGCTTGGACTTGGCTGGTGCTGCTGTTCGGTTGCTCGGTTGGCAGGTCAAGGTGACACTGGAGATAACATTGTAGGAAAGCATAAACTACTAATTGTTTACATTTGGTTACATTCCAGTAGTGGACGGTGGTCAGTGGGGACTTGACCAAGCATGGATACTGTGTTGTCATATTGCACTATCACTGAATTGTCAATTGTGTGCACCAAACAGGCAAGCAGGGGTGAAATGCATCATTGAATGTCATGTCATAAATTGCATTGCACTGAATTCAGGGGCAGATCCATATCTTTATCATGTGTAAAACATGAGGGGCGTCTGGAATGAGGGGAAGGTTGGCGGTCTGGCCGAGGCTGCCCACTTTGAACATATGTATCTTTGCTTGTACCTCACAGATTCTGATGCTGTTTGAAAAGCCGCTTGTGGCAGGAAGTCAGCTCAATTCCTGTGGGGTGTCGTGGTTGCTGTGGCGGTTTTGCTATGGCGGCCGACATGCAGCGAAGTCTTCGGAGATGGCCCTTGCTCAATGGTAGCTTGCTGGTCCTACCACTGCAACAAATCTAATGCCTTGCAAACAGCGCTTATTTCTTTGACTTAATTTCTCTTCGTCAAGTTATACTTTCTGCAATCAGAATGCAGGTGAAGCCTCGAAACTGTTCAGCAGTTTCAGTTTTCTAGTTATTATTATTATTATTTACAGGCAAAATTTTAGAGTTGGGGGACCAAACTTTACCACAAGGTACCCTAGGATGACCTTATTACTTTGACCTAGTTTGAGTGACCTTGACCTATTTTTCAAGGTCACAGGTCACCTTTAGTACAAAATTTTAAGAACTTAAAATTGGCATATCCTCTAAACCAGTGCAGTTAAATACTAATGGTCTTGGATCTTGTGATTAAATGTGTTTTAAAGTGTTGTGACATTACATAATTGTGAATCACTCATGCGGAACATACCGCAATGCAACATGGAGCAGTTTTCAGTGTAGATTCGACTTGGCCAAAACCGGAAGTTGTAAGAAGCCAATGATAGTGCCTAAAGTTGCCCCTCACTTGGGGCCAGTGCTGATAGAACCGTTTAAGTTGATATCTTTAACGGTTTTTGAAATATTGAGTTTTTCACATTTTTGAATTATGAAAAATAGGTACCCATGCTCATTTCACCATGAAATATTGGTTTTAGGTTATAACATGCTATAGTAAACTACCCCAAACATGTACCCAAAACCCCCAAATCAAGTGTCAAATTTGACCTTGAAGGTCATTTTCAAGGTCATTTTGACCTTCGAAATGTGAAAAACAAGCAATTTTGACACTGCCACAAAAATACCTTAGAAGTAAGTGTTTGAGCTGAAAGTTTTTTCTTTGGAAGACATTGACCAGTATTATAAGAATATGTACTCGGTTTTGACAGAAATTAATATGTTGATTTTTAAAAAATTCATAAACTCGGACAACTGTTTTTTGAGTAAAAAAAATAGTGAAAATGGTCATTTTCACTGAGAAATATTCACTTTAGCCAAATGCCAAGCATGGGTGACCCCCTACAATTCACATATGGGCTTTCAGAATCTGCTGTCAATTTTGACATTTGACCTAAATGTCAAGGTCAAATTTAAGGTCAAACAATCTATGAAAGTTGATATTTTGAATTCTTGATTTTTTTTAAGGTAGTAGAAATGTTTGGATTTGGCTGATCTTTGGATATGATGTTGCCCTAATACCCTGCAAACAATCTGAGCAACATGAGTTCTCCAGGTCAAACGGTCAAGGTCACAGATCAGAATTAGTGTCACTACTTTGGCATGGTCATCTGGCTGGGCGGAACCAGTGTCCGCACTTCCATCGGCTCTAGCTCCGGTTCTAATTGAGCTACAGAACTGGCATAGAGATATTTGGAAAGCTCATTTCCTCCTCTTTAAAATGTGATGTAGTATGTGATTGTAGCCCGTTCGGTTAAAAAGATCGCCCGACCCTGAAAATTTCAAGATCGAAAAAATCCTAAAAAATTTAGCTGAAAGTTTAAGTTTGGATTTTTTTTCCCTAGACAGAATGCTTGGATTGGACCGAAACTCATAGGAGTGTCAACCCATCAGTGTAACAAAATTCATGCAAATATTTGGGTCAAAAGGTCAAACGCTCAAGGTCACAGACCTTGAAATGTACTTTTAACAAAAAAATTCATAACTCCAGTCCTAATTAACCTTTTTTAACTTGGAAAACATTTTTTGATAGTCCATTCCAAGCCCTTTTAATAGGTCATGGCATGATATTGTGAACCTTATGGTTGAGGCATAAATTGACCGAGAATTATATGTGTATGACATGATATAAGTTTTCTTATGCTGATTCATAGTTGGCATCTCGACCTGCCTAATTAAGTTGTGGAATTGAGATGAAGATAACCTTAAAGCTTAAACTTGATGTTTCGGAATATGCTGTCAATTTTCTATGACCTACAATATAACTCTGGCAATAGGTGAAGCCTCGTTGCTGGTCCACCAGTAACAGAAATCTAGTTATTATTATTCTTCTGAAGAAGTAAAGGCTTATTACTCAGAAACTAATAAAGAGAGGGCTTTGGCACTTCAAGAGTGCACAGATAGCCAGAGCGCGCTTTGAACAGCACAAATTTCATGACCAAATTTCATGACACTTCTGCGTAATTCACAAAATAAAAAACAAATTTAAGAGCACGGTTTCAGGAAACTGGGCAGAGATAATTCCATGGGAATTTTTCTCAAGATACCTTAGACAAATACGCAGTGCAGAAAGGAGTTTGAGCCAAATGGTGAGCCTGCTGACTGAACTATGAATTCTTTAAAAAAAGTAGTTCGAAATTTTCATGAAATTTTTTTTGAAAACCATAGAAGGAATAATTATATTGACTTGCCATTTCACACTTGTATAGTTCTACCCTAGTACAACTACCACACAAAAAATGAGTCCATTTGGTAAAGTGGTCTAGGTGGTACAGGGGTCCAAAGTTGCGTTTTTTGACTGCATATATCTCTGCTCCAAATTGAGATACAGGAATCTCAAAGACATATTTAGAATCCTTGAAATGTTCTCTTTTTAGATATGTATAGCAATATGTTCTAGGTCTTTCCGTTTGGAAAAGCGTCAGACATTGAAAACTTTTTGTCACTTTTTGAAATTCAAAAAATGAAAAAATACCAAAAACAGTAGAAGAACTGCTTGGATTCTCACCATTTTGTTTACAGATATGTCCTCTAAGGAGTACTTTGTAAATGTAAAAGGGCAAGGGCTTTGATCAAAAGGCTTAGGCCCTAGAATTTTTTTTCAGTACAAATTTCAATAATTTTTAACTTGAGTTCTTTTCAACCAAATTTCATGCAACTGGTGTCATTATGTAGAGAAAAATCAGGACTTTACAAAGAATACCATGTCTATTCACCAACCTTTACCAGTTTCGAACTTGGAGCCAAAATTCTCTTTCCCATGTTATCCAATGGGAAGACCTACCAACCCTGAACCGCTGAGTCAGCAATTTTTACAATGAATGTTAGGAAGTTTACGTGCATCGCCCCAAAAAAGCAGGAAGAAAGTCTTCAATTGCATTCATATTTTGCACATATATGTACTCTGGATAGTGCTACATTACTGTAAAAGGGCAATTACCTTCATCAAACAGCTTAGGTCCTAGAATTTTTTTATCACTCATAAAGCCTGAATTGCTGACCTACCTACCTCCCAGTACCCTGGACCGCTGAGTCAGCAATTTTTACAATGAATGTTAGTAAATTTATGTTTCTCGCCCCAAAAAAGCAGGTAGAAAGTCTTCAATTTCATTCATATTTTGCACATATATGTCCTCTGGGTAGTACTACATTACTGTAATAGGGCAATTACCTTCATCAAACAGCTTATGTCCTAAATTTTTTTTATCACTCTTAAAGCCTGAATTGCTTACTCAGACCAAAATGTTGTTGATAGATTGAACCAAAAAAAATTCACAGGAGTGTATATACATATGCTTCACAAATGTGAGTTATTTCAGAATTTTGGGTTACAGGGTCAAGGTCACAGAGTGTCCTATATATGCCATTTTCAGGCGTTTTGAACCTTGGTCCTATACAAGGTACAGCAACCAAAAAAATATTTTCTTAAACCTTTTTTCATTATCTTTCTATTCCTGTATAGCTTAAGAGGTTAGGGCAACTATTTTTGAGGTTTTCAGGTACTTTATTGATTGCAGAAATTCATGGTACTGGACAAAAAAGATAAAAGGAAAGGAAAGTTTATCGTAATTGTCAGGGACAATTGCAAGTCTAGTTATTATTATTATTCCCGGAAAAATTTCTTCGTAGCATCGCAAAAAAATTCATGGCAGGAGCCTTCTATGACCTTGTTACATTGACCCAGTTTTAGTGACCTTGACCTATTTTTCAAGGTCACAGAGCCGCTTGAATTTGACATTTGCAAAATTTCAAATTCAAATAACTCAAGTAATGATGATGCTATGGTCAAATGCTTTCATATCTTAGGTTATACATTATTTCTCAAGACGTCTGACCCACTTTTTTAAAAGCAGGTCAAGTTTTAGGTCAACCGATTCTCAACTTTAGTCTTTAATTTTTTTCTACGGTTTTAAGGAAACCAGGAGACATAGAGCTACAGTTTTGGCGCTAAAAGTTGCGTAATAGTAATGTCCAGTGCAGAAAGGAGTATTTTGGCAATTGTCAAACTGGTTTTTCTATTATGGAATTTTAAATATTATAAAATCACCAAAAATGGGTGACATGTGGTATTTCACCATGAAATATTGGTTTTAGGTCATAACATGCTATAGTAAACTACCCCAAACATGTACCCAAAACCCCCATATCAACTGTCAAATTTGACCTTGGAGGTCATTTTCAAGGTCATTTGGACCGTTGAAGTAGAAAAAACAGCATATTTTCAAAAAATCACAAAAATATCCTAGAACTAACCTTTTGGCCTGAATATTTTCTCTCCACAGGGCATTGACCTGCCCTTAATGGATATTTAATCGATTTTACCACAGCATGATTTGTCAATTTTTGAGAAAATGGTAAATAAAGAAAACCGATTCACAGATACAAAAACAATTAAAAGGTCAAATTTCAAGGAGAAATATTCTTTCTAGCCAAATGCCAAACATTGGTGACCCCCCACAATTCACATATAAGCTTTCAGAATCTGTTGTCAATTTTGACCTATGAAGTATTTGTCAAGGTCAAAATTAAGGTCAAACATTTTCTGAAAATTGATATTTTGAATTACGAATTTTTTTAAGATAGTAGAAATGTTTGGATTTGACTCATCTTTCAGGAAGATATTGCCCTAGTATCCATCAAGCATCCTGAGCAAAATTATGTCTCAAGGTTAACCGGTCAAGGTCACAGAAAATAATTAGTATCGCTACTTTGGTCCTTTTATCTTTCTGACCGAAACTAGTATCCGAACTTCAATCGGCTCTTACTCCAGTCCTAATTAAGCTACAGCACAAACAAAGAGATATTTGGAAAGCTTATCTTTCCCTCTTTCAAATGACATGTAGAGCGACACTATACACCGATCGGTTAAAAAGATCGCCCGACCCTGAAATTTTCGAGTCAATAAAAATGCCAAAAAAATCAGCTAAATATTTGCGTTATAATTTTTTTCCCCAAGAAAAAATGCTTGCATTTTGACTTTAAACTATGTGAGGCTTAACCCATATGTAATGGAAAATTCTTGCAAAATGTTAGGTCAAAAGGTCAAACGGTCAAGGTCACAGACCTTGAAACGTAGTTTAAAAACAAAATTCTGTAACTCCAGTCCTAATCAACCTTTTTTAATGGGGAAAACTTTTTTGGAAAGCACATTCCAAGTCCTTTTATTTGTATATAGCATGATATTGTGAAATTTATGGTTAAAGCATCATTCAACCATGAATTATAGGTGTATACCATTTTTTCTTATACTGATTGATGCTGTTAAAATGACATAAAATGGTATTTAGTCAAGGGGAAAATAGTCCTTATTTCTTTGACTTAATTTCTCCTTAACAAGTTATACTTTTTTGCAATCAGGATGCACAGTCTTGCTTGCAGGTGAAGCCTCGAAACTGTTCAGCAGTTTCAGTTTTCTAGTTATTATTATTATTCCCGGAAAAATTTCTTCGTAGCATCGCAAAAAAATTCATGGCAGGAGCCTTCTATGACCTTGTTACATTGACCCAGTTTTAGTGACCTTGACCTATTTTTCAAGGTCACAGAGCCGCTTGAATTTGACATTTGCAAAATTTCAAATTCAAATAACTCAAGTAATGATGATGCTATGGTCAAATGCTTTCATATCTTAGGTTATACATTATTTCTCAAGACGTCTGACCCACTTTTTTAAAAGTAGGTCAAGTTTTAGGTCAACCAATTCTCAACTTTAGTGTTTAATTTTTTTCTACGGTTTTGAGGAAACCAGGAGACATAGAGCTACAGTTTTGGCGCTAAAAGTTGCGTAATAGTAATGTCCAGTGCGGAAAGGAGTATTTTGGCAATTGTCAAATTGGTTTTTCTATTATGGAATTTTAAATATTATAAAATCACCAAAAATGGGTGACATGTGGTATTTCACCATGAAATATTGGTTTTAGGTCAAAACATGCTATAGTAAACTACCCCAAACATGTACCCAAAACCCCCATATCAACTGTCAAATTTGACCTTGGAGGTCATTTTCAAGGTCATTTGGACCGTTGAAGTAGAAAAAACAGCATATTTTCAAAAAATCACAAAAATATCCTAGAACTAACCTTTTGGCCTGAATATTTTCTCTCCACAGGGCATTGACCTGCCCTTAATGGATATTTAATCGATTTTACCACAGCATGATTTGTCAATTTTTGAGAAAATGGTAAATAAAGAAAACCGATTCACAGATACAAAAACAATTAAAAGGTCAAATTTCAAGGAGAAATATTCTTTCTAGCTAAATGCCAAGCATTGGTGACCCCCCACAATTCACATATGAGCTTTCAGAATCTGTTGTCAATTTTGACCTATGAAGTATTTGTCAAGGTCAAAATTAAGGTCAAACATTTTCCGAAAATTGATATTTTGAATTACAAATTTTTTTAAGATAGTAGGAACGTTTGAATTTGGCTGATCTTTGGATATGATGTTGCCCTAATACCCTACCAACAATCTGAAATGAAATATATGTGTATAACATGTTTCTTATACTGATTCATACTGTTTAAATGACAAGAAATTGAATAATTTTGTCGGCGATTTCAACAGTTTATTACTCGGCGATGCCGCAACGTAGAAAGGCGGTTCTGGTGGTCGAACAACGGGCTGCTTCTCCTCTTTAAAACGGTACAAAGATTGTGTTCGTACGACTTGCGGCTGCCGAGTAACGGCCGATTTACTTCGGGAGGTTTGCTCGTCCGTTGAGGGTTAATGAGCACATGGCCTTGTTGGTAAACAGATTGGAGTCTTATGATGTTAAGGCAAGGAGAAAATAGTGAGGAAGGGTTTCGGGGGGCTGGCAGCAGGGTGGGCGGTTGTGAAAAAATGGTAGATAATTTGTGGCGGGGTTGCCCGGTGGCGAGAGGCTGGCTGTCAATCTGTGATTTGTTTTGGTGGGATGCTGCGGGACTGCTGTGGCCTTGCAAATGGTAGCTGTGATGGGCTTGGAATTGGCTGGTGCCCTCAGACTAACCCTAAAATGTCACGTTTTCACTGTCCTCACAGTAGGTGAAGGCTATTTAGAAACTGTTCAGCAGTTTCAGTTTTCTAGTTATAAACTTTCCGAAGGAAAGTTTATCTTATTATTGTACGTCTTATTTTTCTTTTTTTTTTTTTTTTTCTTTTTTTTTATTATTCTTTCTTTATTATAAACTTTCCGAAGGAAAGTTTATCTTATTATTGTACGTCTTATTTTTCTTTTTTCTTTTTTTTTTTTATTATTATTATTCTTTATTATTATTATGAACTTTCCGTAGGAAAGTTCATATTGTTATTGTAAGTCTTATTATAAACTTTCCGAAGGAAAGTTTATCTTATTATTGTAAGTCTTATTTTTCTTTTTTTTTTTTTTTTTTATTATTATTCTTTATTATTATTATTATTATTCTTCTGAAGAAGTAAAGGCTTATTACTCAGAAACTAATAAAGGCAGGGCTTTGGCACTTCAAGGTCACATAGACAGCCAGAGCGCGCTTTAAAAGGCATAAATTTCATGACCAAATTTCGTGACGCTTCTGCGTAATTTACAAAATAAAAAATAAATTTAAGGGCACGGTTTCAAGAAACTGAGCAGAGATAATGGCATGAGATTTTTTTTCAAGATACCTTAGACAAATACGCAGTGCAGAAAGGAGTTTGAGCCAAATTGTGAGCCTGCTGACTGAGCCATGAATTTTTGAAAAAAAGTTATTCGAAATTTTCATGAAATTTTTTTTGAAAACCATAGAAGGAATAATGATATTGACTTGCAATTTCACACTTTTATAGTCCTACCCTAGCACAACTTTCATGCAAAAAATGAGCCCATTTGGTAAAGTGGTCTAGGTGGTACAGGGGTCCAATTTTGCATTTTTTGACTGCTTATATCTCGGCTCCAAATTGAGATACAGGAATCTCAAAGACATATTTAGAATCCTTAAAATGTTCTCTTTTCAGGAATGTATAGTAATATGCTCTAGGTAGTTCCGTTTGGAAAAGCGTCAGACATTGAAAATTTTTTGTCACTTTTTGATTTTCTCAAAATGAAAAAGTCTAAAAAGCAGTAGAAGAACTGCTTGGATTCTCACCATTTTTTTTACAGATATGTCCTCTGAGGAGTACTATGTAAATTTTAAAGGGCAAGGGCTTTGCTTAAAAACCCTTGGCCCTGGAATTTTTTTCATTCCAAATTTCAATAATTTTTAACTCCATTTCTATTCAACCAAATTTCATGCAACTGGTGTCATTATGTAGAGAAAAATTAGGCCTTTACATAGGATACAATGTCTATTCACCAACCTTTACCAGTTTCGAACTTGGAGCCAAAATTCTCTTTCCCATGTTATCCAATGGGGAGACCTACCAACCCTGAAGCGCTGAGTCAGCAATTTTTACAATGAATGTTAGGAAGTTTATGTGCATCGCCCCAAAAAAGCAGGAAGAAAGTCTTCAATTTCATTTATATTTTGCACATATATGTCCTCTGGGTAGTACTACATTACTGTAAAAGGGCAATTACTTTCATCAAACAGCTTAGGTCCTAGAATTTTTTTATCACTGAATTCCTGACCTACCTACCTCCCAGAACCCTGGACCGCTGAGTCAGCAATTTTTACAATGAATGTTTGCAGGTTTACGTGTTTTGCCCCAAAAAAGTAGGAAAGACTTTTTCAATTTTCTTCATACTTTTCAAACATATGTCTTCTGGGTAGTACTACATGACTGAAAAAGGTTAATTACCTTCATCGAACAGCTTAGGCCCTAGAGTTTTTTTATCACTCATAAAGCCTGAATTGCTTACTCAGAACCAAAATGTTGTTGATAGATTGAACAAAAAAAATTCACAGGAGTGTATATACATGTGCTTCACAAATGTGAATTATTTCAGAATTCTATGTCACAGGGTCAAGGTCACAGAGTGTCCTATATATGCAATTTTCAGGCGTTTTGAACCTGGGTCCTATACAAGGTACAGCAACCAAAAAAATATTTTCTTAAACCTTTTTTCATTATCTTTCTATTCATGTATAGCTTGAGAGGTTTGGGCAAGTATTTTTGAGGTTTTCAGGTACTTTATTAATTGCAGAAATTCATGGTACTGGACAAAAAAGATAAAAGGAAAGGAAAGTTTATCGTAATTGTTAGGGACAATTGCAAGTCTAGTTTTTTTTTTTTTTTTTTTTTTTTTTTTTTTTTTTTTTTATTATTATTCTTTATTATTATTATTATTCTTCTGAAGAAGTAAAGGCTTATTACTCAGAAACTAATAAAGGCAGGGCTTTGGCACTTCAAGGTCACATAGACAGCCAGAGCGCGCTTTGAAAGGCATAAATTTCATGACCAAATTTCGTGACGCTTCTGCGTAATTCACAAAATAAAAAATAAATTTAAGGGCACGGTTTCAAGAAACTGGGCAGAGATAATGGCATGAGATTTTTTTTCAAGATAACTTAGACAAATACGCAGTGCAGAAAGGAGTTTGAGCCAAATTGTTAGCCTGCTGACTGAGCCATGAATTTTTGAAAAAAATTTATTCGAAATTTTCATGAAATTTTTTTTGAAAACCATAGAAGGAATAATGATATTGACTTGCAATTTCACACTTTTATAGTCCTACCCTAGCACAACTTTCATGCAAAAAATGAGCCCATTTGGTAAAGTGGTCTAGGTGGTACAGGGGTCCAAAGTTGCATTTTTTGACTGCTTATATCTCAGCACCAAATTGAGATACAGGAATCTCAAAGACATATTTAGAATCCTTGAAATGTTGTCTTTTCAGAAATGTATAGTAATATGCTCTAGCTGGTTCCGTTTGGAAAAGCGTCAGACATTGAAAATATTTTGTCACTTTTTGATTTTCTAAAAATGAAAAAGTCTAACAAACACTAGAAGAACTGCTTGGATTCTCACCATTTTTTTTACAGATATGTCCTCTAAAGAGTACTATGTAAATGTGTAAGGGCAAGGGCTTTGCTTAAAAGGCTTAGGCCATAGAATTTTTTTTCAATCCAAATTTCAATAATTTTAACTCCATTTCTATTCAACCAAATTTCATCCAACTGGTGTCATCATGCAGAGAAAAATCAGGACTTTACACAGGATACCTTGTCTATTCACCAACCTTAACCAGATTTGAACCTTGAGGCAAAATTCTCTTTCCTATGTTATCCAATGGGGAGACCTACCTCCTACAATCCTGGACCGCTGAGTCAGCAATTTTTACAATGAATGTTAGGAAGTTTACGTGTTTTGCCCCAAAAATGTAGGAAAGACTTCTTCAAATTTCTTCATACTTTTCACACATATGTCCTCTGGGTAGTACTACATGACTGTAAAAGGGCAATTACCTTCATCAAATAGCTTAGGTCCTAGAATTTTTTTTATCACTCATAAAGCCTGAATTGCTTACTAAGAACAAAATGTTGTTGATAGATTGAACCAAAAAAATTCACAGGAGTATATATACATGTGCTTCACAAATGTGAATTATTTCAGAATTCTAGGTCACAGGGTCAAGGTCACAGAGTGTCCTATATATGCAATTTTCAGGCATTTTGAACCTGAGTCCTATACAAGGTACAGAAACCAAAAAAATATGTTCTTAAACCATTTTTCATTATCTTTCTATTCCTGTATAGCTTGAGAGGTTAGGGCAATTATTTATGAGGTTTTCAGGTACTTTATTAATTGCTCTATTGGAAATTGAATAAAAAATCTTTAAAAAGCCAAAACCCACAATTCTTTATTGGATCAGTCCCAAAAAATGTACAAGTGTGTATATACATATGACTGAAAAAAAAAAGAAAAATTTCAGAGATTTAGATCAAAGGGTCAAGGTTACAGTGTTTCCTACATATGTAGTTTTCATGCATTTTGAACTCAGGCCCAATGCAGAGTACAGAAATCCTATATATATATTTTGAAAGCTTAGTGCTGGTGTGTGTTCATCTTATGAATAGTTTAAGACAATAAGGCACCATAGTGGGCACCCCCATGGTACGGCCCAATCGCACTCTGACAGCACAAATTTCATGACCTTATTTCATGACACTTCTGCGCATTTCAGGGAATACAAAAAAACTTTTCTTCACGGTTCCAAGAAACTGGCCAGAGATAATGGCATAAATTTTTTTTTCAAGAGACCTTGGAGACTTCTCCAGTGCAGAAATTAATGGTACTGGACAAGAAAGATAAAAGGAAAGGAAAGTTCATCGTAATTGTCAGGGACAATTGCAAGTCTAGTTATAAACTTTCCGAAGGAAAGTTTATCTTATTATTGTACGTCTTATTTTTCTTTTTTTTTTTTTTTTTTATTATTATTTTTTTTTTTTTTATTATAAACTTTCCGAAGGAAAGTTTATCTTATTATTGTAAGTCTTATTTTTCTTTTTTTTTTTTTTTTTTATTATTCTTTATTATTATTATTATTCTTCTGAAGAAGTAAAGGCTTATTACTCAGGAACTAATAAAGGCAGGGCTTTGGCACTTCAAGGTCACATAGACAGACAGAGCGCACTTTGAAAGGCATAAATTTCATGACCAAATTTCGTGACGCTTCTGCGTAATTCACAAAATAAAAAATAAATTTAAGGGCACGGTTTCAAGAAACTGGGCAGAGATAATGGCATGAGATTTTTTTTCAAGATACCTTAGACAAATACGCAGTGCAGAAAGGAGTTTGAGCCAAATTGTGAGCCTGCTGACTGAGCCATGAATTTTTGAAAAAAAGTTATTCGAAATTTTCATGAAATTTTTTTTGAAAACCATAGAAGGAATAATGATATTGACTTGCAATTTCACACTTTTATAGTCCTACCCTAGCACAACTTTCATGCAAAAAATGAGCCCATTTGGTAAAGTGGTCTAGGTGGTACAGGGGTCCAAAGTTGCATTTTTTGACTGCTTATATCTCGGCTCCATATTGAGATACAGGAATCTCAAAGACATATTTAGGATCCTTGAAATGTTGTCTTTTCAGGAATGTATAGTAATATGCTCTAGGTAGTTCCGTTTGGAAAAGCGTCAGACATTGAAAATTTTTTGTCACTTTTTGATTTTCTCAAAATGAAAAAGTCTAAAAAACAGTAGAAGAACTGCTTGGATTCTCACCATTTTTTTTACAGATATGTCCTCTAAGGAGTACTATGTAAATTTTAAAGGGTAAGGGCTTTGCTTAAAAATCCTAGGCCCTGGAATTTTTTTCATTCCAAATTTCAATAATTTTTAACTCCATTTCTATTCAACCAAATTTCATGCAACTGGTGTCATTATGTAGAGAAAAATTAGGCCTTTACATAGGATACAATGTCTATTCACCAACCTTTACCAGTTTCGAACTTGGAGCCAAAATTCTCTTTCCCATGTTATCCAATGGGGAGACCTAACAACCCTGAAGCGCTGAGTCAGCAATTTTTACAATGAATGTTAGGAAGTTTATGTGCATCGCCCCAAAAAAGCAGGAAGAAAGTCTTCAATTTCATTTATATTTTGCACATATATGTCCTCTGGGTAGTACTACATTATTGTAAAAGGGCAATTACTTTCATTAAACAGCTTAGGCCCTAGAATTTTTTTATCACTGAATTGCTGACCTACCTACCTCCCAGAACCCTGGACCGCTGAGTCAGCAATTTTTACAATGAATGTAAGCAGGTTTACGTGTTTTGCCCCAAAAACAATAGGAAAGACTTTTTCAATTTTCTTCATACTTTTCACGCATATGTCCTCTAGGGAGTACTATGTAAATGTAGAAGGGCAAGGGCCTTGATTAAACACCTTAGGCCCTGGAATTTGTTTTCAATCCAAATTTCAATAATTTTTAACTCCAGTTCTATTCAACCAAATTTCATCCAACTGGTGTCATTATGCAGAGAAAAATTAGGAGATTACATAGGATACCTTGTCTATTCACCAACCTTAATTAGTTTTGAACCTTGAGGCAAAATTCTCTTTCCCATGTTATCCAATGGGGAGACCTACCTACCTACCTCCCTGGACGGCTGAGTCAGGAATTTTTACAATGAATGTTAGTAAATTTATGTTTCTCGCCCCAAAAAAGCAGGAAGAAAGTCTTCAATTTCATTCATATTTTGCACATATATGTCTTCTGGGTAGTACTACATTACTGTGAATTTATGAGAACAATTTGGAGTGAGGACACCCTATTTCGCACCCCCATGATATTGAGCAAGTGAGGACACCTAGTGGGCACCCCATGGTATGGCCCAATCGCACTCTGAATGGCACAAATTTCATGACCTTATTTCATGACACCTCTGCGCATTTCAGGGAATAAAAAAAAACTTTTCTTCACAGTTCCAGGAAACTGGCCAGAGACAATGGCATGAAATTTTTTTTCAAGAGACCTTGGAGACTTCTCCAGTGCAGAAATTAATGGTACTGGACAAGAAAGATAAAAGGAAAGGAAAGTTTATCGTAATTGTCAGGGACAATTGCAAGTCTAGTTATTATTATTATTCTTCTGAAGAAGTAAAGGCTTATTACTCAGAAACTAATAAAGAGAGGGCTTTGGCACTTCAAGAGTGCACAGACAGCCAGAGCGCGCTTTGAACAGCACAAATTTCATGACCAAATTTTATGACACTTCTGCGTAATTCACAAAAGAAAAAACAAATTTAAGAGCACGGTTTCAGGAAACTGGGCAGAGATAATTCCATGGGAATTTTTCTCAAGATACCTTAGACAAATACGCAGTGCAGAAAGGAGTTTGAGCCAAATGCTGAGCCTGCTGACTGAACTATGAATTCTTTAAAAAAAGTAGTTCGAAATTTTCATGAAATTTTTTTTGAAAACCATAGAAGGAATAATCATATTGACTTGCCATTTCATACTTTTATAGTCCTACCCTAGTACAACTACCACACAAAAAATGAGCCCATTTGGTAAAGTGGTCTAGGTGGTACAGGGGTCCAAAGTTGCGATTTTTGACTGCTTATATCTCGGCTCCAAATTGAGATACAGGGATGTCAAAGACATATTTAGAATCCTTGAAATGTTCTCTTTTTAGATATGTATAGCAATATGTTCTATGTCTTTCCGTTTGGAAAAGCGTCAGAGAGTGAAAATATTTTGTCACTTTTTGAAATTCAAAAAATGAAAAAATACCAAAAACACTAGAAGAACTGCTTGGATTCTCACCATTTTTTTTACAGATATGTCCTCTAAGGAGTACTATGTAAATTTTAAAGGGCAAGGGCTTTGCTTCAAAACCCTTGGCCCTGGAATTTTTTTCATTCCAAATTTCAATAATTTTTAACTCCATTTCTATTCAACCAAATTTCATGCAACTGGTGTCATTATGTAGAGAAAAATTAGGCCTTTACATAGGATACAATGTCTATTCACCAACCTTTACCAGTTTCGAACTTGGAGCCAAAATTCTCTTTCCCATGTTATCCAATGGGAAGACCTACCAACCCTGAACCGCTGAGTCAGCAATTTTTACAATGAATGTTAGGAAGTTTACGTGCATCACCCCAAAAAAGCAGGAAGAAAGTCTTCAATTGCATTCATATTTTGCACATATATGTACTCTGGGTAGTGCTACATTACTGTAAAAGGGCAATTACCTTCATCAAACAGCTTAGGTCCTAGAATTTTTTTTATCACTCATAAAGCCTGAATTGCTGACCTACCTACCTCCCAGTACCCTGGACCGCTGAGTCAGCAATTTTTACAATGAATGTTAGTAAATTTATGTTTCTCGCCCCAAAAAAGCAGGAAGAAAGTCTTCAATTTCATTCATATTTTGCACATATATGTCCTCTGGGTAGTACTACATTACTGTAATAGGGCAATTACCTTCATCAAACAGCTTAGGTCCTAAATTTTTTTTATCACTCTTAAAGCCTGAATTACTTACTCAGACCAAATTGTTGTTGATAGATTGAACCAAAAAAAATTCACAGGAGTGTATATACATGTGCTTCACAAATGTGAGTTATTTCAGAATTTTGGGTTACAGGGTCAAGGTCACAGAGTGTCCTATATATGCAATTTTCAGGCGTTTTGAACCTGGGTCCTATACAAGGTACAGCAACCAAAAAAATATTTTCTTAAACCTTTTTTCATTATCTTTCTATTCCTGCATAGCTTAAGAGGTTAGGGCAACTATTTTCGAGGTTTTCAGGTACTTTATTAATTGCAGAAATTCATGGTACTGGACAAAAAAGATAAAAAGAAAGGAAAGTTTATCGTAATTGTCAGGGACAATTGCAAGTCTAGTTATTATTATTATTCTTCTGAAGAAGTAAAGGCTTATTACTCAGAAACTAATAAAGGCAGGGCTTTGGCACTTCAAGGTCACATAGACAGCCAGAGCGCGCTTTGAAATGCATAAATTTCATGACCAAATTTCGTGACGCTTCTGCGTAATTCACAAAATAAAAAATAAATTTAAGGGCACGGTTTCAAGAAACTGGGCAGAGATAATGGCATGAGATTTTTTTTCAAGATACCTTAGACAAATACGCAGTGCAGAAAGGAGTTTGAGCCAAATTGTGAGCCTGCTGACTGAGCCATGAATTTTTGAAAAAAAGTTTTTCGAAATTTTCATGAAATTTTTTTTGAAAACCATAGAAGGAATAATGATATTGACTTGCAATTTCACACTTTTATAGTCCTACCCTAGCACAACTTTCATGCAAAAAATGAGCCCATTTGGTAAAGTGGTCTAGGTGGTACAGGGGTCCAAAGTTGCATTTTTTGACTGCTTATATCTCGGCTCCAAATTGAGATACAGGAATCTCAAAGACATATTTAGAATCCTTGAAATGTTCTCTTTTCAGGAATGTATAGTAATATGCTCCAGGTAGTTCCGTTTGGAAAAGCGTCAGACATTGAAAATTTTTTGTCACTTTTTGATTTTCTCAAAATGAAAAAGTCTAAAAAACAGTAGAAGAACTGCTTGGATTCTCACCATTTTTTTTACAGATATGTCCTCTAAGGAGTACTATGTAAATTTTAAAGGGCAAGGGCTTTGCTTCAAAACCCTTGGCCCTGGAATTTTTTTCATTCCAAATTTCAATAATTTTTAACTCCATTTCTATTCAACCAAATTTCATGCAACTGGTGTCATTATGTAGAGAAAAATTAGGCCTTTACATAGGATACAATGTCTATTCACCAACCTTTACCAGTTTCGAACTTGGAGCCAAAATTCTCTTTCCCATGTTATCCAATGGGGAGACCTACCAACCCTGAAGCGCTGAGTCAGCAATTTTTACAATGAATGTTAGGAAGTTTATGTGCATGGCCCCAAAAAAGCAGGAAGAAAGTCTTCAATTTCATTTATATTTTGCACATATATGTCCTCTGGGTAGTACTACATTACTGTAAAAGGGCAATTACTTTCATCAAACAGCTTAGGTCCTAGAATTTTTTTATCACTGAATTGCTGACCTACCTACCTTCCAGAACCCTGGACCGCTGAGTCAGCAATTTTTACAATGAATGTAAGCAGGTTTACGTGTTTTGCCCCAAAAACAATAGGAAAGACTTTTTCAATTTTCTTCATACTTTTCACGCATATGTCCTCTAGGGAGTACTATGTAAATGTAGAAGGGCAAGGGCCTTGATTAAACACCTTAGGCCCTGGAATTTTTTTTCAGTCCAAATTTCAATAATTTTTAACTCCAGTTCTATTCAACCAAATTTCATCCAACTGGTGTCATTATGCAGAGAAAAATTAGGAGATTACATTGGATACCTTGTCTATTCACCAACCTTAATTAGTTTTGAACCTTGAGGCAAAATTCTCTTTCCCATGTTATCCAATGGGGAGACCTACCTACCTACCTCCCTGGACGGCTGAGTCAGCAATTTTTACAATGAATGTTAGTAAATTTATGTTTCTCGCCCCAAAAAAGCAGGAAGAAAGTCTTCAATTTCATTCATATTTTGCACATATATGTCTTCTGGGTAGTACTACATTACTGTGAATTTATGAGAACAATTTGGAGTGAGGACACCCTATTTCGCACCCCCATGATATTGAGCAAGTGAGGACACCTAGTGGGCACCCCATGGTATGGCCAAATCGCACTCTGAACGGCACAAATTTCATGACCTTATTTCATGACACCTCTGCGCATTTCAGGGAATAAAAAAAAGCTTTTCTTCACAGTTCCAGGAAACTGGCCAGAGACAATGGCATGAATTTTTTTTTCAAGAGACCTTGGAGACTTCTCCAGTGCAGAAATTAATGGTACTGGACAAGAAAGATAAAAGGAAAGGAAAGTTTATCGTAATTGTCAGGGACAATTGCAAGTCTAGTTATTATTATTCTTTATTATTATTATAAACTTTCCGAAGGAAAGTTTATCTTATTATTGTAAGTCTTATTTTTCTTTTTTTTTTTTTTTTTTTTTTTATTATTATTCTTTATTATTATAAACTTTCCGAAGGAAAGTTTATCTTATTATTGTACGTCTTATTTTTCTTTTTTTTTTTTTTTTTTATTATTCTTTATTATTATTATTATTCTTCTGAAGAAGTAAAGGCTTATTACTCAGAAACTAATAAAGGCAGGACTTTAACCCTTCAAAGTCACATAGACGGCTAGAGCACACTTTGAACAGCACAAATTTCATGACCAAATTTCGTGAAACTTCTGCGTAATTTACAAAAGAAAAAACAAATTTAAGAGCACGGTTTTAGGAAACTGGGCAGAGATAATTCCATGGGTATTTCCCTCAAGATACCTTAGACAAATACGCAGTGCAGAAAGGAGTTTGAGCCAAATGGTGAGCCTGCTGACTGAACTATGAATTTTTGAAAAAAAGTATTTCGAAATTTTCATGAAATTTTTTTTGAAAACCATAGAAGGAATAATGATATTGACTTGCAATTTCACACTTTTATAGTCCTACCCTAGGACAACTACCATGCCAAAAATGAGCCCATTTGGTAAAGTGGTCTAGGTGGTACAGGGGTCCAAAGTTGCATTTTTTGACTGCTTATATCTCGGCTCCAAAGTGAGATACAGGAATCTCAAAAACATATTTAGAATCCTTGAAATGTTCTCTTTTTAGATATGTCTAGCAATATGTTCTAGGTCTTTCCGTTTGGAAAAGCGTCAGACATTGAAAATTTTTTGTCACTTTTTGAAATTCAAAAAATGAAAAAATACCAAAAACACTAGAAGAACTGCTTGGATTCTCACCATTTTTTTTACAGATATGTCCTCTAAGGAGTACTATGATAATGTAAAAGGGCAAGGGCTTTGATCAAAAGGCTTAGGCCCTAGAATTTTTTTTCAGTACAAATTTCAATAATTTTTAACTTGAGTTCTTTTCAACCAAATTTCATGCAACTGGTGTCATTATGTAGAGAAAAATCAGGACTTTACAAAGAATACCATGTCTATTCACCAACCTTTACCAGTTTCGAACTTGGAGCCAAAATTCTCTTTCCCATGTTATCCAATGGGAAGACCTACCAACCCTGAACCGCTGAGTCAGCAATTTTTACAATGAATGTTAGGAAGTTTACGTGCATCGCCCCAAAAAAGCAGGAAGAAAGTCTTCAATTGCATTCATATTTTGCACATATATGTACTCTGGGTAGTGCTACATTACTGTAAAAGGGCAATTACCTTCATCAAACAGCTTAGGTCCTAGAATTTTTTTATCACTCATAAAGCCCGAATTGCTGACCTACCTACCTCCCAGTACCCTGGACCGCTGAGTCAGCAATTTTTACAATGAATGTTAGTAAATTTATGTTTCTCGCCCCAAAAAAGCAGGAAGAAAGTCTCCAATTTCATTCATATTTTGCACATATATGTCCTCTGGGTAGTACTTCATTACTGTAATAGGGCAATTACCTTCATCAAACAGCTTAGGTCCTAAATTTTTTTTATCACTCTTAAAGCCTGAATTGCTTACTCAGACCAAAATGTTGTTGATAGATTGAACCAAAAAAAATTCACAGGAGTGTATATACATGTGCTTCACAAATGTGAGTTATTTCAGAATTTTGGGTTACAGGGTCAAGGTCACAGAGTGTCCTATATATGCAATTTTCAGGCGTTTTGAACCTGGGTCCTATACAAGGTACAGCAACCAAAAAAATATTTTCTTAAACCTTTTTTCATTATCTTTCTATTCCTGTATAGCTTAAGAGGTTAGGGCAACTATTTTCGAGGTTTTCAGGTACTTTATGAATTGCAGAAATTCATGGTACTGGACAAAAAAGATAAAAGGAAAGGAAAGTTTATCGTAATTGTCAGGGACAATTGCAAGTCTAGTTATTATTATTATTCTGAAGAAGTAAAGGCTTATTACTCAGAAACTAATAAAGGCAGGGCTTTGGCACTTCAAGGTCACATAGACAGCCAGAGCGCGCTTTGAAAGGCATAAATTTCATGACCAAATTTCGTGACGCTTCTGCGTAATTCACAAAATAAAAAATAAATTTAAGGGCACGGTTTCAAGAAACTGGGCAGAGATAATGGCATGAGATTTTTTTTCAAGATACCTTAGACAAATACGCAGTGCAGAAAGGAGTTTGAGCCAAATGCTGAGCCTGCTGACTGAACTATGAATTCTTGAAAAAAAGTATTTCGAAATTTTCATGAAATTCTTTTTGAAAACCATAGAAGGAATAATTATATTGACTTGCCATTTCATACTTGTATAGTTCTACCCTAGTACAACTACCACACAAAAAATGAGCCCATTTGGTAAAGTGGTCTAGGTGGTACAGGGGTCCAAAGTTGCGTTTTTTGACTGCATATATCTCGGCTCCAAATTGAGATACAGGAATCTCAAAGACATATTTAGAATCCTTGAAATGTTGTCTTTTTAGATATGTATAGCAATATGTTCTAGGTCTTTCCGTTTGGAAAAGCGTCAGACATTGAAAATTTTTTGTCACTTTTTGAAATTCAAAAAATGAAAAAATACCAAAAACACTAGAAGAACTGCTTGGATTCTCACCATTTTTTTTACAGATATGTCCTCTAGGGAGTACTATGTAAATGTAAAAGGGCAAGGGCCTTCATAAAAAAACTTAGGCCCTAGAATTTTTTTTCAGTCCAAATTTCAATAATTTTTAACTTGAGTTCTATTCAATCAAATTTCATGCAACTGGTGTCATTATGTAGAGAAAAATCAGGACTTTACATAGAATACCATGTCTATTCACCAACCTTTACCAGTTTCGAACTTGGAGCCAAAATTCTCTTACCCATGTTATCCAATGGGAAGACCTACCAACCCTGAACCGCTGAGTCAGCAATTTTTACAATGAATGTTAGGAAGTTAACGTGCATCGCCCCAAAAAAGCAGGAAGAAAGTCTTCAATTGCATTCATATTTTGCACATATATGTACTCTGGGTAGTGCTACATTACTGTAAAAGGGCAATTACCTTCATCAAACAGCTTAGGTCCTAGAATTTTTTTATCACTCATAAAGCCTGAATTGCTGACCTACCTACCTCCCAGTACCCTGGACCGCTGAGTCAGCAATTTTTACAATGAATGTTAGTAAATTTATGTTTCTCGCCCCAAAAAAGCAGGAAGAAAGTCTTCAATTTCATTCATATTTTGCACATATATGTCCTCTGGGTAGTACTACATTACTGTAATAGGGCAATTACCTTCATCAAACAGCTTAGGTCCTAAATTTTTTTCATCACTCTTAAAGCCTGAATTGCTTACTCAGACCAAAATGTTGTTGATAGATTGAACCAAAAAAAATTCACAGGAGTGTATATACATGTGCTTCACAAATGTGAGTTATTTCAGAATTTTGGGTTACAGGGTCAAGGTCACAGAGTGTCCTATATATGCAATTTTCAGGCGTTTTGAACCTGGGTCCTATACAAGGTACAGCAACCAAAAAAATATTTTCTTAAACCTTTTTTCATTATCTTTCTATTCCTGTATAGCTTGAGAGGTTAGGGCAACTATTTTTGAGGTTTTTAGGTACTTTATTAATTGCAGAAATTCATGGTACTGGGCAAAAAATATAAAAGGAAAGGAAAGTTTATCGTAATTGTCAGGGACAATTGCAAGTCTAGTTATTATTATTATTCTTCTGAAGAAGTAAAGGCTTATTACTCAGAAACTAATAAAGGCAGGACTTTAACCCTTCAAAGTCACATAGACGGCTAGAGCGCACTTTGAACAGCACAAATTTCATGACCAAATTTCGTGAAACTTCTGCGTAATTTACAAAAGAAAAAACAAATTTAAGAGCACGGTTTTAGGAAACTGGGCAGAGATAATTCCATGGGAATTTTTTTCAAGATACCTTAGACAAATACGCAGTGCAGAAAGGAGTTTGAGCCAAATGGTGAGCCTGCTGACTGAACTATGAATTCTTGAAAAAAAGTATTTCGAAATTTTCATGAAATTTTTTTTGAAAACCATAGAAGGAATAATGATATTGACTTGCAATTTCACACTTTTATAGTCCTACCCTAGGACAACTACCATGCCAAAAATGAGCCCATTTGGTAAAGTGGTCTAGGTGGTACAGGGGTCCAAAGTTGCATTTTTTGACTGCTTATATCTCGGCTCCAAAGTGAGATACAGGAATCTCAAAAACATATTTAGAATCCTTGAAATGTTCTCTTTTTAGATATGTCTAGCAATATGTTCTAGGTCTTTCCGTTTGGAAAAGCGTCAGACATTGAAAATTTTTTGTCACTTTTTGAAATTCAAAAAATGAAAAAATACCAAAAACACTAGAAGAACTGCTTGGATTCTCACCATTTTTTTTACAGATATGTCCTCTAAGGAGTACTATGATAATGTAAAAGGGCAAGGGCTTTGATCAAAAGGCTTAGGCCCTAGAATTTTTTTTCAGTACAAATTTCAATAATTTTTAACTTGAGTTCTTTTCAACCAAATTTCATGCAACTGGTGTCATTATGTAGAGAAAAATCAGGACTTTACAAAGAATACCATGTCTATTCACCAACCTTTACCAGTTTCGAACTTGGAGCCAAAATTCTCTTTCCCATGTTATCCAATGGGAAGACCTACCAACCCTGAACCGCTGAGTCAGCAATTTTTACAATGAATGTTAGGAAGTTTACGTGCATCGCCCCAAAAAAGCAGGAAGAAAGTCTTCAATTGCATTCATATTTTGCACATATATGTACTCTGGGTAGTGCTACATTACTGTAAAAGGGCAATTACCTTCATCAAACAGCTTAGGTCCTAGAATTTTTTTATCACTCATAAAGCCTGAATTGCTGACCTACCTACCTCCCAGTACCCTGGACCGCTGAGTCAGCAATTTTTACAATGAATGTTAGTAAATTTATGTTTCTCGCCCCAAAAAAGCAGGAAGAAAGTCTCCAATTTCATTCATATTTTGCACATATATGTCCTCTGGGTAGTACTTCATTACTGTAATAGGGCAATTACCTTCATCAAACAGCTTAGGTCCTAAATTTTTTTTATCACTCTTAAAGCCTGAATTGCTTACTCAGACCAAAATGTTGTTGATAGATTGAACCAAAAAAAATTCACAGGAGTGTATATACATGTGCTTCACAAATGTGAGTTATTTCAGAATTTTGGGTTACAGGGTCAAGGTCACAGAGTGTCCTATATATGCAATTTTCAGGCGTTTTGAACCTGGGTCCTATACAAGGTACAGCAACCAAAAAAATATTTTCTTAAACCTTTTTTCATTATCTTTCTATTCCTGTATAGCTTAAGAGGTTAGGGCAACTATTTTCGAGGTTTTCAGGTACTTTATGAATTGCAGAAATTCATGGTACTGGACAAAAAAGATAAAAGGAAAGGAAAGTTTATCGTAATTGTCAGGGACAATTGCAAGTCTAGTTATTATTATTCTTCTGAAGAAGTAAAGGCTTATTACTCAGAAACTAATAAAGGCAGGGCTTTGGCACTTCAAGGTCACACAGACAGCCAGAGCGCGCTTTGAAAGGCATAAATTTCATGACCAAATTTCGTGACGCTTCTGCGTAATTCACAACATAAAAAATAAATTTAAGGGCACGGTTTCAAGAAACTGGGCAGAGATAATGGCATGAGATTTTTTTTCAAGATACCTTAGACAAATACGCAGTGCAGAAAGGAGTTTGAGCCAAATGCTGAGCCTGCTGACTGAACTATGAATTCTTTAAAAAAAGTAGTTCTAAATTTTCATGAAATGTTTTTTGAAAACCATAGAAGGAATAATGATATTGACTTGCAATTTCACACTTTTATAGTCCTACCCTAGCACAACTTTCATGCAAAAAATGAGCCCATTTGGTAAAGTGGTCTAGGTGGTACAGGGGTCCAAAGTTGCATTTTTTGACTGCTTATATCTCAGCTCCAAATTGAGATACAGGAATCTCAAAGACATATTTAGAATCCTTGAAATGTTCTCTTTTCAGGAATGTATAGTAATATGCTCTAGGTAGTTCCGTTTGGAAAAGCGTCAGACATTGAAAATTTTTTGTCACTTTTTGATTTTCTCAAAATGAAAAAGTCTAAAAAACAGTAGAAGAACTGCTTGGATTTTCACCATTTTTTTTACAGATATGTCCTCTAAGGAGTACTATGTAAATTTTAAAGGGCAAGGGCTTTGCTTAAAAACCCTAGGCCCTGGAATTTTTTTCATTCCAAATTTCAATAATTTTTAACTCCATTTCTATTCAACCAAATTTCATGCAACTGGTGTCATTATGTAGAGAAAAATTAGGCCTTTACATAGGATACAATGTCTATTCACCAACCTTTACCAGTTTCGAACTTGGAGCCAAAATTCTCTTTCCCATGTTATCCAATGGGGAGACCTAACAACCCTGAAGCGCTGAGTCAGCAATTTTTACAATGAATGTTAGGAAGTTTATGTGCATCGCCCCAAAAAAGCAGGAAGAAAGTCTTCAATTTCATTTATATTTTGCACATATATGTCCTCTGGGTAGTACTACATTATTGTAAAAGGGCAATTACTTTCATCAAACAGCTTAGGCCCTAGAATTTTTTTATCACTGAATTGCTGACCTACCTACCTCCCAGAACCCTGGACCGCTGAGTCAGCAATTTTTACAATGAATGTAAGCAGGTTTACGTGTTTTGCCCCAAAAACAATAGGAAAGACTTTTTCAATTTTCTTCATACTTTTCACGCATATGTCCTCTAGGGAGTACTATGTAAATGTAGAAGGGCAAGGGCCTTGATTGAACACCTTAGGCCCTGGATTTTGTTTTCAATCCAAATTTCAATAATTTTTAACTCCAGTTCTATTCAACCAAATTTCATCCAACTGGTGTCATTATGCAGAGAAAAATTAGGAGATTACATAGGATACCTTGTCTATTCACCAACCTTAATTAGTTTTGAACCTTGAGGCAAAATTCTCTTTCCCATGTTATCCAATGGGGAGACCTACCTACCTACCTCCCTGGATGGCTGAGTCAGCAATTTTTACAATGAATGTTAGTAAATTTATGTTTCTCGCCCCAAAAAAGCAGGAAGAAAGTCTTCAATTTCATTCACATTTTGCACATATATGTCCTCTGGGTAGTACTACATTACTGTAATAGGGCAATTACCTTCATCAAACAGCTTAGGTCCTAAAATTTTTTTATCACTCTTAAAGCCTGAATTGCTTACTAAGACCAAAACTGTTGTTGATAGATTGAACAAAAAAAAATTCACAGGAGTGTATATACATCTGCTTCACAAATGTGAATTATTTCAGAATTCTATGTCACAGGGTCAAGGTCACAGAGTGTCCTATATATGCAATTTTCAGGCGTTTTGAACCTGGGTCCTATACAAGGTACAGCAACCAAAAAAATATTTTCTTAAACCTTTTTTCATTATCTTTCTATTCCTGTATAGCTTGAGAGGTTAGGGCAACTATTTTTGAGGTTTTTAGGTACTTTATTAATTGCAGAAATTCATGGTACTGGACAAAAAAGATAAAAGGAAAGGAAAGTTTATCGTAATTGTCAGGGACAATTGCAAGTCTAGTTATTATTATTATTCTTCTGAAGAAGTAAAGGCTTATTACTCAGAAACTAATAAAGAGAGGGCTTTGGCACTTCAAGAGTGCACAGACAGCCAGAGCGCGCTTTGAACAGCACAAATTTCATGACCAAATTTCGTGACACTTCTGCGTAATTCACAAAAGAAAAAACAAATTTAAGAGCACGGTTTCAGGAAACTGGGCAGAGATAATTCCATGGGAATTTTTCTCAAGATACCTTAGACAAATACGCAGTGCAGAAAGGAGTTTGAGCCAAATTGTGAGCCTGCTGACTGAACTATGAATTCTTTAAAAAAAGTAGTTCGAAATTTTCATGAAATTTTTTTTGAAAACCATAGAAGGAATAATCATATTGACTTGCCATTTCATATTTGTATAGTACTACCCTAGTACAACTACCACACAAAAAATGAGCCCATTTGGTAAAGTGGTCTAGGTGGTACAGGGGTCCAAAGTTGCGATTTTTGACTGCTTATATCTCGGCTCCATATTGAGATACTGGGATGTCAAAGACATATTTAGAATCCTTGAAATGTTGTCGTTTCAGGAATATATAGCAACATGCTCTAGGTCGTTCCGTTTGGAAAAGCGTCAGACATTGAAAATATTTTGTCACTTTTTGAAATTCAAAAAATGAAAAAATACCAAAATCACTAGAAGAACTGCTTGGATTCTCACCATTTTTTTTACAGATATGTCCTCTAGGGAGTACTATGTAAATGTAAAAGGGCAAGGGCCTTCATAAAAAAACTTAGGCCCTAGAATTTTTTTTCAGTCCAAATTTCAATAATTTTTAACTCCAGTTCTATTCAATCAAATTTCATGCAACTGGTGTCATTATGTAGAGAAAAATTAGGCCTTTACATAGGATACAATGTCTATTCACCAACCTTAACCAGTTTCGAACCTGGAGCCAAAATTCTCTTTCCCATGTTATCCAATGGGGAGACCTACCTCCCTGAAACCGCTGAGTCAGCAATTTTTACAATCAATGTTAGCAAATTTATGTTTCTCGCCCCAAAAAAGCAGGAAGAAAGTCTTCAATTTCATTCATATTTTGCACATAGATGTCCTCTGGGGAGGACTACATGACTGTAAAAGGGCAATTATCTTCATCAAAAAGCTTATGCCCTAGAATTTTTTTATCACTCATAAAGCCTAAATTGCTTACTCAGACCAAAATGTTGATAGATTGAACCAAAGAAATTCACAGGAGTATATATACATGTGCTTCACAAATGTGAATTATTTCAGAATTCTAGGTCACAGGGTCAAGGTCACAGAGTGTCCTATATATGCAATTTTCAGGCGTTTTGAACCTGGGTCCTATACAAGGTACAGAAACCAAAAAAATATGTTCTTAAACCTTATTTCATTATCTTTCTATTCCTGTATAGCTTGAGAGGTTAGGGCAATTATTTATGAGGTTTTCAGGTACTTTATTAATTGCTCTATTGGAAATTGAATAAAAAATCTTTAAAAAGCCAAAACCCACAACTCTTCATTGTATCAGTCCCAAAAAATTTACAAGTGTGTATATACATATGACTGAAAAAAAAAAGAAAAATTTCAGAAATCTTGATCAAAGGGTCAAGGTTACAGTGTTTCCTACATATGTAGTTTTCATGCATTTTGAACTCAGGCCCAATGCAGAGTACAGAAAAACCCAATAGATATTTTTTGAAAGTCAGTGCTGGTGTGTGTTCATCTTATGAATAGTTTAAGACAATAAGGCAAAGATTTCTGAATTTATGAAAACAATTTGTAGTGAGGACACCTATTTCCTACCCCCATGATACTCAGGAAGTTGGCACCCCTAGTAAGGCCCAATTGCACTCTGAACAGCACAAATTTCATGACCTTATTTTATGACACTTCTGTGCATTTCAGGGTATACAAAAAAAACTTTTCTTCACGGTTCCAAGAAACTGGCCAGAGATAATGGCATGAAATTTTTTTTCAACAGACCTTGGAGAATTCTCCAGTGCAGAAATTAATGGTACTGGACAAGAAAGATAAAAGGAAAGGAAAGTTTATCGTAATTGTCAGGGACAATTGCAAGTCTAGTTTTGAATTATTATTATTATTATTATTATTTTTTATTTTTTTGAATGTTTTTTTATAACGCAATTCGATACGAACGATGCGAATGAAATGCATGAAAATAATGAATATTTACAGGATGAGAACACGGCAGGGATTAAGACCTTCAAACCATGTTGATGATATAATGAAATGGAAGCTTGTTAAAGCTATAAACTTGGCGGAGTTTCAGATCCTTAAACCAAGTTGTTATGTATTTCATATCGAATTGCAATGATCTACAATTTGTTGAGAAAATTTGTTGAGTGATTCCATGTCACTGACTACACTTAATGACAAATTAATACATTGAATTAATTTAGTCCATTCTTCTAGAGAAAACTGGATTTTATCATATCCAAAAAGAATGAAAGTTTTTTTGTTTTTCCTGAGAATTTCTATAATGAAGTTATCTCTAAAAGGAAATACGCAACTATCAAAATAATTAGCTATATCTAATTGTTTTTGGGTCATATTGATAATTGTGAAAATGAGTTTTCAAAGGATATCAGTGAAGCGGCTAGATCCTCTCTGTTTGCATACTTTAGTGCTCGTATGAGTGATTGAAAAGCTCTTGGGCCTCTCCTCTGGAGTAGAATTAAAAGATGATATGATCTTTGGGTTGGTTGAAATTCCAATATTTCACATAACATATTATTACTTATAACATCATCTTGATATAAATACGAGGAAACTTTGTCGCATGGAAGTTCTTCAACTAAAGAAACAAAGTTTCTTCTTATACTCTCTCTCTCAAACTTCAACATGTTCAAATGAATGCAATAGCGCATGTCAATGCTATTTCAAGCAATTATGTCTTCATTTAACATTTGCTCCCGTCGTGTCGCCACTGCACAGCCTAATTGAGAATACTAAGTGTCACTAAGCGCGCTTGAAGTCCCCGAGGGTCAATAAGTGTACTTGAGGGCACGGCACAGTGGCACGTGTCTGGACCACCCAGACGCGTGCCAGTCAAGTGTGCCTGAGTTCAGGGAGGGGGGGGGGGGGTTCATCCACCCCTCTCAAGGACATGACCCCCCTCCACCCCCTCCTCAAGTAGTGGATATCATATCGCACGCATTAGGATGGCACCTGCATGAATTAAATCGTGTAATTGATATCTTTATATCTCATTGATGTTTGATTTCACCCTTTTATGTGCAAAATTTTGATTTTATTGGTTGTAAAACTATATCAAGTGGTTTAGTTGAAATACCATCAGCCAAAACGCGTCTCTTAATATATTAATATGTGAATCCATATCTCCCTTGTTGATATGTGTAAATAGAGTTGTTCTTAGTAATAAAGCCAATATTTGTAGAGCTTTGAGAATGATGAGTTAATAGAACTTTTTTAAATGTACCAAACGGATCTTTAACACGTTTTTTAGAAATCCCCTTTGAACTAAATTTATGTCTTTCTCCATCGCGCACTATATACGTTTTACTGCATAAACCATAAAAGCAATCACCACTGTACTCCAATTTAAACAAACCAGGAGTGCGACTATCATATTTGGTATGATTTGAGCAGCAGTTTCTTGGTAACCAATGTATATCATTATCTGCCTTAACTTCATTCGGAGAGCAAAACCCGTTTAATCCATGAAGGAATCTGGATTTGTATTCTGGTTTGACTATTTCATCTAACGATTCCCCTGATATAGACAAGTAACAACTATCGGTATCCATTTGAAGAATTTCAAAATCATCACGTGAAATGTATTTATCTAAAAAATCATAATAAAATTCCAAAACACGTAATTTTGCGTATTGAAGAATAAAGTATCCTATTTGTATTGGTAAATCGAGGTTTATACGTTTCTTCATCATTTGTATTTCAAAATATTCAAAGTTCGGACATAATTGAATCATGGATTTGAATCTGTTATCATTTGCTTTGATGCAAGCGGTTCTTTCACTATCTACATACTCGATTTGCGTGTGATTTAGTTTGTTCATAATTGTTGATCCGTAAGCAGAGTTTCCAATTAGTTTGTTGAGATCTGCAATTATAGATAGGTCTTTATCTTTATCTCCTGTGCGTCTTGCATTACTTACTTCATCAACGAATTTTTGAAAACACTTCATTCTGTTATATTCCACTACTTGATAAACTTTGGTTACTTCCAAACCGTGTTCAAGATACCACTTTAATAAAGGAGTTGCAAACATGATCTTTCTAGCTTTCATCCCACCGATTAATAATTTTCTCGGGGTTGTACTCATTCCAAAACGTCTAGCGTGATTTTGCATATGTTCTCCTATGTCCTCGAATTTTACTTCGCTTGTACAAAAAATTGGGGACATTTCCGAGAAGTATTCCTCTGGAGAAATATCTTTCTTGAAATCTTCGCTCCATTCTTTTGGGACGCTGATATCGACTTCTACAATACCAAAAAGGGAATTATCTTTAACTCCTTGTATGATCTCTTCCTCGCTGAGACTTTTCTTGTTTTTTTTGAAAAAATTGAATGTTCTTTCTTCAATGAATTTTCTAAGTTCGTCAGAGTCTTTTATCATCTGTAAAAATTGACATTCCCATATCTCTTCAACATTATAACCCAATTTTCTGTAATAATTATTTCTTTGCAATCTCCTTTTATTTCCAGCAGGAGCTTTATCTTTCCAATCTTGAGACTTTGTGTTATTAGTCAATGGACAGTTATCTGTGTGGAAATGGTAATAGCATCCGTCATATTGGAAAATAGAATTAGTTTCTGGAGAGTAACCATCCGCTAAGAAGCGTCCATCTCTTTTCTCTTTCCCTTCATTTCTCTTGTGGAATATTTTAATATTTCTTTTCTGACTTATATAATCCATCCAGTGAAACATGTTATCGTATTTATCTCTCAAATCAGGTTTAAATTGCGATTCTCTATCTCTTTTAACAAATGATCCAACAGGAAACTCTTGATCGAATGCCCATAAATAGAGGGCATTTGCATCATGCCCACTATCTTCTTACAAAGTTTTGTTTTATTCCTAATTTTACTAATATCACGCTCAGAATATCTAGAAAACACGATGGAAGGCCCTCCAACTAAATTAGATAGCAGTGAGAAGTAAATTTCGGATCTATTTTTGTCAAACAAAGAAAAGTATGCACCTTCATCCCTAGCGCTCTTAAAAACAAGTTGTCTAGCAATACCTGGCACAGAAATAGTTGATTTAAGAATATCGATGTTTTTATCTTGGTAGAATTTTTGTAATTTTACTACAGCTTTTACAAATGGTGTTACATCTAGATTATTGTACCACACAAGAAAATCTTTAAAACATTTCATATCGTTTTCATACCATATTTTTTTGAGGTTATCATATTCTTCTTGAGAATCAAGTACATTGCGACCTAAAAGAGTGGAATAGAAGGCTTCAAAGGGAGGGAGAGAAGTATGACTAAGTTTATCCACGCCATCAAAAAATTCATATGGAAAATATCCTTTTTGTTCTTGTATTTTAAACGCTTTAAGAAAAGATGAATAACTACTTCCTGGAGCTAGATAATTCAAAACATCTAAAAACTTAAATTTTTCATTTGCTAAACAACTATACGAATTATTTTTCTTTACAACAAAAACATTTTGTGATTCGTGTAAGTCAAGGTGTTTAGCAATGCTGCTTTTGATTAAATTCAAGTCGTATTTAGAAGAATTAAATCCTAAGACAGGGATTTGCGAACAATAAACTTCAAATTTATTGATAATTGATTGAATTTTTTTTTGCATTATAGAAGTGAATGACTCTTCCTTTTCTACATCTTTTATTCCATTGTTCCATTGATTGAGAAGACAATCTAATCTCTCTATAACATACGAACACTTTCCTTTGTTAACGCTTGCGCATGCGATTGAATGCATGTCATATATTCTATCATGTCTGCAACAAGTTTTTCTTTATCATCGCAAACAATGCAGTGAGCATTAAGAAATCCTTCTACATTTGAACAAATCGATACAGAAATAGGGATATGTTGAGCTGTAGTAATAGTTTTATCAGTGTTTTCATTGTTGCCCTCAATTTTCTGTAAATACGCTTCAAAGTCAAAAACTATGAAATGTTCATAAAACCGATGATTTTCTTCTACTGTTATGCCATATTCTTCTAATTCTTCGAATATTGAACTTTTTGCGTTATAAAACCCTTTGTAACCAGTTGATTTATTACATGTCTTTATATGTCGTAGGCAGTTATATCTCTTTGTGAATAATTTATGACACGACGGGCATTCATATTTTTTTGAATATTGCTCCATGTTTGATATGTATGAAAGATGTTTATTGCATAAGTTTACATTCATTGTATCACTATATCTGAGAGTTGATTTAAAAACAGGTATAGCGATGCTGTTTTCATTTAGAGAAAAAATGTTAATATTTATTTCAAAACATTTTTCAAAATCTGGTATGTGCTTGAGATCTATGCCCTTATAATGATGTTCACCAGAATATTTTACGAATTTTTCATAATATACTTCAACGATAGCCTCGAAATCTGCGTGTGATTTGTATGTATTGACACCATGATAATGATACGCAAGACATCTGAATAAACATAGATTATCTCCATAGATAATATTTTTATGGAAATTTTGTTCTAACGAAATTATTGATCGTGAGTATTTTATATAATTTGGTAATGTTCCTTGACCAAGGAGGAATCCTGTGGACGTAACATAATATCGAACATTAGTTACCATAACAAATTTCCAAGCGGAATTTGGACGTGAAGTTATAACGTATTTTGATATATCGAGAGAAAGTAAGCGCTCCTTTAATCTTTTTAAATGTTTCTTTTTAGAAATATGTAGTGGTCTTTCGAAAAGAGGCGAGTTGCTGTAAGCCTTGTAGTATCTGTAATCTTCAGTTTGTATGTTCTGAAGAATGAGTCCGAACGACATGTTTATTTTAAAAGATTGCGATTGATCATTGTAAATTTGTTCCGCATGATTCATTAAATCATCAATGATAATGTCATTCGCTATTGCCCAGTTATAAAATGATTGCGGCTGACCAAGTTCGTGTTTGTCATGTATAAAGGATAAATATTTATCATAAAATGCTTTGATTTCAGGATTTTCAATTTCAACTTGAACTTTTTCTCCTGTACCTCGTTGCAAATGAGCTTCTCGAATGTGTAAATTCAATTCGTGTCTATTGGAACAAACTGCATTACATCTGCTACACACAACATGAGAAGCTTTTTTTTTATTTTTACATATATGTTTTCCAAACGCTTTGTGCGTTTTGAACGATTTGTTGCATAGCTGGCACATAAACTGAAGTATACATTCGTGTTTTGCTTTGTCTGCAGCTTTGACAAACACTTCCTGACATTTTTGACATTTTAATTTACAAGGATGACAATCAAGAGCTAGCTGGTTAGTGTAGCGTTTTTTACATGACAAACATCTGAACTGACCTTCGCACATTGACTTGTGATTGTGTAAAGCTCTTTTGCTATTGAAATTACGTTTACAAGTAGAGCATTCAATTGCACTAGTAGCACAACAATGCCTATCTAGCTTTATTTGACTTATAAAAGTCCTAGAACATTTTTCACATGGAAAACATTTGAGTGCATGCTGTATTTCCTTTTTCTTTGTATTGAATTGTTTTTTGCATTTTTCACAAGAATTTATTTCAGGGTTTTGCTTGCGTTTGGAATATGAACATTTTTGTTCGTGTATCTTATTTCCTTGTTTGGATTTCAATTTTTTCTTGCATATCTTGCATGCAAAGGATGTTTGATCTGTGCACCTATGTCTTGCGAAAGCTTGTGAATTGATAAAATGTTTCTTACATTGGATACATGTCATTCCACCATCGCATGATTTTTGATGATTATCTCTCACATCCATTCTTTTAAAGTGTTTTCCGCATGAAGAACAATCGATCGATTTGTTGAGAATAACTTTGGATAAGTTCATTGGGGTAGATTTTCGTTTTGTTTCACATTTGTGTTTTATTCCTATAAGGAATGTTTTGAAGCAATGAGAGCAACAAGTCAAACCCTGACAGTTGCTTTCATGGATTTCTCGATATCTCTTTCTGTAGAAATGTTTGGCACATTTCGAACATTGAAGTTGAGATGTTAATTCCGATATTATTTTGGATACACAACTATTTTCTGAGAGATTATTTCTGGTAACAAACTGTAGAAGTTCGTGTAGATCAGAAAAATTTTCTAGCATTTCTTGAAACATTTGTTCTGCTTCGCTATCATAGTTCGATGTTAGCTCAGATATTCTCTTTGCTACATTTACGTTTTCTGAGAGATTATTTCTGATAGCAAATTGTTGTACTTCATTTGGATCAGAAAAGTTTTCTAACATTTCTTGAAGCATGTTTTCCGCTTCTCTATCATAGCCATGCGGACTGCAACCAGCATCGATGCGTTTACTTGAGGATTCCGTTGCAAACTGAATAATAATTACAAGGTATCACCCCTTTTTACACCCCTTCCTTCTGCCTGGGGTTTCACCACGATCACATTTCAACCTATTGTCGTATAGAGTTTCATTTCTAACAGATTATCTGTTTTGATTGATTATCAATTCACCCCAATTCACCCCAAAAGCAATTAGCGAATGTTCGCATTTTCGCCACCCACCGCGAATAATTATTTTTCAAAAGCAGCAGTATTAGAGTGAACACATGATACTACTCCTATGCATAAAGACAGGACTTGTTTTACCTCAGTAAAAAACCAATATTACAGGAAGGTTGTATGTTAGAATGGCAATACTACATGGAAATGTTAGTATGCTTTCAGTCTGAAAATTTCAGGAAAGCATCAGGTTTTGGCCTATATACTGCATATTACAATTAATATAATATGATTAAGTTAGTTACAAGAAAATCATAATAAAAACTGGTACACTCATTTGTTTTGTTTTTTCGCACATTCTATAATTAGGCTAATATCTACATATTTATAATGTTAAGTGGTCATGTAGAATTGCAATTAGCCCTTAACAGTTGACACTTATAGGCCCTACAGAGCTTTTGTGGCATGCAGTCAAGTTCAATTAACTATTTCCCTTGCCAATTGGCAATTACATTTGTACCTAAAGCAATTTTATTGTATTTTGTAACTGCACTGCTCTTAAATTAATACAATAACAATTTCTGTATGCCACCCAGGAAATGCTGGAGTGCTGTATGCCTGCACTCCAGCAAAGGTTAAATTGCGTATATAATGTACAAACAAGGCCTGCAATATATTTTTGGATGCCATGTCATTTAGACACATAACAAATGCTATTAGTTCCGTATTTTAGCATTCAGTCTGCAATGTACAGCCGATTTAAAGGTCTGCAGTTTTGTACGAAAATTGGAGAATAAATAAATGGTTCACTGTTATTTTGTCCTTGAGCTTCTTGAGTTTACTACTGCAAATAAACCCCCAATCTACACATACTTAGCAACACTGATGACGAACAGTCAATGACAGGGCTAAACAGGAAGTAAACATAGGACGGGCAGCTCAGACTTCCGGCGGCCGCAACATATAGTTGTCTATCTCTGAAGGATCTGTGATCCGCACAGCCTGGCTGTGTGATTAACTGACTTTTGTCTATCGCCACTGCCTGGCTGTGTCATTAAGAAAATTTTGTCTATCGGCACATCCCAGCTGTGAGATTGAAAATTTGCTTGTTTCTCACACCACATGTATATTGTACAGAAGTGGATTTTTATTTTTTTTCGCCCATCACATATACATGGCATCCTAGCGCGGTTTCACACCATAGGGAAATCCTGCCAAAACTTTTTTAACTTGCGCTTTTGTACAGTGTTAGGAGTATAGCTATAAATGGCACACCATTAGAACCGCAATACAAAAGCGCAACTTACAAACCAAATTTGGTGAAGATCTGTACACTAGAAGCCGAGGAAAGTTTGATTATAGTACAAATTCAGGCCTCGCGAAAACCGTGATTTTTAGACGTCGCTTTTAGAGCTGTAATAAGCTTTAAAACGGTTTTTACAAACAAATTTTTGCATCTTCAATGATTTCTCACTTTAGTAATCTCTAATATCCACGCACGTGCCACAACGACGTTGCGTTATGAGCAAGTAAACAAGGTCGAATTCTACGAATTGGCAACTTAAAATTGATCATTATTGAATGTTCAGGTATGTTAAGATGTGGTGACGCTATATGTGTGTAACATGTTAGGTTGGTAAAATTTTGGTTCTGTGACTTGTAATTTATGAGGAATGCCTGTGACGTCATTGGTGCCTATTCATTTTTCTCTGATACTTTTTGAGGACAGCGTGACCATCACAACTTTTTTAGTGCGATTTCCTTGTAAACTTTCTCTTATTTTAGGATAATTAGGTCAGCTCTGTGGCCAGTGATCACACACGAATGTAGAGAAATATATTGCCTACAATTATGACTTGAGTGATTGTGTCTGAAAATTGACATTATTCTACAAATAGTGATTGTTTACAAAGTGACTTCTTGAAAAAGCCTTATGGGCTGAAAAAACCTATGGTTTGGAATCAGTCCCTACATCTACATGTAGGGACTGATGGATCGGTCTAATGGCATCCAAATTAGCGCACTATGTTATTTCTACTTTGCATTATTAGTGGCAAATTGGAAACATTGCTGACGTGGTCGCTATGCGTTATCCACGTTGCATCACGTACGCAGGAGTGGGCCTAACAAAAAAGTAACAGTTGTTTTTATATCCAATGCAATCTGTTCAGGGGCAATGTTTGTTATTAATAAGCAACTTTCCAGTATAAATCCAAATGCTATGTGATATTAATGTGTTGTGTGTGTGTGTGTGTGTGAATAGGGCTTTACGTCCTGTATTTCTGCACCAGTTGGGCTAATTAGGACAGGCAGAGACCATGGCAATGAGACGAAGGATGAAACAGCCATCCAACTTAGGCTCGACTGGGAATCGAACCCGGGACCCAGCGGTTGGAAGCCCAGAGCGCTACCTCTGAGCTAGGCCTCCGCCCGACCCAGCGGTTGGAAGCCCAGAGCGCTACCTCTGAGCTAGGCCCCCACCCTAATATTAATGTGTTAAATAATATTCACCTAGCATAATAACCATGATAACCTGAATGTTTAGGCTGCTGAACAGACACACACAGGCTGTTACGTTGTCAAAAAAAAAAGTTTATTCTTCATTGAAATAGTAAAAAAGAAGAGCAAAAAGAAATTCTTACATACAGAAAAGTGGCCGATTTTCCAGTTTGCTACATCCTTGACACGCAAGAGGCACTCGACATGTCTACAGAAATAATATCCAAGTTTAACACAGTCACAAGCTCCTGAGAGTGTTGTTAGCTCACTTCTCTCGCAATTTCCTTAAATACTAGAAGTCAATCTTCCAGGAAAATACATATTTTCTGTGGTACAAACTCACACTACAGATTGATCAGATACATCTTCAAACAATGGACATTGATCTCACAGATATATTTGTGTTTATCATAACTGTCTAGGCTTCCTCTAAATTTATTCCAGCCTTAGCCACTGTGGCTAAAGCAGTCCAATTTTTTTTAGCCACAACAGAGACAGTTAAGCCACCATTATTTGAAGAAGTTTTCATAAGTTTCTAATTCCCAGTCAAAAACACTTGAGAGGCATTTTCGCCACTAAGTTTGACAGATTTTCGCCACACAAGCATTTAATTTAATCACAGTTACATCAATTTCGCCAAGAGGACCGTAGCGAACGTTTAGCGGAAGCCTAGACAGTAACGTTTAAAACGCATGCAGGAAGCACATGCACAAGACAACACCCAGAAAAACCAACAGGCTCTTCCTTTGTTCAAATTGCACCATTTAGGACAAACTGGTCGAAAAAAGGACAGTAGCTGTATCGTAAAATCTAAATATGTTAGGATGATATTTCACATGGGTTTTGTTGCCAGGAAGTTTGACTAAAGGTTGGGGTTGAAGGTTGCCATGGCAAAGTGAATATTTCATGTAATATAATTATACCAAGATAATTATAATTTCTCTTTTCTACTGGTTTATTTATGAGACTTCTGAGCTGTATATGTGAAACCTGTTAAGTGTTTTTTTTTGGGGTATTTTTAAATGTGACAATCTCACAGCTGGGATGTGGAGATAGATGAAATTCTGTTAATGACACTTCTGGGACCTGCAGGTCGTCTTTAGTTTGTTACTGACTCAGCCGGGCTGTGCCGATAGACACAAATTCTTAATGACACAGCCAAGCAAAAATCTGTTAATTACAAAGCCTGGCTGTGCGGCCGAACAACATTTTTCTTAATGACACATCTGGGCTGTGCTGATAGACAAAATGCCTCTGCCGACATCCGAGAGGTGTCACACAGCCGGCTGTGTAAATGAACACAATTCTCCTATACCCACATGCGAGGGGTGTCAATATCCTCTGTCAAATTTTATTGGCTATCAAGAGGCAAAGTTACAACTGATAAGATGACTGGTTCACTAGTGCTCTCCACTAGTTAAACCATGGAGTGCTCCTACTTAAATTTTACGGTACATAACTAAAACATATTTTCCTTTTTAGTAAAAAAAAAAATGTACTTATGATTTCTCTTATGAAGAAGATGATCATCATACCAAACCTATTCCCATCAAAATAAACTACAGTCTGCATAGCAAGTGAAGAAAAAGGTAACATGTTGTGGGGAGCTAAGAGTACATATTTCATCATTCAATGCCTTTCGACATAAAACTGTTCAATATACATTTCCAATAGTCAATAAGTTTAGCAAAGGTTTAGGCCAAAGTAAATAAAAGATGATCAATTAATACAACAGACCTAAAAATCAAAGGATCAAATTTCACAACAGGTGATCATTGATTATAGTTTCATACTACGGTAAGGTTTGTCCTTGGAAAGCATCACTGGAATCATGTCATGAGGTTGTCAGGCAACCAAAATAAATCAATGCATGGTAACGACAACTGGCAGACGGTAATTGTGTGAAGAACCCACGTTTAACCAAGAATGAAAGTTAAAGTTACATTAATTCAATGAAATCTAACCAGTCCCGATTTTTCCATCCTCTGTCTCTAGTAATTATACAAAGTGACATATTCAACAGCACAAAATACTAAATATGTTGATAGGGCAACAAAATGGGAATATAAGCCCTTTTAAAATAAGTTTTGAACGATTTAAGCTACGGCATTCCATGTCAAATTAACCAAAGATCCCACATGACCCTCTCAGATTTTTTTTAATAGTTCATACACTCAAATACCATCATATGAGATGATAGAATGCAAAATTTGAAATGGTTGTTACAAAAATTTCAATAGTTATGATTCTTTGAAATGTGATAAAATCAATCAAAAACCATACGAGTCACTTTGTGAAGTGCAGCCCTTTGCGGCCACTTGTTAAGTATGATGTCACCAATATTTATGACCAAGCAGTGTACTCTTCATTACACTTGCCTTAGGTTAATGTGTGTATGGTAGAATGGTGTGTCAGGGACATTGATTATGTACACTCCTCGTTACACTTGCCCTAGGCAAAGAAGGTTTAACAGGTCGTTAGCGTTAGGTGACAGGTAAAAGAATTACTGTATACTCTTCATTACACTTGCCTTAAGCAAGGTTGTACAGGCATGTCAGATTGTATTACTCTTCATTACACTTGCCTTAAGCAAATACCTGTCAGATTGTATGGATGTATTAGGTACGAGTTATTATATGTACACATCATTACACTTGCCCTCTGCTCATGTGTGACTTAAATGCAGATACCTGTCAGATTGTATGGATGTATTAGGTACAAGTTATTATATGTACACATCATTACACTTGCCCTCTGCTCATGTGTGACTTATATGCAGTTGTTATGTGTTCTCATCATTTCCATGTGCTAGTCACTGCTCTGCTCACATGTGTCAGTATTTTCTTATTACTCATGTTTAGCTTTATACTTAGTCAGCCTGCTGCAAGGAAAATTGATTATATTATTAATATTGATTATATTATTAGTATTGATTACATCATTAATTGATTGACTATATTATTGATTGATTGATTAAGTCACTAGTTGATAATATTGATCACATTATTAATTGATTGACTATATCATTAATTGATTGATTAAGTCATTAATTGATTGATTGTTTATGTCCAATTGTCAATTGATAGATTGTATTATTCATTTTGTTTTTCATATTGATTTATTGTCAGTATTGTGTGAGTGCATTGCCCTGTTAAGATGCCTCACTGTTGAGTCCTAAATTGTGGGAGGAGCTAACTAACTTTCCCTCCAAAACTTTCCCTCCAAAACTGCTGACCAAGCCAAAGTTGACACTCAGCACAATAGCCCATTGTGACTTGAGCTATAAATAGCCTCAGCACAATGCAGAGCACTGCAGGGGGTCCACTTTTGCTCCATTGTCTTAGCTGCCCTAATCCCTGGCAGAATTGGGAGAAATATGCTGGTAGCAACCCTGTTTGGGGGAGGTCTCACCCCACATAATGTGAATGATAATTGAGCAAATGGTCAGCAGCAGTGGCATTTGCTGTGCTGTGATTGGTTGATAATTCCCTCTCAGCCCTGCTGGGGGGAAACTTCATGAATTGTACTTTTAATACATAAGCCTATGCACCAATAAAAATATCAGTTTTTACCTAACCAGGAACCAGCACTGAGGAAGCAAACATACTGTCTTGCAGAGTTCTTTATTCTATGCCAACTTGGAACACTTACTGAATGCCTGGATGGAAAACTAACTGAAGGTTACATGACAGATCAACACAAGCCTTGGAACTTGCCTTTTTAAAGCCTGAAGTTGCCACAGCAATTCAGAGGAGTCTGTCATATGCCTCTTGTCAGAGTCCAAGAGGATGAACCTTTACAACTTGATTGTTATTAAATCATTTATTTACACAAAGTATGAGGGTCAGGTAGGGCAGTTGAAGTTTATTGACTTCATTGTCTCAATGCTTAGTCAGACCACCTGATAGAGGCAGGCATAATGATGAGATGACAAGGCTTAGAGACCACACCATGTTACACATTTATGGTTTAACCTGTTAGGTCATTAACGTCTGGCTATGGTATGGATATATATTATATAAGTATGGTTAGCTAGTGTACAGGTCTCCAGGAGTATACTAGATAAAGAAAGAGCACATAACAAGTCTGTACCTATGAATGAGAGAGTTTTCTCCGAAGTTTGGCAAGCTTTGAAGCAACAGAAAATATGTCATGTAGGATAAGTGCCAATAGCGCAAGCTACTGCTCCTTACTAAACATGCAAGGTTCATTGAATGCTGCAGTAGCAATTCATTCTTAGGGCAAGGTGCTACATGGCATTTTAGATCTGGTTGGCATGTACGTGTCTGGTTATGATAAAGCAGCTTTAGGGTATTATCAAGGTCGTGTTCCACCATGTCATCACAAACTGATGAATATTCACGTGGGGTGCATCAGAACAAAATGAGAATTGCATAAATCATGTATCAAAGAGGATTTACAAGGGTTTGGGGAATTTGGTGAAGGAAGTTGATAGTCAGGTTAAGGAAAACAAGAAAAGGACATCATCATCCACTCTTCAGACAAAACTCAGTGACTGCGACAAAATGAATGGTGAAAGCACAGGCCTTTGCCATCATCACAGCCCTTAGCAAGTTAGTATACTATAAGGTGTTTGCCACCATTCATGACATTGGTCAGTGATGACACACTTATACATTAACTAATACCAAGGCTACTGACTGCCTTAATTGGCTTCTCATCTCAAGAGGCAGCGATGTCATTTACAACAGCCAATCAGAATGTAGCTGAATACATTAGGAAATGCCCTGAGCTTGATGGCAGTTCTTTTGCTAGTTTAGCAGTTCGACTTAAATACAAACAAAAGTCGCTTAATAACATACAGGCTGGCTTATGGCTTTGATTGTCTTACAGTGAAATTGCATATCAATTAGTTTAGTTTGCATTGATTACATTCAATTCTTAAACAAATATTGCTCATTTAGGTCACTTAGTAAGCTGACAGCAAACAATGCTTGAGAGATATTGGCCTATCAGTGTGTGTGTGTGTGATTGGGGCTTTACGTCCTGTATTTCTGCACCAGTTGGGCTAATTAGGACAGGCAGAGACCATGGCAATGAAACGAAGGATGAAACAGCCATCCAACTTAGGCTCGACCGGGAATCGAACCCGGGACCCAGCGGTTGGAAGCCCAGAGCGCTACCTCTGAGCTAGGCCCCCGCCTATTGTTTTGGGGGAAGGTGAGTGGGTGGGTGATTAGGGCTTTACGTCCTGTATTTCTGCACCAGTTGGGCTAATTAGGACAGGCAGAGACCATGGCAATGAAACGAAGGTTGAAACAGCCATCCAACTCAGGCTCGACCGGGAATCGAACCCAGGACCCAGCGGTTGGAAGCCCAGAGCGCTACCTCTGAGCTAGGTCCCCGCCCCACCTGTATTTCTGCACCTGATGGGCTAATTAGGTCAGGCAGGGACCATGGCAATGAGACGAAGCTTTGCTTCTGGTAAATTGTCAATGATTGCTATATATATTTTTATCATAACAATGCTGCATGCACTTATCCGTCTAATTACTTCTGGTTGTAATTTCAGACAAAACACCAATACGAATAATTAGATTATCATGCCATACTTTATTGGTATTATATCGACTTACTTTAGCATGTTTTCATGCGCCTTCTATTGTGTTGGTATTATATCCGACTTAAGCATGTTTTCATGCGCTTTCTATTGTGTAGGTATTATATCGACTTACTTTAGCATGTTTTCATGTGCTTTCTATTGTGTTGGTGTTATATCTACTTTAGCGTGTTTTCATGCGCCTTCTATTGTGTAGGTATTATATCGACTTACTTTATCATGTTTTCATGCGCTTTCTATTGTGTTGGTATTATATCTACGTTAGCATGTTTTCATGCACCTTCTATGGTGTTGGTATTATATCGACTTACTTTAGCATGTTTTCATGCACTTTCTATTGTGTTGGTATTATATCTACTTAAGCATTTCTGCAGGGTGGGTGGGTGGGTGATTAGGGCTTTACGTCCTGTATTTCTGCACCAGTTGGGCTAATTAGGACAGGTAGGGACCATGGCAATGAGACGAAGGATGAAACAGCCATCCAACTTAGGCTCGACCGGGAATAGAACCCGGGACCCAGCGATTGGAAGCCCAGAGCGCTACCTCTTGAGCTAGGCCCCCGCCCTTAAGCTTACTATTAGAAAAGAAGCTGTTAATTCTAATCGAAGTCATATGGCGCTGCCGTGTTTTACACCAATAATAAATTGTATTTCTTGCCATAATTTAAATTGAGGAGACAAATGGATGGGACCAGACATGATCAAAATCCTAGCAATAGACCACATGCAGAGAAGTAAGCTGCTGTGTGTGCCAAATACAAACACTTGATGTCTTAATAGCTGCTAACTAGGTTCAATAGACTTAAGTGTTGTATTTTGTTAACCCATTGACCTAATGTATTATTGTAGCATTGTTAATGTGTTAGAAATTTTCCTAATAAACAAGGAATTATTGTTACATAACCAATATGGCGTATTTTATTTGTTCACAGGTTACTCTGCATAAGTCAAAACACTCAATTTGCAGTTAAATTGTAACTCTAGACATAAATTCCAAATCCACCACCACTCCAATGGTTGCAGATGTTTTATCCAGGCACAAAATAGGTTTCTTTAAAAAAAAGTTATCTTTTCTAGAATTTTAACAATTAGACACATCAATTAAGACTTTAAAATGGGTGGGGTGGGTGGGTGGATTAGGGCTTTACGTCCTGTATTTCTGCACCTGATGGGCTAATTAGGACAGGCAGAGACCATGGCAATGAGACTAAGGATGAAACAGCCATCCAACTTAGGCTCGACCGGGAATCGAACCCGGGACCCAGCAGTTGGAAGCCCAGAGCGCTACCTCTGAGCTAGGCCCCTGCCCTGACTTTACAATGAGGTACAATCAATGAAGATAAGGTGGACATTGCTTTTTTTTTTTTTAATAACAGCACTTGTGGCTTGATGCATAATGGAAATAACTACGCTAATCTGCAAGACCTGTTCAGTTAGTTAGTTGTTATTGTTTAACGCCTCATCAGCACCTGAGTGGGCTATGTAGAGGCTCTCTAGGGTAAGATTGATTATCTATAGTTGGTAGTAGAAACCAGAAGAATGCAAAAAATCAATAATTGTCTGCGTTGGATAGCTGGAGCAGCTTGTGCAATGCGCACTGTCCTGTTTTAGCCACTGGGGATAGAGGACTTCACCCCAAGGTTTTCCACCCTCGCCGCGTGGAGGCCCAGGACCTTCGAGGGCGCAAGACCTGTTCAAGCAAGTCTTTCTTATACATTCTACATTCTATGTGTGGCTAGATATTATATTTGCTTTATATTGCATTGTATGAGTTTGCTCCATGTCAATTTTTTTGATGAGCCGATAAAATTGAATTGAACCAATACAGAAATAGGACCATCGAAAGTGCGATAAACCAATTAAGCCAACTCATGACCAGTCACCAATGAAATTCACAGCCTGTTGACGAATGAAAGCTTTTCTGAATAGCAAAAGGTCATCCTTCATATGGGTGGGGTGGGTGATTAGGGCTTTACGTCCTGTGTTTCTGCACCAGTTGGGCTAATTAGGACAGGCAGGGACCATGGCAATGAGACGAAGGATGAAACAGCCATCCAACTCAGGCTCGACCGGGAATCGAAACCCGGGACCCAGCGGTTGGAAGCCCAGAGCGCTACCTCTGAGCTAGGCCCCGGCCCGTCATCCTTCATATACCATCTGATGATATTCACAGCCTTTAAAACATAAAGCTTTTGAAAATCAGGTGTTAAGCAATTCGTGCTGACAAACCAATCCCCAGTTAGGTTTGTGGCTCAGTCAGAACTTCAGGGTTCAGAGTGCATGAACAAAGTCAACAAATACAATGAGAACGAGTTTGGAGTTTGTTGCATATCCATCTTCTTTGTCATTTCATGATAACCTATATCTTGGTAAGTGGTCTGAACTCTTTGATATGTCTAAAACCAGACATTATGAGGGTATCCTAATTGATAGACCTCAGTAGCGTCTTCACTCCATGTACCAGCTGCAAGATGTACCTCAAGGTGCAGTGATTTGGGATAGGTATTTTCACACCTTACAGTGGTGTAAGGTACAGTGTGTGTGTGTGTGGTTAGGGCTTTACGTCCTGTATTTCTGCACCAGTTGGGCTAATTAGGACAGGGGTGGGTGGGTGGATTAGGGCTTTACGTCCTGTATTTCTGCACCAGTTGGGCTAATTAGGACAGGCAGGGACCATGACAATGAGACGAAGGATGAAACAGCCATCCAACTTAGGCTCGACTGGGAATCGAACCCGGGACCCAGCGGTTAGAAGCCCAGAGCGCTACCTCTGAGCAATCGTATATAAATGGATGAACAGTGGACGGAGATGGATTTCGTGCTTCTTAGTTACCGGCAAGACCTGGTTTTGAACTGGCTAGTACAGAGAATACCAGGCACCTCTGCTGAAGCCCTTCCTAATGCAGGATGGGTGGGTGGGTGATTAGGGCTTTACGTCCTGTATTTCTGCACCAGTTGGGCTAATTAGGACAGGCAGAGACCATGGCAATGAGACGAAGGATGAAACAGCCATCCAACTTAGGCTCGACTGGGAATCGAACCCGGGACCCAGCGGTTGGAAGCCCAGAGCGCTACCTCTGAGCTAGGCCCCCGCCCTTCCTAATGCAGGAACTCAACCTGTCTTTAAAATACTCAACACCCTGGAGTCTTTGATGTTCCTGCACAACTAACTTCCAGAAAAGATCCCAGTGGATTTTGAGTGGCGATAGGTACCAAACCCTTCTAATAGATGTCAAAGTTCTGGCCACATGAGCCGCACCAGCTTATGCAAACAGACATGTGCTAATTGTGGGTCAATTGAACACTTTCGCTTCAAGGAGAACCCTCTAGTGTATAAATAAAATATGCACTTTGCTTGCACAGAGCCAAATCAACCCTGAATAATAAATCCTTTTTAATTCAGAGATACTGCAGCATTCAACCAATGTAGATTAAAGATACAGGTCCACCGGAAGTGCCATAAACCGACTAAGCCAACAAATGAAATTCACAGCTTGTTGCCGAATGAAAGCTTTTCTGAATAGCAAAAGGTCATCCTTCATAAACCATCTGATGATATTCACAGCCTTTAAAACATAAGCTTTTGAAAATCAGGTGTCAAACAATTCATGCCGACAAACCAATAGATTTAGGTTGTGGCTCAGTCAGAACTTCTGGCTTCAGAGTGCATGAACAAAGTCAACAAATACAATGAGAACAAGGTTGGAGTCTGTTGACTTCGATAAGGTCAGGTAATTTATGACTGATGAATAACGTCCATATTAATTCTCAACAATACAATAATAATTTTTATTTTCATCACAGCTAATTACACTATATACAATTGTACAATCTGTATTGCAACTCACTCTCAACAACAATTTTACATATTACAGAAATTTTCAGAGAGGATGCTTATTGCAATATTTTTGCCAGTATTAACCACAATAATATACCTGACCATTCACTCAATTGCAATAGAATTACTTTAGTGACTTTGAAATTGATAGCCTGCCATTTTAGATGGTAACTTTGAGAACTGTCTGCAAGTGTGCCACAAATATACAGTAGGCAAATTGTTCTCATTATCAAACAATGATTAGACCAATATTTTTAGTTCCCCATTCAGATAGCCTATAACAATTACATCTGCACAAATAAATTCATAATATTCATATCATTCTCATTTAAGATTTGATTGCAGCTTTATAACAAAATACATCAGGCAGGCTAAGGAACCAAAATAACCAATCCACTAAGTGCTTGGCACAGCCAGCTGTACCAAGAGCAAGCAGATCTGCAGTCCGACTGCCTTCTTGGTTTAACATCAAAAGGTACATCAGAAATCATAGTCCAGCTAGCCTCTTAAATCACAACCTCTGGAATGGTCACGACTAATATAATTACAATAGAATATTTCATCTGTATTCTGAAGGTCAAAGTCTTTGTTAATATGACAACTGTTGTAAAAGAGTCTTTTGCTATACAATGGGAAGAAAAAGTAACGAAGCCTACAAGGGGCACTACGACCGTAGCGACATGGAAAGACAATAGGATGACGTCACTACTTAATTGTTACATTGATGACGTCACAATATATATGATGTCATCAAACAATACTTATCTGCTACGGTGTCAGTGACCTCTTGTCATACTTTTTCTCCCCATTGGTCTATGTATTAATGTAGATAATACAAGAAAACAGCAACTGACTGCACCGATATGCATTTTTGTAACCAGACTAGATATACGTGAGCGTCTGCAGCAAGTGGGCTTGAGGGTGTTCGGAAATACATACACCGTACTTATCATTTGCAATCTACATTGGATAACTTTACTTTCAAATCACAGAAAAAAAAAAGAAGCAAAAATATGAAGTGATCCCAACACATCATTTTGCTATGTATGACTTCTGTTACATTTGTGTGCTTCATTACACATTTGATATTATTTGTAAGAAACTACAAATCACTCCGAACAGATCATATATATATTGGCAAAATGAACCATTGCATAGACAAAAGCATTGAGAATATTTGACATATAATTTTGCCTCTAACAATTATAAATAATGCTGAGCACAGCATTGCTGCATGACCATGAGCCACTGATATTTGTTATTTACCCATTCAAAACTCATATATGGGCTCATTCATTAACTATGGCAAGATCAAATTTAGTGCAAGATCAAATTTTTCCAGGATAGTTCTTTGCACCTTCAACCCAAAACATTTCATGACTGCAATTCCACTAATTTCCATGTCTTATTTACAATAAACTCGCAATGATCATACTAATAAAGTATTACACAAACGTAACACCATAAACCCATAATTGTGTAAGTAATACACAGCACCTGATAATTATTTTAACTTGATATAAACCTATCCCGAAGTAACTAATTTACATTAACCAAATAATTCGACACCAAATAAAATGCATGCTGAATTAACTAACTTCAATATTATCCAAATTTTTTTCATATCAAGTCCAATACAGGTAAAAAATATGATTCAAATATAGAAAAAATAACCTGAAGTTATCTCACAGTAGTGACAATAATGATAATTATAGTAAAATAGTGGTCTAAGAACTGCATTGTATCCAAAATCACTTGATAGCTCAGCTCTGGAAAGTTCTATTTGAATTGCTATGTTTATAAATTCATGATTATCCAAGTTCGTTCCCATGTACAGTGAAACAATATCTATATTCATCAATGGTTTTCAAATATGCTGTGAGTAAGTCCGATAAGTTTACATTGGAATTAGCAAGAAAATTACCATTAATTCTATGCTGTAGCATTGAAAATATTGACCACCTATTTGAAAATTAACTCCCATCATCTGGACGGCAAGCCGACTCCCTTTGCTTGCATGAAATCCTCCAAAATACTAACAACGTTTTGAGCGTCATGTGAAGTGAGTGCGCAGTGCTCTGTTTTTGCATGTCTCAGCAGTATCTGTCCATTTCCTGACTTCAACAGGAAGACATAAGCTCTGAAAGTATAATTATGCCGTATATTGTAGATCAAGAGTAGATTCTGTGATTGCAGCCCATAAAATGGACAATCCCCATAGTTTAAACACTAAGACGTGGAAGAATTTGTAACAGAAATTCTTTGATTAGAATTCATTAGCTAATTAGAGACCGAACAAGATCATCTTGTTCATTGACAGTAAGAAAAACTGAAATCTAAGGGTGGCCCGAACTTGCAGCATGCAGTAATTATTGAAAGGATTCCTTTTAGAGGAACAGTTAAACAAGAGAAGCCTCACCTGTACAAAGCATAGTAATCAGTCTCAGCTTGTCGAATGAGCCTTTTCAATGTGTTCATATCTTGGATTGCCTGAAGAGCAATTAGGACATTTCAATTAACATGATATTGAGCCTATATTTCAAGTGAGTTTATTCAACTTGTAATATTTGAACATACTTTGAGTTTGAAGTTGTCAATAATTTGTTTCAAGAACACAGTTTTGGAAGGATCACCACTGACTAAATTCTGGGCCCAGGTTTCACAGAAAAAAGTACACTCTGGAAGAAAAAACACAAATTGTATAGCTTAAACAATTTATTTATATATATTATATACACATGACAAGTAAAATAGTACTACACCATCCAAATTTTCCGTGAATAACTTAGTCAATTAAGGAAGGGTACACCCGACCAGGCCAAGATGGTTCATAATTTATCTCCCATTGTAAACCATGAAAAACTTCCACAATATATATTTAGTCCCGACTCCCATCCTGGATCCAACACTGACACACGATAAGACATCTGTCATGCAACCAGGTTAAAGCTCCTGTCACACTGGGTGATTTAGCCGTAGTGAACCCGTAGTATTATGCAATTATTACGCAACGCGCTACCCGGCTCCAAATCGGCGGCTACAAAACGGCTACCTGTGGATACCCGGCGATACCCGGCAAGCACCCGTGGGACCCGTGGCCAAGCAGGGAAACCCGGCCCCGGTAGCCGGTTATGCTATGCTTGCATGGCACAACCGTGGAAATCTCCTGGGTGTCCAAAAAATGAAAAATACCGGTGGGAGCCGGCGGGTGACCCGTAGAAGCCGGCGGATGACCCGTAGAAGCCGGCTGTTTATCTGTTACCCGTAGTAAAGCCGGCGGCTTGTTGAGGGGTTCTACAGGTCACCCGGCGGCTTCCACGAGTAACACGGCGGCTTCCACGGGTAACCCGGCAACTTCCACGGGTAACCCGACAGCTTCCACGGGTAACCCGCCAGCTTTTTGCCGGCATTGATACACTCAGCATTGATACAGTCCTGGCGCGGACGTCTGCGAGAGCACCACTGTTTGCCTCCGCCAACCTAGCTACCTTCTCAGACGAATAACTCGCTTAATATTTGGTATATTTTCGATCCAAAAACACGTATGGAATCAGTATAAACTATACTACAATTCAGTCTTTATTTGACGAAAATCGGACAAATATTAGGGGAGCAGCAGCCTTTTAAAGTATACTCCTGGAAGTCGTCGAGTTACTCCTACTACCCGCCGGCTTACTCCTACAACTCGGCGAGTCACCCGTAGAACCCGCCGAGTCACCCGTGGGAGCCGGCGGGTGACCCGTAGAACCGCCGAGTCACCTGTAGAACCCGGCGGGTGCTGCCCCGCCCCTTTTTTGCCGCCAGAATCCGTCGCCAACCCGGCGAAAAAAGCTGTTACATAACCGTTACGTCACTCTACGGGTTCACTACGGCTAAAACAGCCTAGTGTGACAGGGGCTTTAGAAGGGCAAGTTGACAAGTTTTTTATTTTTCACACAGCCTGATAGACAGACAGACCAACAGCTCTTTAGACAGACAAGCTGGATCCATTACCTGGGTTGGCTATATAATATACAAATTCACAACAACAGTAAGTCTATATCTAAAAACAGGCATTAAAAATCTTCTATATGTACCTGTAGAGTCAAAGCTGTGAGAATCTGTGAGCAGTGTAACATTGAGGGTGTCTTGAGGGGACGGGCTTTTGGGCAAGACGGCTTCAGAAGGTTGCTCAAGACACAGCAAACTGTTGTCGGAGGGAGTCATCACAGGACTACGAACATCTGATTTCAATTGGCTCAGCAGTTCAGAGAGGCTACAGCAGTCCACAAACCTGCAAATTAAGTTGAATTAACATTATGCAGCAATTGCACATCTTTTGTTTAATTTGCAAGAAACAAAAGTTACATCTGTACACTTCAAATCAAAGACCCTTTTTTCCTAAATAAATAATGCATACTTTACCTTACAAAATCTCTTTTCAGTTCCTTGTCTTCAGTTACAAAATTGACCTTGATGTCCAAAAGTGCCTGGTTAAAAAGAATTAAAATTTTCATAAAATATATTAATTAATAAAATAATAATAAAATAACAAGACAATGGAAGGTTGTGGTGCCTCTTTGGACAAATTTAAAAACTGTGTATTAAACAGTAGAATTAAACATGACTCACAGCATAAATCAGGAATTGCAAGTCTTCTTTCAGTCTTTCAACACACCGTTCAACATAATGCAACACATCATAAGGCCATTTCTGGAGAAATGGTCTTACTACACTTTCCAAGTCCAGAACCTAAAATAGATAAAACACAAGTTCAATATTCAATTCAACTTTTGAGAAAAACATTGTGCCAACATTTACAATTTTTATTGTTAATTAATGTTAATTACAGTGAGATTGGACTTATTTCTAACAAAAGCAAATCAACACAGTGCAGTCTTACACTGGCCCTAGCCTGAAAGTCAGTTACAAGAAACTACAAAATATTGTCAATAAATAATATTACATATATTTACTTATGTTACACTCAAAGCCTGGCTGATGACATCAAACGACCTTCAAATAATGATATTAATGATTCATAAGCAATGAAAGATGGGAGTGAGAACCTACAAGTCTAGCAAATGACCACATTGGAGCCCATGGAACAGCGTGGAAGCAAAACTGGTTTTCATGAGAATAAAAAAAGGCCTAATAATTCTGTATTCAATGACACGTCAGATAAACCAATACATGACATCATCAAAAAGTCATTAAATGCACTCAATGATTTGATAGTATGATGATGTCACTAAACAATGGTGAAGCAGTTTCTGACAGTTCCCCTAGGTAAATAGTTGTCCTTTCAGCCCAATAAAATCATTAATCAAGACTGATATGATGTTTAGTTGGGATGTCATGTGCGAATTTGTAGTTTTAAGCCTTTTTTTCTTCATTAATGGCACTCTCCAGAAAGCAGATGACTAAACATGCATGCATGATACACTTGCTGACATTGACAACACTGAGATTCGCCATGACAACCAAATTTGCCACCCCAAATTAATAATACTATACACTACTTTGATGCCTGTCGCATTGTTTAGATCATCACATATAATATGGACAGTTGGTCATGTATTAAATTACAACAATTCAACGTGAAGCATTACGTATACTGGTGGTGGTGAAGTTCGATGTCGCAGCAAAACTCAGCGTCGTCAAGTTATCAGAATTTCATGGGCTAATGAGGTCATTTGAGGCACAACTAAACAGACAACTACATGCATACACTAGAACCTCCCCATATAATAACAGCACCTCTCCATTAGGCACCTAATTAAGACCAAATGTTAGCAAAATCAGTATATTTCCAAACATAAATACCCTCACTAATAAGGACTTCTCACTAATGAGAGTGGCATAATATGGAGGTTCCCGTGTGTTAATAAAAGCAGCAAACAAAAATGTTAATAACCAACACACAACATCATCATGCGGTTAATTTCTATAAAATGTCACATTCACTGGTGCAATTTTACATCAGTTAGAAAATTTGCTACATGCACAGAATTCCGTAGGTTGCAGTTTAATTATTCAGTGTGCGAAAAAACTTCATACCAGAACAAATATCTACAGAATGAACCAATTGAAACCACTACAACATTCAAACAAATTACTTTGATAAATAAAATTAATAATTTCATTGTAATGCTGCAATAAGAGATTAGACCATTTTAAGAAAATCTTCCAAACGTTGTAATCAATGTATATATAACATATATCCCTCTTTCATTACCAGTTGTAAATTTTTTCGCACACTCAGTGTTACAGCAAAAACAAGCAAACCAGTTAAAGTTGTATCGTGCACATCTTTCACATCTTCATGTATTACAGAATTCATCTTACACCTTTTGGTTCAAGCTTAGACAATAAAATAATACCTGATTACTGTCTGTCATTTCAAAGGCTAGTAATGGCTGAAAACCACAAGATTTCTCTCATAAATAAGATTACCTCAACAGGACTCGCTTCATACACAAATCATACTTCTCTGCAGAACATTAATTAACATTCCTGCACAAAACACAACTAGGAATTAGCGCTGCACACAATGCAGTGCCAGGGAGTAAGCCAAATGTACACTAGCATTATTTATGAATATCTGCAAAGAACTTTTCATAAGCCGCTCAAACATTTACCAACAAACTTCACCAAACTTAGGGTCACAATACAAATCATTGCCTCAAAACTGCATAATCAAATGGCACCACTCAACCAAAACAGAACATGCCAAAGTTAAAATTTAAAGGCAGAGTAAATGTCTGTCTAAACTCACATCAGAATCCAGCAATTCCATCAGCTCCATGCTGTACTGGTCCAGTTCCCATTTGAATCTAACTGCGTCAAGAAAATTTTATAAACACTTACATTCTCCTAAAATAACAACTAGGCCTGTTATTCTATAACAATCCTGTTTATAATTTATAATAATACAACAGAAGCAATTGTTGCAGTATTGTTGACCTGTGAAAAAGCTTTCACAGAATATCAAATAAAACTTTAATTATTCGTGCAAAATATAGTATGACATCACAAAGTGGGTGGGTGGATTAGGGCTTTACGTCCTGTATTTCTGCACCTGATGGGCTAATTAGGACAGGCGGGACCATGGCAATGAGATCATGGAAGAAACAGCCATCAAACTTAGGCTCGACTCGGAAATGAACCCGAAGTGGTTGGAAGCCCAGTGCACTACCACTGAGCTAGGCCCCCATCCCATTACATCACAATAGGAATTCATATGAGCAGCAACTTTCTTTTTTATTTCTTAGCCATATCTATTCAGTCTCCAACTGATGAACAATTACAATACTACCCAAGCAGTTGAAATAAATTGCATTGAAAAGGATACAGATCAAGGGTGACTTCAGCAGCTGTGAGGAAACATACAACAAATTCATTTGAGCAATATGAGCGATTCTTTGCATCCTGTTTCTGAGCATTGTTTTTTCCTGCCTCATCTCTCAGGAGGCAAAAGTAACACAGGGAGGACGCTATTGAGCCATCTGTGACAGGAATTCTAAACAAAATAAAAACATAGTTTAAAATTTACAAACACAACACGCCAACAGTTGTAGTAGAACTAATGCAGTTAAAACCACAGATAACCAACTCTCCTTCAAATAGTTTTAAGGTCCTGAACACTACGCTTACTTGAATTTTATTGCAGTGATGTTGCCCCTTCCATTGTAAACAGTACCCTTGCTCAGTTTTGAAGCAATCAGTTCACGTAAATCTGTCTCATGTTCGGCATTCAGGCTAGTAGCAACAATTGAGAGACTGAAAATATGCAAAAAAATTCAGAAATTCAAAAATCCATTATGCCACAACACCTCAGACCAGGATTCAAAATTCTGCTTAATGCATACAAGATGTTACTGAGGGAGTGACATGAAGATCATCTGATATTTAATCACATTTACACTACAGCTTTCAGGGCACTATACCTAGAAACTCCCCAAATTAAACAAAAGCTAGTGTAGTTGATGGGTATTCTGAGATAGCGATGAAACAAGTATTTTATGCGAGACTTCCATCGAGTATGCAAAGTGCAGATACAGTGCGCAGCCCAAGAAGTTGTGAGCAGCCATCAACCATGGGACTGCAGCAGAAGCTTCCTCTGCAGCTTAGTATTCCGATAACAGATTAGGGTATGATGGGCAGCTTCCACATCAGCTGCATTATCAGTCAGTACCCACAGATGATATCTTGAAAAGAACAGGCTTGGTCTCCAGCAAAACTTTTGCTCAGTTCTATAAAAGCCACTGAAATCAGATGAGGCATATGACAAGGCTCTTGTCAAATATAACTTGTCTACTAGACAGAAGCTAATGCGTGAGTAACCATGAGTTACTTATGTTGGTTATTGTTACTAATATTGGTCATTGTGAGTATCCATGACAACGCTTCGAACTGTGATGTTTTGGGCAGTGCACTGTGGCTGATGCGCAAGCACTACAAAAGTCTCGCATAAAATCTCGTTGAAAGCGATATAGAATTAGTTTGGAAAACTTTAAAAATACACCAAGAAAAGTCAGCCACAAAAAGAAATTCAATCAATTTCTTATGCACAATACAAACACACAAATCCCAGTTTCCTTTTTTCTGTTCTATAAAGTTTTGCTTATGTTAAAAGAAAAGATATGAAGTTCAATATTATGATTAGAACTTGGGACATCACACTGGATACTTCACAGGGTTGAAAGCCGTACACCGTTTTTCTTGGTGTCAACAAGCGAACAGCTCGTTTGAGACTAATTTGTGAGCTTACAATTAACTGATCATTTATGTTAGTAATTAATTAACAATCAGGCATTGCAAGAAAATCTTGGAAATGCAAACCATTTCAATCAGCACAGATCTAGTGTTAGTGTAAATTGCAAATGCAGTGCTGCTGGTGCATGAATCATGTGAATGGTTAGGCCATTCTTAAAAATATTCATGTTGCGCGTTACGCGACTGTATTTAACATATCAGTGCATATGACCATTTCTTTTCTTTGGGTAATTTTTATTATATTTTATTTTATATTTATTTAGTTTTCAATCTAGTTCCAGAATATTCTTCTGAGGTAAAAAGAAATAAAAATTCCTACCTACCTGATGAGTTTTCAAGTTGTCATGTAACGCACAACAGAAATATTTTTAAGGATGGCCTTAAGGTCAGAATAGATTATGTTTATTAAGGATAATATGATGAAACCTGTTACGCATGATAAACATGCTCAACTTAAACCTAGTTTGATCCACAAGGAGAATCAGAAAAACCATTATAAAAACAAAGGCAAACACCAAATTTTCCCAACATGCAAAAGCAGGCCCAAAAAAAAACCTCAAGCTGCATTTGTATCATACCTAAAATTGCCATCAACAGTGGCTTCCATTTGAAGAAAATCATGCACACTTGGTTCCACTGTCAGTTGTTTGTCAGATATGCATTCTTTAGGCCTATAAAATTCAACACAAACTCATATACCAATATAAAAAATATTGTGCAACCAAATCTATCAGAGAATTACTTTGACCAACACCAAGGTGGAACTTTAGAACAGTAATTAGTTTGATGCACCGACTCATGATCAGCCCCAGCAAGGGGTTCAAATCTTATATTCACAAATAACATCCAAAAATTGAGGAATCCCCTAAATTAGTTTAATCGATTTAATTTTTGAATGCTGAAATTGAGAAATCAAGGTTTTAGTTGAAGGTGGTGGAGCATGGAGTTCACGAAACTATGACAGTTGACTTGGGTACTGGACTAGCTAGTAAAATGACAGATATGATATCTGTCATTTTATCAACAAAACAATTCATTCAATCAATGTCGACAATGATGACAATTGACTTGTTTGCATAACCAACACCAAATTACAATCATCAACTGTTTACAAATTAAATTGACACTCCATTGACTCCTAATTTTCACTTCATAAAACTGTCTCATCCAATCCAAATGGTCGATAATTTGTCATGGAGTTTTTCCCTCGAATCCACATTCACCTGTTCGGCTGGTATCTATATAACGCATAGGCAGGGAAAATGCCGCTTGTATCCTCATAGTCTGAGGAAGAAACGTCACTTTTGTCGCCAGATCCAACGACATCCATCTTTTCTTCTTTGCCACCAACCGAGGCCTATCCTCAAATGCAGCCCAGAACCAGTTGACTACAGCGCCCCTGCTGGTAGATATGTTACTCAGACTAAATTGACTCCTATCATTTCAAGACACCTATGTTAATGTGCCAAAATTTTAACATTAATTCTTCTCTTTTTTTTTGTTCATTATCTCATTTCGCTGACAGCCTGCGAGGGACCTGTGAGGGGAGCTAATAGATTATCGCACCTAGCCTAGACTGGTCCTAGCGGATTGTACAGGAACTTCCATCTGTCTGAACAGCAGACAAGCAGACGGAAAACTGTGTGCAGACGGCATTTATTCATTTTAGTAAGCATTGAGTCTGTCACCTATCTATCTACGTAGTTCATGTATTACACTGCAGCATCAAGGTTTTAGCAAAACGTATACATTATTCAATGTTAATGACCTGTCTCAGAGAAAAATTATGCAAAATTAGGGCAATGCCAATCATGGTTTGGTGCTTTGTTTAGATGGAGTATCTGGCCCAAATTGTATGGTGAAATTATGAGAGTACACTAAATAAAAGCAAAATTTATAATAAAAAGAAAGACAAAAAAACCCTTGTTTACATTACAACTAGACAGAAGAGTATATTTGCAACTTCAGTTTGGGTATTATCTGTCTATTCTCAAGTTCAGTAGATTTTCCATGCCATACCATTTTATATTTGTCATTTTTGACAGATTACTAGGCAAGCAGCGCGAGTGTGTACAGATTCTCATTTAGAGCAACTCATCAAATGTCTCGCAAAACTAACCCAGCCACTTTTCGTGAATGTAGGTCGCCCGAGTTTCCCTCTGTGGATGATGATTCAAGGGTCCGGAGCAGAGATAGGAGCACTTGGTGAACCATATTTTCATTTAATTGCCTTTTTCTTTGCCAGGAAAGTCATTGATATCATACAATATGAATTATATTTACCATTTTCAAAAAAGAACAAAAAATAGTTTGTTAAAATAAGTCTCATCATATTTTGGAAAATTTTGCAGATTTACTAAATCGTGATTTATTTATTTTTTTTTTTTGTGCTGTGTTTTTCTAAAATCAAAAATGCCTATGGATTTAAAGTGCTTTGCTACAATTCTAATCACAAACAGCAGATAAAAGTGATACTATACTTAGAAGATATTGACATGTCAACATGGTATGAATCTCAGAAATTATGAAATGGTAAAATCACTCATTACTTAAATTTCAAACAGAATTTTTTTCAACAAAATCGGAAAATGAGGGTAGTTCCGTGCAAAACAAAATTATTTATCGCCTAAAGTAATTTTTGTAAACTTCTGCGAGTTATGTCCATATTTAATGAAGCCTTAAAGATAGATATTTTTGCAGTCACGACAGAGCAAATTTAGGTGAAATATTGCTTCAAAAGGCACCCACTTTGAGATGCTCCTGTAGAAAAACTACATACACAATTTAACATTTCTGACATCATATTTTATGGTTTGGGAGGTCAACTTGTGGATGTGCAAAATTTCAGATAATTCTGAGGACTTCATCCAAACCACTATTCTTGGTTTTCTCTGAGACAGGTCATGAAATATTTATTCTTGTTCTCTAAGAGTGAGACAAAGTAAAATATGAAAATACTCTGACAACTGCTTAGGTCTAGAACAGTGAGACAGGAACCTAATGAGTGAGTAATGTACAATGTATACATCTTTGCCACTTTAGTTTTATTTGGTAGTGAATATATCCGTTTCTGAAAAAATTTGCATGCAGAGTCTTTGTCTGAGCATGGAGTCACTAGAGAAGGAGGGGAAAGCTCAGTTATCACACATGTGCATCTATATTTTTAATGGCCATTAAAATTAGTTCTTGGGCAAAGTTGGCCCAGAGAGCCGTTACATTAATGGTCATTTAATGTCACGCAGGTCCTCTTTGATGTCCTATGTTAGTCTCGCTGCTGCAGCAGCCAATCTGTACCCCTTTCAGAGGGGTTTTTAAATCTCGCGGTACTAGCAGACTTTGAGAGCCTCACTTTCAATTCAAGGATTTCCCAAAAGATATTTTAGTTTGGTCCACATTGCGTGCGCATAGTAGGGAATACTTTGCTCATCCCATAGTGGTCAATGTCCAAGTTTTCCAGTCAAAATCCGTGCAGAAATAAGCTAATTACGGCATTTTAAACAAATGACAACTGCAATATGGCAATTTTAGGTGTATTTTACTTGGCTCTATTCAACTTGCCATACCTTAAAACCGCTTTATTTCGCGTCCACGAGGAAATATGTGGCTGAAAGAGCAACTTTTTGGCTACATGCCAATATTAACTTTATTGGTGTCGATCGATGTCGGCCTGAGTTATGGTAATTTAGAAAGTCTATGTCTGTCAATTAAATGTACTTCTATCAGGCTGAACTTCACTTTATAAATTCATGATTTATCGTTTATAATTGTATTGACTTTCATTTAGATGTCAGACAAGACATATATTATATTAATATAATGTGACATAACATAAAAATACGTAAAATGTTTGAACAATACCTTAACAACTATAGTTAATTAAATTATTAAAAGTGGTTCCAGTCAAATTAAATTGTCAACACGTTCTGATGTATATTCACATCTATATTTCTCAGGGGCAAAAATCTCATTTTCCCTTCACATAATAGAAGACTAATTAGTTAATTTCTATTATTGGTTATATTATTGATATATTCTGATCTCTATGATCTGCCATGAATGTATATCTACTTTTCAAAATTCATGAGTGTGTATACATCTACTTTTCATAAGCTTCCTTCTTTCTTTTTTTTGGATACAATATATTGTATTATTGAATCATTTTCACAGAATGAGTGGAAGAACAATGTTGTGAATACAATCTAGTTATAAACAAGGGAGCACATGGGTGCTATTTATAATATATTTTGGAAACCCCCAAATTTATTGGCCAATCAGCGCACAGTTATTTGGGGTTTAAACCCCAGGAATGATTATCAGCTGGGGTCATAAAGACAGGCACCAGATTATCTGCCCATCATTAAAAGACCATCGCGACTAACATAGAACACAATAAAACCCCAGCTTTCCCCTCCTTCTCTAGTGACTCCATGGTCTGAGAGATGTGGGCCACCTTAAAACCCATAAAAATGTTTTAAATTAATTTTTACTATCTATAGATTGAACATGGCTTGGCAAGGTCACTTTGAAGACTTTGACCCATTCACCACAGCACCTCCAGCAAAAACTCAAAGAAGTTATAACAATATCGGAGGTCAGCAACCTGTGCAACAACAAGGAAAGACACAGATAGGGAACCTGTCTCCGGGCTCCACGGCTGTGAGTAATAATACAGAATGATATATTGATAAAAATGCAAGCCCTTATTTGGTTACATAATTTGGATTGATATCGACACAAGCTTCATTAGGCTATAATGACTTGCATTAAATTAGTATAGGGTTTTCCAATAGATGTCTGCCTATGACCCCATGATCCTGGTGTGATAAATTCATCATCATTATCATAGTCATGTATTTTTCAAGTGTGTTGAATCTTAATGTGGATTGGCCACCTAAGAGCGAAATGAATAATTGGTCGCGGCTATTTAATGAAGTCATTACATAAATTCATTGTTTGATATGTCAAAATCTGCTCTTTAGCTCGTCTGTTTGTCTAACAGATGAGGTATTGTCATCACTTGGCCAGATTAAATGTAGGCTTTTCAAGGCAGCGTTAGCACCCTCTGGTTAATGTCTGGTTTAGCTCTTCTATGGGAAGAACTACTTACTTCAGGGTTATGTTCTTAGAGCATGGTTAATTAGATGAGTAATAAATGCTACAACTTCTGTAGTAAAATGTCAAATGTTCTGTGAGACTCTGCAACATGTAAATTCTGGCACTGGAGTGTTGTTTTTTCTAGATGTCCCCTAGCTGTGTATTTTGTTGTGTGTGTTATATCATTTCAGACACTTGTAGCAGTTGTCATCAACAGACAAGAACCACGAACTATACCAAGCAAAAAAGGTTCGAAATGTTGCAGCTGATTCTGAAATTAAATTCTAGATCACCAGTTTACTTTTTTAAGAGGAGATATATTATGAGCATGATTTAAAAAAAAAAGCCTCCATCAAAACTTTTCACATATTTGCTCCTGCTGTGATTCAAGACATGATTGGTCTTCAATGGCCTTTAGTATAAACCTCTAATCGCTGATGATTCTTCTTGTGTATGACTTGTATAACCATGATTTAAAAACACCTCCAGCTATCATTATCCTCAAAGCACTGGAAAACAATTATGTAAATTCTCAAATTCAATTAATATATCATCAGCTTTTTGTTGATTAGCATTAGTCTTGTTTCAGACCCGACCTCAGAGAGAACAGTGATGTGCATGACAATTAGAGACTCGCCTGCCGACTTCATAAATGCTTCATGCTGGGGATCCGAGAAACATGTCAAAGAAATGGCTAATATTATACACATTGGTGATGTCAGTAAGTAAAGTATTTTCAATTATATAAAGCATATGACAATATGCAAGGTGACTATTTCACCATGAAGAAATTATCATATTATAGTGAATTTTCCTGGACAGAGTGTTTTTTTAAGTCAAACAATCATGATTTCACTTTCAGTTCAAATCACCAATGCCCTTGTTCAATCCAAACCTAATGATGGAACTGATGAGAAATTTAGGTCATGGACGCCTAGGTATGGAAATTGTTGGCGATATGTGAATGTGGACATGACACCTGTTTTGTTTGAGACAATTTTTGTAATACTCAAGCACCCCCAATAGCCGTTAACTACAGCGATGGAAATAAGATTTTGCACAACAGTCAAAAAAATACTGCTTAGACAATCCAGAGCAGTCTAACTGGCAAAGTTTCCATTGACGTAATATATCTTGTGCACTGGCAAAATTTTCCATACTTAAATTAGAAAATTATTTTACACCAGAATCTTGCACATTTAATTGTACAATTTTCCTTTTTGTTTTTTCAGCCTGTGTCAACTGACCATAAGTGAGAGCCGCTCAACTGTGACATTGTACAGTGGCTATGACAGCAAGATGTTCATGCAGCTTGGACATATCCCCGTTAAGCCCAGTAATGATTACTACACTTTGGCTGATGTGCACAATAATGGTCAGAATCTCTCTGGAGAATTAATCAATCTGCTTGCTGTAGTGAAACATGTGAGTATATAGCAAGTTACAAACACATTGATACATCTCCCTGTCTATACAAGCTACATAATCTCATTTAGGGCAACTCACCAAGTGACTCGCACAATTAACCCAGCCACTTTTGACCTATGGTCCTCAATTCAAACTTGCTCAATATTGTACTAGGAATACAAAACCACCGAAAGAAGGATATCATAATCTCTTTGCTGTGCAATCAGCATGATCAGTAGTGGCGAACATAGAACTAATTTAATCGGTCAGCAATACGTTGTAAGTGCGTAGTGATCTCGTAAAGTAGGTCACTTCAGTTTTTACAGGGACCCTGAAGATTCACTTAAGGATCCTGAGCAGAGACCGGATATCTCCTATAAATTAATACACATACTCAGCTTACAAGTGAAGTGAATACAGTTAAACCGGTATTAAGCGGTCACCCAAAGGAACCATAACTGACCATTTAAGACGGCCATGTAATAATACGATGAAAATTCAGTCTAGAGGAGTTGGAATGTAGTGGCCGTTTGCAGCTGATCAGATGACAATTCCATGCCGGTTTGACGGTTATGAAGTTATATGCAACATTTCCCTCATTGTTGTCCTTAATGTTATTTACTTTGTCTAGGTGGGCATAGTCAAGGAAATAACCACCAAAGCTGGCAAGCACACAAAAAGATGTGAGATAAAGCTTTGGGACGAGACTTACCCTGACCTGGCAATGGTTTTGTAAGTCAACATTTAGAATTCTGCTTATTCAAAAGCGGTGGTCAGTAAATGATCTTTAAGATTTAACAAATTCTGTAGAAAGGCACTGCTGATGAATTTGGTAATTATATATTGATAGTCACTCAAGTAATCCTTAATTAGAAGTAAACACATCTGCTGGATGCTGGTGGCATGAGAATTTAAATTGGTAGTGCCTACGCTTGTGTAAAACTGTTTAACTAAAAGTAAAAGGCCTTACCCATGGGGGTAAATGTGTGACATGGTGCAAACCCAAAACCTTATTGCTTATATCCTCTTGCAACTGCTCATACATATTGTATATAAAGCTGATTAATTCAGACCAGTAGCTTGGAGGCAATTTTTTGGTGCCAATATCACAAGGGAAAAATCATTCCAACTTTTTCTTCTAGGTGGGATGAAGAGCTGACCAACCTTGCCCAGACTTTGACCCCAATGGACAATGGTGAGTTGGTAAAAGTTATTTTTACAGCCTAGATTTGGCACCCAGGAAATGTACCCCAGGCAAATCTCGCAAAGTTGAGGTATTATCATAATTTATTCATGTGGCCCGGCCAGGGGTAGTGGTCAGGCATGTCACGGCAGGGTCAACTCATTTAAATATAACGTTTGGCTCTCTGCTGATTGGCTAGTTTGGAGCCCTATCTCGACTTATTTACTGGTGCCTTTGCTGGAGTGAGATTTGGTAGCAACATCTTCAGAAATATTTTGCAATGCAAAAATAGATCTAAACTTAAGAGTAGGTGCATTGAATCCTACAGGATACCTTTGCACCACGAGCAGTCACTGACGCTATGTCAGTGGCTTGTAGTAGAACCCCGTAGTATGCGCATATATAATACTGAAACACAAGTAAATATGCAGTAAAAATTTGTTATTGAACTTTTCTCATTCACTTTTTTGCAGTGTTGTTTATTGCTGATGTAAGGGTCAACTATGACGGCTTCAGAAAATCTATGGTTGCTACGGCAACTGGAAAGACTATCGCCACTGTAAATCCAGGTAAATCATTGGAAGTATGATGCCCTTCTATCTCTTGTCCTGAAGAGTACAAGTGGTTGTCAAAATGCAATAATAAAACAGTTTCACTTAATCCAATTTTATTCTCAGACACTCAAGACGCTCACAACTTGTACAGCTTGGCCCAATCTGCAGAAATTCCTCCAGAGAAGGCATCTGCTATGAATGTTGACATTGCAGCTGATTCTAACATTGATTGTAAGTAAAAAAAAAAAAAAAAAAAAAAACTTGAAATGAAAAGTGTAAAACATTACATCCTGTAAGTATGGCATGATCTGTTTGACATTAAAACCATCTTCCTAAAGCAATGGCCTATTCCTCCGCCCGGCTCCAGGACAATGCTGTTTTTTTTTTTTTGTCGTGGCCCTCTAGTGGTAAAATGGTCACAGAGTAGGTCCACAGATCTCCGCGACCATCGATTTGGATGTTGGATATGCATAAACCAGGTGATAAAGCTTATTTATAGCAAGGTAGGGTAGCAACGCTACGCCGGCTTGCTTTAGGAAGATGCATTAAAACTGATTAATAAATTATTAAGATATCTATTTAAAAAAGGCAAAATTTCATCATTTTGCTTTTGGGACAAAGTGAATTAGCAGGGCAAATGTGATTACACTAGCTAAATAGTATTCTGAATTTACCTACAACATGATTTTTTCATTCCAATAGATACAACAACAAAAAATAGTTTCCAAATTGCACAATTTTAAATATACTATTTGTAATATTTTCTTGACACCACTGCATGAGCTAGGTGGGTAGGTGGGAAAGTCTTCATTAAGTTGAATAAATTCTACATTTTAGCATAAAATTGATTTTCAGTGACCACGATTCAACAGGTCTATAGAGTTTGCAACATAGCAGAGAAAATGCAGTCCACAAATCCTGCCGGAACCCCTTCACTGTCAGGAGACAATTCAGAATATGGCATTGTGTATGCTTACATTTCAAAACTTGATCTTGATGGCAATGCAGAAAACTGTCTTGTTACTCGCTGGTAAGTTCTTGTTGTTTTTAATACATACAGTATTTTATTATTGCTAACCTTGTGGCAGCTCGGTGACTCTCTCTTACTTCATCAGTCAATCCTTGTGAACTGCAACTTGGCCTGCAAGAACTTGCCTAAGATGGCTACTCTTTCCATATCTATCTATCTATCTATCTATCTATCTACACTGTATCTATCTATTATTCAATTTGATGCAACATGTGAATGGATCCAATTTACAAAGAGAGAGGGAAACACTTTAAACTTGGTAAGCATCCAGTTGATGTACTATTTGCTTATGGCAAATGCCTACTCTCAGGAATATAAGAAAAACTTGAAAAAAATAAATAAAATAAAATAAAATTTAAGTTGCCCAAAATTTTGTTGTAATATAAATCCAAAAGTATGCACAAGCAGCCAATTACATTTTTTTTATTTTTTTATAATTTCAGTCGAAAATGCAGACATCGTATTGAAAATGTAGTTGGGTTTTGTGTGAACCAGGACTGTCCAGTGGGGTCAAACACCATAGGAGGAGGTGAAGGGCAAATGGACACGCACTTCAGTCTTAGGGTGGACCTCACTGACCACACTGGCACTGTCAGTGGCGCCTTCCTGATGGGGGATATTGCTGCAAAGATGCTCAATTGTTCGGTACGTCATATAGCAGACAATCACCAGAGGGTATTCAATGATCTTATGAAATGGTATTTGATCCAAGAGGGTATTATTATGTGAGCTTAAATATCTAAAAAAAACACATGTCTGCCAGTCTCTTTACTATATGAAACTAAAAAGAAGTGAGTCACTTCAAGTAACCCAGGTCATAGAGAAACACAGACCTGGTGGTAATCTACGATACTATGATATATAAGTGTGCAATTACATTGCCAGGCCTGTAATAGAGATCTGCAGCGATGAACACATTATCGTTCCAGGCTGAAGAATTTGAAATGATGCATGAAAATGTAAGAACTAGTTTGAAATGGCAGTTTCTCCTGGAGAAATGCAAGATATACTTTAAGGTAAGAATTGCACGTGTTAAAATTGCAATAGATGAATTCAGGATATTTCGGGAAATTTGTAGCCATAATTTTCACTGATGTCACATTTTCTTCCTATAAATAGTGGCCTTGTGAAATTTTTTTAAATTTGATATTCTGTCCTACAACCTACTCTTTTAACAGATATGTTGCATACATTATAAATGTCAGACATAATAATGCAAGAATCTCCTATCTATTTACTAAGAATATGGTTACAAATGAAATTGCAATAAAATTGTTCAAAAAGAAAATATTAGCAGAAGCCCTGCTATCATATTATTGATAAGGGCTGTTCCATTTTTAAAAAATGGGGGGGGGGGGGGGGGCGGACCTGAAGATTTTTCAGATGTCGGGAGGTGGTTGACTGGTGACCAGTACTTTCTTAATATCTTAATGTAGAAAAAGCAAGCGGGGGGGGGGGGGGGGGGGGTCTGTCAAAAACCAGATGGAGGGAGTGGAGGGGGTGTCTAAAAATGTACAGGTCCACCTTCTTTTTTAAATGGAACAAAAAAGCTTCTTCAAGTCATCCTATGAACTAAAAGGAAATTCCTATAAATATTCTTTTTTTGTGACTGCCATTATCATTTTTCTGAACAAAACTCTTATTCATGTAGGTTAATATAGGGAAGTTCTGTGTCCAGTGGAGGTCAGCAATCAGCTCAAAGAGGTGCAATTACAGATAGTACCTCCTAAATTCCTAATGGTATTTTAGTTACCATTAGCCACTGTTGATTGGCATTGAATCATTGAGTGGGCCTTCCTTCTAAAACGCCAGGCATATTTTGGCCCAAATATGACGTTACCCTCAAGTACAATGAGGAAATGTCTAACATCTATTTACTGGTCCGGTCATCAATTCTTGCTTCATTTTATCATGTTCTTTTCTCCCCAACAGATGATCTTGCCAACCTTGGAGAGGAGAGCTGTTCTTAAAGTGTTGTCATGCGAGGGGGCCAATCTACATGAAGCTGTCCGCTTTCTTCACTGATCCTTTTTCAGCTTCATGCTTTTGGCATCCGTTAAACTTGCAAATCAATTGAACTCCGCTGTGGCCCTTGTCAGGCAAGCCTCTTGTTATCTTAATTACAAGGCGGCATGCAACAACTTCGTAAGAAACCTGGCTTGACATTTCTAATCTCACGAAGTGAAGAAATGTAATTACTTACAACACTATCTCAGTTATATAACACTTCATGAGTTCAACTGATTAATCAGTGGTAATGAATGGTGTCTCACCAGTAAACTTGTTGTCCTTAAAGATGCAATGACGTTTTATTAGTATATTTATATTTCAATATACAAAATTAATATTACTTGCAACTAATCCTTCTATTTATTGTCACTGTTATGTTTGTTACTTGTTGACAATGTTATTAAATGTTTATCTTTACTTATATTCACGGTCTTTGCACATTTCATCACAGATTGCTTGAATGAGTTATCACAAAGAAATTACAAAAGTTTATTCAGCATCATCAGCACTGGCTTTTAATGCTGCTCGAAATTCCTCACTGCATCCTACAGCAAGTCTAACATTACCAAAATTTGAGTTCAAGTTCTCATAAATGGGAGGCAATTTCCCTTTCAGAGGGTCACTGGTGATATTCTGGTCGACATGTCTGTTCTTCAGTATCGGTTTCGGTCTTTTAGAATTGTTTGAAGCGTGCAACAGTTCCTGTCGAATTACCTCTATCCTTTTATGGAAGAGAATGCTGGAGTCTTTTCGACCATAAATGGGTCTGACATCCGGACTTGTGTCTCGAAAAATAACCTTTCGGCCAGTAGGGGAGAGGGTCGATGATGTGGAATCTGAGGTAATTGGTAAAGACTCTCGTTTTAAATCCGGTAAAGATGCACGTTCAGTATCCTTTTTAGCCATTGGAAGTCTGTTCTTCTCACGTTTTGTCCTGACATTTTGGCTAGCATCTGGCCAGTCCTTAACACTCTTTTCAAACACTTGCGGTTTCTTCATTTTTGCAATGTCTGGAAGTTTAGGTATTCCTGATTCTCTCTGTTCTGAGTGCAGTGTGTAATGAGTGTTACTGAAAGTCAGATTAATCCTTGATTTTTTAGGAGAAATCAAACCAAAGCTGTATATACTCCTGTACACTCTCCTGTGATGAACAGGTGGCTCTGATGAGATACTGTTGGCATTGGTCATGACATATTAATTTTCATGATTATAGTATCTGTAACAATAAATACAAGGCTTGATATGTATTCTCCGTTGCCCGCTAACTCCCATTTGTGGTGACGTTAGTGAAATGAGTCCTGAGAAGGCCATCACGTGCACTAAAAGGCAACTGGGCGTGGCAGGCAATGAAGTAGAACATCCATCAACCCATTAATGATACAGAAGTCGCTTTCTTTGGCAGCCAATGACTAGGTGGCCAAGATGCTGTCAATGACATCACTGCAGCCGTAACATCAGCTAACATCATTGCACTAACACCACCTCATTTCCTGCTAGAGCCACCCATTAACTCAACTGACGTAGCCACCACTGAATCTCTCTTAGAAAGTCCCTCATCAACAATACATAACTTGCCTTTCATTATCCAGCAGCCAAAGTGCCCTGCCAACGTCATCAATCATTCAAAGACTTGGGTAGTGATTGTAAGTGAAGTTTGATGATTATGCCATGGAATAATTATCCATTCTCTCTTGGAACATAATTATATGGAGCTACTGAACTGATCATTTGTAATTTGTAGTTTTGTATATAATGCATTAAACACTATCACGCACTCAAGGTGTGTCTCAATGTTACTGGGTCTGAAGCTTAGTCAGCTTATATGACCCAGCTGCCATGATGATTAGATGAGTCCATGTTACACATTTACCCTTTGGAAGGTAAGCTGCGAATGTCATATTGGTCAAATAAATTCTCTCTTTCATTGATCACTATAAACATCCACTTATTATGGTAGTCAGTTCTTGGAAGTGAAGTTCAGTGAGAAGTTAATGCAGGGCCCATTCAGGACAATAGGCCAATGGCAATTAATTTCACCTTCAGGAAATTGAACCCAAATCAATAAAGCCAAGAAGGACATTGGATAATTGCAAACCGTTGCCAAAGAACCTCCCATTGTTTCAGGCTTAGATGTTGCAACCTTCTGTTGTATTGATTGCAGCCATTACGAGTTTCTGAGTTCTTTCAATTCAAATGAGACTCCCTGTCATCAAACAAGCACTTTAGTAGCGGATTTAGGTGGAGGGGGGGGGGGGGGGGGGTTTGCGGGGTTAAACCCCTCCTTGGCCTAGCACATTTTGATAAAAAAATTCAGTGGTCTCTGCAATACACTTTAATTTAATAACACTGGTGACGTCAGAACTAAACAATAATGATGTCATAACTAGTCACCTAAAAATAACTTTTCAATAGGTGGTTGTTAAAATTGTTGACCAGTTATTTATAGCTAGCAGCTTGTGACATCATCGACATTGTAACCGAGTCAAGGCACGACATACTGAAGATGTCATAATGACATCACAAAAGTTTCAAATGTATGAGATCATGAAAAGATCTCAATGTAATCTCAACATGTCATTTATCTGAGATAATATGTGTGATTCCGATGTGATCTCAACATGATGTAATATATGAGATAAAATGATTAATCTCAATGTGATCTCAACATGATGTAATTTATCTGAGATATCATTATCCGGCTTCATGTGGTCAAGACTTGAACAAAGCAAGTGCAAGATGAATTTGTCCAAGCAAGCTGAAAAGTTCGGTAAATGACTCCAATTTTCTCAAGACACATGTGAAGTAGAAAATCACTGGAAAAGGAATTTAGAGATTAAATTGTTTTAATACTGAATTTAGTTAAAATTGTCAATGGAAAAATCAGTGATGGATAATGGAGAGTCTCTTGGGCTGTCAAAAAGCCATGTCGCCCTCATAAAACACGTTGTTATATTAATGCCCAGGAAAAATTTAACCACCTAATTGACTGTATGACAGATTGTTAATAATTCTCATTAATCATATCAACATGTGCAGATTGATCAGTCTTAACGCAAGACCCTTGATCACACCTTTCCGCAAGAGAGGATCTTGTTGAATTCGAGAGAGCAAACATTCTAGTGGGGGAGCAAGCAATTTGACTACAGTTACTGACTGTTTGGAAGAACTGAATCACTCCATTGAATCAGTATTTAATAGCGATGTGTACTTCTAATATACCCCAGCGTGCATACAATTGGGGTTTCAATGTATACAACGTTTTTCATTACAAGCATAAACAACAGCATAGATTTACATTTGGATAGCTTTATTACATTTATGTCCAATGGCATGGTAAAAACATGGTACTAAAAAGTGAAACTTCCAAGATGAGAATCTACAATATGCAGCTCCAACACATATCTAGAAAGAAATGGATGCGACTCCTGCTTACAAAAAGCACAATAATTAATTAAAATTGTCCATGGTCTTGCGGACATGGAATGGTTACTGAATAATATATTCAAGTTTCATCTGAAGGCAGTGATTTAATTAGCAACCACCATCAGCAACCAATTACATAACTTAATTACTTCCAATGTATATTCCAATAATATCAGTTAATTACACAACCAGTGAGTTGTACTCATATCGCAATGTAAATATCTGCACTTTTATGCTAAGCAAACCACAAAACGACAGTTTCCAGGACTACATGGCAGCATAGCTGAACACGCTCAAGTACAAAGGCATTTCCAACATGGCAGTTTGCACATAAAAAGGCAAAGATCGGCAGCAAATCGACAAATTACATCACTTCTAGTCCATGAAAACATTGACAATTAACATTAATCTAATTCTCTTCTCATTGTCTGTGAACATGTATGTAAACAATATATATCTTTAAACATAGATTAAAACATAAATGCCTGGCAGCACTCCCTATAATATAAATGATTCAGTGTTTTTGTATAATATACAACATATATATTAATGTCCTTGTATATAAAATCTACTGTAATAACACTGGGAGAAGCTGTCTGGCCATAAATCTGACACCAAAAGTTTACTCGTTTGTGTTACTAAAGAAACTATACCTAGATAGTGCTCCATCTACTGGCCTTAACACCAACTAAACAACTTTATAATAAAGATTCAGTCGCCAGTTCAACAACTCTAACATACGTCATACAAAAATACAACCCTTTCAACCTTCATTTACAATTTACAGGAATTAAACATACATAAACATTCAGGGACAGGGACAAGACATTAATAGTCTTTCAGGTTACGAGTTTTTCAAAATCACTGATACTCAAAGAATATGTTCAATCTTCACCCATCTTTCGCACAGCCCTACTGTTTACTAAAATATTTGCACGATAAAACTTTCAACACTACCATACACGTGTACGAGGCATAAAACATGATAAAACTTTACTACAAAAGCAAGGCTTGCACCCAATGGACTTTTTTTTGCCATATTCACCGCTTAAAGAGATTACAGATCTGTATTGGACACATTCTAATATATATACCAATCCCTCGTTGGTGTAACAGACTACAATGATAAAAGCATTAAAGCTAAAACAAGTACAAACAAAGATATAAACACACCATCCAACAAAACAAGATTGCAAATGGAAAAATAAACATGCAAAATTTCAATGATCACAGAGAACCATTCATCATGATTTCGCAGACCAGTCCAATGAAATTTCATGCAATGCATTGCATCATCAACGTTTATGTATAATATCCCTACTACATAACAAACAAACAAGTACCTAAAATGTCACATTCACTGTCAAACACCTTCAACATGATGTATGAATGTTAATATGTATTGTATACTATTGGGCATTGAACCTGATAAATTGTAGCACTATTTGATAATTCATGGTAATTAATTCTACGCTTCCCTTTTCAGATGACAAGAAAGTAACATTACAATGTGGATTGTTTTGACATTCATCAAAGTATTAAAATATATCTAAAAAGTCTTGCAATTTTAAAATGTGTATTATTATTCTTGTACAATTTCACTGGCTGGCTGACCATTCGCGGTTGCACTGACGTTTGTTTTGTCTGTCGTCTGAGCTCCCTCTCCATCTTCCGTAATCCTAAGCTCTGGCAAATTAACGTCTCCATTCACTTCAACGCCATTGGTTATTGATGGTTCAAGGCTCTGTAAATATAGGAAAAGTGCAAAGTTAGTTTAGTGTGTGTATATATATTTATATATATATACAACTCATGCAATCTTAAGTAAATTCTAATAGACGAAGTCTCCATCAGGCAAATTTTCACAAAATTATCCACAGAAATTAGAATTTACAAATATCTTAAAGTACACTTATTTGTTTAATATCTTCGTGATAATTTTCATTAATCATATTAAAATTATCTTGCTCATTTGTTTCAAATGATGCAAAACACCATGCCATGCAAGATGACTTACAAAACTATCACTCTTATTAGTAAAACCCGTTCTCTAATATTGAACCAACTACATCATATCACCGAAGTCAATCTAATGGCTTACCAACTGGAGTAGTTTTAAATTAGTCATTAATGATAAAATCATAAACAATGGAGCTGATATAAAGATAAAATAATGCAGGTTATAGGAGTTAACGATACTGGGTATGTAGTATTCCAATTTGGGTTCCAAATTGGGGGCCAACAAGGTTCAGTGAGTTATTGTTTAATTCATTAAACTCTCATTATAAATTGTTTAATTCATTAAACACTCAGTATAAATTGTTTAAATCATTAAACTCTCATTATAAAGAATATTCTTTTGTAATTCAAACAAACGTGTGTTTGCATCTTCAACCAAAAAAAAACAAAAACAAGCCAGTAGATGCATCAAAGTATGTTTATGCGATTAACAAAAGCTGAAGGTATTATTTTGGAGAAGCCAGGTTCACACATTGTACCTGGTTGCTGGTTGCTGCCTGGGCCGCATTGTAAGCTAAGTATGTGTAAGCCAAAGCGAGACTTCCTGAGCCCCAACTCTCTCGATTAGATTGACTTCTTGGTCGTTCTGAGCGCTCAGTTCTTAATCTTTCTCTTTCTACAATGCCCTGACACGACAGAAGCAGGTATCAGAATGCTAATTCACAAGGTGGTCAAAGCGCTTGGAGAATATCTTTTAAGTGTATTAACAGAGGGAGACACTGCAGTAAAACGATGCTCTGATCTTAACATGTTACCACGAATCAAATCTTTCATTTACGAAGTCAAGGGTTGTAAAAGTAGTCTGGGTTAAATGACATTGTTAATGAGCTTTCTAAATGTTAACTGTTGACATTGTTCCACCACAAGGACATTCTACAATTTCTATCAATTACATCATGTTTCAAACTAGCTTTCACCATGACCAACCTACATAGTTTATTACATAACAGCAGTGATGAAGTATAAAACAGACATTTAACCACTTAATTAATTATGCAAGTATTCAAACTAACTGAATGTACAAGAAATGGAGTTAGTAGAGTACTGAGGCACTTGTCATTAGAGCTAGCTAGCTGCATGCGATTTAACTGCCTCGGCTAACCTGATCTTGGTTGCTAGATGGTTCCGTTGTTTCTTCGACAATAGCTGTAGCGGGAAAAAGCAGGTTAACTCAACAGAAATGCCAAATGAATATGTTGCATGCAGTATAATTTTTCCCTGAATTTTTGTTGCTTCATTAAGTTCAAAATTCACGAACTTGTCGCTCGTGTCATCATATTGACTTTAATTTTTTATCCAATTGCGCAAGTTGCAGCAGGGGCACAGCAGTTATGTATAATGGATGTCACAGAGCATTCAAGCACACCAAATATACAGTTCCCCAATACCATGTTCACTAAATTGTCACTTAAATCACACACTGCAGTGCTTAATACACACAAACAAGCACACATTTGGCATTCAAAATATATTCGCTCCAATCTCACTTTCAGGGATCGCTAAAAAGGCCATCCTGCTTGTACTACCAATTCCAAGTGATCACTTTCATGCCTTTCAATCATTTCAGTCATTTGGGCATTTCAGTCATAACTGATGATGAATACAAACACCACAGTCACACTGAATTAGTTTTCAGACATCACTCACCAGTTGTTGTCTCCACAGCTGCACCTCCATCAGCATTGGTCATGACTGTCCTAGTTTCCGAGGAGAGGACTCTAGTTCCCTCCTCGGAGGACTGGGTGACAACTCGCTTGGTCACAACTGTGCGTGACATGCTGGATGATACCACTCTGGATGTGGTCGTCTCTGCCTGCGATGAATCCTCACTGTCGAAGGAAAACAAGTTTCAATGAAGCACTGAATACAGTGACAGGAACACAGAATCGTATCCACTACATGAAATGATAGTGTACCACAATGAAACCCACTTATATAAATACATACTCTTGCATTTTTAGTTTAAACTTCAACTTATATAAAATAAACATATTTTCATGGAACCAACACTAAAACTACACTAAATTTTTATGCGTTGTGATGATTTCAATTAATTGATTGTGAGATGCACTTGATGCTCATGTTGGTAACCTAGTATATTATTCAGTTTGACATTAATTGGCCTTCTGTGAGTGATGAGAATTTTGCAGTAGGCCACAGACCGTTCATATTCTCAGTATTGATCAACACTGGTTAAAAGTAATTGCAGTGAATCCAATTATTACAAATTCAAAATTTAATAGATAATATTTAATTGACGCAAATTGTGCAACACTAGGTGTATAAATTACAAAATTAGATCATAAATAGTTTCAAACCAACGATTACAAAAAAAAAAACTGTATTTTATGGGGATGTGTAGGGAGGTATGAACACATGCTTAATAACTGAACTGAATATTCACATGTTGATATTGGACATGCCTCATAACATACAAAGACCATACTAAATACCAATGCATATTTTTTGTGCAGTCCTTTTCATTGCCAAACTCATATATTTCTAATGATAATACTGATCTAGGCAGCCAAATTCAGTGCCTCTTTCTGAGGCTGATTTGGTGATGTCACAATTGCTGCTTGATTGTGACATAACAATTGCAGACTCTTAAGTCATGCAAGAAACACTGGTGGAAGAGGCTAATATTTTTCTAATGAAAATGCATTGGAAACCTTCATTGTGTGGTTCAGAAAAGTGCCCCTCATCTGGAAAATGGATAAACCTTCTGGTCAAAGGTTACTGATCACATCAGTAATGGTAATAATGCTGCATATCAGGTCAGTTTAAAGTGATGTGTTCAAACCTCAAATGAATCAGGGTTGTAGTGAAATACGTAATGATTATGAAAACTCGTGAATAAATAAACACCCAAGAATAACATGAAAGTTAGACAGTTCTTAAGATATAGCAAGCAAGCACACAGAACATGTAAAAGCAGGGTGTTGGTTGGTTAGTTGGCTGTTGGGCCAACTTGGATTTGGAGACATTACCTTATATGGCATTTGATGCTGTCGATTGTCAGGTCGGCAGAGGCGATGGTGTCGTTAGCACCATCAGCCACCGCCTGCTCTTCTGCTTTGTCACCTTCTGCTGCAGCGCCACTGCAAGAATATTAAGCCAGCCGCTCATGCACACTTCGCAACAGAACAACATTCACCCAGCACTCCACCCAATGTTAACCAATGCCTGCCCAGCTCTTAACAAATCCTTAATGGGAGTGGTGATTTATTAAATGTGATTTATTTCATGTGCATAATAAGGTGCTTATTGGGTTAGTTTCAGAGCATCCTTAACTTAGTTTTAAGGTCATTTTAAAGGAGCAAGACAAGAATTGAAGACTGTCCTATGATTGCAGTTCCAGTTCTCGTCTTAACAATTCTATAATCAGTTTGGATTTCTCATCAAGAGAACCATTGGTCCTGATATTTACTACTTAAAATTAACATGTTTTATAGGTTTCTTTTTGAGGATTAGGCCTATAGTACAATGGAATTGTACAGGCCTATTTTTTTTCACACAATATTTATACGGGCAGTATTTGGCTGACATTAAGTAGAATGCGGTACCAGCAAAAAATCATTACACAAACTACATTCAAGAGCAAAATATTTCAGAGAATAACAACAGAGTAAAAATCAGATATTAGTCAAATTAATGTTGAAATCACTCATTTGCAAAAGGAGAAGTAATTGAAATAAGTGTAAATTGTAGGTATTTGCAAATTTAAAATTGCAAATTTAAAATTGCAGAGTGCAGAGGATGGTAATGATAAATGAAAGGCGGAAGCATTTTAGACGTACCCTTCCGGAGACTCGGCAAGAGCAGGTGTTTCAGCAGCTGCAGCGGTTTCTTCTGTTGCTGTGGTTTCTGTTGTGGCTTCAGCACCCGCCTCCGTAGCAGGAGCATCTTCAGTGACAGCAGGTGTTTCTGGTTCAGGTTCAGGTTCTGGTTCAGGAGGAGGAGGACGTACGCCTTCTTTGATCTCAACTGAACAGTTAGCTCTGCACACTCGGCGTGGTGACAGAGAGAATCGCACAAATTCTGATGGAGAGTTGGGGTAGAAGCCCTCACCTGTCGATGTGAGGAGTGCTGAGACAATTCCACTGAAAGATTTTTTATTAGAACACATTAATATCGGAGTAATTGCAAGATTTTTCAAAAAATCAAGGTTCCCTTTTCCATAACAAGAACATCCTCAGAATGTTTGGAAGTTTGTTTCTGTTCTCACATTACAGCCAATTTACTAGACTCGGAAACTAAACACTAGAGGACGTCATGTGAATTCAGCACTCTCGTTGACTGATGGACAGCCTTAACCAATGGGAGGACCTGCATTCACATGAAGTCCTATGGAGTTTAGTATTCAAGTCTGTAAAAACATTGTGGAATAGCCTACAGTGATGTTAAATAGGCCTAATCTGATGATGCAAAATCTTGTGGATGAGTCAACATAAAACACTATTCAATACACATTTCTACTCACTTAATATTATCTTTGCGAATGACTTGTGACTTGAGTTGTCTGCGAAGGTGTGGGATGGTGAACACTTGGGTGTCTCCCATGTTGGTGAGAATAACCAGGTCATTTTCTTTGTAGTTCTCATCGCTTCGGCTGTAGAAGTCAACCAGAGCCATTCTGCGTACTTTAGATCCTTCATGTGCAGTTAGTTTGAATTTGTTTTGTGGTTTCAGGTTAGGTAGGCTGAAGATCTGTTTTGAAAATCAAAATACCATTTTAGTGTTTACACTCAGCCAGGAGAAAAGGATATTTCCAACAGTTACCTTCTTGGAGTTGACACCATGTACACGATTACAGTATATATTTACAAGATTAAACAATGTCAATCATACTCATTGCATGCATAAGCATAAGGATCTTTCGTCTGTAACACACAATAATATTTTGTACAATTTTCCTTCATCCTTTATAAGCCAACTATCGAACAAGAAAAGATCGAAAACTTGACGAGGTGTAGGCTATGTACTACATAATTTGCCACCTAAATTTAAATAAATACGGGTATTGTAGTAGTTAATAACTTTAGACGTAAATGTAATTTTCTTTTTAGGAGTGTACTCTATAATCCCACGACAAATAAATCAACTCCTTCTCTGAAATACATCATACCTTGAACTGTTCCTCAGATACAATGAGTACGAAGTGACCGCCAGTCATGTCAGGCTCCTTGGCGCGACCGTTCTGTGTCTCAAGGGCAGAGGGCAAGGGGTTGGCAGTGCGGTCAATGACAGCAATGAACAACACAGGAGCTCTGTGCTTCAGATGGATCTCTTTGCCTGAAATATACATTAAAATAAATTCACCACAGCTCCTACAAGAACACAATTTTAAACCTTGCATCACTGACATTTATCATTAATGTTAACTGATCAAAAGGAACCCATTTTCTATACTCTTAATTGAAACTCGTGCAGTGGTAAGGTAGGATTATTTATTGAATACATATACTGAATAAATATTGCTAAATATCATCAAATCGTCATTCATTCAAGAATTATACTGGTCAGAGTAACGACTTACCTAGTTGGCATTCAACATTTGTGGAGTCTCGCTTGTCAGCCTCGGGTAGAGTGATTTGGAACACATAGATGGCACCAGCGTTCGTACCAGCCCACAGAGTTGGTGTGTGGCTTTGTCCTGTAAATGGAATGGAATGACAACTTACTAACAGTAACAACATGCTTCTTGCAAGATCATTGGAATATATATTTCAAATTCACTCAACAATTCCAGCATTATATAGAGAGACTGCAACAGAATTTTTGTAAGATAGACAGAGTATTAAGTAAGCAGTTGGTCATTCAACATAAAACGAAGTAAACAGATTCAACTGAAGAAAACTAGCCGCTTTTCATTTGCGTGCACTCTAAAGTATACTTAAGTGAAGAATGATAACATTGTAAAAGTAAATAGTTCACTCATCATAGCTATATGATTCTATTTCTCCAACCTAAATATATTGGCAAACTAATAGTGGCTATCACAAAAAAAAAAAAAAAAAAAAAAAAAAAAGCACATAACATGAGGATGTAGCAGACAAAGTACACTGAAACAAGGACATACAAAACATGCAGAGCTGCATTCAGTAACTTTCATAGTGAAACTTGCAAACCAACTAACTCAATAAACTAATGATTTCTTAATGTTTGAAGAAACATATTTTGCAGCATTGAGTCCAACTTAAGACAGCAGGCAGGCCATCAAAAGCAGAGATTGATTTTTTTAATTGCCTTGCACGTTGGACTCTTCCACCTCCACCTCCTCAATTGATGATTTCTTTGCCGATCCTTGATTAGCCTGCTCTCCATCCTCTGAGCAAGATTCAATTGAAAATTTGGAAATTTTGTTCAAAGCATCAAGATTAACAGGAACTATCACAAGTCCATCAACCATAATCTTTGTATCTGAACAACTAGTCCATCAAATAAAACATTAACTGCATAAGCCAAAAATGGGAGACTATCACATGTGAATTCACAAGCTATTCAGGTACGAACTACGAAAACTAAACGACAATTGTCAAGCCTAGAGGTGTTCAGAAATCTGTTAACAATGTACACTAGGAAATTACCAACATATGCATTACAAAATAGTGTTTATTAAACGAATGATAACTAACCATTAATAAGGAAGGTGTCGGCGAAATACAGGTAGCGGACCATGGATGCCATGCTATCATCTGTGTTGCGTGCCTCGATGGCTCTCTCGATAGTGCGTGTACCCTCAGACGGAGTGGTGACGGGGGACGTCTTGGGCGTGGATTTTTGAGACCCTTTGGATGGAGACGATTTGGCTTCAGTTGGGGTGGTCTCGGCTTCGGCAGTTGGAGCAGTGCCCTCTGCACCCTCCTCCTTCTTTTCTTCTAAAGATGTAGCAGCTGGTGAACTCTCCTCTCTGAAAATCACAACCACAACAAATTAGACTAACATCTAGTCTCAAACTTATTGCCACGTATACTGTACAACAGTTTGCTGTTAACAGCTCTAATACCCAACTCCTATCCTATTGAACCTTCTATTATTTAAGCTTCTTTATAATAAGTTAAGATCAGTATCAAATTCACCTGTACTATTATCCCTACCATCATTAATAACTTCTGGTTCACACTGCCAAACAAAGCACTGTTCTGGTAATATTACCATGTCTCTCACATCTGATATTTTATGTTTTGTTTTACAATAAAATATTTCAAATACAAATACTTACTTCTTTTCTTCAGATGACTTCTTTGGTGACTCTGTCTTCTCCTCTCCCTTCTTTCTTCTCTCTGATCGCCTCTTCCTCAGACGGCGGAAAGATTCTCTCAAGGATTTCTTGAATGACTTTCTGCGAGACATGGCGCTCTCACCTGTGCCAGTGAGGTCTGGAAAGTACAGGAGAACTTATGTCAACATTTGTCATATACATACAATTGTGTGAAGCAAACTCGCATAATCATGTGTTGCCATAGTTTAAGCATAACTCAACATTATTAAAATTTTCATTTTGCATATAAATATTATTATAAGCAAGGGATTTCTTTACCACTGGGATTCAGAGTGCATTTAGTGGAGACCTCCTTCTTGTGTGTATAGTCTACAACAGCCAGACCGTGGGCAGTTCCAGCAGCGAGAAGTTGCCATTCACTTTGCATTGCAAGGGCAGTAACAGCAGCAGGAGGCTGAAGTTGGATGACACAGCTTGGTTGGAAACCTCCGGCAAACTTCTGCTCTCCCTCTGCCACTTTCAGACATTCGTGTCCCTTCCAGACAAAGTTGTCTCTGTCGCTGACAATGTTGACTGACACAGGAGTCATCTCTTTCTGGGATTCCTCACGTTCAAATTGGAAAATGAGCACCTGGCCAGAAGTTCCCCCGACAATGAGTGTTTCACTCAGAGGACACAGACAGATCTTCTGGATTCCCAGCCGTGGGTCGTCGCTGTATGGGTCAAATGTCCCCACCTGTTTTTAACACAAAAAGATTAGTCATAATGGATTTGTGCACCACAAGATTATCATACAAGGAATAGTTAAATTGTCATCTTTTTAATTTGACCCACTGTTATATCTAATTATATAATATATATATAATGCAAAGCTGCTTGTAAATTATTGTTAATAATGCTCCTCTTCTGCAGCCCAGATATAACATAGGTATTCCTTTTAGTTCATACATCAAAGACAACCCACACAGTTTCAATGTCCCTACATTAATAAAACAGTACTGCTGCGTTACCTTTCTAAACGGAGGCCATTCCTCATCCCCATCCTCATTGGTTTCTGTGTTTTGGCTGTAGTCCATGCCGAAAACTCCTGCTGTGTTCAGCTTGTAGACCATCTTCATTGCGACTGAAGACACATCCCAGAAACGGACACTGCCATCTTCATGACTGAAAAAACAAGATCAATGTTCATAAGATGCAAATTTTACTCCTGTGGAGTACATATTGTATATATACAATCGCCAAATATAAGGCAATGCAATTCAGCAACTATTTGATCTTCAGCAGAGTCTTTCGCAGACAATCCTAGCAGGATCTTCTCAGGAATTGACTGATACCGTAATTACTACACATTGGTGAATCCTGCTAAATTTACTGCAATAGGACAACAAACCACAAACAATAAAATGTGTTCATGTCTTACCCAGTAAGCAAGAGATCCTTGCTAACAGGAGCAGGAATATTGGCGGTTCCACCAGTGATAGGCCAATCGCGACTAGAGAACTGAGTGGTCTGACTGTCGCCAGCTTCGATGATCTTGTTCCACAGTTGTTCCGGTACACTGACCACATGGGCAGTCGTGGTGATGGCAGAGGAGTGGGGGCTGGAAAGGTAGGGAGGTCTGTATGTTGGCCAGTTCTCCGACTGAAGGTCAATTCCAACGATCTCCTCCTCTGCCAAGACCAGGACTGCTTGGGGATCATCAAACTCGGAGCTTTCCGGGTCTTCCAGGCTGTCAGCAGTTGAGATTACGGCAAAGTCCACAACTCTTGAGGTGAAGTCAAAAACGACCTGCTTGGCTCCTTGGGTCACTGACAACGTGTGACGATCTGCATAGCTTGGCCGGGGCATGCCTCCAGCAAAGACAATGAAGTTGTCCCTGCAAATATTTAAAGGACATAAGTTATTCATTTACGTCTTTTTTTTTGTCCTGAAGTTATTCACTTTTCAATGTTTTTTTTGTTTCTTTTCATCTTTAAAGAAAGTCCACTGGCAACCAGTTCCAGCACATGTACTTGCACCATGGGCGCTGTATCCTAGCGGCTTATGGTATATCATTGAACGCAATGTCCAGCATAGCAGGAAATACATCTAATTACTTATCTTTCCACAGCACACATGGTTAAACAATTAATTTAGGTTAACTCCAATCCCTCAAGCAAGTCTTTCAGGACTTCTCTCGTAATAGCCACCAGGTGGAGTTTAGTATCGAGTTATGGTGTTGCCATCTAGTGGATTTGCAACAAACAACTTACCCTTTGGAAGCCTTCCATTCCACTTTGTTAATTGCCTTACATGGGAAAGGTCCTGCAAATAAAAACACAGATTAATGCAGTGTAAAATTGCAAAAGCAACAAGTTTGATAAACTGAATCCTTGCTATCTTGACTTGTTGACACTCCATAACACAACTACTTAGCCAGACTGTAAGTGCAACCTTTTCAGATTAACTTAGCATTGTAATGTGTATCGCTGACACAGCATGAGGACTACAATCTACGTTTCCTAACAGTATTATTGTTCCCATAACATCTGAACTAAGAAAAAAAGGATAATACTTTTTTTTTCTCTTGGAGTGTAAGCTGGGCACCCAAAGAAAGCTGTATGCCATTAATCATTCTTTCAAAATCTACAACTAGAATGCAAGTAGTTTGAAGACTGAAGTTGTCAACAACTTGAAAATGGTGTCTTTACCACATGTGCCCTGTCAGTTACAATAACAACTATTGACATACCAAAAGTTTCACTGTTCTCAACACGATTACCTCCAATAATATGCTTTAAAGTCATACCTTGGATAAACTGAAGACATACTTCCTCTCGTACATTCTGATATATATTTTTCCAAACAGCATTTATAAGCACCAAAAAATATCAATTTTGTATATGCACAAAAATTTCAATACCCTGGCCTTGAGACTTCACAACAATTTCAGGGAGAATATATTCTTACCAACAATGCTATAATTAACTAACACTACATTTGCTAATGGGTCACTTTCATATAATATAACTAAATGAGTTCACCTTTTGCCCTTGTTTTACAACATATTAGTCACTGTTTTTCCTCAGACATGCCTGTGGTGGCAAAACGGCATAAGAATAGGGGTGGGTGTGAGAAGTGTTTGGTACACTTCAAATTCTTCCATTTTTTGCAAGAAAAACAATTTTCCCTGCCCAGCAACAGCAATATCACAGGACCAAGCTTGCAACGAATCGTTAAAATTAACCACTCATGCTTGGTGGATTTGATCAAATTTGATTACCTAACAAACACCATAAATTATGGATTCCTAAATTGGAAAATCATGATTATGCAATATACTATGGCATGAAAATACAGCTGCAGCTATTGAACAAATTAACACGATTAGAAACTTTTAAATACACTGAACAGTGCCATGTTAATGTGGTGTAGTACATGCAGCCACTACCACTTGTAATACGGTGTGTCCCACCTAATTACACAGGGGGTAATGTCATGCAAATGTTACAGCAAGTTTACACAAGAGGACCACTGTCCTAACAATGTATTCAACAACAATTTGCAAGCATGCCATTGTTGTGCAATGTATACACATGTAACGGGTCAATACTCGTTCATCCATTCTCCATAGCTCACATGTTTAGCGTACGCAATGTCCCCCTTGGGCTATTTTCCTTGAGTAGAATAATAGTAGTCTAAACACTGGGCTCATGTTCTGGAGTGCACCTGCACCTCTACGCCATGTACAAAGCAAAGCAATTTTGATAGCATGCCCACTCATTCTTCAGATATGTGTATGTATTTTTTGTTCGATAAAATCATATACAATAAAGTCATTCGTCTATAATTTAAATGCTATCATATCACTCCACAAATAAAGCTAAACTAACTACAAAACTACAATGATAGTAATTGGATTTTAAAACTTTATAAAAAAAAGAAGATACACAAAGCAGTGATGAGTGAGTAAATTTGTACATAATTGATACAAAATTGTACATAATGCTTTTAGTAAAATCAGCTTTTCATGACTCTTTTCACGACCATGATTTATCTGACACAAAAACCAAAAATGAAAGGTTGAACAAAAATTAACTAATTTGATAACAACAATGCACAAATTACATAATAGCTGAGCATATCAGGAAATGACCTACATCAATGTTCACCCAATTTTACATGATGTATGCTCACGAGACACGAGAAAATTACAAATAGGCTACCATGGAAACATGGCATGAGGCCATCACTGAACAGTGGCTATTGTGATCTCAATTTAGCGAGTTTCTAATGACACTTAATATGTTCATTATTGATCTTCATCAAATAATGACATGATAAAGTGATTTCCATATCTCTAAGTGCAATCTTTACTACAACGTACAATGAAAGCAAAACTGTCCATACTATAATACACATTGTATTTCAATCTCTCACGCTCTGTAACCATTCCAGGTGAAAGTGACGAAGGTTATCACTAATTGCAAATATATTTGTATGCATAGCAGAGATTAGGCTTTAAATATTGTGATCTTTATTAAAAATTAGTCTTTAGGTACATGTTAATTTTTTTGTAAATCCTCAGAAACACTGCTGCCTAATTATACAATAACATAATCAATTTCTTTGCAAGTGTTTGAATAAAGGACAAAACACATGCATTTGTTTGCTAATAATTACATTAACAACCACAGGAATGAACACTCTTGCTGCTAACCCCCTGCAAAAATACCATGCAGCACAAGCCAAAATGACACCTGCTTCCTGATGAATAATAATGGCGAGTCCTGTGCTCTATTATTGAACCATAGGGAGCTCTTTACCACATCATAAGTCCACGTGACCTTGAACAACCTATGATGACTGCATTGCGTGTGGGAGTATCTTGGCTGTCTCATGGCAGACTCATCAAAGTGCGACAGTATCATCACAGTATCACCACAACAGTGTCAACACGACAGGTGTCCCACTCACATAACGCACTCGAACACCTCTACCTATGTCTAGCCATATGTTCCCTCTACCAGGAAAATGACCTTGCTGATCAGTCATATCTTAGTGAACTTATTGTCAAGTTTAAAGTTAACTTAACGTCCCACATTCATATATCATAATACAGGTATTATACATGAAAATCATTTGAATTTCTTTTAGGCACATAATTCACTCCTAAGCAGCACTTTAGTACTTATTTCTGGGATTCAATAATTAATTATTATATCTGAGTCCGCATCCTAAGTAATTACTTTGCATCTCCAATATTCTGTACATTTATGATATTTCTTTTTAAATATATGTCTGACATCTTAAGCCATGTTGCATTTGCAGACTCACTCATCTGTGCTATTCCTCTCCATCTTCTAAAATGTGGTCATTCCCTACATACGTATGTATGTATCTTTTATGTTATGTATGTATATTTTATTGCATACCAACAACACTTTTCCCAGCCCACTTGGGCTTACTTACATATACAGCTATATACACATTGGAAATCACATTCTCAGATATATCTGCCACCTATACCACTTACCATATGGAGTTTGGGCCTGTTCCATTGGCCTGGAGCTGTCTGTACTGCTCCAGATGACATAGCTTCCATCAGCATGGGCACTCATGAATTGACTTCCATCCCTGTACCAGGAAACTGACTCCAATTGCTGTAAAAAATAAGATAATTCCAATCACAGACTGCACCCATTATGCACGTTCGTAAATCATGTACCATATGTACAACTGTTTCAGTAACAAAGCGTGCTTTGCTGCATTTCATGACTGCATTGACCTTTTTTAAATTTTGGGATGTGGTGCTGTTAGTAGAGCAAATAACCAGGTTAATATTGAACTGATAGAGAAACTGAAACATGCATAAAATTTAGTCAAAAATAATCTCAAAATATTATACACTAAAATGTGACAGTTGGCATTAGTCGATTTCTTAATGATGAGGTCTTTTCACACAATCAGCAACATCTTATTCAACACAAAAAAAATTTCATGCATGTGTAGCTAGATAAAAACCTGAGAAAGACATAAAAAAAGAAGTGTACAAAACACTTTTCAAATAATAGGCGAGCCATTATGTATGCCGAGATGCACACTTCACTTCAGTTTCAAAAAACAGTAAGTTGTTTACAGATGAGGGAGTTCTCTTTTTACCAAATCTGCCGTTATGAGGTTTTGCAGGAGTCCATAAACAGTGACTGATGACAAACCTCACAGATGCAGTTTGCCATTTCTAAGCAGGGGTCTTGAGTTTTTTCTTTAGGGAGGAGAGACAAGAGCGCAATAGACCGTTATTTAACTCTGCATGCACCACACATTTTCATGTAAAGCAAACGGAAGAGTGAAGTATGTGAGTTTATGGTTTTTCCCTATTTTTCTGAGTGAATTTTTCCCAACTTGTTACTTTAATATTGCATGATAAATGTTCTTTACCAGTCTTTAGCTCACAAAACATGCTGTGCACACTATGTGTCACTGTGAGCCAACACTGTCTCCATTGTGACTTGGGCCTGAACCTCCATCAATGGAACAGCTCTCTCGCTTGCAAACCTTTTCACAGACCAGACTTAAAGTATATGGTCTATTTGTATAGATGAAATGTAGAGACACCTCATATGAAATGTAGAGACACCTTAGATGAAATGTAGAGACACCATAGTGTATGACAAGTATGCCATATGTGATATAACCAAGTGGTTTAATCACTTACATTACAGCAATACAGCAAACTAAGAAATGATTCAAGATTTGTAATTCCATCTATCAATTTTTCATGCATTGACAGTAAATTATCCATGCAAAATTGCATCAAGAAAGAATGTAAGAACAAGATCTGTGATTGATTCATGAGTTAAGGTAATCGAGAATAATTTGATACCCTGATTAAATTAAATATATCATATTCCCAATTAAAGTCATCCATCCACATTTATGACAGATCAACCATTATTCATGTTTTGCAAGAAGTTTTTGAGTATTTTGATTGGTAGACAGGGTTTCTAATGACATGCAGTGTAACACTGTAAGTGCATGGGGTTCCTTAATTAATTCCAACCACTGAAACGGGTCATGCAAATCCTGAGCTTGACTTACTGTTCTAACAACTGATCCATCAGAAACATCGTTTGCACCTGATTGGGCCTAGAAGTCATTTTGGGTTAACAAAGAAAAATAAACTCAACAATTCAACGTAAAAATAAATAAAACAACAAAATATGGACAGTGCTACTTCACATTGCAAATGAAACCTTGTGCTGCAAAAGTAAAGAATATTGTGATACAACATGGTGCTAATTACCTTGCCCGTATAAACTTGAACCTCTCTATTAATAAAGTCACCTTGAATAAAAGCTCAGTGGCCATCATTGTAAAATAATAGCATGACATTCTTACAGTTAAAATGGTTTCCTTAAACTGGATAAGTTGGAACATTGCGGTCATACTGAAAAGGTGGCTGTGAGACGAGGTTCTAGCATATACAGTAAGTTACATTTATTCCGGCACCCACTAAGAAACCCAAGAACTAATTCATAATAATAGTCTCATTCATAAGAATACATACCTGTGAAGCATTGTAAGTCTGGTCAGCATTGCCTTCCTTGATATCCCACAAGACGATGAGTCCGCGGTTGTAGCCGATCAAAGCCTGCAAATCAGTCATTCAATGTTAAACACACACAAATCAACATGTTTTCAAGAAAAAATCGATACATTAAACTTCCAGGCCCTGTAACATGGTCGAATGCTCACCTTGTCTGGTTTGCCTGGCTGGAGGCTGATAGTCTCGACTGCACCTGGGTTGACTTTGAAATCCTCCGGGATGCTGCAAAAGATGAACCATTCTGATTAGTCAATAAAATCCAGGTTCATTTTACATTAAACATGTTGTCTACATGCAGTACCAAAGTACCAATAATGTTATAGAAAGGTATCTACATATTGGTTCGTTAAACATCAATTGCAGTTTCTGCGCTAACCAATCAGTATGTTGTCTCAATATATTTGCTTATCTATAATTGTGCCACATTTAGTGGAAGTATGAATTAACACTTAATAAAAATGATAATTTTTTTTATCATTTTGGTCATGATTATCAGTATAATAATGATGGGATCACGATGATTAAGTCTGGAAATCAACACTAATGGCGTTCTGTCCTGTCGAGAGATGGAGCTACGACCACACAGGTCTCGCAATTGTTTAATGACGTCATCAACAAAAGGTCAATCAGTGCATTTGATGACGTTACAATTGGATGACGTCATTAAACAATAGCAAGACCGGTGTGGTCGTAGCTCCATCTCTCGACAGGACAGAACGCCATTGCACATCACTGCTAATACATCACTGCTAATACATCAACTACTATGCAAACTTAAATGTCCATGATATGTATTACGGAACCAACTCAACATCAACTAATTGAATGCAATGAGACTAACACTCACCAAGATAATATATAAGCAATAAATAACTTTATTTGATTGTTTGCTAAGCTTCTAACCACAGAACCTAAACAACAAAGCCTAACAATCACTGCACAGAAAATGCTTTCCAATTCAACCAAATGCTGTGACAGTTGTTTCGTGTCGTAGTATTCAACTCGCAGAATGTGCAGACAGTCGAAATATGAAATCAATAGAAAAGAGACAACCAGTCTGCTCCGGGACACTACATCACCATGCAGACGCTTTTGAGCTTAACATTTGACATGTGTATGGATGCAATGATTCTCTGACAAATCATGCATTTCACTTTATCACCAGCCAGCCAGCCAGCCAGCCACATCAGCAGTGCAATAAAAATGAAAATTGCAATAAAAGCCCGAGCGACAGGCCGACATAATAAGCGCAACAAAATGCCATACATGTACTCGTTCAACTGGTTGTCTGGTATCCCTGGGCATTTTCTCACATTGCAAATCACAAACCCAATAAACACCTGATGGCAGTGTACTCCATATTTAACTAAAATACATATCGCACTAAGCCAATTGAATAGAATAACCTTGCCACACAACTTAAAACCTTTCCTTCGTCCTCAGTCTTAGGTACCTTCTTAATAACATATATTATAATTTACTTCAAATTTCCATAATTACAAGGTTATTTACTTTTCTCCATATTCAACATATTCAAAATTATCTAAATGAACCGAAGAATGCACATTCAATTACCCGGGTAAGTTCATCACTGTCACTAGTGACATTCTAAGCTTTGGTTCCAGAACAAAGTGAATTACTCGTATCAGTGAGGTTGCTATGGCTTCAATATCATAATTTATACATGAGACAATATGCAATAAAAGCGATGCATGCACTGATGATCTTGTAGTTAGAGTGACACAGCGATTGCAAATATAAACTATTTTTTTACTCTTTATTCTGGTGCCATGTTTCGGAGGCAGAATCCATCTTTCATTGTTCCCCACATAACACAATAAGCCAGTCAGTTAGTGACGCAGCAGCAGCATCTTACCTATGATGCTGATTTAGACACTGATGCTGATCCCTTAGTGATCCAGGGCACTGGGGTAAAGTTGCTCAGCTCAGCTTGCATCCCATTTGTTATTATTACCCAGCTGCTGGGAGGATCACACTTCTAGGCAGTTCAAATTCTAGGAGCTATGTCAAAGGGCAACTGCTCTGGGCTATTCATTCCAGGTGCAAAGTGTTTACACACCTTACTTAGGGATACAACACAGCTCACTCACTTCAGGGTTATGCTAATGTATTGTAAGACACATTCTTAGCAAATGATGACTAAACAACACCAATTTGAAAAGAAGCTTGCCTCAACAGTATCATATTCTGGTAACCTTACCAACAAATAAAATAGAACAATATTCATTCCATAGCAATAATTTGGTACAAGAAGTTCCCCTATACTTCTCAACTTATGACAGGCTAAACCCATCCATATTCACTTTGGAGAGGGCAGAAAAAAAAGAAAAAAGATTTGCCTCGCTTTCCTTCTTAAATGTCAAGAAAGATGTGGATGCAGGTATACAGCACTGTTTTATTTATTTTTTATTTCATTTTTTTTAAAGTATTTCGAGAGCAAGTTCGTCCAACAACAAAATGCCACCAACAAGAGAAGCGACCTATATTACTATGTATTACAGGCCCTTTACTAAGTAAAGCAGCTAAGAACATAATGCTTTGTGTCCAGTGTGTCACACGAAGTACCGTTTGCTTTTTTGACCGGGCTGACCCAAACCGAAGACCCCAAATTAGGACTGAGGCACATGAAGGCCAAAAGCATTTGTCATTTGGAGCACAAAAGATGAGAACATGCATTTGGAAGTGATTGAGGTGCTAGGGACTGTCCCAGAGTGCTAGTCTCTCACACAGTGTCATTATCCCAGGGACCTCATGTGGAAGGGAACCACTAAAGCCCAGTCCCTTCAAAGGAAGATATCAGTCTTAGAGTGCTAGGTGGCAGTCTGTGCATCTGGAATGTTTTCTGTGTCACTGGGTTTTATCAATACCAGTCCACTTCTCCCTAAAGAACTATACAAAGGACAAGTGCCTTCTTTAATGCAGTGCAACTTGTCTTTGCTGACCACACAACTCGAAATAGGCCACATTTGTCAACACAACACATTACAGAATACAAATATATGAAACAAATTAATTACAAAATGGCTAGAAAAATAAGAATTCTACCCAAATGAAAGAGAAATATATATTAGACAAGCAAACATTCTGTGGCCATCATTGAAGTGGCATTGTTGTATGAAACATTTTTAAAAGAGCACAAAGTGTATGTATACATGCAGCTGTACATTGAGAAGTTTTCCAATTGATTAAGAAACTAATAAATTCTAATATGTGTGGTGCAACTTGAGCTGTTGGATAATCTTTGAGTACAAGGACAACAGAATCCAATTCAAGGGCAATTTGAACAATGAAATTCAGCATTTGTCTTCCACTAACAAAATAAAACATGAAGCCCTACTTGATTAAACACTACAGTCATTATTTCCCATTAAGAATCATCTAAATTATCTGACTTTTTTTGTTGCAAAAACACAATTCAAGTCGAATTCTCCCGCTTGGTACTTGGTACTTGGAATGTTTCAGTTGCTGATTTTACGATGTTGAACTTCAAACGGACTGTATTTTTTACCTGTATTCCTCACGATATTTGGTTCTGTACCAGATATATCTGAATGTGACTCAAACTCCTCAACTTTCACTACTACCAAGAACAGTATTTTAGGGTTCCATATATGCAAGCGCAATATGAACCTAACATCATATCATGTTTTTTCCCATTTTTGAACAGAAGGGGAACAGGTAAACCCATTGAAGCTCCACCTCCCTCGAAGAAGGTCCACACAGATTCTATTACTTTCTTAGTTTTTTCCTTCGATAGAATAAACATGGACCAGTTGCAGAATTCAGCTTCATACAAAGGATAACATGAGAAATACTCGAGAAATGTTTGCCATCATTTTTTTTTCGAATTTGTGATGACTGTAAGACGACTATTTTAAAGTCAGTCAGACAGGTATTGACTCTGTCTGCCTTATTGCATATTCATAAATAAATATACAGTGGTACCCCACAACTAAGAACATCTTTTTGAATTACTCAAGTGGTCTTCTTTTTTTTAAATTTGTATTGTATGTTTATGACCCAGCAAACACATTTTCTGATACAATGGCCTAAAACGCAGAAGTTGAGGTACGAACAGAAAATGCCGGTTGAAGAGGAGTTGTCCGGTTGAAAATGCTGAGGCAGCTTGAGATGACCAGATCCAGATCAAAGACCGAATGACCAAATAGACGAAAGTAGGACAATAAGTCAATAACCTTAGGACTTCACTTTAGACTGCATGGTAAGTGCCAAAGACCCCTCCCCCTTCTTTCTAGCTAGCACCAGTCCTAATCTGGAATAGTCATCATCCAGGGTGGGGTTGATGGGAGGAATCTGACCAACTGACCTTATTGCCCCATGCATACAACTCTTCATGTCTCTGTGTGTCTGGCACAGGACTTGCACACCATTTGCCAAATAGAGTGTAGAGTATTTTTTACTTTTTTTGGCAGCATAGAATACATACCAATATATTATAGTCATCATGGGATACTAAATGTGTAAATTGATCACTATATAACTCGTACAACATAACATTGGCTACAATGGAACAATTAAGAACTTCAATACAAAGTCATGCATTATTAGAAGTAAATTGGACCAAGAACTTGAAGATACCACATGATATCAGAGGAATGTATATTCTTCCCATTGAAGCAACACTAAGAGTCAAGAACTTCATTGTCAGTTTTAATTCCCATTGCCATGAATATCAGTCTCATATGTTTTCATTTTTAAAATAGATCACTTTTCAACCAAGTTGAACCATGTTTAGTCTGGGAATATAAAAAACATCATCACCAAATTGAACTTTGTCACATAGCATCACCCACATGTTAGTCTACTTATCAATTTGTAAATTATTCCTCTTTTCATCTTGTACAACTCCATATGTACAGTTGTATGATGAATGACAAAATAATGATCATTTATATATAGGCAAGGGCTTTCACGCCCATGAAAACACAAATTTTAATGCTAATATGACACATCATGTTGGCAGTAAACACAAATCTAAATACACAGCATATTTTCTACCTTTTTTTGCCAGAAGTTACACAAGTCAGGTCAATGACTGAGTTATATTTAAAATGCTGCCAGCAATGGAATTTGATTAAAGGAACTTTAAATCGTTTATGTGCACCATTCAGCAATCACATGTTGAGTGTATCCGAGTCAGCAAACTTTTGCACTGCACTATTGAAACAAATATTTCAGTTGATATCAGTCTTACAAATTAAAATTTTCCAGATGGCACGATAGAACGGGTCGACAATGGAGTCCAACGTTGGCCGAAGTTGGTCATTGCCGATGTAAAGCCAATGTGGCATAATATTATTATCAGGTTCGTAATTCTGTAACAACTCGTAATTTTCTGGAATTCATTTGATTTCAATATCATATTGATTAAAGTTAAATTAGTTTTGTTGCAGTAAATTTCCATTCACCTCCAAAGGAACGGTCACATGGCACGTTTGTTGTCTCATGTGACCTTGACCCAAAGTCAAACTTTCAGAAGGTCAAAGGTCACTTAATATTCATATCAAATTTGTGTTTTGTGTGGGTACCAACAAAAACACTGGTCAGTTGAGGCCAGACTTCCAGTTCAGTAGTTCATCAAACATAGATTAAGGAAGACAAACATTCGATGACAATGGCACAGACCACTTGGGGAGGAGTTGGCATCTCATTGCTATCATTTGCATTATTCGAATGGACTTACCAACATCTGAACTTACTCCAAAATCATTGAAGCTTTAAATCAGCAAATGAATCGCAGAACTTCAAATTTAAGTGTACATGAACTTACAACCTTACGGACGAAACAAAATTGATGTACCTAACACAAATGCCATGTTTAAACAATTTTGTAAATGCAGCCCCACCCAACAGTTTCCAATCCCATCACAAAACGCCCTTTTTAATGAATACTTCAAAAACAAGTTATTTTCACCAACATCCAGTGGAGTATGGGAACAGGACAAAATTTGACAAAAGTGTCAGTTTGATTATCAAATTGCACCATGGGTGGGATGACCCACTGCAGTGCTTCCAACACAGTATGCTAAAGGTCCATGCAGGCACATTGCTGACAAGCTAACAAGGTCACGAGTGAGTCTGTTAGCCAAGGTCAGTAAAGGTCATGACCTTATGTTTTGAGGAGTGCTTCAGTTTTTGCAGCCCCTGACATCCTCTGCTGTCAGGAAGGCCCTTTGCAGACCACTGTAGAGGATGAATCTTAAGACTGTTCAATCATCAGGAAATACTCCCCCTGACATAACTTAAATAAGTGTCACAGCAGCAACAACTAAGGAAACACCAACTTAAGCATACATATGATATACCATGCAAAATTGCATGGATTGAGCGGAAATATGGCAGTATAAGGTGTCTGGCCTAAGATCCAGACTCCTATACATCTACCACTAGAGTGCACATCACCAAATGAGCTCATTTAGAACCTTAATCTTTGGTAATCTGATGAAACACTGCACCAGTGTTCTTAGCTAATATAATGAAGAGCATTGTGTCTTGTTTACCTGCATTGTGAAAATCCTATCCGATTTTTGCCTGCCAACCTACCACCCTAAGAGAGTGATTTATGTCAGTCACCTGTGCTTCTTCCTTTCCACCATGGCATTGTCATTCAAGCACCAAACTGTTACTCATTGTGTCCATAGAACCAGTGCCCACCATTCAGACACCAGGCATTCATCCATTCACATAGGGACATCTTAATGTGATTATAAGGACCTACTAGTAACATAAAATATGCAGCTAACTCCACTGGAATAACCCTACATAAAGCCAACAGTTTAGTTGCAATGATCAAAGGCTTCTTAGGCCTTAAAGTGGACTGAAGAGGCACTCAGCTGATAATTCCGAATTGGGACGACCTTAATGCCTAATAATAGCAATATTTTAATGTATTTTCTCATGAGGAGCAACTTCTTTGGACACAGGGTCAAAAGATCAACAAATGCACCTCAGCACCTAAACCTACCTACTAAAGACCTCTTCTGAGTGACCTTATGAAGTTGACTGTAGGTTTTTCAAGTCAATGTCGAATTTAACAAATCAGGTTTGACTTGTGTTATTTCAAAGCAATTTTAGTGAACAATATCATTGCTTTCAGAAGCCAACCCTAAATCAAAGGAAAGAAAACAATTCAGGGGGCAATCGTTAGGTGACTTGCATCCATAAATCAGCAGCTAAATGCCAAAATGGAGCACCTTGTTCTCCTCAAAGACAAGACATGAGGGTGCTTTATGCGTCTTTGTCACAAAACTTCCACGAAAGCATTCTAATTTGTTTACGATTCATGAAGGTACGTGCAGAAAACGAGCATGGCTGACTTACTCAAAAGATTACTCCTGGCTGGAACTGAACAAGTTGGTCATAAACTTTGCACTTACATGAAAGTTACGAGCAAATGGCCAAATTGTTAAGGCCATAAATCAGAAATGTACATGCATGCATGCCACTCGGCAAGTCTTGAATGAGAAACATCATGCCTTCGAACAGCATAGAGCTTTAAACATGTTTGGAGTTGAATGTTCTACACATTGCGCTCCTAAATTTTCACCTTTTTTGTTATTATATATTTTCTTTTTTTTAATATATTCTGCATTCACACGGTTCTCATGTAAAATTCATGTACGATCAATAAATAAATAAATATGGAATACTTTTGATCATTAAAGCATCAGAGCAAAATGGTTGTTATTCCTCAATTTACATAATTATAAACTAGCTCAAATATATAACAATAAAATATTTTGTGGTCACAAAGACTTGAATTATGCCTCTGTTGAAGCACTGCAATAAGAATTTACCCTTTATAAGGAACCCTTCAATGGCATTCATAGCATAGCATCAACCAAATCACCCCCACCCCAACCTTTTTATTGCTCTCTCAATCATAGCCCTTTCTCATGTATTGTGAGGGCTTCCGCATTGCACAATGGAAGCTCAATGGTGTGCAAGAGAGTGCTTCTAAGAGAACAAAAGAGAAAGCACTACTACTCTCATACCTGCACATTACAAATGCATTATGAAGCTATGGACAGTTATACATTCCAACAGATTCCACACTAAAGAAATTACACGGTAGATAATTAAGATTGTTGGTTGGTATTATTTCTGGCGCATCTACTTACATTTAATAATTTCTCACTTTCAAATAATCATAGAATAAAGCTATGTATTTTCATACACGTAGTTGTATCACTGGTTCAAATGATAGTTATTACACAAACTTTGTAAATGGTCTTTCGCGATGAGTTCACTTTGTATGCCTACATAGTACATACTCATATCTTATCGATCAGAATAATTTGCAAATTTGAAATGATTTTTCATAGAGCTCTGCTTTTGTGAATATACCGTTTTCCCACTCAACTTTTGAATGGTTCCATACCTGCTTCCTTAACATTCTAAACACATTCTGGTGTCATCGTTTACAATTAAATCAACAGATGTGCTGCAATTTGAATGAGAGTATATACCAAGCTGTCACATTAGGTGACACGGGTATAAGGACATCAGGAGTATATTAAACTACTTCAAGCTACTTTCTAAAGGTTTCTCAAGAATCAAGATAGCATTTCTATTCCCTAAAGCAGACAACGGTCAATGATCTTCAGGATTTAATGTAGTCGTAACCACTTTCATAGAGCTCGGTAAGTAGAGATAACACGATCAACCAATTCAGCACAGAACATTCTATCATGACAAAATAAAAAGTTCAACAGACATGTTTTCATCCCAATTAAATTTTCTAATTAAGTGAACAATAAACGATGAAGCTACACCATAAAATTTCTTCGAAAATAATGTCAGACCAATCTGGCAATTACAGATTTACCACAGAATAAACGTTAGCTTCATTAACCAGAATAATACAACTCATCCAGAAATTAATGTCATTATGTCGGAAATTATTTTTCAGAAAAAAGTTGTTGATGTCTAAAACCAGCACCAGTTTTAAACTTTAAGTTAGTTTTCCTTCTTCACAATTATTTTTCCTGAGGCATATTTATTTCAGGTTAAGACAGCACAATTTGTTGTTAACAGATTATGGACAACTGGTATTGCAGCAACAGCAAATAAGATCCGCAGTATTTTCCATCTTGAATGCGTCTCTTGGTCGACCTTTCGTTTGTCATTCTTGTAGGAAAAAAAAAACGTTTCTACAAGAGACTCTAGTAGATGAAGACCTGACAGCTGCTGTGCAACAAACATGCTAAGGAGAACTAAGACAAACACAATAGAGCTCTACTGTTTGTTACAAGACCTTTTTTCCCCTGCATACTAACCTAAGCAGTCTACCATAAATGCTACATTCAACCATGGAGTCACTAGAGACTACATGATTCAACCCCTTATGGCCTAGTAGAGCTATACTGCTGCATCAGCAGAGTTTTTCTTTTCTTTCTTTTTTCTGCTACCCTGGATCAGATTCTTGTCAATGATGTCTGACAGCATCACTTACTTGGCAGCATGCCATGGGGTAGGTGATCTGGCCTCGGGGAGGCTGAGTGAGGGACACTTCCCACCAGACACTGAGAGACTGGCGAAGACACTAGAGAGATGCTACTTGCCGCAGCAGCAGCAGCAGGTTGCAGAGACTGCAGACAACAGCTTTTGACAGCTCCTAGACAGCAGGCTGATGTTGTCACTTGCAAGTGATTCTGATGATAAAGGATAGTGCAACTCACCACACCAAGTCACTGCCAATCACGAGAATTTATAACTGCAATTGCAGATGAGACATCAGCAATTTCAATCATGCTTGCAAAAAACTAATATTGCACCAAACCTATATTGCTGTTATCGCTATTTCTAAATTGTGATTTAAATAAATACTGCATACGTGTACTAAGCTATTACACTGTAAGGTATTTTAACTTTGAAATTCGTTTATATTCAAAGATGAAACGGTGAAACAACACAGACGAAATACTTCTACTGCACAACATACACTTGAGAAACTGATTACGACAAACAGGACAGCTTGATTAAAAGCGGACAACGGAAGCACAACACTGAATGACGTTTGATGTTTCTATTATTTCCTACACACATAAATACCTTCTTAACCTGAACAGCAATACAAAAGACCACAATGATTAATAACTTCTCATCCTCCATTTTACACCAAAATCCAATCAAACATCTCACAGCTTACCATTACCCATACAAAAGGTATATACACTATACAATACTTTACTAATGAAATACTATCCTGGCCATAATTCAGCCATCATTATTATTCGACCTTGAAAAATCCCAAAATTGGTGGAGAAAATTACTGAACACCTGGATTTTCATGCTCAAATGACCTTGGGAAGGGAACACCATAGCCATAAATCATAACACAAAGCTGATAAGGTAATGATTTCAATTGTAAACTTATTTGCACTTACTTCTGAGTGACAACATCTTGGTAAATGGTATCCTCCGAAAGCTTGAAGGTGTTTACGTGAAGTTTGTAGATGTTTCCTCCCTCAGTTCCGATCAAAAGGTTTTCGCTGTCGGCTGACAGGCAAGTAGCGGAGATGGTCTTGAGTTTGCTGAAAATGGAAGAAAATTTGGTAAAGATATATATCAAGTTTGTATCAAACCATATGGATGGACACAAATGTTTTATTGCTCTGAAATAAGTTGTAGGGGAAGCCATTTACTGCCTTTTTGATGTCAGAATAGTAAAATAATCAATGAGGAAAGTCTTGAATTTTTTTGGATCGTTGAAACATTGGATAGAACTGCTAATCCAATGTGAATTTTTCGTGAACAAGGAAAAAAAAAGGAAAAAGGCAAAACAGCAAGGGAAGCATTAATATGATTGTAAACATGTTTTGAGGTATGCCATAAATACCTATATACTGAACATTAGGGAAATAGCTATATATACACTGATATAATCATCAATACAGTGCAAAATTTAATACAAAAGGGTTGACTGGATAAACATTGGTCTTATCTGGAAGGCTCAGTTAAGCCCCACAAGAAAAGCATAGATCAAGAACTCAGCTGAGAACTGGGAAGCCCTGAGCTGGAAGCCCTGTTTAACATTGGAAGAAGGTTTTTAAACAATGATGACCACTAACTGACCATGGTAGTAGTAGTGTTATTGTTTAACGCCTCATCAGCACCTGAGTGGGCTATGTAGAGGCTCTCTAGGGTAAGATTGATTATCTATAGTTGGTAGTAGAAACCAGAAGCATGTGAAAAATCAATAAGTGTCTGCGTTGGATAGCTGGAGCAGCTTGTGCAATGCGCACTGTCCTGTTTTAGCCACTGGGGATAGAGGACTTCACCCCAAGTGTTTCCACCCTCGCCGCGTGGAGGCCCAGGACCTTCGAGGGCCTAACTGACCCTGGAGTCATGAACTGACCAGAGCAGTGGAGCCCCTTGTTGGCCTCAGCTAAGCCTTGACTGAGCTCAGGGGGTTGTCAGAGATCACCACTCAACCCATCCTGAGTTTGACAGCAGCTAATTGGCCACGAGATTCTATCAGCTTTTATCAGCATGTCCTATTTGTAGGCCTAATTGCAACCTTTTTGATTGACACCCTGATAGGCAAGTGTCATGTTGACTGGTATATTGATAGTTGTGGTGTCATGTCAGACTTCCAGAACAACAGAAAATGGAATAGATCATCTGTGTGTGGCTGTTACAGCAATCTATACACAGCCAGGGCTGGCAGGGGCCAAGGGCTTTCATTATCTTCACTAGTTATTTAAAAAATGTTCATCACATAGTGGATACTCAAACTAAGCTATTATCGTACTATGTTAAGACAAAATGTTTCCGAACAGACTACACTTAGTGCATTACTGAAAGTGAATGACATAAGGTTTTCATTGCACAAGTTTAAACTTATATGTAACTGCGGAGTATTTCCTACAAGAGATATATCCCATTCTTAGAGAATTTCCCTTCTCAAGACCTTTTGCACTCCACATTTTAGTCCTACATTACGTCTTCCTCAAGCCTCAGTTGTAGCAGTTGCAGCATCAAGCTCTCGCAATATTAGGAAACGTGGGGTCCTGGCGAAGCGAGGTCTTGTTCAATGGAGAAAGCTTAAAGGTGGGTGATTGAGTCTGGCGTCTCAGGTCCTGAGGATCTCCTCTAAGTCATGATGCTTCTATGAGACCTCACAAAAGGTCACAGGTCTGAGTGTGGAAGCTCCCGTCAAGGGCCTGGATTTAAAGGTATTTCTTGGCAAGGACCTTTTAAGCTCAAGAGCACAGTAACACTAAAATCAACTAACCGTACTACGTTCATATCTGAACATTTGATGCCTCACCACATCTGAATGAGTCAACGTCAAACAAATTTTCACCAGAGCTTCATAATGCCCAATACTGGACAGACTTAAGAATTAATAACTCTCGAAATACAACCATCAATCCCTCTCGATTAATTCCACATGGTTGAGGCTGTATTAACATGTACGACATGGTTTTCATACACACACCAGTTGAGTATATGAATGAATATTTATTGATCAACCACATGGAAATGTGGTGAAAGAAACATGTCATAAAATACTGATATGTTGGTTGAAAGTTAATATCCACAAGATCAGAAACCGAAAATTGATTTTATAATAATTTTCCACAATAAATCTTTATTCTAAATACATGTATATACACAATGGAAATCACTTCATAACATAAGGTGTAAAACTTCACGTGATCACTCTCAATCAATGAGGCAATGCAGATGGAGTAAAAGACCAAACTTCCTGACAGTAATGCAGCAAATTGTGTTCAGTTTTCCCAGGGGCACCATGGACTAGAGAGGACTAGAGACTTACAGGCAACCAATGTGACTGTCAATGTTCGTTGCAATGTTACAGGCAATGTGACCAGGCTGATAGCAGCAGTCATCCAGGCACCTGTGTCCCGCAGATAAAAGCTGGTCCCATGATTGATCCCTGGAGGACACCAAGCCTTGTTTGACCGCTTCCAATAACACAGAGCTCAGCCTGATCAATGTACCAGTCAAACTGAACATCCATGATGCATGATTCATTCGTTCAAGGCCAACCTCAAATCGAGGCTCAATGGTGCATAAGCATGATAAGTACAACCGAGGTGCGCAAGAAAAAGGCTGAGAGTTAGTCTCACTGTCTAGCAGACTCGGGATAGGACAATAAATTGTCTGGAGTAGGCTCCAGCTGCAAGCATTAAACAAAGAAACGATGGGAAGGAAAGCTGCAGCTACTGAGCAACCATGAGCGCTGCTCGTTCCTGACCTGGTAAATCAATGCTCACAATTAGGAAGAATAGTAAATAGAGCTGAATAAATTCACAATATCTCCTAATAATCCAACACCATTTCATCTAACTTTTGCGAAGTATGTTTTCACTTTTTGTGATGTTCGTTATTAAGTATCAAATAAAGTATTTTAAGACCACCTAGTCCAGAATCCTAAGGAGAGATTCACTCTCCTTTCTCGCAAGAAAATAAAGTTCAATACAACAATTCATTAAATAAATGTGGCCCGTCTACTTCATGCACTTTAGTAAAAATAAAATTCAACCGTTCCCCAGAATTGATTGAATTGATTATTCAAAGAGTGAAATTGAACATCCCAAGGGAGGAAGTCTGCCGGGCCCACCTTATCAATTCTCAAGTACAGATCTCTTGATGGCTCAGATAACATTGAAATTGACAGAAAATTCAATTACTTCCCAAGTGATTCTACATCGCAGTCGACAAAGAGCCCCAAGCTAGAAACTCAACCCTTCTGAGAACGGAGTCAATTGACGATCAAACAAATCAGTACAAGACGATTCCAAAGAATCAAATTTAACGACGCCTGTGGAACTGATTTACATGAACATTACCTTTAAATGGACTACACTAGATACAGTCACAGGGTTGCACTGTTAGGTGCCAGGGGTCTCCCAGACTAGCAATTTGTAAGCTTTTTATGCTCTCCGATTCCCATTAAAGTGCTAATTTGAGAAGGCATTCATCAGTAAAGAGCAGAACTTTGCACACTACAAGAAATGAAGTGGCTTTTGTCCAATGATCCATTGCTTGTTTGTACAAAGATAAGACCAAAGCTCAGTGCATCAACTATTTGCACTGTCTAGAGGTTGTCAGGTTGACTATCCCATTCCATTCATCGTAAAAAAGAAGTAGGCCCAATGCAGGATATTGCAATATCAGGAGTAACTGAGACCAAGACAGTCAAATCTGTAAGCAGAAATTTGATAACAGCTTAATTTCAAAAGTCAAAAGAATCCCAGTCACTTCAATCATGGCTTGCATTAGATCTAACCAGGCAACACAAAGTACAATCTTGCATCAATTTTCCTAAGTGCAGAAGAATGTATTAAGTGCATAATGGTCAGTATTTCATGTCATTCTCCACTCGGTGCATTTAAAGTCCTAATTGACAGCATTGACATTACAGGATCAACCAGCCAAGCCAGATGTAACTGGCACGACTCGGGGTTAGGATCACACTTATTCGGCTAATTTGACACCTCAGGACCTCAGCCTGTTATCCAAGGTCACCTCACTTGTTGAGCAAGTGACCTCATGGCCTGCAGACTGACCCGCAGATGGACCTTCACAGGTTATTGCTGGCATCCAACATTAAGACCTAATGACCAGAAAGCACGTTAAATCATGGAGTCACTAGAGACTCCATGGTAAGGGTTAGTCACCTATTCACACGAGACAACACCATCCGTAAAACACTTCATCGAGTGGCTGAACAGATCATGGTGGGTGGTACCCGGATGATAATTTTCAATTCATAACATGACATGCAATTGACCTTATATGCATATGCACATTTGTAATTGCAGATGCTACAGGGAGTAACACATATCATATCTCCATTTGGACCTTTCGATCAAAGTCACTCTTTGACGGTTTTACCCTATGTGAAGCGAGAGGTGGACCAATTGGCTTACTCGAGGGGCTCAACTTTTAAATCCTTAAATGCAAGTCTTTTGAGTAAAAAAAATAACTTCGTTCTTTGCTGCAAGGAACTAGGTTAACTTGGTGAAGATGAAGAGGCTGTCCCCACATGACCCCACCCTTCAGAGTGAGAATTACCACTGCCCGAGGTTACACATCCTTGGTAATTTAGTCAATCAATAACTTTGGCTGCAGCTCATGACGAGTTACTTTCAAGGTCATGGCTGAATAGCTGTGAAGCCTATTCATTTCATGATGCAGCTCATAATAAATAATGCAAAGGGACTTCCATTAATATGACAACTACAGAATTGGCAATTTCTCAGAGAACGAAGATTCAGTCAATGGTATGACGCACCGAAGAAGAAACTATGAAGCATGTGATAGGAACTTCAAGAAATCTCAAAACCTTCGGAAATAATTAATCGAGTTTATTCCTTTTGAAAACGTTTCTGAATTGTCCTTGAGAACAAAGACCAAAGCCCACAGAGAGAAGCAAATCCTCGTTAAAGTTAGATTTTAATGCACTAATTTAATAGCATTTTATCGTCAGGATTGACAACAGCCTTATGTTTGGAGCCATTAAAAAAATACATTACCAAGACAAACCTTTACCAATGAGTAGTCAGTTCATCAATTCCACTAAAGAATGTCTACATTACAAAAACAAATGTCTAAATATTACAAAAACAATTCTTTTTATTTCTTGTGTATCTTATACCCTGGACTGTATGCAATGTTCAGCACGAGACGCAGTCCAGGTAGTCTTTTCTTGCAGACTTTTAAAGTAGCCTCTAAATCAACCCAATTCTGCTACTGGCCATTTTTCAGAGTTGACCTCTGGCAAGCTAGCGGATAAAAAAGGCTACCTTGTGAGTGGTGGCTCTTTTTTTATGTCCAGCAAATGAGGTGTAAACGTGCCCTACGGCAAAAAGGACATTCTCAGATACCTATACAGGAGATTGGGAATTTACTGAAGTGCTTAAAAGAGGAGAACTTCAAACGATGTTCATTATCGAGCACAATGACCAAATGCATTAATGGCAACCTGTGAGACCACAATACCTAATAACTATGTAGGGCCTACTCTCAAAACAGAGACCACACACTAATTACAGGTAAACAATCGTTAGGATTACACAAGCAAAACCATTTTAACTTCGTCCGAAAGCCTCCTTACCAATATGACAAATTTATCACGGCAAAATTGAAGACGGAAACTCAGTGTAAAACCATAACTTCAAAATAACAATAACGACAATCTTTGTCAATAAGGTTACTGGATTACATTTTACCCCACATTTTAGAAGTTTTTGACAAACATTTTAGCAATAGTACTCAAGATTTGTTGCAAAGTATAATTTATAATAAATGATAACGTTTTGGGCCTTCTTTAAGGTCACCAAAATTATACAGCTGCATCATTGTGCCATAACATAATATGTCCATAACACAACAGCGTGATCACTATCTTAATTGGCAAACAGAACAAAGTAAAGCTATGATAGGAGCATCAGGCAACACCATACTCTGAGAACAATCTCAATCCTATTACACACTTGATGATCACACTTTGTACCTAAAGGCCAATATGAAAAGGGTTCACTAAGACTCTATACAGTTACAAAAGGTCATGGGTTCAAACTATGATCAAGTGAGCAAGCTGTAAATCTCTGTGGCAAAGCACTCTTCAGAGAGATTACAATTATTTCTTCATCACTTGTCAGACCAGGCCATCTAAATTTCCCTCAATTGTTCAGTCAGAATTGAAATGAAAATAGGTCTGAAAACAGGAATTAAACAGCTTTGGGGGCATGTCATTAAAGTCAGTGTTAACAATAGACCCCCATGAGTGGGGCTGTAATATAGGGGTGTGCATTGACCTGCTAGGTGCCTTTTATGGTGAATCATATGGAAACCACGTTTGACATTTTCCAACACAAATAGAAGAGAATAAGAGATGTTTCAAAATAAAAGAACACACCAATTTACACCAGAACATGCCGATTCCTGTCAATTCTGAGTAGGAATGACAAGGCCATGTCGTATTACAGCAAATGATAATTTTGGAAGGCTCATCTTACAGTAATGCGTTTTTCTAGATTCATGAGCAAATATGCCTCTGGGCATCAGCTCAATATTATTGTACTTCTTATGTGAAGAATAAATCTTATCTGGAGAAATGATTTTCACAACAATGTCTTACTCAAAACAACCTATTCAGCGTTTGATAAAATTATATACAATAAACCATGTATTGCACACACAGAGTAGATGTCCTTTAGAGAGGGCACACATATTATACGATAAAATAAGTACATACTTAGCCTCCATAGAGAATTCACGAATCTCCTCGAGAACGGATCCATCCTCTGAGTTGTTGATTTCCCACAAGTGGAGAGAATTGTCACTGCACTGACTGATGATTCTTGCCTGAAAATTAAAAAGACAGCAATTAACTCCCATTACTACGTCTTCCAGTGAGAATACTGCCAGGATTAAGCCAAATTTCTAAAACAGATTAAGCCAAATTTCTAAAACTAATTTGGCTAAACAAGATTTAGTCTAAGGAATACCAGATTTCAGAAAAACCCTGAACCAGGCATTCAATTCTTTATTTATAAAGGAATTTAAGTGAATCACAAAACCGCTGTACTCGTACAAAAGCTTCTTATAACAAAATACGAAGCCCTCTTTCTCACACAACTAAATAATGCAATGCACATTTAAGTTACCTTCCCTTAATCAGTCAATCAATCAATTCATCTCCCTCAATCTATCTATCTAATCAATCCCTCAATTAATTAATCTATCTATCTATCTATCAATCCATTCATCAATCAATTAATCTATCTATCTATCTATCTAAATTGTTTACATTCCGCCAACTTCTGCCCTCCACTAGGAAGTGACAAGTATTGCCAATCGGGACTTCCGGCACATGGAACATTCAATACAACATGTTGCTTCATGTTAATCATGTAACTATCACATTCCACTTTGTGTTATTTATGAACTATATGTTTATATTGTAGTTCATATTGATTTGTCATATGATACTGGTTCATATTACACGGATGTCATGAAAGAATTTATATCTACATTGTTTACACACAGGGCTAATACTATTACCAAAAATAATGTGAAAGTACTGCTTAGTTAAATAATAAATTTATATAAATGTAACAATCAGGAATATTTGTCTAGCGATGCATGTCAAACATGGCATAGCACAGCCATACCGAAATAGCAAATGGATTTAATTGCATAATAACACATAATGCAGTGGAAGTATCATATAATTTCTGGGTTATTCAACTTAGTGATCAATCTATGATCAACCATTTTCTGACATTTGTTGGTTTTTATCACTTTTTATTTAAACACCTAAAAATTTGGCTTAGGGTAATGCACCATTTATGGCTCCCTTGTACGTGGTAATTCTGCAGGGACCTGGCTTAGGGCCAATCATATCTCTACTTTGCAGTATATTATGTTTATTAGCAGTCTGAAAGGTGCTGGGAACTTCCTATGTATGTGTGTAACAGGTATTGGCAAAGGTTAAATTATTATGAAGGCGTACCTTTAAGTACTTCCTTAGCACTATCATTCCTAATATAAATTTTTAATTCCTACAACCTCCAATGTACTCACATATCAACGACATTTGGATCATGCGAGTTTTGTGGGTAAGGGCAGAAAAATAAATAAAAAATTTCCAGAAATCGCAACTTCTAATCATAATAATTTTATTGGTATTCTATAATTTGTTAACGTAACAAAAGCAGTTAACCAGAAAGAATCTTTTTTTTTTAAACGGGAGTCACAAATTTTAGGATTTCTTATGTTGAAACCACTACTAACAGCAATAAATTCAAGTGAATTGACATAATTCTACATGGCATGCATGGTTTCATGTTAACAAAGTGAAGACATGAAGTCGTCATGTCATAACTATGTAGGAAATGCTACACAGTATTGTGTCACATACACTGAAGGCTAACATATTCATTCAGTATAACACTAAATCCTCGACACAGACCAAATGTATGACTCAGGCTATGACAAGTAAAACCACACATATTGCACTCGTTTACCACAACCTTGATCTCTCCATTCATCCTTGAATTTTGCAACCATGAGAATAACATGAATGTGACTATATAATACATTATATGTGGAGACTAGCTAGTGAGTGTTTAGTCACATCATAAACAACTAAGCATAGAATAATCAGCCATATCCTTTTCTCAATTTTAACATTTATCATTTTCAGTAATCTAGAAGGCTGTGTGTTCTGGTGACTCCATCTAGGAAGTATAATCATGGAGACAAGACTACTCTTGTCTCCATGGTATAATAGCACCATTTTATCGTGCCATCAGGAAAGCACTGACGTCTAAAATATAGATTTTAAGAAATTTTAATCATGAAGCGAACATTGTGTTCTTCACCGATTCTGGTCTCCATTTTTAGACACGGGATGAGACCTCTTTTAAATCAGAATCCCTATATACTACAACTGGCATGTCAGCTAAGGTGGTGTTTAAATTAATTGCTGTAACAGCATCTCAATGAGACATTCACACCATTAATGCATGGGAATAACTGAGGTAATGCCATACAAGTCTCACTTATAACTTGATATTTGCTTCTGTGCTCACTAATTACACAGCATGAGGACATGTGCTTAGCACTTTTGGATATCATAAATCACAAATCAAGTGTCATCCAGTTAGTAATACATGCGAATGCAATGTACTTCATGACAAGTAACATGTGTCCTACGGATATAATTGTCAACAAGTGCCAGCTTTTTTCGCCAGTCTGCTTAAGAGGTCTATTGAATGTTTGTTTACACTGACAAGAGCCATGACAGAATCCAGCCAGAGAGCTTGACCTCAACTGGCCAGTCTGACCAGATGACCACAGGCATGATAACATTGCATGGTATGCAGTGTAATGCAGATCATGTGTGGTAATAACTCAGTTGCTACTGTGATGTGCTAATCCAGGCTTTGATCCTCATAAACACCATACAGGGTATTGTTACAGTGACCTAAACACTGGCCTTAACGGAAGCACTGCAGGACTGAGGACCAAGCTATTACCATGGAGTCACTATACATGACTCCATGCTATTACACAATAGTGGTGGTAGCCTACAAGGTACACAGGAACCTCATCTTAAGGCCACAGCACAGATAAATTAACCTCATTAATAAGACATCTCTCAATTAAAACCACCTGACTTAATGTCACAATGTAGTTGCCACAATACACCTTGGAACATGAGGACCACAACACATCCACTTCACCGGCTTGTAGCAAATTTAGGACTGTAAATAAAACTTTTGCTTCTTCCGGGTTTCATTATATGCAAGTCTGGTTTAAGAGCCATTTCAAGAACCTCATAATAACCTTTCATTATGCGTTCTTGTTATAAATTGGCCACTTTTTTTACCATTGGCTGTGCTATTGTACATTGTGTGCATCTCTCCGTCCAAACTGAAATGTTTAAGCTAGATTATAATCATAGTCTAGCCTTTGAAATTTTTTAATGTGAATCCTAATATAATATATAATCGTAGTGCAAGAACGCATTAAGTACTATACTTTATAGTGCGAGAAGTTTAGTTGCTCTAATAATGTCCCTCTGTACTTATATTTCATTTTATTGTATCATTATGATATTGTGTATTGTGACACATGTATATATAAAGGGCACTTATGCATGGTTCCTAGGGTGGCCATAACTGAGAGGTTCAAGAAAGTCATCACCACCTCCAAAATCTGTTTCCTGTTATTCTATGGTCAATGTGGCCAAGAGCAATCACTTGGACATGACAGTATCCAGAAGAACAGATCAAGTGACTTTCATCCAACAATAATAGCCAGCTCACTTTCGTTTTCTTTCGTTTACTTTCGCCTAAACAGAAACGAGGCTGTTGTCCTTGGCAACCATTGCATCTAGACATGTCCGTCAAGCTGCCTTATCAAAACATCCCAGGTCAGAAACATTTAGCAGCCATTTCTTACACTCCTCCGTTCACTATCGTTACATTACAGATGTTGTTTTTAAGGTGCAGTCAGACAATTTGGCTTCTTCAAGTAAAAAACATTGAGACCAACCAGATGAATTCGAGCACAATAAATTCAGGAGAGATAGACTACATTTCTTCCAAATCTACAACAAAGGCCCTTTCTGTGCCCTCTCCCTAAAAAAACAATATGTAGAGCCTGGTGTTTATTTTCAACAGGTCACACAACTTAAGTTTACGTTCATAATATCCTGTTTATGAGTGAACAGTAAATCTCGAGCATGTAAATGTGCTGACCAGATGCCAAACATTGCACTATGACTCCATGCTGCTTGCAATGTGCCACATTTTTTTAACTCTTATAAAGCACTGCCCATTTGACCTGGATCCAACCACAGAGCCAACCTGCACCTAAGTCTGGATCCCTGGATCCAGTGCTGATGGATATGTTTTTTAGTATGTGATATAGTTGATAAAGCAGCGAGTTGTTTCTGGTTTTGTTTGCAAACACAAGGCCAGCTGACAGATCTATAGCATTGCCCTGATGACAGGTAATTAAGACCTGACTATACTGTTGTGCACCAAGTGGCTATTCAGCGTAACTAAAAAAAGGTATATTCTGGTTTTCGCTGAAATGTTTTTTTATATTTTGTATTCAAGTAAATGTATTTAAGTAAACGTGTCATTCAATACAGCTGGGCTATGACTAAATCCCCACTCGACTCAGAACATATTATGCAAACACTCTAATGTACTGAAGTCTAGATGATTGTGATTCACCAAATATTTCTTTGTCCCTAACAGCCCTTTAGATGCAACAGAACTTCAGTGCTTAGGAAATGATTCCACTTGCCCCTTGTGGAGCAGGCATTCACCCAATGATACAGATCAGTGGGTATGATCCCAGGGTATGATCTAAGGGTGTTGACTGTGTTTCCTGACCACCTACCACGTCCAAAATGGACACTGATGGTCAGATTATCTGCTGGGGGCGAAATGTCCATCTGCAGGATCTACAAGGGGCGAAATGACTATCTAACCTTTAACCCTCGCAAGGCTGGAGATCTTGATTGGAAGCAGAATATATCCTGGGACAGGAATGCTCTTCATCACAGAAAACTGTCATTGGAGATCTTAGACTAATCGAAGGTCGTGCCTGCATTTACTGAACAAGCATAGGATATATTCTTACTGAGGCTAGTGCAATCATCCGTTGAAATTTAGTGCCTGGATCCACGTAAAATGCAAAATATTATAGACTGTTTATTAGTTAAGGCCTTTGTGGTTCCAAAGAAAAATACTGACGAAAATTGTTTAGAGTCTTACAGTTACACATCCATTGGAGAAATTAAGTACAGTACATGGAAAGCACCCAGGAAAAGTACTCTCTGTACTGGGGTGATGGAAAGCTACTCTCCTCCCAACAGAAACTTTACTTCACGAATATAGACAACTTATTCTGAGCAGGTTACTATTGGACTGGAGCCACCAGACGACAAAGAACTAAGTATTAGCAGTTTACTATTGGACAAACCAGATTTATCCAAGGTTTACTCATCCCAATCTGCTATACCAACTCATGACTAAGTAATACACAATATACCGTCTGCATACACAATACAGATATAGCTGTGCACACGTGAGTCATCAGGAACATGTGTTAATGGTGATCTGTGTCACAGTGACCTAGTTATTCTAGCACACGTTCCTGCAGATGATCCATGAAGTTTATCATCACTGAGGGCAGCAAATATATGCACTGCGCTCACATATATTGCAGACAGCAAAGGGGAATGCCAAAAACATTGTTCTTTATCGGTGACAAGATATTGGACACCATGATGAGCATATCTATGTGTCCTAAAACAACTATAGGTCATCAAGTGACTGTGTTGTATCAGGCTTTTTTCATATCTAAATTTCTATGAAAGTCAACCATACCATTCCAATCCACCAAAAAAGTTTAAAAAAAAAACCTTGGCTGGAAAAATACAACTGAGTGCCAAAACACAGCCATAAATCGGGCGTAAACAATGACTGCTTCCCCAGAACAAAACAAATACGTGATCTCTGCCAGCTTGCAGTGTTAACTGTTAACATCCACATTTTGTTGCTATTTTTCTTACAAGAATGTCCTACAGTTTGGCACTCCACCCCTCTCTTGGTCCATCATCTTAAAAACAAAATAAGATGATCTAGTGTCTGCTCTTCGCTTAACCTCAGCACGACAAAGGGTTGTATATATGTGAAAGGTCAACTAACGTTTGGTTGTGGTTTAATTAATTTGGTATCACAACTTCAGTTACTATTGCAATAAGCCAACAACCCCACTTACAACAAACTCTCAGCGGAACGTTTGTACTAAATCCTGCATTAACTGCCACTCCCGCTGCAGACTTCATTCATTTTAACCAAATTACCAAACTGAAATACTTATTCAACATCAAATTAAAGACCTGTGTTCAAGAGCTTCCAGGCAAGCTTAGCTGACCAACCAGAATGAACAATACAAGTCTGAGGGAATTCTCGAACACAAAGGCTCAGCTCAGAGAAGGTAAGGGTTGCTATTGACCGCTATTGACCGCCATTGACCGCAATTGACATCTTAAGGCACGTTGATCGAACTTGATCCAAATGACCAAGGCCTTAAATCGGGGGCTTTTTCTGCCTCTGGGGTTGGTACTTGGTAGGATTTTCAGGAATCTGTAACCTTCAAGTTTACCTACAAATCAAAAGAGACACTCCCTCTTAAGGGACCCTCCCCCTTCAGCCTTCACCCTCTAGTGGCCCCAGGCCCTGATCCACCCCCAGGTCACCAACTCATGATCCACTTTACCCCTCCCCCCTCAATTTAACCCCTTCCTTCTGCACCCACCCCAAACAAATGCTACAGGTTAGGTACACTACGAACATAAATCTTCAGGTTGACCATGGGTTGACCATGTTAGTGAAGGACTTTGATGAGTGCCTTGCATTCCTGTGCAGCTTACTTCCAATCAAAATCAATCTTATAAGGAATCACTACTTTAATTGGTTCTGCATCTCGCTAGTATTACATGGATTTCCATGCAATTGTTTCTGCTGTCTCAATACAACTAGTCTGTCTGGAGCTGGTCATTAATTAGTCTGCTTACATGAGCATCTGCCAGAGACAGACGTAATGATGAGATAATAAGACTTTGTTTCATTGCTTTACCTGGCGAGGAATCCCATCCTGAACCTTTGGAAAGAAAGTTCTTAATATAATTCTAAAGTCCTATCTCTATCTGGCAAAGTAAAGCATAACTATTAACTAAAATATCACATTTGGTAAGATAGAAACTTTTTATGTAATGCAAAGAACCTGGCTCCAACAACTTTTGGTGTACTGCCTACGTTTTATTGTCACACCTGAAAATTCCTGTTAAATGTGTTTTTCTCCGAAGTGGCTATTCTAACTAATAACCACCCACACTGTAAATGCATTTACTTTGCAACCAGAACTTGGGCAAGATGCTGCTCATGTTATGACACCACATTTCATGCCCTTGACTAGAGTCCAAAATCCCTCCTCCTAAATCCCTGGTTTTTCATCAGGCTAATACGGTTAACATATCAAGTACAAATTTACTCAGCAAAGTACATACTTGCGCCAACCTAAGTCATTCCTCTGCATATCTACCCCTTTTTTCGAACTACTTAGCACCGTCTAGCCAATGCAAACACTGGTCTATCAGGAATTTTCTTCTCAAGTGTGTATTAGGTTCATCCGGTACATTCACAAGTACTTTGACTAGTTCATTTACAATAAAGCTGTACATTAAATGTGTCGTGCAACTCAGAATCCTGCCTTGAAGTACATGCTTGACTGAAATAATCTTAAAGCAAAGCAGATTGTCTGCTTAAAAGTGAATATCTGCCTATAGTCTGGATATTGCCATGTCTTTCTAAGACATCAATTTAGTATTACCATGTCTAATAAGACATCAATTTAGTATTACCATGTCTTTCTAAGACATCAATTTAGTACTGCCATGTCTTTCTAAGTTATTAATTTAGCATTCATTGAATTATTGAAAGATACGTTATATCAATATTGTATACACTAAATTCACGCTGAACTGACCAAAATCTTTTTTTTTTCTTAATCACAGACCCTCTTGTGTAGCTTTCAGATGTATCAGTACACTTCATAATAATGTACTCAATGACAGTTAATTTCAGTAAATACATATAGAGACAAGTTATAACACTGTTTCCTTAACTTGTAACATTCTGGAGGTCAGTTTTGGTGGGGAGACTAAGCAAAAACTCAGCCACTCCATCCAATTATTCAAAATTTCAATCGCCCAGAAAACAATTCGTCACCAGGAAATTGTAAAATGTTATGCTCGTTAACTTTACCCCATCCCTCAACATCACCTCATTGAAATGTCGACTACACAGGACACAGGAAACCCATCAAGTACATTTTGTAAGCCATTGAAATACCTACATTTACATTATGCAAGTGTCACTCCAAAATGTCTAACTTGTACTGACCCACTTGATTGATGTCAGTTGATGCAATGTCAACTAAAGTGTAATGACTTTGTACTAATTGAATATTTACTGTACATATATGTAATAGCAAATAAGAAGAACTTACCTGTTCAGGGACAAAGGTGAGCTTGGTGACTGCAACATCTTCCTTGTGCTCTGCTGAGTACTCAACTCCGGGAGCTCCATACCTGCACTTCGGTCAAGGATTAATTCATCAAATAAACAAAGACCAACAACTTGAGATTCAAGTGGTCATTTCCCCTTTCATAAATAACAAATTCTAACATTAAAGGTTGACATTATAAAATGAAAAACAGGACAGACATCGTGTCCTGTAACTAATTTGATTTAATAATAAATTGCTAATGTCATTAATAAACATTTATTTTGGTGAAGATACTATCCCAGTATAATAACCATATTATATATAACTGCACTAAAAAAACATAATTATATTATCATGCATGATATATATTAATCATTTTAGGCAGATATATGTATCTCTATGATATATCAGAGCAACACCGCACCCACACAATGTTGCTGAATGCGAGTTTAATAATGTCACATTATCTGTATCATGTAGAAATCACTGCCCCACGAAATGATGGTAACATATATACTCCTAGATGTGGCTTTTCTACATAACCGAATAATAAACAAATAATCAGGTATAGCGTTATGATTAAGTGTTCTATTATCTATACAGCATTAAACACAAATGGCACAAGATATTGGATAGCAACAGTCAATTGTGAGAACACATTTCTGGTAACAAACGCGTTGCATACTGCATACATGACCAAAAACATACCGTTTAGCCAAACAGCAAATTTACAAAATGCATATTTGCACAATTTAGTTACGCTTAAATTTCTGAAGGTCCTCTAACAAGGAGGCTACCTTTCAAATAAGACCATAACCATTTTCAATAAGCTCAGCATCTCGCAGTTCCACTGCACACTACTACCAAAGTTTCTCGATAACAGGTTGAGTCTAACATTGATACTGAGGTCTCGTTAAGCGGCCTAGTGTTTCATTTTGACGGTGTAGCATAGGCTCTCTCTGCATTTATAGGACCTTGGTTTGTAATCAAGATAAATACGGTATTCACTGGCAAATTTATTGCAACCTGCAGCTTGGTGACTATATACATGATATACTAGTCAGTGAGTGCTACTGATGATCTAAAAGGCCAACAAACGACAGATGCTGGTGACGTTGCAATATTCATGGGAGATGTAACTTGCAGCCTGGCAACTGGTCTTCCTCCGAAGCAAGCAATTCCTTTTATAACTTGTATTGATTAGTGTTTCCAGGACTGACATCATACAAATACCTATTTATAACACTGTAGGCATTACTGTAATATGCATGGACTAAATGCTTAGATATTATCGAAGCCGAACCAGCCAAGGAAAGGTTTTCGTCAACCCACACCACGAACCTCTACAATGGTCTCCAATGGTCTCAAATGGCAATCCATCAAGACAAGGTCCAAGGGATGGTCATAATACTGAGGTGGTCATCCTAATGAGCATCCAAGGTTGCAACAAAGTGCAATTCCATAAGCCAAGCAAGCCAATAACATGATGATCATAATTGCAATACATGTCTCACCAAACATGAAAGTGCTACATTCATGGTCCTGTCAGATGATATGGTAATAAACAAAATATTTGGTAGTATTTGGGTGTCACATTTATGTGTTGACTATGATCATCAGTCTGGTTGCAGAAACAGGAACATCAGCAAAAGATGATCTATGAATCACCTGGACGCTGAGTCATTTCACTGTCCTTTCTGCGTGTCACTCATTTGGCATCATTAATTAGCTGAAGAGATTTTTCAAACTCATAATTTCATAAACACACAGCAGCTATAAATATTAACTGAAAGTAGTTGGTATTGTTGATAGAATGTCGCAGGCGTGTACAGGAGTGTACTAAACTTTCATAAGATACTGTATGTGTCAGGAGAACCTGCCAAGTTGTCTGTATGAGTTAGGATATACCTAGCATATAACTGACAGGCTGTTGTGGCATACTTGTATACTATGACAAGGCATTGGGTATTTTCTTTGGCCGTACAATCTGCTGTTAAGATCCAGGGAAAGTATACAGCCAATGATACAACCATCCAAAATATACAGCCACTGAATCACCTGGCATATAAATGCGTGTGACTAACAAACGCCATAACCTTTTAGTGCTCAAACATTCAGGGGATTTCTTACAGTCACTCGTATACTGTTGTGTTGGGGGAAATATTCGCACAAGATCTTTTGGCACCAAGCCACTAGGGAAAAACCTGCACAAGCATTTCTATGAGAACTCTGTAAAGATAATTGTGTTTTGCTACATATCAGATTTGGCAAGTTATGGCTTTACAATTATTATCAGCTCACTGCAAAGATTTTTCAAATCTCACAATATTTGTTCTAAAAAAATGACCCCAGTGGAAATGGCAACATGGAACCATAAGTACATCATTATCAACTTGACCGATCATGTAGAAGATAAGAGTGAGCGATCCTTTTCATTTTCAAGCACATATTCAGGACCACCTTACACTTCCAGTTCTTTTGTCTAATCATACAAAATCCCCATTACAAAAGGTCACATAGATTCATGTGTAACAGAAGCTTCTAATAAATTGTTTTGCTTTTAAAATATTTTAGCTTTACAATTAGTAATAGGAACTCATATTACAACCTTATAAGGAGGTTATCGATCCACCAAATATATTGGAGTATGGCAATTAGAAACATTCGCCGGATGTTAGTTACTTTAATCGAAGGTGTTTACATTGATGAGGTTCTATAGATTGAAATTTTAAAGTGAATCGTTTCTATTAATAACCTTGACCATTACAATGAGGTTACACCTGAGTGCACTTGATGACCTGCATCACCCAGCTGACGAAGATGACGATGCCTATAAATGCTGCTGTTGCTGTTAGTGCTGCTGCTGAAGCAGACAGTATGGCGCCTCTGATGGAAAGTTGGCAAGGGGACAATGTGTGTCACACCAGGACAAGGACCTTTAAGCAATCAGTAACGTCAACCAAGTACAAAAGTTATTGCTTATAAATTACTTAACCTCGAATGGACAAATAAATTGTAGAAATAAATATACGATACGAAACAATGAAATTATAAGTATTCAGCTCATTTGTCAAATGTTCGACTAAACTTCAATTATTGTCTGTAAAGACTAGACGTCGAAATGCCACATTTTCATTAAGAGCCTAACATTTTTTGAAAACATCAGATTGCTAGGATTCCTAACTTGGGAAATAACAGCTCTATTGAATGCCATGAAATTCATTAAAGTTGTTTGTCAACTGTTGAACGTGTAGCCTGTTGTTTTCAGTAAAATTGTGAAGCCTGTAGCACCAACTAATCAGACAATAAAGGCAATCACTCAATCAAACAATAGGAGATGGCTGGTCAGTAAATCAATCAGTAAACCTGTGCCTTATCCCAGATACACTGACAATGGTCAGGTGAACAAAGCATATTGTTAATGAGCCTGCACGTGCTGTCAACTCTGTGTACACAGACGGCTAAATGGAGGTGCCAGACTTTGAGGCGTGTGGAGAGCCCTGCAGAAGTTCCTGCCAGGTGGAGATCGTGGACAGATGTACGTAACTTATCATTTTGACAGAGGTTTTTTGAAATAAGATGTTTCTAACTATCAAGAGCCAATCCTAACCGAATATCACACAATCATACACAATTGTAAACATTTCTTCCATTTGATGATTTTTATTTTGTTCGATAAACGCTAGCCAAATCACACGCTGATCGAATTTTTCTGACAACAAAAAAGTTCGAAAAGGTAAAATACAGTGAACTAACTGCACGGATCATCCTTTGGCAAATACAAGTAAAATCTATATGAATTTGTGAGAACAGTCAACACATTAAGTAATCAAATAAATCAATACGATATTGTATTTTGTCATAAATCTTGCCATAAGCAAACATTCAAATAAAACATATTAGAACCACCACGTGGAGTATTGATTTCAAGGGATAAATTTACATAAGCCACTAAGCCACTTGAATTATGATCCAATTACTCAAATGAAATTAGACAACAACAAAAGCACAAAAAGAGCAAGTTGAAATGTGCGAGATAGCATCACTTCACGTCCATTATGGCAGGAAAATAGATCAGGCAGCCTCGCATTTTTGTATATCTGATCGGAGGGGGGGGGGGGGGGAGGATGCATTTACCTGAATCCCATTGATAAAAGCATCCTGCCCCAGGGGTGTGCATTGGACCGTGACCATTCAGCATCTGTCACACTACCACCACACAAAACCCGCCAACATGTCACAGAACTGCTAAAAAGAATACATTTTACAAGTATGCATGTTTTCAACGAACTGAAACCAGCCCCTCACTAATGTATCAAAAAGTACCAGTGAGACTCTGAGGGAGCAGCTTGCAAACTTGCAGTACTAATTTTTTAGTTTGTTAATTGACGGCGTAATTCCAAAGCAACACATTCCGCTTACAAAGGTAAAAGTCCAGTGAAAATTTCTTGTCATGAAAACATGCCCAAATATTTCAGATTTCTGAGTTATCTTCATGTATCAGAGTAGGAAGCACTGTCATGGAATTTCTTTTATTTTATTTTTTAACCATGCCCCCCCCCCCCCCCCCAGCCTCAGCAGCATGTCATTGTCACATGATGGGGTCAATCATGTCATCAGCAAAATCCACAAGGGTTGTGAAAAAGACAAGCATGGGGACGCCCTCTGTAATCCTAATGTGAGAACTCACTGGCCCGTGTCATCCTTTCACACTTGGCCCAGAGTCGTAAAATTACGCGCCAAAAATGGCGTTGCGTAATCACTAGAACGCATGCAAGGTCGTCTGCTAAGCAGCGGATTGCTTCCAAAAAAGATAAGTTCGTTTAATCCAAATAAATATTTAAATATTCTGAAATTCCCAAATTCACTGAAATGTTCAGAAATTTACTTTAAAAAATTCGTGAATAATTGACTTGTGACGCCAACAAAAACTACAGACGATAAATAATTGTAGAGCTAACGTAATACTTCATAATCAAATTAATTTAATATGGTAAGAAAGCTATGGCATTGTATGTAAATTTTGCAACATGTTGCCAAAGCTTAAGTTACAAAACATTCACCTCAAAACAGGTGGCTTTAACATTTTAGGGCATCAAAATAAAAACAATGGTTTATTGCTAATAAACTTGATGGATCGACTCTTATCTATGTTGTGCACACATGGGTAACATAAAAGCAGCCATTATGTATTTGACAATGCCCAATGTAATAATCACGCATCAAGGAATGCATGCATGTCAGTTTAAATTAACTGATTGAATAATCAACCTAAATGTGAAGTTTTTTAATATTTAATCTAACCCATTTATCTCTTTCCAGTACTTGACCACACAGGTGTGCATTCTACAGAGGGGTTCACAATGCTCCACCACAAAAGCTTTATGTTACCACTTTTGGAGAGAATCCTTTGTCGACATCATCCAAAGTCGTGGGAGGATGTTATGGCCAGGCAGGTAAAATGCCACCATCAATGTCTAAACTGCTTCATCATTTCATCATACTATCAGCCTCTGGCAATTATAAATATTTATATATTTATAAGCTAAGCTGCAGATAGGCATCAGAATTGATCATCTACGTGCCATTAGGCCTCAATTATCATCGGTCATTATGTAATACTTGCACAGCAGCACGTAAACAGACTGGATTTAGTTCTTTTCTGTTTCCAGACTTACAAGACAAAAAAATAGAAGTGTTCTGACAAACACGTGGGCCTAGCTAATTACTCACTTCCTTTATTAGGTGTCTGTTGCTTTGGAAACGCTTTCAGCAAAAGAAAACATTCTGCAAAGCAAAACCGCTGGTCAAAGGTTAAACTGCAGCTGCTGCGCATTTGTTTACAGGCAAAACCAGCACTTTTTGTCTTTATCTTTTTCAGTGGCAAAGCTGGTGCAAAACCAAGCATGGGAGTAAAATCAACAGATATATATTTCCCAGTAATTATCGACGTCCATATTGCAAGTGCAAAATGATGTAACACATTAAAAAAAAAAATTTAAAAAAAACTCCACATATTTACTCATCCAACAACATTTCACGGGCACAAAAGACTTCAGGGACAGCAAAAAAAGTCACATGCCATTGTGGTCTCTTATGTTGAACCATGGACGTATTATACGCTAGTCAGCCTTTGTGACGAACTGTCAGAAGCAAACGAAATGATGAGATGACAAACCTTTGAGCTAAGTACCACTAGCAGAAAAAAAGCTGTCTCACATTTTGAAATTTTTAGTAAAGTTCTGAAATATTTCGTGTCCCCCTTTACTTTAGTAGCAACACACGATGATCAAAAGGAGACAAAGTCATTTCGGCGACTGCTCAAAGCGGCGACAAATGACACAAAGGGGGCCCAATTGCGTGTGCATAACAATCATCTTTCATACCCAAGGGTGAATCTGCAGGAGGAGGGGCAGTTGGCATAAAGATACAATCTCAATCCTTCCTCCCTTTGAGTCCCTTATGTCAGTGTGGCATGTTCACCGATAACAGGCACGTGGGGGCTTCACCCCATGCCCCTGAAGACCCCTTAGAAAGGGGGTGGTGCCCATATCATTTACCCTCTGACTGGAGGGCTGCACTTTCACTGCTCATAAAGATGCCTGCTGCATCAAGTGAACTTATAAATCATATCCAAGTATATCCACCAGTTGCCTAGAAACCTCGCCTTACATTAAAATAGGTTGCAGTGGGTGGGATCCTAAGAATTTCGTCTCAGTTCGAAAACATTTCAGGGTCTTTAAATTCGACAACTTTCTGGTGTCTTTAATTCTTGTACATCAAACTATTTCCTGGCGTTAAGAGCAAGTAGCAACTCCAACATGGACCCATCTGTGTCCACTTCAAATTTCTACATGTTAAGGCTCGGGGTGTATGCGAACTGCAGTCGTCCTAACTACTTGTGTTACGTTGTGTATGGGCTATTTGGTGAGCTTCAAACAAAAACAAAGATTGTCTCGAACAAAAACAAAGATTCGTCTCGCCATCTTCTCGAACTACTTTTTGGGACATCCCAAAGAATCACGTGGTCAGGGTGTGAGATACACTGCCCCAGGGTTTTGCTTGGGACCCAACTCTGCTAAAACAAGAGAAAGATGAGAAGAACTCCCACTCTGTCACGAAATTGACAAAGATTCGAATCTGGGGAGGCACTTAATGTGAAAACTACATGAACGTCCAAAACATCTATGTGAAAGAGCCTGGGACCACCAAGTAGTCTAAAAGGAACCAGCCCAAACATTTTTCTCATTTTTTGACCATCCTAAATAAACACTACCCTGTGTAACCATGAAAATGGAAAAATCTGTCTTAAAAATTTCGCTCCGATTCTACGAGCAGATAATAAAATATATTATAATTATATCACGAACATTTCGAAATTGTTCTTTACTTCTGAGGACACCCAGTTCAAACATTTGAGTTGAATTAAGTGAACCACCCCTCAGATGTCAAGTGCCTTCAAATTCCAACGGTAGTAGGGCACTGTCAATGCACTGTCATTACGAGGTGACTAGAACATGTAGATTCCATCGAAGGGTGGCTACTTGGGGTGGTTACTGAGGGAGGTGGGTTCCACTGTCCAAATATGCAAGGAATGTGGCCTATGTAGTACTCCCATTCCACATAATATGAGTTGTGTCATCAACAAGATCAGCTGAGATCAAACAGCCCAGGCCATGCTGCAAAGCTGACCTACTGACAGATCCAGAAGTTCATAACACAAATAGTCACAGACTCATAATAAGCATGGAATGCCATGGATAATGTCCGTTATTACCATCATGACAGCTTTTCAAAGTCTCATTATATGTCGCCTAAAATTTAACACAGATATCATACTCTGACAGAGGCAACATTACTTGTCCACATCAATAAATTCCAGTTGAAGACACACAACTTCAACAGATATATGTAGTTCACTCATCAGTCAACGATCCCCTTCCAAACAAGAAAGGTGCCAAATACACATACTAATAGTCATAGGATAGGATTTAGAGGTCATTATTATGTATATAATATCAAAAACGTAATGGCAGAATATCTGGATATGACTAGTCTGTAGACTGTATAGGAGACAATCTAAATAATCCATAATTATTAATTTGCAAAAGCTTTTGGAAAGTCAAAACCAACCAGACCTCCAATTTACACTTGCCCAAACAACGTAGCAGATGTCATAATGAAGCCCTTTAGGTATGTGTCATTGTAGTGACATATTCACCATCTGTCGTAAGTCAGCTAAGCTGCTCAGTGTTCAGCAATGGCAAACAATGGGCCACCCTGTCAAATGCCTCACCGAAGGTGATTTCAATGTTCTCTGACCTAACAGAACAATTAGTCAATTAGGTCAGAGAACATTGAAATCACTCATTCGAGCTAATCAGCACTCCCCAGTGACACACTAAAATGTGAACAATAGAATATCATGCATACCATGTGTCATGTGGAATGAATGGTCACATTTTCAAAGAAAACACACTGTACCAACAACATTGATTCACAATTCTGATGCAATAAATTAGCAGTGTTCAGGCTTATGACCACTTCGTAACTTTAAGCCATCTCTGTGACATAGTTAAGCCAATGTCCAAATTACGACAAAAAATCTTCATTCAGTTCTCTCTTATAAAATACCTCGCCAATGAGATCCCAAGATGGAAATAAGTGAGGTCTTTACATGCAGATTAAAGAGTAATCTTTGTCAAGTACACCAACTTGACCTTTAAAATAAAAAAATCTCAGCGAGGTACACTGCACAGGTTGTATTTTCCCACGCAATGTAAAATATACAACAGTTTAGCCATGCTATCTTCATGCAAGTATTCCATTCATACAACTGAACTATAAGTACATGATCCGGGAGTCATCACAATTTCAATTGCATGAACAGAAAGTGAAAGAACTAAATTAGCCACTGAATTATGACCATGCTCAGACACAAAAAACCCATAATTCACTTGCCACTGTAATCAATTGCCTTTGAATTGCTCAAATTACTCAGGACAAATGTAGCCTCGTCTACCAAGTTCAACTATGCCAGGGAGTAAATTCGAATCAATTTCAATTTGTGGACATGACAACCATGCAGTCAGTCAACCGTGAGAGGAATCAGAATGAGAATCTAATGTCAGGATGTTTAGAAAGTAATCACAATTTGAATTATCTGAAAGGGCTCTTATTTGCTGACAATATTTGTACCGAATATCTAGTTTTTTTGTGCCCATAATTGTTGAAGTTCATGTCCATCTGCAATGTCACTAAATAAATTTGAACACATAAGACCTACAATTGTGAATGATCTGTGACCCATGTGAACTTGCTGTATCAAACAGAATCATAGACTCTTAAATAACAATAGCAAGGACCCCAGTATAAACTGTGTGACATAATCGTTACGTTACCCAACAGTGCAAGCATTCCAAAGAGTACGTCACATTACGTCACGATGGAACGGAAGTAGTCTTTGACATAACAATGCGATTGTCAACTTGTCAGATAACAATGTATCTACATTGTTACAAGTTGTATAAATGGAAGGACTTCACAATACCGATTTAAATACGGTCCTTGAAGATAAACGCTAATCAGGCCAAACCACTGCTTGAGGGTAGTACACTGACGAGCAACAAAGACCGACCACCCTTTACCCCTTTCCCTGATGTCAGGTGATAACAATCAGGCCCCTCTATCAAGTCTTCAAACAATTACACATAAAGGGCACTATAGTAGTCTACAAATCCTGAGAGAAAAATCACAAGATACTCAGAATCTTCCTAAAATGCCAAACCCACCTCCGGTAATTAAAAGTTCTCCGACAAGAGTTTCTTCTAGTATAAGATAAACACAACAGACATTGATAAGTGGTAGCAGTCAAAACTTTTCTGTAACTTCCAGAACTTAAGCAACCAATTTAAATGTTCAACTTCTGGTACATTTGTCTTGTTCTGCTTCATCTACACTCTTTCAAAGACAAAGCATATTCAGAACGAAAACATTCTTCACCAATTTTTAATGATCCCAAATGTTCTCTTTGATACATAAACTCGGAAACTTTAGACGAAATGCAGATGTCAAGAGATACGAGCAACTAACTCCAAAGAGTATGCCAACCACCAAGACTGGACAGTGGTCGTGGTCGGTTAGCAGCATTCAGGTGTGGCCTTCCAATGACCCTGTGTCGTGCCAACCACAATACTGACCACTAAGCACAGTGACCAGTGGCCTGGGGCTACACAAGAGACAGGGCTCTCAACAGCCACTTGACTGCTACATGCCTTTGCACAGGGTCAAGAATATTCCCATGATGACTTAGAAATAACAGAATCTGAAGCTATATACTGGTTGATGTACATCTCCTCAGCTCACGGTACTAGCCTCAGTTGATATTTGATTTTCACTGATGGTCTCCTGCTAGTGGCAGATTGTATTAGATAAATGATATGTGCCTTGAATCAAAAGATACAATATTCTTAGTAGGATTTAGATACTGAAATCTAAAAGCAACCCTTAAAACCAGGGGACAGCCAAAAACTTCAATATTCTGATGCAACTAATTTGCCTCTAAATCTCCCAAACGTAATAACGCTACAGCAACAAGTCAGTTGTACAGGACTGAATGGACATTCCACTAAGCAAATGAAAAGATCCACTGAATGCAGTTTTAATTTAAAGGGAATCCCTCAATATTCCACAGCACTTGTAACCCTCAAGAAACAGTGAAGGAATGTCAAGTGGCTGAGAACCCCTTTTATTGAATGAAATACCCCAAAGAGAGGGGTTGCTAGGGTGGGTAGCATGCAGCAGGTGGCGTTCTGTCACCCTCAAGTGCTCATGCACTTTGCAAAGGGTGCCCAGCAATCACATGAAGCCATGCTGCCATTGCCAGCAGCCCCTGGACGAGACTTGCAAACCCAAGAAGAGGTCACAACCCCAAAACACCAAAAAAATGCCATCAGGGTAGCCAGCAATTCCATGCAACCAATTCGAAGGAGAAAGAAGGCACTAGGCCAAATGAATAGGATATTGCCCAACTAAGCCGTTTTAAAAGGTAAACAATGACAAATTTATATGCGTAAAACTGAATAATAGTTTACTGCTACTTTTATAATTACATGATGCGAGTCATAAGGTTATTACTTAGTAAAAGGTAAAAGATTTGACGCTTGAAATTTTAGGTGTTTCAAATATTATGATTGCTTTGAATGCCAATGATCCCCTAATCAGTCAGAATTACATAACAATCCAACTAATTAATAAACAGTACAAGACGTACTTTTCCTGAGCAAAACCCACATAGTGAGCTGTGTATTGAATACAATTGTTACATATCAGACTGATTATGTGTTTAATTTACACAGAGCAAAATCAAACCAGGAAGGTAAACTAGGCATATCAATGTAAACACAAATTAGTTGTCATATCTCTGATATCAAATGACTGTTTACATTGCCTTCGCCCCCATACAACAATCCCTACATCAAAAGCAACTGTACACACTTGGCAGAAAGTGTAGAATCCTGCCCAAGCATTGGGACAACCATTGAAACAGGATACTCCTGGGACAAGAGGGGAATCCTTCACACTACAATGTCAATAAAGTCTGAATTAACAACCCCCCTTTAATCCACAATGCAACTAAATGCTCATGCAATGGTAGTTTCAAGTTTAACCATTGCAATGTTTGAAGTAACCATTATGAAAGTAAACAAGACAAATGTACCAAAATCAATCCTGTAATATGAAAACATCTCATTCATACTGACAGAATGCATGTATGTTGCAGATTCCAGTTAATTTCTCCCTTGAAATTCCTCATTTATTGGTCAATATTTAGGCTGGCCTTACAAGAGAGGTTCGCAAGTTAATATAAAACCTTTCTCCAACTGTCCAACAACTTTGTCACATTGATCCTGCCCTTAAATACAGGAAAGTAGTTCAAAGTACTCACCTCTTGTCAAACTTAGCAAAGTTTCAGTAATTATCATTAATAGTTACAAACACATTAGAAAGGATACACTCTGAGAGCTCCAGTCTTGGTTCCAATTGCGATCAGCTTCAACTTAGGTTCGTATGCGAAAGAACTTGGCTTGTGGGGAAATCCATGTTCTCCAACCTGCAAACAGTGATTCAAATCATGTTCAAGACAATAACCAATGTTTTTGAATGTTAACAAGTTTGTATATCTCCAGATAACACATTTATCATTCAAGAGGCAGAATGCATGAAGCAAACTGACAACTGATGCAAAATTAAACAAAAACAGTAATACAAACTGCGAGATAACTGACATTTATGAGCACTAGTAATGCCTGAAAAATGTCACATATAATTAAAACCAATTTATTCAGACATAATCAACAAATAAAACTTTTCATGTAGTCTGTAGACTAGCCTATCTTGTTATGTTGTCATATCATAATCCATATGTCTGCAACTACAGAAATGGGACTATTATTGAATACTGTATGTATACATTGTATCAGTACATCTTGTTTATGATTTACACCAGCAACCAGAGCTGCAACTTGATGAATGAGCTATGAAGCTCAGTATTTTGGTCAATGGAGAGCCCTGCATGAAGACATGGCCGGCTCCAGGTTTGTCCAAAACATTCACTTCATTTCACAGCATACATACCCTGTTATAAGCGAAAAGCTCCTTCTGAAGTTTCAGCCGAGCTTCACTCTCCCTCGGCTCAGACTTCTTGAATCCGAACTTCTTCAACATGATGGTTGTCTCGCCTGTGTTCACTCTAAAATCTGGAAAACATGCAAAATCTTATGAGGCCGGTATCACTCACGTACAAAGCTGCTGCTTTCAACACGCCGACAACTTTTTGCCGGTGTCGCCGGTGACATCATAACCATTGCATAGTGAACACATCAATACCAAACCTCTCGAACTGATTCAGAAACAACACTTACCCGATCAGCTGTTAGTAGGAGGTAAAGGGTCCTGTAATAATCACAATTTTTAAAGGGTAAATTCCCCACCAAGGTACTGCTATGTTGGAAATGGCGCCAATGAAAATCTCTCAAGGCTTGAGCAGCCAGGCGTTTTGTGCACTTTTCGACTTAAATTCTTCCGCTGTAATTTCCAGACATTTCAGCTTAGAGTACCCAAATAGGACATATTTTCTGCCCAGACAATTTAGATATTTCTATAAACTATTTAAGTATAATTTTGCACTGTTGTTATGATATACTTTACATAGAAACATCGAAAGTAAGTTGCACTCTTTTTCCGTCTGGCAGAAACGGGGAAAACCCTCATACAGCATACCCTGGTATTCATGCGCAAGCAAGTGACGCATTGTCACGTGACCAAGCTTTGGTAAGCTACTCTACAAATTCACAAGAGGACGCTTCAGTTTATATTACCAACAGCGCTCCGGGTTCCAATTGAGAGAACTATTCCTTTTCCATCTACATATATACTTATAAGTTCATCATTGTACAGCAGATGTAGATACGCATACCCAGTCAATTTAGAAGGAAGAAGCCAGTTCTTCTGAGTTCTTGAGATAGTGAACTCAGTTCAGTAGTGGATCCAGGGAGATGTTTGGGGGGGGGGGGGGGGTTTATCCTAGGCTATGGCCTTGCACATTTTCTTCTGGGTTCCTTCCGAGTTTCCTTAATTGAGATAGTGAGCCTAGTTACTTTTCTAGTTTATTCACAGTTCTCAAGAAAGTAGATCATGCAGAACATTTTAGAGAAGTTCATATTTGGCACCAACCTTTTGACCAAATTTTCAACTTTGAAGGAACTGGACTTTACCGCCAAGAATAAAATTAATTTCACTAGATATGCTAGGAGGTCATCCCCCAATGGTCTTCAACAAAGTTGACCCTGTTTCGGCAACTAGCGTTTGACCTCATTTTCAAGGAAAGCTCTCAAGGAACTTGAGTACTGCTATGAGTGTCGAAACTGGGTCCAATTTGTTGAACATCATGCGCAGACCTCCTATTTAGCATATCTAGTGAAATTAGGTCAATATCTGCTTATTGGTGTTCAAGTCCAGTTCCTAAGAATTCCTTGCGTTCGAAAATTGAGGTCAAAAGGTCGGCGTCAAAACTGGTTCAAATTTGTTCAAAAACATGTGTAATGACCTTCTCTAAAATTTTCTGTGAGATCTACTTTCTTGAGGAACTGTGAAGGAACTGAGAGAGGGAACTGGCTTCACCTATCTGAACCAAGATTTCAGGTTAATAGTCTTTTCACTGAGCAGCAAACTTGACAATGGCCCAACGCAACATTGGCTACCACTACACCCTGCACGGTGGACCAACAACGGTCTGACCAGACAGTAGTCTGCCCTGGCAATGGACTGATATTTACAAGGTCACATGACATTAGCCTATAGCACGTCAATGTTCAGTTGGCAATGCTTCCAGTCTACACTGGCAGAAGTTTGCCATCTTTGAGTGCCCTAAACTTGTTTTATAGTACACTACATTTATGGACGTCAGCTAGTTATGCTATTTGGAGGTTTGCAAGACACGACGGACATTTTGCCTTTCATAGATTTTTTTCACTAGCTAGATGAAGCCAGTTTCCTCTCCCCATTTCCTTCTGAGTTCCTTGAGATAGTGAACTCAGTTCCTTCTTTAATTCCTTCCGAGTTCCTGTTTTCTTGAGTGTTAATGAACTCAGTTCCTTCTCTCAGTACCTTCAGTTGCTCAAGAAAGCAGATCTCGCAGAAATTTTTAAAGGTCATTACACTTGATTTTGAACAAAATTTGACCCAGTTTCGGCACCCAACATTCATTTTACCTAGTTTTCACGGAACACCCAAGCAACTGGGAGTTTGTTGAAGAGTTCCTTCAGAGTTTGTTGGGAGTTCCTTGAAAATTAGGTCAAACATACCGTTTGACCTACACTATGATGCATTGTAAAATTATATTGAATTAAATTCTTATTGTGCCCCGCCAAAGGAATAAATAAGTTCAGAAATCTATAGTAAAATTTACATTTTGTCCAAAACTTTTATTTTCTCAAATTTGCCGAGGGTATGCTGCTGCAGCAGCCTATGTTTGGTATTTGAGGAGTTAGCTATTTAAGGCCTCTTGGGGATATCCGAACCAAAAATCCACACCTCTTGCCTACATCCATGCGCTTTTGTCAATAATAAAGCCTTGCATGGAGATCATACACCAAAGAGTAAGAAATCATATAATTTTCATGCAATTTTATTACACATACGGCAATCATATCTTGCAATTCATATTTCATACAAATGGAATGAAGTTAACTATACGATATATTTGTATAAAAATATTTGTAATTAATGGCAGGTAATTTCATACAAGACTGCAGATACACTGTATATTGAAGGCATAAGAAGTTTTAAGGCAGCATATCAATTAACTTACAATTGGTAACAAAATCAGACATTGCATAATATTGGATGGATTAATCTGGTAAAAATGCATACACTATATGATAATAGACTAAATCATTAACTTTACTATCTGGAGGGAATTATACACATCATCAGGACTGACAAATAACCAATTAGTTGTCATTTCTTTCAACAGCTGAGATCAATATGCATCTGTAAATTGACCTATACCAGGTTTGTACCTGGACTGAAAAACACCAACCACTTTAATTCTGAAGTTGTAACTTTGGTTACTCAGATTTTTAATGCCTAAAAAAAAAATTAAAACTTGTTAGATGGTAAAAGCTAAATAAATTGTGCCAGTGTTAAAGCAAATGCATAAAAAAATAACAGAAAAAACAATGCAACCTTATTCCAAGAACTTAGGTGAACAAATCCTAAGGTGAACAAATCCTAATGACAGAACAAGAATACAATCCTGTCAAAACTAAGTGAACATAATCATACAAAATAGCTCAGATCAATGTGAACTGGAATGATGTACATTAAACCTTATAATAATTATTCAGTGAAAAAAATATATCACAGAATGGCACAGAGAAATTGTCATTAAAATGAAGCCATAACTCAACAGAAATAAAGCTTGTGTACGCCCTTCTTCCTCAGTTAATTGGATGCCAACAACCGATCACATAAATACTGTACAGAAGTTTCGTGAGCAAGGTATTAACAGCTTCTATAATGTAAGATTTTAATTGTTTTGAATGGCATGATTAAGAATAATATTGTTAATTTTAAAACATCTTTATTCTAAAATAAGCATTTAGTGTTTAATAGGTTTTATAGGTTTTGGCTACTTTCACCTTCCTTCTTCTCCTTTTCGATTTTTCTGTAACAATTGCTGTAACAAACAATAAATTTGCTCATGCAAATCATTTTATATAATGACAAATCCTCATATACAATGACTGAAGACAAAATTATGAGTCATTACAATGACATGGAACAGTTATTCAAATTGCTCAAATAACAAATGAAATGATTGATGAATACTCATTGTACAAAGATGAATTAGAAGAATTTCGGGATTCATGAATGTGTATGATTGGAAAGGAGTTTACACATTTAGTGAAATTTGGAACTAATTAGTTTGCCCAGTGATCATATTGGAATCGATTTAAATTTGTAGATTTTGCTTGAACTTACAACCAGTGCATGTTCTCAAGCAGGACCCATTCGACCGTACAATCACAGTGATAGATGATAGATGTTTTGCACATTATTGGAGGATCAATATTTAGCCTTGATGCCAATTGCAATCAAGCTCAGTCAGAGTCTGGGATGTGACCAGAAGCTTGCAAATCCTCGGTGCTATAGGCATGATTCTCTGACACATAATCATATGTTCCCTGGTGTTAGTCAGGAATGTAGCACGTTTGCCTGTCTTCAGTAGCAAACAATATAATTAAGCTTAAGCTGCATAGCAGTAGTCTCTCCCTTAGAATGGTTAACCAGCAAAGCTTTGTCCACCTGAGAAGCTCATGAAAAGGACGGCAGCAAAACTGGACACGGTAATCCATCTGAACAGTCTGAAAATCATACCTCTGCAGCTTGTTTTAAGATTGTGCCAATCCAACTCCCAAATCATTTCTAGCAACAGGTAAAATTATGATTGTGTCAATTGCAAATATTCCAGGAGTGTCAATCGTAATTGCAATTAATTCTTGTTCCGGTAGAATCCTTTCAATTTCTAGGTGCATGATTAAGCAACTTGTGCATGGTCCCGTAAAAATGGTAATGATGAATGAATCATGAGGACGTGACATGAAGATGATTGTGACTTCCTTGTGACCCTGAGTTAGGTCATGATGACGTTGATGAATTATTGGAATGAGGCCTAATCTTTGCAAGTAGGCTCTTCAGAGGACTGCTTTTTGGACTACTTGTGGTTGAGACTTCAAGGAGAGATGGATTATGTTCCATAATTCTTAACATTAAATCGTCCACATATTCTCTTAATTTCCTATTAGATTTTTCTAAATCTGTATATGCTGATAGCACCTGAAAAGTAAACAACCTCATTGTTAGCGTATTATTTGATAGAAATAATGAATTCAAGCACATCAAATTAAATTGTAAGAATTGTCGTGGCTAATGCATCCTTACCTCATCCCTGCTGTGGTTCTCCATTTCAGAGGCTAAAGAACCCTGACCATTGGCAAGAAGATTATGGCCCTCCACTAAATGTTTATGAAGAATCTGTGCCTGCAAATCTTCATTTTGTTCTTGTAATCGAGCATTTTCCTGTTTGGAGGTAAACATAATTCTTTAATTTGCATAACTCAAAAATATTTTTTTTAGGTCACTTAATTACTTCCCACAATATCAGTGCTGGATTAAGATGTATCTCGAACTTTCTTTTTTTTTTAAATTTTTTTTGAGCTAGATTAATTAAGGGTAACGCCAGCTGTGTTGTAGTCTCTACACATCTGGCACTGAACAATATACTAATTAATTACAACACAAACACATTTCATGCATAGATTGTCACTCTAATAAGACAATTCTATTATTCAACATACCATTTTTAATCTGACTAACTGCTGCTCCATTTCTCTCTTCTTAAGCATTGTAATATCAGCTGGCACAGCCATGAGTGGGGCTAACCCTCTCTGCTCAACATCCAATTTAAAATTCCTAAGTTCCTCTAATTCCTTTGTTAACTCTTCCATAAGCTGCAAACAAAATAACTGCCATTTTTTAAATCAAACACATGAAAACAATTGTGGGGTGAAAGTAGATTATACGCCGCAGATTCATTGTAATTCGCGCAAGTTTGCCATAGACATTCGTAACTAAAATGTTTAGCAAACTCTTATTTATCATTTCACTCAATGACAATGATGAAGGTAAGCAATAAATAAAACATATGGCTGCAAAATGTTGCTAATTTCTTTAGGGCAAACAAACACAATAAAGGTTAAGAAAGATAGAAAAATTTATTTTACTTACTTGAGAACTTATTTCTCTCTCCTGGTCCATCTGAGATCGTTGGTCCATTGACCTGTCCTGCAGTTCTTGTTGCTCTTCGGACATTTTTGATAAATCTAACTGACATTCACCAAGTTTATCTTCTAAGTATTGGTTTTCCTGGAAAATTTTCGAAGGATACAAATTTAAATATTAATGCATCACAACACGATTCTCTATACACCATCAATTGGCTCAAATCTACGTTTTCTTTTTAAATTATCTAGCAATCACAAATAAAAAATAGTCATACAATGAAAAAAATTGCAAAATAAAAATAATAAACAGTCCAGTTCATGATGCTTACCCTTCGTAACCTCTCAACTTCTGCCCTTAATCTAGGAGCCTCTTCTTTGAGGATATAATAGTCTTTTTCCATTCTCTGCAAACTGAATAAAAACACATATCCGTAAGGGGGAGCCACCTTCCATATCATCACCAGTTTCTTTGTAACACCTGCTTGAGGCCTTCCATACCAGCCAATTAACAGGTGAGACAAAGGGACAAAAAATAATCACATAAATGAATTGAAATTATGGCTCTGAGCTGATAGAATATGACATGTCCACTTATTATAAGGTTTCTTAGTCAGTTTCACTTTATTTTTATTGGTTCCAAAGTTCAAAAAGTAGTCCGTATCTTGAGGGGCGTATTCCTATTGTTCAGATCAATAGATGCAGTTGATCGATAGATAATGGAAAAAGATGTTAATTTTTAATGCCATGCACTGACATATATCCTGTGTACTTAACTGGGCACATACACAACCTAGTATACAAGCAATTCAATATTAATGTGTTCCATCTAGTCTTAAATAAAAGCATTGCGACTTACTTCAGTTGAAGGATGTCTATTTCTTGCGATTTTTCTTTGTCTGTCCGAGACTGAAATAAAAGAGGAATGTTACACAAACTGAACAAGTGCTTTAATATGTTGTCCAAATAGCACACATCAGGATGACCCTTCCTAGTCTTTTATGTTAATTCAAGTTTATAAACTCACCATATAATCCCTGTGTTTTCGCTGTTCTTCGCGAAGTCTTTCTTGAGATCTAACTTCAACATCACGTAGTTGTTCCTCTAGGGTGTGAATCCTGAAACAAAGCCAATTCACATTTGTAGAGTTATGCTCTATCATGCTGCAGGTGTTCTACGCATTTAGCACTGTACACTGTATAGTCACTGCCCTCATCAATAATTTAATATATATTTATACATGACTTGACAAAATGGTCTTAATTGTGAGGTGACCTATTAACAGTTTGTGTGCCCTCAGATTTTGTTTGTTCTTTGCCGTGACAATTAATGAAATAAAGCCAGTTTACACAAAGCATGGCTATCTTCATCTTTGAAACAACAGCAATGCTGTAACAGATTTCCATTGGTTCGAATACCAATGCATAATTAACTAATTAATGCACAAAATGAAAGCTAGCCAATACTGCACTGAATCTCAAGGACAGGTGCCAATGGTAATTGAATGATCTGCTAACAATCACTTGTTCATTCATTGCTAAGATTAAGTTGCATTATTGGTAATACATTACAGCCCAATTAAACAAATACCACAGTGCCACATCCAGTAGTATGACACAATGCATTTAACGATAGGACAACCCTAAAATCTTTCATTGGTGTTTGTGCTCCAATAATTATTGGTCCACCCTAAATCTGTCAGCCTCTGACATTTGTTTAAGATATCTCAGCTTTCATATATTGGTATATATACATGTAAAACAGATATTGCGGGACATCATTATTGCATTTATTGCCCTATTCATAAACCACATCATAAGAGGTTTTATGGAACACTGTATGATTAATATTGACAGGAGTGATAACACAGTATGATAAGTAGAGATACTGAACATTAGAGACGATCGTGTGGAGGATCTTACACTTAGTCAGGAGTGATTCAATGTATCAAGCACTGTTGTCTCTTAAATTCTATATGAAATATTTATACGCCCATTAATCAGTTGATCAACCAATCACCCGAGTGACCAGACTTTCCAAAATCAATATCAATTGCTGGAGGAAGTCGCCCTAAACTAACAAAAGGTAATCTTGCTTGTATCTTATCTCTGGCTTACGATGATGACAAAAGATGACCATTCTTGGTCTACTACTAGCTGCAGAATTGCCAATACATATGTATCAAAACCTATGGACAGCAAGCATGCCTGGATGATATTTGCCCTTGTGCTGATACAAAACTGCTGGCTGGGTCATGTTTAAGCAACAGGCACAAGAGCCTGCTGAGTTCAAAGTGGGTTTATTTCTAGATTTAACACAAACAAATGCTGGAAAATACACAAGCAAAACTCGGAAGAACCACCTGGGCAACGAGGAGAGCCATAGATCAGGCTCAGGGCAACCCCAAGACAGAGTAAGGGTAGGGTTTCCTGAAGAACCCCAAAGACTTCTCCATAAACATGGTTAATGGGATCCAAGTGTCTGGGGCTTCTAACACACCCACAGACCATGTAAATATCTCTATAATAGCCCTAAATAGTCCAAATGGAGCCCAAACAACTGACTTGTTTCCAGGGCTCCAGAGAACCCTTTGGAAACCCACAATCACCTCTCCAGGTCAAGAAGAAGTTTCCAAGGTCATTTCTATGGTGTTTACATTTTACAAGACAGCACTAGAATTAATAGTTGTACCAATATACATGTATTGGTGTCAGATACCCGTATCAGTTATGAATGAAAGTGAATTAGTAGAGGGATCGTTCTTCCAAAGTGTAACCTTTGCTGGAAGGTGATTTTATTGAATGAATTCAAAATTGAATGGAATTGCTGAGAAGGCCTCAGAGCTAGTTTAGTGTATTTATCTGTAATTATTCTTTTAGTTATAACAGACACATTGTTGATATTATAAGCAAATTAGTCTAATTTCTTTAAGATATAAGGACATACATATGTATACACTAAGCACATAATGCAGCACATTGTTGGAGACATGTTCAACAAATGTGATAGTGTTAATTAGAGCTGTATGTTATAAATTCAACAGGGTATGTATGTCATTATTTGGTTTAAATAGAACGCTCGGTGAGAACACTAAATAGATTACGTGAACTACATTAAAAGCCCCAAGAAAAGGAAATGTAAGGTGCCTAACAAAAATTGATATTTGACCACTGGGTGAGACCTTCTAGCAAAGCTTATTGAATGCAAGCAGTGCCTGGGGAAAATATTTTAGATGACACGGTCCAGTTACCTTGGCAACAGCACAACTAATTCAACAGGAAAGGAACCTGATAGTTTTTAAAATTTATCATTAGTGCGACGTGCATTTACTATGTGAACTATCAACAGTTTGGGCGAGGACATTCAGAACTATTCAGACAAACCCACTATGGATAATTTCTCCATTTCAAGTTCACAATGAACGTTATTATATAGACCGATTTTGTACTTCTGCAATTAAACCTGTCCAAGCTAGTGGTTAATTTTTTCCGTCATAATACAGCATTCTTGTAAATCATTCAACTAATTTTCAGACTTCATGACCTGCATATATTATTAAGTTTTACACTACACATGGCATTCATTATTGGCATGGGAGCACAACATTGTTATATTGTCACTAAGATCAATTCATAATGGCATTTATTTACCTCCTTCTATTCAGTGGTATTACATGCACAAAAATATATAAATATAACTTATATTCGTATGATGTGCTGATATACTGTGGCTGTTCTTGGACCAGAGCCACCAACAACATTGATGGGGTGCATACCATTTCCCCACTGATCCAGACTTCTAGTTAATCTAGTCTACCCTCAAAAACATTGTAACACACTTAACAAAACAAAACAAAAAATTAATAATGAGTCATTACTGTCACCTCATTCATTGCCAACCCATAACAGATAACTCAAATAAAATGATAGATCAGCAAATACCTAATTTATAATTTTCACGGATAAAGCATCATATCCTGCTAAAATTGGTTTTAAGAGTTCAAGCATTTTCTTATTAGCTTGATTGTACCATGGAGTCATAAGCTTATGACTCCATGATTGTACAGTGTACAACAAAAGCCCAGTTATAGAAAACACTAAATTCTTCGCACTACTGTTTTGTGTACCTCCTGGCAGTATTTTGTAAGCACCACTCACTGGTATCGTATATTTGGCAAACATGCACTTGTTTTGTGGGCTTCCCCTAGACGAAAGGTCCTGGGCTGGGGCAAGGAATCGTGTCACCCAACCTGTGTTTGTACATTCACAGGCTTCCATTACACACAAAGTGTAAGCTGATGTTCTGGGGTTTTAAAACTACCACTGTTCACTTAGTGTTTATCAATGCTTGCCAAAAGTGCCAAGAATTTTCCCTAGTTTCGCAGTCTTAGTCATAACACCCTGGGCCCCTTCCTGCCAACCCCAAGTAATGGGCACTCATATTCAATAAACACCTGGCTACAACCACTCCTCTAAATTGATTTCCATGGAAGTACTTATTCTTCCTCATGCACATAACCCTCCAAGGCTTTCATATGGTCAACATACTTTTTAGTGCAAAGCATTAAACAATAGAGTTCTTGTGAACAGGTGCATGAGGGTATTATGCAAAGTATGTAAAACAATGTCATGCTTTGCTAACATTGAGTAACACAGCTGTCCTTATTTTAGTGACTAACATCTGATATATGTTTTTTTTTCCGTTTTTGTTTTTTAAAATTTTGTTTACATGAAATAACTTTTATGTTTGCAGTAGTATATTCAATTAGATAGACTCCATCTCTTATTCAACTAAAACAAAACTACAGTGCGGTCATACTTACAGACCACTTCACTTTAATAACCACCTCACAAGTAAGACCAGCAAATTCTGAATAGTGCAATTCACTTCAAAATGTGTCAGCCATATCATTAAGACAAGCAAATTCTGCACCACAAGGCACAGTGATCTCAATAAACAGTACCTACCTTTCAACCAACATGCTATTTTCCTCCTTCACCCGTATTTGTCTTTCTTCATTCTTTACTTGACTTTCATTCAGTATATGAACTTTGGACTCTAGATTTTTCACCTGTAACATCAAAAAGAGATAATTTAATTTTCATTTAAAAAAAAGAAGCTTAATTTGCCACATAGCGTGTGTTCCGAGAGATTAAATTTTGTACGTCCTACTAGACTTGGTAGCCAAAACAGTAGCGGCAAATCAAACGGTCCACTTGTAAGGCTATTCTTTGTGATGTCCATTGAACAGTGAGTTATTTCCAATTAAATATAGTAAACTTTAGTGAGATATAATTGTAAAAACAAAATGCAAAAGCAAATAATGCCAAAAACATTGTCCATGACAATTGTTTTTAGCATTGTATGGCTTTTGCATTTTATCCCATGTGAACCCTTCTGGGGAGAGAACTCCTTACAGGTGCTGCTTGCATTAAGGTACTCTGCTTGAGGAGCTGAAAGATTTTACTAAACAACAGGATTTATTACTTTAGGCAAAGACGGAAATATTTGCTTTCATCTTGCATTGAAATGCAGGCTGTGGTTGCTAAGCGAGGTAAACAGTCAGTACAGGGAGGCAGGGAGCAGTTTGACTTTGCTCAGCCATTAATCTTAATTTCCACTGACCAAATGCAGCTAATTGGCTTGGCGTGTTTTCAAGGGAACCACATCTGCAATTCTGCAACTGCCTTTTGCCTTAATTAATTTCCAATCAGAGTCAGGAAATGTAGATCATGAGTGGGCTGACAAGGTCGATCTAGTTTTTTGTACACTTGACATTCAAAGAAAAACAAACCTTTGTGAAAATTAATAATTAAACAGCAGGGACAAAACAAAATGAAAATGTACCTTGTCATTTAATTCCATGAAGCTCCCATCAATATCATCAAAGATCTCGTCGGAACACGAACTTCTTCGACTCGTCCCAGCAGATGATCCTGTTGCACGATAAAGATGGCTGAAATACAAGTTATCGAAATTAAATATTTGAAATTAAAAGTACAAAAGCAAGGTTTCTACATTAGGTAAGATTGTGCATGCTACTCATCAAAAAGCCCCTGCATATTCTTACAAAGGGGAATGGTATTGCTCTGTGAACCACTGCAGCGACTACAGGTAGAAGTTGTTGCATCAACTTTCACATAATATTTACTGAAGCGAATAGGCACTGGTCAATCAATATGGCCATTGACGAGATATGATAATCAACTGCCAGTTCGTTGACCATTTAAAGAAAATCTGATCAAAAACTGATCACAAGTGATGCGACAGTCTAATAATACGTGGGACGTAGAATACATTAGACACGAAGTACAGGAAGATGCTTTGGTGACCACACCCTGATACATACTACAGGTGAAAAAGTGGAAAGAAACGTACCTTGCCAATGCGCTAGGGGTCATGACCCTTCGACTGGACCTGTGGACAGAAAGATAGAACTTAATCAGCATCAACATCCAACAGACACTAGACATGAGAAAAAGAGAACATCCATGGAGAGATACAGGTGGATGCTCCCTTGATGAACTAAGCACATTTATTGCAAGCACAACAGGTAGAACACCTCTACAAGCAGCCTTGGCTGCATCAGAGTTAGGCCAATGGTTTATCAATTGTCTGCCAAGGTCTTTTAAAGGTGAACTATCTCAATTTAACAGACATTTGAATAAGGAGATATTCACATGAGCTGCAATAAACAACTTAAGGTAGCAACTTCACACAAAACATAGTTATCCAAACCACTAAATAATAATACAGTACAATTCTAATACAACATTCCACATATTTCTGAAACAAAACATTGAAACTCAACCAATAAATGATAACAACAATAGCAATGAAAACAAACTGAAAATTGACAAATAACTAACGCAAAAATATATTGCAACAAATTAAACTCACAAAATGGACTTAAAAATTAATTCTTAGGGCACTGAATTAATACTTCCAATATTATATGCCTCACCAATGTAGGATATTCCCAAAGCAACCCATCTACAATACGGTTAGTTAGTATCACTACATTATTATCATAATCACACGTTTGGTTTTACTCACAATCTCTGCATTCGATAAGGAGACAAGACTGTGATAAACTTGGTTTTGACAGGCATTATGGGTATGCTCCATTGTGACGTCATCATGGAATGACAATTTGTGTAGTTGCAGTCAGATTGATAGTTATTGATGGGGAATCCAAGAGAGGTAACCGAATCTTTAACTTAATGGCAATAAATTAATGACAAAAAATTGTAGAGCCAGCTGAGTGGGTCATCTCCATACATGCCTTTGTAAGATGTATGACAAGCATGTCTCCTCCAATCTAGCAACTCTGCACTGACCTTGAAATTCACCAGGTCATACTGCGCTCACTAGATAGGTCAGGGTAAGGTCACACGAAAACAAAATGTATCATTTAGACACTAAGAGGTGTTGAAAAATTCACGAGGACACTGCACAGGCTAAAATGTATACAAGTGGCACTGAAATAACCATGGCACAAAATATGTTAGAATACTCCAAGACTGGACCATGTGGACCAAGATAGATAGATAGATAGAACTGTCAGATATTGTGATATTCACAACACCACACTACACAAGTGTACATCCATTCAGTTTATAAAGCGAGTATATGATCATACGAGTCTATTAGATCTGAATGTCATCTCACATCCAATGACAAGATTCCTGAACATCTCATCAGAATAATGTCAGAATGTCAAAACCTTCAAGTAATCCACAATGCATTTACAGTGGCAATTCCTGGCATAGCACAAGATGTTTGGATTGGAATTGGAAATAGTTGAAGTGGCAGCCAATCTCATGGAGTAAACTCCACAGAGTCTGTTATCAATCAACAGTTCGTGATCTTGAGGTCCTTCTGGGTCCTGAATGGCACACGATCTTCAGGCCATTAGCCCCTAGAAGGGCAGTGGAGAGCACCGAACACAAGCTATATATAAATGCAGTGCACCACACACTATGTGTCATGTATAGTGGCCACATGCTTCAGACCTTACATAGTAAACTTTCAGGGCATGTGAAGTGTGTCATAACTGATGCATAGTCTAAATAAATTCACTATCACTGACCAGTGACCAGTCAACTATTATATATACTAGAAATGTCAATCTAATAGCAATTGAATGAGGTTTGGCCTTTCTTACATCAGCATCAAAATATAATGAAGCAAGTCCACAAATATAGTCCAATTTTAAATCACAATGTAAAATCGTATTTTAGGTATTTTGAAATGATAATAAATAATCCAAGACCTTTAAAAACCATTTGCTAAATACATACCTGTGCTATATAAATATCTAGGTTGCCTCTGTAAAAATAATAATAGGACCCTGGATGTGCTTGTTACTTTATGCGGTTTTGCTTGTCCAATCTCGTTAAATAGCATCAGGTTACTTCCTAATTAGACGATATAATTTGATATATATATGCACATATATCATTTATGACACGAATATTGTAATACACACCATATAGTGTTTCACGAATAATCTGCTTGATGATGAATTAACTAAGCAAGAATCCTATTTAATTACGAAAATATCAAAAAGTATCCACTTTTAAATAAAACCACAGCTCCAACGCATGAGGGCATGTAAACTACACCAAACTGTCTTCAATAACCAAATCCATCGATTCAGTGAGGTATTCTGGACATAAATGGAAACATGTGTCCTAATCAGTGCTCACCCAATCCCACACTAAGTAGTGAATGAGAGTGTTCATGAGAGAATGATCAGTGGCCTGTATAAATATGCATGTATTGAATGCACGTCCAATTAGTCATCCAATATGAATAAAAAGATGTGTCAATTTTCATTTGATTGGAGAATGCACACCAGCTTTTCCTTTAATCATGTCGTGTGCAAATGAAGCTAAATGAAACTGTTACATGCCTATGTCATACATGTTGGTGCATGTGATTGTAAAAATATATGATCCCCATGCATGTTACAGCCATGTTACAGCCATGTCATAATGAGATGGAGGTAATAAAAGGCTGCATCCTTAAATCATAGTAACCATAATTGCCCAATTGTAAGACATTACAACCTTGGCAACCTAAATGACACAAATTGAATTCCTTCACTTCAGAGGCAAAAACCAGAGTGACAGTTCTTAGTATTAAATAACTTTGCAATGATTTCCTGTCTAGTTTCATGGATTCAAACATGCCACAGTATATTAACAAAATTCCAACCGCAGTAAAAAATGTACAGCTCACAATTAGTATGCACATCAGTATCCAGTGTCCGACGATGTTGGCTAAAATCCAGAGCGGTGTCTCATAACATCATATATACGTAAGCGTATTTGAACAAAAATACTAATATAGATACAAGTATCCAAGCTTTTGTTTCAAGTAAAAGTTAAAAGAATGCTTGTATCTCTAAGCTAGGTAACTGGTCAGCTCATGAGGCCAGCTTATGAGACTGTGTCAAACATGAGTGGAGTTTTCCAGGTGCCACAGAATAGACAGTCAAAATTCTTCACATAGTAATCTAAATATGAGTGATCAGACCTGGAATCGAACCCAGGACCTTCTGGGCAAACCAGAACCTCAACCATCAGGCCACTCTATTATTGCCCATCGATTATTCTCCAAACTCAGGATATTTTTGTATTTCTCTTTCAATAATTTCAACACTCTGACAGGGTTATTACGCAATTTTGAAGAATGGGGGAAAAAAATCATTTTATTGTAATATATTTCATATCCTGAATAACCATGGTGGAGAATCTCATGACAGCGTTAAATGATACCAATAACTAACATTGTCAATATCTAACACATTGTCTGTATACAGTATTCCATGGTTGAGCACTCAATTTTCCATGGCTAACTGTTGGCAATATGTCCCCCTCAATAACATTAGTTACACTTAAATGTCGTAAACATGTTTATTTAACTAAGTTCATTAGTGTTACTTCTCATTTTTATTTGACATCAGCACAACAGGTTCCCCTCCAACAAATAATGTTTCACCTGACTAGGATCAAAGATTGGCTGGTTCAATATGGATTTAACACTGACCCAGGAGTTTCTCTTATGTCAGCTTGTTTTGGGAGATTTAAGGTAACATGTGTTATAATGCATTTGATCTCCAAATAAACACTTTCATTGGACAACATGTTGGAAACTACAAGTGACAAATTTCCCCCAAAAAAAAAAAACCTGGTAAAATATGAAGTTCATGCAAATTAGTTATTTCATACATTCAAACTATCTCTTGGTTTCATATTCAGCATTCCCCACAGGTATTGAAAACTCAACACATTTCGTATTTAAGCCATTGACCTTGCTCCAAAAACGTCAATGTCACAAATGTTGAAAAATCATTCCCAGGGCTAATTTTAGTGGAAGTGTATAACTGAATTTATAATGAGTAGATAAATAATACAGTTGCCAGTATGGGCATAATTCGACTTTTTGTTTTATAATCATATTTTGTCATTATCTCGTGAACCATAGCTCATTACAAGTCAACTACATGGTACCTAGTCAAATTGTATAGAGCCATCATATATAGCTACATATTCGTTACGACTTAAACACCAGTGAAAATTGACTGCATTTTTAATGGAGATATGAGTAGAAAACAAATATATTCCAACTGAAAGCTTTGTTACATTCAAAGAATTATGGAGAATATGCCTTATGCAACGATAATTTTTATCACGAGATTTTCCTCATTCATCTTATCAGGTTATTTATCACTTAGTCAGTGCTGCGAAGTGAAAACCTAACAATACCTTTGTTATTGTCGGAAGCTCTTGGAAACTATCTTTCACAGCTTTTGAACTGCCTATCTTGGAAACTATCTTGGAAAGTATTCTTCACGAGTCTTTGAATTTCAAAAAATATATCAAACCATTTTAATCAATCTCAATTTTTCTGTCGATTACAAAATGAGCTTCATGTCTGCTCAATATTTTTTTTTTCCAATAACGGAATTTACGTTTCATTCACTTTTCAACCAATTTCATGACTGCCATTGACACAGAAATTGGCCTCATTGAAAAATTTGGTTCAAGAGAAATACCTCTCCGCACAACACATTCAATAAATCAATATCACACTGAGTCAAAATTAGCAATTGGAAAACTTTCAGTTTCACATGACGTACAGTAATTGACCGAAAAAGTATTTCAAAATTCAGGAGCTCACACTATATACGACAGCTGTTTGCCAGCTGAAAACCTGGGATTTGCCATGAGAGTACACAATAAGTCTAAATACACCATAGCTGATATTGTTTGACAATGTTGGACAATGTTAATTTTGTCTAAAAGTGCAACCAAGCAGTTTCCATCAGCAATATATTGTTCGAAATAAAACCATAATCTCATAGCTGAACATAACATGCCTGTGACAATCTCTGTTAAGTAATATGGCCTATGACAAGGGCTTGGCTACCACACGTTTTCTACAGTTACACCAAACAACTATTTGTTTACTATACACTGATGATCTTGGTCCCAAACACCTTTTGCTATAGGTTTGATTGTGTCACTGCGCACAAACTTATAATAAATACCAAACTTCCGAGTTACTTTCACTCTGAGTGAGTTCCCCCCCCCCCCCCCATACCAGTTAACCACAAGTCCTAAAAATTTCTAACTAAAAGAAATGTGTGAGATTAATATGCACCGATTAATGAGTGAAAGCTTATGAAGATATATCTGCAAGTGTCATATTAAAAAAAGTGTATATGTCTAATTTCCACACAAAGATAAGTGAACTGAAATTGCCACTCCTTACACCAAATCAGCAGCAACTGAAAATAAGTGAACAGAAAAACCAAAGCCATAAGCTGATGATGGGTTTAATTGAAACACAAAGTCTGAATTTCATTCTGAAGTCTGCCAGGTGTAGCAAAACACAAATGATTGAAGAGGTAAAGAAATAAAACTTAAACCATTGTCTAAATGCAATTAAAGCTTCCTGAACTTCCAAACCTCCCTGAATAGTGATCAGTTTGAAATCAACTTTCAACCATTTAAATTAAGCTTAATATAACACATTTCAAGTGCGGTTCATAGTGCCAATTCCTAACCTAGCGCTGTTTCACAGTTAAACTACCCAACTTATGTCAGGGTAGGTGGGTGGGTGGATTAGGGCTTTACATCCTGTATTTCTGCACCTGATGGGCTAATTAGGACAGGCAGGGACCATGGCAATGAGATGATGGATGAAACAGCCATCCAACTTAGGCTCCACCGGGAATTGAACCCGGGACCCAGTGGTTGGAAGCCTAGCACACTACCAATGAGCTTGGACCCCACCCGACTTATGCCATAAAATATGGACATTGAATTGGTGGGGAGGCAATTAATAAATTATAATCCAAGGTTTGGATGTTGGATGGACATTGTTATGAGATGAAATTTACTGTGTATATGATCGTTATATTATATCTTTATAGTCAGTCACATGTGGCGATATGTCAATCGGCAAAAATAATGATTACGATCAAGGATTTTATGCCATTTTTTGTTCTTAATGGTTGGATCTGTCACAATTTTAGCGAATCAGAAGCAGACAAGGGCATTATTCATGCAAGCACTTATCTTATCTCGCTAACACCAAACATCGCTCAGGTAAAATTCAGACTTTGTTACCACTGATCAGGAGACCAGCCAGGCAAAATGGCGTGTCATTTTGTAAATATAAGAAATTGGGAATTCCAGTGTTTCATGGTTTGTAAAGCACTCCATTTTCCACGACAAAATTGAATGTAATTAAACCAAGGTAGATTAATGACATAAATCGTTTGTGTTTTCATTTAATAAAAAGCACCCATTATTTGAATAATTTTAACTTGGTCACCATATCAAAAAAGACTGAACAAAATACCAGACGGACTTTATCATCAAATAAGGTTCTAAAATTTTTCGTTGAAAATTTGCATAAGTTACAATGACTGGTCTCCCAATTCTACAGCAAAATATTAAAACCATACAGGACGGACAACACTGATAAGTTTGATTTATACCCGTTCAATCGCCGGGCTTTAGTCCAGTCTCTGCGGTGTCTGATTTTCCTGCTTATACTGTCAGCTCTGAAAAATTGTGCACTCGTTGTGAAGGTGCTGCTTCGTAAGATTTCTCCCTTTTCCCATAATACATGCAGCTGTACAAACAAATAAACCCTCACAAATACCAAAAATGAAGCTAATAAATGCACACATATCTCCTTAGATTGTATATGCACCACACAGAGAGAGCAGAAGACATGTTCCATACAATATGTGCAAAATTGGTATGTATATATATATATATATATCTTCCGACACCTTTCTCTAATGTACATTAATTTTCAATGTATATTATGCATCAAAAATGCACTTGAGAGCAGGAGCAACAATTAACAAACTTTTTGTATTGGAGCCTTATAATACTCTTCAATTAGTAAGATAACACTTACCCATGAGGAGGTTTTTCTCTAGGTTTCTGATGAACAGTGTTAGATGAACCCTCTCCCTCCGACTCCAGTTCATCCTTTTGACCATAATCTTCAAACTGCTCTGCTTCTTCTTCGCTCTCTTCTCGAGACCTGAAATACCCCATTAACATTTTACTATCAAATGATTACTAACAACTTTATCTTATACCAGTTTTTAAAACTAGTGATGGCAAATTGGTCTCATAACTGACATCGATTAATTGGTAAGCTGTTCAATGCAATAATCGATTTTTAAATCGATTGTATTCTTCCATGGACTGAGAACAAAGAACATTAACTCCTTAACGTTCAAACATTAATGACACTTTAATTAAGTATACAAAGTCCCACAAATGGAAAAATTGATTTATTTTTATTTTTTTTTCAACACTAGCATTGATTATCGGCTGTTACTGTTTTCCGACGATAATCAATTTAAATCGGCGAATCGTGCCATCACTATTCAATACCAGCTGGGCGGCCCAGTGGGTAAGGGATTGCAGAGTCCCCAGGAAGCTCTTGGCTCCCAGGGTCAACCTAGAACTAAGGGTTTCATCTGGGAGTCATTCATTTTTGGCCTTCAATAAGTGATGCCTGACTTATAGACATGGTCTACTTGGAAACTAAACCCTTGAATCCAACAGGACTCCCCCCCCCCCCCCCCCATTGGCTTTGTTAGGACAGTCCCTCAGCCACTTGGAGTTGTGGATTCCCATGATGTCTTCAAGTTAATAAATAATAAATAACAGATAGATCATCATATTATGCTCCAGTACACAAAACTATCATCAAGAAATGTCCAATCATACTTTTTCCCATAAGGCATCTTTTAGAAAGTTTGTCACAAACCTGTGTACACCAATGGCACTGTCTCGGTCATCTTCGAAGTGACCGGGGAACTGGTGACCAGGATAGCTTGGAGACGACGACCCAGTCATGTAGTCGCTGTAAGTGTGGTTCGATTGCTGATCATCATCAGTCATCATGTCGTACTCGTTAAATGTGCTCACTTCTGAAGTCTGGAAATAAAGTAGGAGATCGGTCAGTTTGGGTCAGTTTATGGAACTAACTCACTGATGAGACAAATCAAGGTGTAAATTTAATAGTTTTCAGGATGGGTGGTCTTAATTGTGAGATAAGAAGCGGCAATGATGGGAATAAGGTGTGGCCTAAATTAAGTCTAGATTTTTGTAATGCAGCTATGTTATAAATTCGTTGTCTTAATCCTAAGATGGACTAAAAAAGATAAGATTAGGAGCAGGGTGGATGTCTGGAGGAGGCTCCATTGTATCAGCATCAATTTGCATCAGACACCATAGATCAAGAAGCAAACAATATTGAACCAATAATGTTAAAGAAAAGCAGAGCACAATAGATGAGCTGTGTTATTGGCATACAATGGTGCTTGCATGTCAGAACAACGAACTTGGCTAGTGATTGAGCTAATGTTTTGCACTTGTGAATTATTGATTGCATTTCCTTGCACCTTGTTTTCTGCTATTATAATAGGTACCTTGCTATTTCCTTAAATTTTTTTTAAATTAATGCAGTGCCTTCAGAATAAAGCTAAGAAACTACATGACTCAGAAGTTGCAGTAATTAACCCAAATAGTTTCCAAAAGTAACAACTGTTGTCTGAATAAATTGTTCATATTACAGTGTACCACAAACAAGGGTGTGGAGGAACAATGGACGATGTTTGCAGGCTACATTGCTAGTAAGGAGTCATCTGAGTATGCCCAATCAGTATGGTGCCCAATCAGTATGAAGCCCACACAGTAAGGGCGACAGTCAACTAGAACAGGTACAAAGAAATGCCAATATGATAGTCAACGGAACACAAGGTATGAACTATCATCAAAGGCTGAAATACCTGAACCTACCAACATTGCGGCATAGAAGGACGTGATCGAACTGTTTGAAATGTTGCACAGCATCTATAACACCAAATGCACACCACGACTGCACAAGATAGAAGGACAAACAAGAGGACATCAACTTAAACTCTTCAAGACGAGAACCCTGAGATATCTGAGAAGAAATGTCTTCACCATAAGGACGGTCGAAGAGTGGAATAAAATACCTGAAAGAGTGGTAATGGCCCCCGAGTCTAAATCCCTTCAAAAATGCATTCCACTCAGCCACAAACTATGCAGAAGAAAATGGATCTGGAATAGAGGAAGACCACCTACTTCCAGAACACCTAAAGTTAAAGCTAAACATAAGAGGCATCAAATAATACCACCTGCTAATGAGCCATGACTCTCAGCTATCATAGGTATGCTCACTGGACAATATTGCCAAGAAATCTTGAAGCTTTCGAAGCGCATGACATAATTGTCAAAATACTTCCTCACTAAGATACGACATGAATGCACAGACATGAAAGAATAGACAGGGGTAAAAAAAGGTCAGCTGAGTCACTGACAGACAACACGTCAGTGCACTAAATATACTACACAGCTGTACATTAAAATCAATTAAATGTATAGTACTGAAGAAGAGAACAGTTTATAATATACAGCAGGATATTATTAACATTACGAATACTATACAGATCACTGGTATTTGTCAAAACTTAGTAGTCTTAATGGTGGGTTGGTCATTATAAATGAGAAGGAAAAAAAATTTTACTTTTTTTTTTTTTTTTTAGGTTTTTCTAGTTATGTTGATACAGACAACATGTTATCATCATTTACATGTAACTGTAGCCTTTAACTGGGTGAGGTTCCATATCAGGTTTACATTTACTAATAATAAATGCATTCACCAATTAACCCTTACAGGGCGCAAAGGAAGTTGGAAAATAACCACAAGTTCGAATAAAAGTGGGTGATTATGATTAGGCAAATTGAATGAAAAAATTGTTTATATGATAAAACATACCTTGCATACATATTAAAATTTTCGAGGTAAACTAACACATTGGGTCAAATTGAACATGCTTTTGTCACTAAGATTCTAATCCTGCTCCTTATAACACACATGATAAGACAAAGTTATCATTCACATGATCAGCTGATATGCACATGCTAAAAGTCATGCTAAAGGTCATTGGCAATCTAAATAAACTTAACCTGAGCTCCAGTGTGCAAATTTAATTCCTAACTGATCATGTCATTTAGTATGAATAAAAGTGGTTGAAGTTCTCAACAAAAGGATACTTCCGCTGGCATAGTTCCTAGATGTTATACTCCATATAACCAACGAAAATGTTAGTTAACTCCCTACTGAGTGCAAACCGTACTTTAATTGCTTAATAACAACCGTTACAGTTAAACAAATTAAACATTCAAACAAATTAGCAAATATGTCCAGTCGAGTATAAGTTAGTTGTATCCCTCATACTTATACTGGTCTTAGGACCCATATCTTTTTCGCTAAACTTTTAAATTTTAGCAAATGCTTTGGTGACTAATGCAAGCCTCTCTGTTAAGCTAAATTGTACTCATGCAGGTAGTCTCAATTATGAGACGGTCTTTAATAACAAAAGACATAAATTGAGATATATTCGACTATCAATTCATAGGAACCAACTTGAGACTCCCCTTTGAAAGGAATTATCATAGAGGAACATATAGTGGTTCTTCTATTTATTACACGTTTATTTATTACGCCTAAATCTAATTTCACTGAATGGGTCACTCAACAACAAAAATAGGCCTGGAATAAGTTTAGCAACATGAGCTCTCAACTTGCTTATCCGTAAATGGGCGATTAACCCAAAGGTCAAAATCCAGTGGAAAACACAAGCTCTGTTGAATTCATAACACTTTGTTTATCACTTGTGCATGTGATTTAAGTATAGCCACAGTCTGTGGTATAGCACACAAAACAAGTTGGCCAGCGGCACACGCCCCCTTGATAAAAAAAGAAAGCTCACTAGATAATAAGATAGGCAAAAGTGACCTACAAATAAGTCTACATACATGTACAGTTTTGCCATACAATCAAATGAGCCAATGTATGTTGCTAATATTAAATTTGTATAATTATACAGCTTCTTTTATATATAAAACATCAATCTATATTGCGCAACCCGAGACACAATTCCACACAAACCTTAGCAAATTAATGAGGTTGTCTTTTGAGTGATTTAAACAGTAAGAATCAATTAATTAATATCATACATAAAGCATTATTAGTGAGGCGACCTTCAGGCAATGTCGTATGTTTCTCTTGTACAATTATGTAGCAGCAATACTTCAGCACAATGTATTAACAAATTGCAAGCTCATTACTTTGCCCTGGGCTAGGACCTTTTGGGGCTGACAATATTCTGCCATTCGTGCTGTGCAGACATCAATCCAGATAGACGTGGAAATATACTAAGGCAACACATGGTAACCTAATTAAGGCCTCTGTGTTCATGGGTTCATGAATTCACACTTAAATCGCTTCAGGGTACAAAATAAGGAGATTAAAACTACGAAATTCATCATATCGGTGTAATGTAAACAAGATTAATATGAGGAAGTTTTCTGAATGCTAATCCATAGATGCAGCTGCAATCTCCTGCCTCAGTTGATGACTTGATCAATAACTGTTTGCACACATTACACAACAAATCCAGCTACAGCCTGATTTGCCCGAGATCCTTATTAGTGCAACATCTATAATCCTTGGTAGATCAACAACGTCTTCAATGTGAACAACAACGCAAGAGACCAGATTAGACCACTAAACAACAACTAAATTTGTCAAATCTTTAAATCAATCACATGATGATTATTGATAACAGATATGCGACTGTTAAGACCCAATTTAGAGAAGTACCAGACTACTTACAGCTATATACTGTTTGTCCAAATGTGCTGAAATATTTCATGTCATAGGGCCAATAATCCTGACTGCATGCTCAATTGCTCATACTCTGACACTGACTGTAAAACACAAAAGCTTCACCACAGGCAAGTCGCCTGAAACTATCCCATCGCACCTGTTAGAAACATGTTTACAATGATATGATAATCAGAACTGATCCCAATATACCTACATTGAGTTTCTAACATCCAATAGCCGATCCTGATGATCCAAGGGATCCTACTTTGGAAAATCCCCTAGCACAGAGTGTAGCGTGCAGAAAAGGCCCATGCATTCAATCAGACAGCTGTTCTACCTGGCCTCTTAATGCAATGAACTGTTAACTGCTTGCCCATTCCATTATTGATGCTGCAGCTGGGGGATATTAGCACAGTTCCAGGTGAGGATTTTTGCCCCCTTCAGGGTTCATCCCACACTGCCCTGCCTGCTGCTTATCACCTGGGTGGGTTATGACCACAGTCCACAATTTTCAAGCGTTCCTTGCGTGCCCATCCAACATAGTTACTCTTTTAGACTATATCACAATTTAACCAAACAGTTATTAGTAATATTTGCAATAGATAAGGTGTACCTCAAGGGTTAGTTGTGTAAGCCACAGTATCCGTCAAAATGAAGTTTCCTAAGTGCTAACTTAGAGAAGTATGAAACTCAGTTTAAATCGGTCACATGAGCTCTCAGCCAAGATGGAATTTCACCCTGATTCAGAGGTCACTTTGTTTCACCATGGATATCCATGGTTTCACTTGGTGATACTGTGATAGGCCTGTTGTAAGCCAGTAGATACAAATCTTTGTGCACATTTAAGCAACTTAATATTGGTTAATTTTTCTGTTACTATGTGTCAGATTTGATGTAAGAATACAAGGGCTCTGGATGCAGACCAACTTGGTTCCACAAAGGTGTCTTAAAGGGGCTGTCTTGCAGGCAAAAATAGCCAATAGAAGTAGGGCTTACTGTCAGTTGAGTTTATATAAAGTTCCAGAGTAGCTGCCAGAGACTCCGAACACATCCTATTAATAATTAATGCATCTCTCCAAGGCCAATTTAGTTTGTTGGATGAGGCACTATATTAGATTCTTAGCTTTGACTGATATTTGGTAATTTTAAAACAATCTCAGATATAAACTTACAATACAGTTAAACCTATTGACATCTATTGTATGGTGTTTAACGAACCACGTTTTCCACTTGCCATCTGCATACCTAATAGAAAACAGAATGTCGTTGTACCATAGGCCTACATCTATTGAGACAGCCTAATTACTGGAGAAATGACTCATTATTGGAGGGATAATTCTCTCAATGTCATTGCATCAAAATCGCTAAAGTAGTTTGGATCATGGAGAGATCATGACCCAAACACCTGGGCGTCATTTAGACTGCAATCCCATTGCTTTTTGAGTACCACCCATCAACATGAGCTGCGTTGCTGTTGCTAGGCAGGTCAAGTTCCTTCCAACATGGCGCCGCGTCCATGGCAACGATCAATAGCAAGGTCCTTGGCAACAGTCACTGGGAGCTGCCTCATTGAGAATGAAATACGACGTCAACCACTTCCCTATAAAAGAGCACTTCGCAAAGATGCAAAAATAAACACGACTACCTACGTCATAAGAATTCTAAGTAATACCTCATTGACACAGATTAGACGTCTGCTGCGGCAACACTGAAAATAAGGATATGACAGTGGCACGAACAGACAATAAAGAGAAACGGTTGCCATGGAAATCAGTAATCCAGGTGAAGACAGGTGTGGTCACACTCTACATCATGTGCATGCCAAAACAGAATTGATCCAAAAACATGAAGGCAATTGTATCACTAACCTGAACAGGGGGGGGGGGGGGAGGGGGGAGGTGGCACTTCAATAGATCTGATCTCGCAGATTTTGGATAAATGTTCACTGAAGGTCTAACCATACAATAGCCTACTGTTACACACACAGGTCTATGGGTAGTGATACAGTTACGTTACATTCATATAACATTCTACGTTGGTTTCATGGAGTAGCATCCTGCAGGTAGGTACATTTTAGTGTGGTACTGAGATTGAGTCCATGGGGACCATGCCAACACATCAACAAACTGAAGGGAGTTCTGCTACCTCACCTAACTTCATTCATAATTCTGGGCTTCTAGCATTACCAGAATAAACAAACATGGCACTACGAGATTTACTGTGATATTCCTGTAAAAAAATATACACATTTAGGCAAAGCCTACAAGTCAATGAAGTCATAATTGTTTTTTCATTGCCAGGCCAAGAACAACAATTTGATGAGTGACACACATTTACTATTATACAATGTAACATAACAAAGAAGAAATGTATTTTTTGGAATGGCTGTATTAAATCAAAATATTCACTAGTAGAATGTAGCAACTGACATTACTGATACTGAATAATAAACAAAAGCATTCAGCAGGTACTTGATCAGTGTGCACACTGTGCAGGTTGTGTGAAAGCCATGCACTTGTCCTCAGACATGCCCTTAATTAATCTTGACAAACATGACAAGGTACGTTAGGCTCTCCACCACAAACATTGGCATCCCCATGCAGTATTGTTGACCGTTTTATTCTCCAAGAACAATAGAAGCATGACGTGTATAATTGGGAAAACGTGCACATGTCGTCTGTTCACTTGAATGGACAAAATTCTGCCAAAATGACCAATTTATCGATCAGTCTGATTTTAATGGTGTGCAAGTAATATCAATGATTCTAGTAGAAGTAATTTATTTCTAGTAATAAAATAAACTGGGTGTTTTACTGTTTACTATAAGTTTACACCAATGAGGGAAATAGAAAAACTTATTAAAAATTTGAAAAATAAGGACAGTAGCGGTTATGATGAAATCTCAAATGAAATACTAAAGAAAATATATCCTTAAGTTATTAAAGCACTAGAAATTATCTTGAATAAATCTATAGAAGAAGGAGCATTTCTTAACAACATGAAACTAGCAATTGTTAAACTACTTTATAAGGGTAAGAATAAGACAGAAATAGTTAATTATAGGCCAATCTCACTATTGCTAGTCATTTCAAAAATGTTTAGAAAATATTGTTAATATAAGAATAGTAAATTTTTTGCAAAAATATAAAGTACTGACTGAAAGTCAATATGGGTTTAGGTATGGTCGCAGTACAACTGACGCAATGTTAGATTTCACAGGTAATGTTTAGTCTGTTTCTTGACATGTCAAAGGCATTTGACAGTATTAGCCATGCTACCTTGCTTAGAAAACTAAAATTCTATGGGATTAGAGGCAATGTGTTAGCCTGGTTTGAAAGTTATTTGTTGAACAGACAGATTAAAGTAAAATACAGAAATGTCCTCTCTGAAACATATGAAATGACCTACGGTACCCCACAAGGTTCAGTGCTTGGGCTGCTCATGTAAATTATTTTAGCAAATGATTTAGTTAAAATCTTAAGGTGTTGTAACTGTGTCACTTTTGCTGATGACACTACGGTGTTTGCATCGGGGAGTAATCTGAGGTTTTTATACCAGAAAGTTAATTCAGATTTATATAGATTAACTGAATGGTTTGACAGTTACTCTCTTACCCTTAATATAGACAAATCAAAACACATTATATTTAGACCAAGATGAAAGAAGGAACTTAGTTTTAAGGGTAGTATTAGGGTTGGGGGAAAGGAAATTTCAAGGGTGGAGAATATTAAATTTTTAGGAATAATAGTTGATGAATTTCTAGACTGGAATCAGCAATTGAAGCATATTCTGATTAAAATGATAGCTGGTAACTATAGCCTCAATATGATAAAAAAATTCATTAACCACTGAAATTAAGATTATGCTATATTTTTCTAATGTTCAAAGCCATATTAACTATGCCCTTAGTGTGTGAATGATCTGAAAAAGATTAAGATACAACAAAACAAATCTATTAGGTTAATTTTCAAGGTGGGAAGAAGGGCGAGACTATCTGAATTATATAAGAAAGCACATTTATTAATGGTTGAAGACATGATAGAATTAGAGTTGTTGAAAATTTCTTATAGATATGTTAATTCAATTCTACCAGTGCATATCAGTAACCTATTTGATATTGGCAATCACGATTATTTTACGAGAAACAGAAATTATTTAAGGGCACCTCAACATACCATAGAACAGTACAGTAAAAGTTAACTTGGTAAAGCTCCCCATCTATGGTTACATCTGAGTGAGTCATTGAAAGAAAGAAATAGTTTAAAAGCATTTATAAAGGCATTCACTAAACACAAAATAAAGTCTTATTAAATTATATCATGTCTGACAGAAAACTGTATACATAAAATTTATGCATTACTCATTATAAATGTCTTGTAAATCAAGCTGATGTTTATAATCTGAATTGATTAATATCACTAACTTGTACCTTACTACTCATTATTTTTGTATATCTAATTATTTATGTAACGTTTCATGCTAGTATTATCATCAGTATTTATTTTTATTTCATTTATTTATTTAAATTTTTTGTAAGAGGGGACAACTTAGAATAGTTGTAAACTCTGTTGTCTCCTGTTGTGATATATGATGTTTCCTGTTGCAGTGTTTTGATTTCTATGTATGTGTATTGTGTGAAAACTTATATCATGACAAAATACTAAATCCTAAATCGATGAGCAGGGACTGATAATCACCAGAAACCGTCCTTCCAAAAATGACGTCATGAGAAAAAACTTCCAAAATTGACGTCATCATTACCCAGCAAGCTGTGCCCTTTCTGTGGTCATTTAGGTCCATCAAAGAGGAGGTCATGGGCCTTTAGGAAGGTGGTGACTTGTTCAAGCTGCTACTGAATTATATCAACATCTATTCACCTGCCTTCCCCTTCAAAACAACTAATGACCTTCAAACAAAGACAAACACACAGGAATGACGAAAATTACAACGCCGTCTATAAGCTACCCCTATTAAAAGCACATCACTTATAAGTTAATCCATAACTTGACTGACTCTCGAGACCACGAAATCATGGAACCCTCAGTATACCCATGTTGACCAGAAAGAAATGTCCAGAAAAAACTTTTGTATGCAGATGGGCCAGAAAGTCCACAGCATTATATTGGCTGTTAGAAGACCAGCGCAGTTTTCAACTTTTGACCCAGCAAGTCAATCTTTTTTTACTTGTATTGCCCATTGTCAAATATAATTAACACACCACCCTATACTTATAAAGAGAACTTTTGCCCAATAAACACCATCCACAGAGTCCAAAGTTCAAATCAGTACTTTCTAAAAAATAAAAATCTTGCGAGGGGGGGGAGTGGGGAGGGGTTATGGGAACATGTGACATGCATTAGAATCATGTCACAATTCATGTCAAATAAATTGCCTCGGCGAATTGATATATATATACCTAGGACCAAGTATATACTGCGTGATAAAATGCGGCACTGATTTATTTTTCCTGGGTCTAATAAACATTTAAACAGTCTTCTGTGAAACACCTTAGGACTACAAACAAATTTGCAACTCGTTTTAGCCAGTTATTTTCCTCTTCTTTGTGAGTCACAATAAACTAAGTAAGTTTGATGTAGAGTGTATTCAATTTTTGCATCTGTACTTAGTAAACATCCAAATATACCTCTCAGTCATGATTCACGTAAAAAATATCAGTATGTATACGAGTTCACAAATATCAATAATCAAAATGTTTGCATCCAGAATCGATCTTATAACAGCCTGGACACAGTAACTTGCTATTTATAATTGCCCACTGTTGCATACAATTTAAGTAGTAAAAGGCCAGGGTATGTATTATTCTAACAATACTGTAAGATATTCTAACAATACTGTAAGATCTATACTAAAAAAATCTTCAAGTTATTGCAGAATTTACTTCTAATCACCAAGGAAAGGTTCTGGAGTGCTTCTAATCATGGAGGCACCAGAACGTTAGCTCCATGTTCTAATTGTCAATGACATCAGTCTTCATTTTAAGCAATACCTGTCTATGATCAAGAAAGTACAATAACCCAATTATTAAATCATCGAAATGAGACTTACCCCACAGCTATTAGCATCCTCATCATTAGCAACTAGTGTTTCTTCGCTCCCAATGTTGTAAAGGGCAAATTTCCTATCTTGAGGTGAAGGGAGAGGACTCAGTGATCCTGCAATAATAAAAGAGAAACATTTCAAAGTCGTCTTATGTTCACACGTCCACAAGCATGTCTGTATAAAGGTATTCAAAACTTAATATGCTGATCAATACCATGTATAGGCTGGCTGATATACAGGATAGCATGATAATATAGGCTCAACTTACATAGCATGTATGGCTGTGTTTGAATACATGATGAGTCATACACTGAAGGTGACCCTACAAGTTATATATTTTAAGAACAGTCACCGCTATAAAGTAACTACGTATTGCGTAACAGGTAAATCCAAAAGTATAAACCTCCTTTAAAGCAAGCAAATGATAGAATAAATATAACCTTTTAGCACAGCCCTGCAACTTACATACACACCAGGAACTACATATGTTGTGGGGATAATCCAATTACTTAACACAGATCATGTGCTTGGCCAGATTTATTCATGTATCTGTGTCACATATAGCACTGACTGACATCATTATCATTATATTATTAGCTGAATGCTATCGCTCTATCAATGATTTTGTGATAGCAAGGTTATATCTAGTAAGTGAGGTGCTTATCAGCTCACTGAAAGTCCTCAGTTCAATCCTTGGACTATAGACCATAATAGAACTTTTTTAGGGTACAGGCAAAAATAAAAAATTAAATAATTATTTAATAAAATAAAAACATAAAAAGGTTCTTCCATTTCCATCTAAGCTATGGGAGAGGACACAAAGAGGGGCTGTTGCCCTTCAGACCCCATATTTTTTACTACAATCATCAATTTTTAAAAATATCATTGGTCCAAATACTTCGGGCCAATGGGGGTGATGGGGTAGGGGGGGGGGGGGGTTCTGATCCCCAAATTCCTTCAGTCCCTTGCCTATGTTCCTGTTGGTGCACAGGGCACACTTCATGCATTATCTCGTCCTTACATCTGCCTCTATCTAAGCAGCTACACGAGTAGTACTGGGAGACTGAGACAATTATTACTAATATGCTTTATATACCATTTCTCCATGAGAAAAGTAATATGTATATTCATTCAATATTTCCCATTTTCAGAGCCTAAAACATCACGTGGTGCAAATTACATACACATGTTTTCAATCCCAGTAAAGCAAATAGCTATTCATGAAGGTTGACAATTGAATTTTCATATTGGTGCAAGGAGGAAATTTGGCAGGCAATGCATGGCACCAATATGAAAATTCAATTGTCAACCTTCATTCTTCTAAAGATGTTATATGACAGATATATAATCATATATCATAGATACTGCAGCAGTAGAAAATCAATATAAATAGTATCTTGGGCCTAAAAATTCTTTATATAAGAAATTACCTTTCAATTCCAATATTTGTTTTACTCCTTGAAGAAAGTCATGGAAATATATTCTTCCATCTCTCTCATTATCTAAGACTTTGACTATCTCATTAATATCCTGAAATGAAAAGAAGTTTAATTAAAAACATTGATAATGATACGGGGGGGGGGGGGGGGGGGCATGAAAGAGAAAAAAAAAGGTGTGCAAAAATCTCTTATTCAGTAAACGAATTTACAACAGCAACATGCAACTAAATACATGTATTATTATAACGAAGTTTCTCCTGTCCATTAATATATTGCATTATCTCTGTTTGTTATAGAATAAAATTACACGACACACTGAATGTCATTTTGACTTTCTGTTAAGTTTTTACTCGGGAATTGGCCAATATATAATACAACATATACTTGGGAAAGTTTTAGAAAAAAAAGCAACAGATTGTCTGGGTGAGTCACACAGTATTGGGAAAACAAATGGTGGAAAAAAATAAGTGAATGTAGATATGGGCAGACCAAATATATCTACCAGATATATATATATATATTTTTTTAGACCAAATATATTTACCAGATATAAATATTTTTTTACACCAAATATATAAATTTACCATATTTTTATTTTATTTTTTGCATGATATGCACCAGAATGGTGGCATAAGCTGCCCCGGAGATGCTAATCAGATTGTGCAGTTGTCACTTTTGTTAAACAGCAACTGTCAATTGCAATTAGAGCATTCATTAATCCCTCATTGCATCCAATTTATATAATTAAGTACGGGCGTAGCCAATAATGGTGTGAAGGGGATCCATGTCGAGGGGTTCGACCACACTGGGGCAACTCAACTACAAAACTAGCCCTTGACATTGTTTTTTTTCCCCTGTGTGTTTGTTGATTTGTTTCCACCGTGCGTTTGTTGACTTGTTGTACGGTGTAGACTTTTTAATACTAGTAATGTTCTAGAGGTTGCCACCAATAAAAGTTTTGGTTGCAGTTTGGTGATAATGTCTTGTTATGATTTATTGCATGTTGCTGTTCTGAACACTCCCATGGCTAAGCCCCAGCAATACTTGCTAAACTAAAGTTGAAGTAACAGTTTGTTCCTGATCTATTACTTTGGCCATTCCGTACAAGCCTTATTGTCTAAATTTGACTCTTAATTACTCAGGGTTGGATTTTGCCCCCCCCCCCCCCCTTAGACTCAGGGCTAGATCCGCCAGTGGTACGTTACTTGTTAATTAGCACCTATAGATGTAGGCCTATATACATATGTAATGACAAGTGATCAGCATTCAACAAAATATTCAGTAGGCTTACATTTACCTCTTGACAATTTAAAAAAAAATACAATTTCGAACGTAATACACTGACGTAATACATTCTACGAATCTTAAAAGTTCCAAAACAGGTGAGCTATATTCTTAAAGTTACTTCAGAAGGAATGATGAGGTTATGAAGAGATCAATTCAGTAGTGTGCTAAAATAGTGGGTGATAAAAGAACGAAATGGCTTCTTCCGTTTTACCTGTACAGGTAAGAGAACAATTAATAAACACAGGTACACACCTCTTTGCTGTCAGCTTCAAAGTGTTCTAAGGCCAAGTTGACAAAATGTTCCACAGTGATGTAGCCTTTCTTTTCGGAATCACAGATGTCAAAGACGGCTCTTAATTTCTCAAGATAATTATCTGTATCCTCCATACTAGTTCTCAGAGCCGACAAGACTAAGCCGACATCACGACTACAACATCACTTGTTGTCACTCTCATGAATCAATAAACTTCTTCGCCACCCACCAGGTGTGCTTTCCTCACTCCTCCGCGTAAAGTAGTCCCCGTGTGCTGCTTTCTACTGTCTCTAGAGCGCATACATTAGTTTTTAAAGTCCATTGGGGTGTACTATGCACTATGCAATTGTTCTAACTGAAGTTTCTACACGCGAATGCCTCACAAACTAGTTTTATATCAAACTGGGCATTGAGCAGACGACACCTGAGTTGTGATAAGGCAAGACCTGAGTTCGCAAGAATATCCCAGGTGTAAATGACGATGTCGCCCTCTCGTGTTACATGGACAAACTAAGTGTTTCGATAGGCCTACTACTTCTGTCAGTTCATATACCCACAATTATAATTATGACTTATTAGACAATTTGTCTCCGACATTACACAATAATTTAATGTCAAAAGAGAACTACAAGTATACTAAATGTATACATTTTTCAGAAGAAAGTGTATATATATCATTGTCCTCCAATAAATACATCCCGGGATATTGGAAGCTAAATTTATCAATTTTTATCACCCATTACTCAAGTGTCATACTTATCACGTGAACCTAATACCTAATAGTCTATGCTACAACTACTATAATTCATACAATATACATTTATCCAAGATTAAGATACAGTACTTAGTGGATCTAATTTCCTGCTGTGCAGCAGCACGGCTGCAGCAATCGCTGCAAGCATCAGTTTTTTTGCGTCACTGTTTCTGTTCGTTCGCCGAGGGTTTGCTTTATAGCAGCGCTGTTTCCTTATCCAATTAAAAGGTAATTAAATTATTTAACATTTATGATGTATATCCTATGCACGGGGAAAAAACAAAAACAGGCTGCAACAAAACCCTCAGCGAATCCCACACAGCACACAAGCATTGTCCACCCAAGGAATTACAATGGACAATTCTGAAAGAATTTCATTAGGCATAATAATATGATATCATACTCTGACTGCTCTTATAACCATTTGAGCAACAACTTTACAAATGGGAGATGTCTATTAAATCCATCCTCACTATTCAATACCCATGGGCCATGGCTTTCAACCTGAAAAATACTCATGTCTGTTGTAGGCCTATATTTTTACATTTTTTCAGCGTTATTATGATTTTCTGTCAGTCTTTATAACACATGGTAGAACGGTTGTTACATAAGACCAATATTCATAGTTAAATTTTCTAAAATTTGCTGAGGGTATGCTGCTGCATCAGCCTATGTTTGTCAAAATAAAGGTTGAATGCGAAAGAACTATATATATATCAGATATTTCTAACTTCAGTGAAAGTTGTCCATGTGGCTGGTTGGAGATGTCACACTTTATTTCACGGAGCAGAACTCCTGATATAATGGTATTTATTCAGTCTAGTGCCTTTGATAGTCTTATTAATATGCCTCAGCTATGTTTTACGATTTTTTCCCCCCTTTCCAGAGAGAACTCTGAAACTACTGAACCTACATGCTTAAAACTTTGCCATAGAGTGCCTAAAATAGTGTAGTTGTGCCTCTTGGAGGTTTTATGCCACAAATAATATAGAATTATAGTGATGAGGGAAAAAGTGTGAAAAATTAATATTTTTTCAAACCTTCATATTAGTGATGCGGACCGGACCACTTTGGACCGGTACGACCCATGACCACAGCCTGGACTGGACTTGTACTGGACCGGCAGAAAAATACTGGTCCATTGTTTGCTGAACTGGTATGGGACCGGTCCGATAGCTAGTGATTTAAGTTCAGAAAAATTAATGCTGAATTTCAAAATGCAATTTCCATGTGTAATGGCAATCCTCTCTGAAACTAGTCTCACACATTTGGTACGACTCAATGACATTACATAGCTGAAAGAGTATCTGAGTCTGCCATTGTTAGTAGTATTTGCAGTGTATAAAAACTGCAACCGCATAGACCTGTGCATTAATAACCTGAGACCAAGAAAAAATCAGGCAGAGTGGTTGGGAGGAGTTTCTCAGAATTTCCTGAAAATTGATATCAGAATTCTAAATTATATATAGTTTTTCTACAGCAGCATCTCAAAGTTGGCGCCATTTTTCACATAAATTTGCCCTGTAACAACAGTAAAAATACCTATCTTTGGGGCTTCAATGAATATGGATAAAACTCTCAGATATTTACAAAAATGACTTTAAATGATGACTAACTTTGTTTTGCCCAAGGATACAAAACAACGTTTGACTGAATTTAAGAAATGAATTTACCTTTTTCATGATTTCTGAAATTCACACCATGTTGAAATTTCAATAGAGACATATTATGAAAAAGTTTGAAGTAGGTAGGTGCAATAGTTTTAGAGTTCTGATCCAGAAAACGGCAAAAAGAAAACCGTTTTTCGTAGAAACATTTCCCAAATGTTGCGTAAAACATAAATAAATACCAAATTTTACCAACATACAATAGTGTTGGAGTTCTGCATGCGGACAACTTTTCACCAAAGTGACTACTAACAGTACCTACCTTGGGTAAATGATTTTGCTGTTTGGGTACCTAATATTTTGTGTTTTTTATTATATAGTCAACAGAGCACCCTCTCGACCGGTCCACGGAAACTGGACCGCTTGCCTCTGAGCTCTGGACCCGCCCAGTACCACCTCTGATTTGGCGGTACCAGACCGCCACCACCCGGTCCGGTCCGCATCACTACATATCTCAAAGGCCCAATTTAACCCCATAATTCCCATATTGGACTCCCATTTGAGAATTGCAGGACTTGGAGGAGTTATAGGAAATGCTGGAATTAGATAGGACTTGAAGGACCTCATGGGACCCATATGGAGATATAGTGGAGTTAGTGGAGTTATTAAGGAGGATAGGAATTGCTGAACATTACGGGGCTTATTGGGAATTGCATGCTATCATAGGGACTGATGGGATTTACAGCAATTATGTAGGACTTTACAGAATTATTCAGGACATAAGGGACTTATGGGACTTAGCAGGGGCTTATTGGGAGTTGTGGGACACTACAGGGAAATATGAGACTTGTGGGAATTACGTAGGATTTTGTGGGACTTGTTCAGGATGTAAGGGAAATGCAGGACGCTACAGGACTTAGAAGGAGTTATTGGGAATTGCCAGACTTGTGGGATTTATGGGAATTATGCAGAATTGTTCACCGTCATCTTTACTATTATAAAATGTTCCTAAGCATGATGCTCCCATGAAACCACAGCCTGCAGCCTTGATCACTAAAACTTTCATTTGGGCCCCTCAGTAAATAAAGCGTCCTTAGCTCATTCTGTACTTAAAAATTTGGCTGGAACACATACAATTGTGAGTCATGCAAAATACTTTTGCCGAAGGTATTGTAGTCACTTTGGTCAAAAGATGTCCGTCAGCCAGGCAGGCGGGGCTTATTGGCCGGCAGCACCCTTTGTTCTGGAGCATAACACCAACAAAGTTGCATGCACATTGATATATAGTCTGATTGACATGTCTAAGCTATGTTTTCTGAAATTGGGAAAAATTAAAAACAATAATTTTCTTTTCCGAAGCAGAACAGTGACAGTACTGCACCTACATGATTGAAACTTGTCATAATATGTCTAAAGTTATGGTTAAATTATGAAAAAACTTGAAAATTCATAATTTTCTAAACATACACATCTCAACTAATATTATACATATATACGTAATGCACATGAGATTTGGCCATAATTTGTCTAAATCGTAGTGCTTTCACTTTCTAAACTTCGTGTTGACATAACACACGCTTTTTTCATAATAATGGACAATATGAAAAGAAAGTTGCTTAAAATTGTGTTGTTTGCCACATTCCTTAAACCTGGCACTCTATGTTTAGAAGGGAATATATGTATATTTTTTAAATTTGATAACCATATGGACATATTATTTATATTTAGGACATATTATTCCACACCTCTCCATCTCAACTACTATTATGCCTAAATACAAAAAGTATAGGTTTTAAAATGTCTAAGTCATAGTTATTTTACTTTCAAAAGTGTATCCTAACTTCTATGTTCATCATAATGGAAAATGTGCGAAAATGCTATTTAATAATTATTGTCTATGCAATGGTACATTTCAAAATTGTATTGCAATATATTTCTCATTTTAGGCTTGTTCTACTGTCAAATTTCACACTAAGGCCAGTATCAAAATTTAGTTCTCTCAAATTTGCTGAGGGCATGCTGCTGCAGCAGCCTAGGTTTCTAAAATGTCTTTCAACAAAAAAAAGAAAAACAAAATTCCAGTTCAATACCTTTAGGCTTTTGAAAAACAAAAACTCATAATTTACAGTTCAGTTGGAAATATAAATCAATAAATTAAATCACTTTAAAAAAAATGGATAGAGTTTAAACTCCTGGTCCTTCAAATCAAACAAAGCACCCTTTTGGCACAGCAACCTGTGATCAGATTTAACTGTCTCAGTGGTGACAATGTGTAGTAAAAGCTCTGGATCTTATAGGTCTAGAGATACCAGAATTTTAAAGTTATTCTAGAGATCTTTTGTTGCCATTTCAATTGAGGTCATTTCAACTGAGGTCAAACAACATAAAAAATCTATTGTGTGCATTTTGCATACACAGAGCTTATTTATTCCTTTGTCTGAACAAAATAGTTGTGTAATATTATATTGACTGTTAACTATCAACAATTAAGGACAATAGAATGAATAGCAATACACTGCTATCCAATAACTGAAGATCAAACTAATTAACTCTATTTCGTAAGACGTAACAGGACCTACACTGTATAAAACAGTGAGTTTTACATAGCCATCTCCCTTGTTTGCTCTTAATCGAACTGAACTAATTCCTAAACAAACAGATTATTCCCTTCCTTTGTTAGGAGTGAACCCCTGCCTGGTATATATAGACCTCCTCAATCCTACATAGCCACTTTTTTCCCTTCAGCATTCCTGTTCTTATGGACTGGACTAGGGGAATTTTTCGGTCTCCAGCTCGGCTAAGACTGCTTAATTTACCTCCATTTCCTTACACAGAGCAATGCACTTTCTTTTTTTTATTCCCATAGTGTCGCTAGGCTCTGTGCTGGGCCTCGCTCATGGCATTGTGTATGTCATTGTTTTGTTTAAGTTTCCAGGCACTCTGGCCAGTTCTGTCTACCAACGCCTAATACACGTCTTCTCCATGCCTCTGATTTGCTAAGCCCAGTTGATCCCACAAAATGTCCCCCGCTCTTCCTATGGAGCCAGACTGTTTTTCTCTGGGCATATTTAAGCGGCCTGCACCTTGTGCCTGGCTTCTCACCGCACTGTTCACTTCCAGTGACCACATCGCTGTTCTTTTTACAATTAAATTGCCATGACACATCATACTCCCATCCCTAAGGCTAGCTCTGCCCAGCACCAATCGGCAGCTGCCACGGTGGGGGGTGCTCTCGACTCTTCTCTTGAACCCTCTCCCAGCGCTCTTGGCAGGAGAAGAGAACCTCAGACCACGCTTCCAAGCGCCCTGGGCCGGCGTCCAACGATGACCGGTCTCCGAATAAAGAAGAGTTAAGGGCCTATCTCACATAGACGAGTGACAATGCCGAGTGATGCCGAGTGCTTAATAAATTAGGCAGTCGGGAATACACGGCTCTGCACGCCGACCACTCTGGAAAGACTCGTAAATACACGGCAATACTCGTAGAACGATCGTAAAGTTTTAAACATGTTTAAAACTTTTAAGAATTGTCGCCGTGCAAAATTGCTCTGATATTGCTCGAGATTTAAACGGGATTAACTCGCCGTGCACTCTGGGTGTACACTTGGTCACTCTGGGTGTACACTTGGTTACTCTGGGTGTACACTTGGTTACTCTGGGTGTACACTTGATCAGATGAATTGCTGTGTGGACGTGATTTCCTCGCCGAGTGGTCGGCGTGTGAAGGAGGCGAGCAATTGGCGAGCGATCTGCGAGTGATCGGCGATTATTTTGATGTTGATTAAACCTTTCTGAAAAGTGTGCAATATTATGTTCAACATCCCCCATAATCTTGCCTCAACTGCACAGCACCAGCTGTATTATCACTAGCATCCACAGCTTTGAAAATGGTCTGAAATGGAGGCTGAATAATTTATGCTAACATTTAAGCAATTTCAGTTTACACTTTTCAGGATTAATGTGATACATATGCTGTTTGATTGGTTTCAATATCTTGATATTTCAATATTAACTTTTTCATTGGCAATTGTTGACAGAGCTCCAAATGAGACACTTTCAAATCCAGATTCTTCAGAAATGCCTAATGGGTTCATCATCTTGAAACTCATCCTCAGATTCCTTGTCAACAGTCTGACCCTCATCAATTGATACAACACTGACTGGTCTGAAACAATAAGGTTTCAACATGTTGATGTGGTATTATTGTCTAGACCTTCTATCTGGAGTCTTCCCAATATAATTAAGGTGATAGACCTTTGCACTAATCACACAAGGACTTCGCCTGCAGAGGATTTGACTGCAAGGGAAACAACACAAGCACCTTATAACCTGGCTTCAATGTCCTGGTCCTTGCCTTGTGGTCATACCTAGTTTACATTTTTACGTTGAGTGAACTCATGACGTTGCTAATGAGTCAATTCTACCATTGTTAAACATTGTTTAAAGGACTGTTGTCAAGGAGGAAAAAGTGCAGTAAGATGGCACAATTAACTCTCCAAAGTAATCTATGTTCAGTGGTGACAATGTGTAGTATAAGCTCTGGATCTATATACTTGACCCCCTCAAGAATGATCTACTTGTAACATTTCCAGAAAAGTAGAGACACCAGAAGCTATTGTGCACATTGTAAAAGCACATTGACTGTGAACTATCAACAATTAACGACAATAGAATGAACTACAATACTACTATAAACAATGGTTACATCACATTTGTGTCCAAGTTAGATCTTAATTAACAACTAACGATCCAAAAGATGTATGTTATGCACTATTATATTCATTCCAACCTGCTACAGTAGTATTTGTATTGATATTATAGTACTTGTAAGGAATTATTTGCTCACAAAGTTAAAATATTCAAATCTAGTAAGCACTTAAAAGATCCTAGTTCTAAAGGAATATAACAGAAAAGCATGCCATGCCTTGCTATGGTAACTTGGTCGACCATATAGGGAAACTATGTACTGAATGGTGACAACTCCAAATGCATTGCACACAGCTGTTAGAAATGCATCTGACTTTGTCCTGTGTGCTTCCTAGTGATTTTGAATTTGTTTAGAATTATTATATTTTGATATCCTTGGATGGAACAAGAATAATGATCAATAGATGCGACAATGCAAAATATTTTTTGAACAATGTTGATGATGCTCGTGTACTACATGGGCATTCCCCGATGTTTTAATGCTGTGCAGCCTATGTTTTTAAATCTTGAATATTGAGCCAAGGTTATTTTTGAAAATATACAAACTCGCCTGGTCAAACTCAAATATGTATCAATTGTGATGATCCAATTCAAACTTTAAAAATGTTAAAATTGTATGGAATTAACTTTTTTAATTTCCCATATCTCAGTGTCTTACTGATGGATTAGACATAGAAGTATAAATCACTGCTTTCAACATGCATTTATGCAACAAATTGTTGCATAAAATATAAAACATCAGGAAAATTACCACTATTTCATATATGGCCTTGACATTTGACCTTATTTACCTTGCAGGAAAACTTGACATAATAGTTTTAAAGAACATTAAGCTATTGCAATAAATTTGTTGAAAAAATTTAACCATGAAATTTAACCAAAATATGAATTTTCAAAATTTGAAACTTCCAGGTCACCTGGCACCTTTGGCCCAAGATCACTCATATTGCACAACTTTATTGCTCTACCCTAAAACTATATACAGCTGAACTTTTTCTAAATTGATCCATTCAATCAAAAGTTGTCAATATTTTCAGTGTAATATGGAATTTTTTAAGTGCCATATTTCCCTTCCATACATCATCACCATGGTCTAGTGTGTGTGTATGGAAGTTGTGGTTCTTTACATTTTGGATCATAATTGGTTTCCAGACAACATGCAAACATTGGGCAAAAGTTGGAAGACAACGTTGGGCCAATGACATTTTGCACATTGGTGAGGCATTGGCCCAACATCTTTGCCAAACGGCAATGTTGGTATCACATGCTGCCCAACATTGGCATGTTGGTATAACATATGCATACAGTGCCAATGTTGGGCAGCATGTGATACCAATGTTGGTGTCTGATGTTGGGCCAACCCCTTGCCAATGTGCATAATGGCATTGGCCCAGTGTTGTCTGCCAACCTTTGCTCAAAGTTGGCCCAACATCTGCATGATATCTTGGAAGGGGAATTACCCCTTAGCCCCCAATAGTTGCAGTCTGATTTTATGATACAGGGTAGCAGTACTTCGGTCACTGACTAAACAATGACATACATAATTACCTTTTCAGGTAGTCTGACAAAATGCCTCACTGAAGAGTCGTCAACCATGGCCTATCGGTGTGCTTGCAAATGACAGCAATATTTCTGTCTACTTTTCAGGATGTGTTACCTTTAAATTTTTTAAGAGGCTGGGGTTTTTAATACCGTGGCTTACCCCTAGGTGAATTCTCAAACAGTTTCGCATCTGAGCTCAGAAAGGGGGTATGGTTACTTGTAAGGAATTATATGCAATTGCGGGGATGGTAGGAATTTATGGGTATTGTCAATATAACAGGGGACATATGAAAAATAACTGGACTTATTGGGATATATGACAATTATTAGGACTTATTGGGACATGGGAATTATTAGGGGTTATCGGGACATATGGGAATTATTAGGACTTATTGGGACATACAGGAATTATCAGGAACTTGAAGGAATTACAAGGAATTGTTGGGAGTTGCGGGATTAGTCGTAGTTGACGGAATTATGGGCTTAAATGGGGCCTTCTCAACTACAGTGAACTACTATTATACCTACATACCTATTATTTAGCTGTCTAAATCACAGTACTTTCATTTTGACATTTATTGCACAGGTTTTTTGTAATAATTAAAAATACGAAAAATTGATGAAAATTATATACATTACTAATTTTGGGCCCACACAAATCTGAATACAGACAAATTTACACTTAAGCCGATATTTATTGTTTAATTTCTCAAATTAGCAGAGGGTATGCTGCTGCAACCTATATTTACAGTATATATGTATGATAGGCCTAGAAGTTGAGGTTTTGTCAAAAAAAATATGAATATTCTTACTCTCATACTCTCAGCAAAAACATTTCCAGAGTAGAACTCCCAACACTACTGTATGTACATTGATATAATTTGATATTTTAAAATTAGTCTGGTGCCTTGATAGTTACTGTCTCATTGACATGTCTCCATATTTTACAAAAGTGTGAAAGAATATAAGACTTATAATGAGCTAAAAATGTGGAAAATTCGTATTTTCCCAAAACCTACTATTTTTCTTACATACATTAAATTTTGCTTTTAAAATGCCTAAATCATAGTGCTTTCACTTTCAAAACATAAATTAGACATTTATATCTTACTATAACAATGGAAAATGTGGAAAAATATGCTAAAATTTAGTTGTTTGCTGCATTCCCTAAACCATTTATTGTATGTTTACTATGACATCCATAGAATTTGAAAAATGAAATGTGTACATGATTCAAAATGTAATAACTTTATTGTCATATGTCTGATAATTTGCCCATTTGCCTACTATTTATAGGCACTTCACTTATATACAAAATAATGTGATTAATAAGGTTATCACATTTTAAAACATATACAATGTACTGTAATTTTCCTAAGTTTCATGGATATCATTGTAAACAACGAGTACCAAGGTTTAGGGAATTCAGCAAACAACACAATTTTCAGCATTTTTTTTTTTTCCATTTTTTTCCCCTATTTTCCATTATCACAAAAAATATGTGGTGTATGAGAAAATATAAATTTTTTACATTTTGCTCCCCAATACTATAATTCTGTATTATTTATGATCATGAAACCCTCAAAAGAAACAACTACGCTATTTAAGATATAAGACTATCAAAAGGCACAACTATGTAAAGACTAAATAAATACCAAAGTATATACATGTACATGCAATAGTGTTGCAGTTATGGTCCGAAAATGAAGTGTGACACCCGCCCGCCCATCTTACGGACAACTTTAGACATAAATAATCACAATACCTTCGGCAGATGTTTTTGTAGAGGATAAACAGCTGTGTCCTTCCGAGGATGTGTGGACGGGCGGGTGTCATAACTAATTAATGCACTAAAACACATGCACCCTCCAGCAGGGGCTATCAGGACATAGAATAAAGAATATTATATCTTGACATGTATAGTAAAGTAAGTGCCACTAACCCTAGTGAAATTTCATACAGTTATACTCTGTACGACTTTTTATAGTCTCATTTACACATTATAATTAAACATAGGCTGCACGCAGCAAACCCTCAGCGAATGGCCACATAGTACACGAGCAATGTTAATATATTGTTCAAGAAACCTCTGTAACAAGTGTAGCTGAGCAACTAGACATTATTAACTTTATGTTATTCTTGTTCTATCCAAGACAACCTCAACTGATAACTTTAACGAATCCGAATCAATATGAAGCACACAGGGCAAATTTCAATAATTATCTTAGAGATCTATTTACTAATAATCCATTGTTGTTACCATCAGCTACATGTTCAGTATACGTACCACCATGTCTTTCTTGTACATAACTTTAAACATAAAACATTAGGTCTTTTAAATTCTTATCCCATTTGTACATTTTAACTGTCTTTTTGAGGCAAATAAAATCCATATCAATACCAATTCTACAATAGATGTGATAATGAATACAACATTGCATAATATGTATTTTGCATGACAAATAAGTTTCTGAGGTTATTTATCCAACAAATGCATATCTGGCAAAGTTTGATGGGGTCAAAGAAATACCCTGTTAGCCTTGATAGCCATGTGTGGTGTTACATAAGAGACCATGAGGATGGCTTAAAATTCGAAAAAGGTTATTGTTATCATCAATGTATGTCCGACAGGCAGGTGGCCGGACGGGCGGGGGGCAGGCGTAACACTTGCATTTCCGGAGCAGAACTCTAACACTAATGCACTTACCCTTACGAAATTGTGTACTCTGTATGGCCTATTGGTGGAAATTTTGTACTCTATATGGCCTAGTGGTGCCTTTTGATAGTCACATTGACATACGTTAGCTATGTTTTACGAAATTTGGAAAAAAAATTGAATTTTCTTTTATTTTTTTGTTTCTGTAGCAGAATTCTGATGCTACTGCACCTACATACTTCAAAATTTTGCCATAGGCCTAATATGTCTAAAAAAGTGTAGTGGTGGCTTTTAGGGGTCTCATGGCTGAAAATACTAGGAATTTTCAAAAAATAGGGTAAATTCTTACTTTTTCAATCCTCCATACCCAAGACACTAATTACCCTACATGAGAGAAATTTAATTTCTTAATTATAATGTGTTTCCACTTTTCAAACTTCATTGTGACATTAATTTTGTAGCTGTTTATACTATGGAAAATCTGAAAAAATGCTAATAATATTGTGTAAAAGAATACCAGTCAAAACGTCCGAAAACCGAAACGTCCGAGTCCGAAAGGTCCGAAAATGTTCCAAAACGTCCGAAACACCGAAACGTCCGATTCCCGAAACGTCCGAAAGATGTCCGAAAGGTCCGATTTAATTTTTTTTTTTTTTGCCAATGTTTGTAGAACAGTCCTTGGATGAAAGCACACAATGCAGATTCCACTTTATCCAAGGACTGTTAAAAAAACTATACTCCGTATACTCTGGCTCTTCTAACCTCACACAGACCATGTTCCTCTAAATCCTCTTGTTTTAAAATCCTATTTTAACTTGAAGTAAATATAATTTCCAATTCTTAACCACATTTTTACATAAACTTCTGTAGCTGTCATTATTGCAGATATGCCAGTGTAACAGACAAATAAAATATGCATAATAATAACAATAGAGTATTGTAATGTACAGATTTTTTTTTATTAGCTGCACATCCCAAAAAAGGAACAATAAATAAATATATAAATAAATAATTCATCTCCAGCAGAATACTTTGATCAATTTGGTGTCATCTTGACTTGGGACATTCTTCTGAGCAGTTGGCTCATTGATAACACTTCCTGCTCGTAGTCATCCCACAACTGCATGATTTTTTTCCTGGTAGTTAGCATAAGTTGTTCTGTTATGTTCAATTGATGGGGATTATATTTCATTAATTAGCAGTTGATTAAAGTCAATATTTTCTTTAAACTTCATTTGAGTATGAGGTGTTTTTTAATTTCTATAATTCCTTATGACATCATAAAATAATTTTACACTGGTCTAAAAACGTAATTTATGTAATAATGTATTTATCAGTAGTTATGTTATAATTATTTATCAGGTGTTTATTAGTGAAATGAACACCAAATATATATAACTAGATATTCAACTACTCAGGACCAATTCCTCAGATTCTGAGCATTCAGAATCTGTCTCAATTGTCAAGAAATGTTAACTAGAAATGAAGTTATCAATATTTTTATTTCATCGGCGGGGGTACGGCGGACAGAAACGTTTGATTGGTGCAGTCAGCTTTAAAATCACTAAAAAAATGGTCTTGCTCATCAAATCTCATGTTAAACTACAGACAGAACTTGTATGTAAAAGAAATTAAATGAATTTTTAACAAACTATTGCGTAAAACTACATAAAACAGCAGAAAAATTATTTTCAGATGTTTCTGACACTTTTCGTACGTTTAGGGAATCGGACTTTATGGGTTTGGACGTTTCGTTTTTCGGACGTTTCAACCTGATACCGTGGCACTAATGCACTTAACTAACAAAATTTCATTAAAAAAATTGTTTTCCCATTTCCAGACCAGAATCACTCACTACTGTACATTAATGCATACAAAAATTTGTCATAATGTCATGAGCAGCTTTACCCACACCTCTAACCATTCGGCCACAAAGGATATCCCTTCTAGCCAAGTGCTAGAAGGTGGGGGTCACTGCTGAGGCCCGGGACACTACATCACAATAATATGTGTAAAATAGTGTAGAGATGCATTTTTGAGGTTTCATGACCATTAATGATATCATGGATATATATAGTCTTATACATCCATGATATATAATTTTGTAATAAGGGGAAAATCTGAAAATTTGGTACTCTTAAAAACCCCTATACCAAAGACAGCAAGTGAAATTTTGCATAATTTATCTAAATTGTTATACTTTCACTTTTTAAGGTACATTATGAAATTTGTTTCATCCTTTTGGTATCATATTAATGGAAAATCTGGATAAAAATACTAAAAACTGTGTTGTTTCCAACATTCCCTAGTTATATCATCACATTTTTTTTGCAATGAGTCATAAAATGTTTTCCTGCAAGACTGATCTCTCTCGCCTAGTCTCTTAATTTCACTCTCAGCAACCCGGTTGAAAGTTTTTGTATATTATTTGCATATAACCAATTTCATAATAATTAGTTGCATAATAATCTATAACTAATTTAGGTACCATAGATTTGATGCAAATCAGCAACCAAACAATCCAGTAACTATTCTAATGTAAGTGTATAGCATGCAAAATTTATAGCATGCAAAATAAATGAAAAAGTTCAGCCCTCCAGCCTGTCGGATGGACGCTAAACAATTCTAATAATGCCTGTGTGCTACGAGGGATTCGCTGAGGGTTTCGCTGCAGCGCAGCCTATGTTTGTATTGGTCAGAGATATGCTAGTTATGGCTCATTCCCCTTATTATTAAGGTGATATGTGATGTCTAATATATGAAAAATACAGCAATAAGATGAAACATTAAAAAAAAATTTTTTTATTTCCGGAGCACGCTGGGCTTCTAACCACTGGGTCCCGGGATCGATTCCTGGTCGAGCCTAAGTTGGATGGCTGTTTCCTCCTTCGTCTCATTGCCCTGGTCTCTGCCTGTCCTAATTAGCCCAACTGGTGCAGAAATACAGGACGTAAAGCCCTAATCACACACAGTGCACTTAACCTCATGAAATTTCATGCAGTAGACTATTACTATATAATTAGTTGTGCTTTTTGATAGTCACATTGATATATCTCTGCTATGTTTTGCAAAATAAGAAAATTAAAACATTTCTTTTTTTTGGAACCAACTCAAACCCTAGCTTATGCACCAAAAGGTAAGAAACATGAAGAGAATATGTCTTAAACAGTGTAGCTGTGCCTTTTTTGTGTTTTATCAATAATAATATAATATTGTAGGCCTAATTATGGGAAAATATGACAAATTCTTAATTTTTCAAACCTCCATATCAAAGACACTATTTATCCTTTATGATTGAAATTTTTCAAATAACACAACTTAGTACTTTCTCCTTCCAAACTGTTTATAATGATGGAAAATCGATTTTTTTTTTCTTGATTTTCCATTGATATGAAAAAAAGAATGACATCGATGTCAAAATGAAGTTCAGAAAGTGATAGAACTATAATTTATTTGCAAAATTTCACTCATGTGAGATAAATCGTCGTAAGGAGGTTTGAAAAAACAAGACTTTTTTATTTGTGCGTTATTTTGCAAATTCCATATTTAAAAAAAAATTCTTCTATTTATTCCAAATTTTGTAAAACGTAGCCGAGACATGTCAATGTAACTATCAAAAAGGCACAACCAGGCCATATCATAGAGTAGTGCAAAACCCGCGGACGGATATCAATTTTTCAAAGTGATAACAATAAGGTTCCCTCGTTTAACTTCGTTCAATGAGAGTTAAAAATGATGAATATAATGCTAAATGTGTTATTTCCTGCATACTCATACCTAGCTTCCCTTTATAAATATTTTAATATCTGATCATGTTAATGCTGTATTCTTCGTACACCAAACACTTCCTGTGAAAAATATTCCTTGATAACCGCATTCTCCTCCATTGTCCTGCCAAATGTGTTATGTAACAATACTGATATATATGTTTTCATTGAACAACGTTTATCATGCAAAATAAATGTAAACTGATGCCAAACATGACATGCATATTATGCATTACAATGTATTATATTATCACCTCTATAGTGATGTTGGTACTAATATCAGGTTCAGGTTCAGGTTCAAGAAATATTTATTCGAGTATAAAACAACAGATATACAAACTGACAAACTTGCACACAGACGCACAGTGCGTATTTTGTGTACACGATCGACAAATTACTCTTTACAGATATAAAGGATGCAAATAGTCTGGTATTCATAAATAATTATACATACTTAAAGAACATTCATAATTAGTCATCAACACACATATCATTTGATTTAAATCAATATATCATTGTTTAAGAGATGTCGTTTTACATGTTTTTTAAAGGTAATAGTAGTGAAGTTTAAGTTCACATGACTTACAATATAATTCCAAATCTTGACACCTTTGTATCCAAAAGATTTTTGACATATAGCCAATCTGAATAATGGCAAATTATAATTAAACATTTGACGAGTATTATTAACATTATCACTAAGTGTAAACATATTTCTTAACAACAACGGCGACTGACCTTTATAAATCTTAAACATTAATAAACACATATGACAATGATAAATATTATGAATATTGAAAATCTTCAAATCCTGGAAGAGTGATGCTGTATGAGGGCGATAAGGTACTTTACAAATCATTCTTACTATTTTCTTTTGCATTTTATGAAGAGAATTTAGATTGTATTGTGTCGTACTACCCCAAAGTTCTATTGTATAATTTAAGTATGGATAAACAAATGAATAATACAATGTTACTAAAGTGTCCTTACTAAGTATTTTCCTGGTTTTATTAATGATACCAATACTTTTTGAAATTTTATTTTTTTATAAAGATAACATGCTTATCCCAGGACAAATGATCATCTAGGATCACACCCAAAAATTTAATGTCCTTGATTCGCTCAATTATCCTATTATTCACTTTAATATCATCTGTGATATGAATATGTTTCTTCCTGGATTTGAAGATCATAAAAAATGTTTTGTCAATATTCAAAGAAAGTTTGTTTGAGTTAGTCCATTTCACAATTTTTTCCATTTCATTATTTACAACAGATATCATAGTAGACAAATTTTTACCCTGGATAAACATGTTGCTATCATCAGCATAAAGTATAGAAAATAATTTTACAGAAACAGTAGATAAATCATTGATATACAAAATAAAAAGCAACGGGCCTAATATACTCCCCTGAGGTACTCCACATGAAATTAATGACCACTCCGAATTATATCCACTATAGCTGACAAACTGTTTTCTATTGTGTAAATAGTCTACAATCCATTTTAAAGATATGCCTCTGATTCCATATTGATGTAACTTTTTCTGCAATATATTATGATCGATAGTGTCAAATGCCTTACTGTAGTCGAGATATATTCCTAAAGTTAATTCCCCATTATTAAAACCATTCAATATCTTGTCTATCAAAACTATTAGAGCTGCTATTTTACTATGATTTTTTCGAAATCCAAATTGTGAGTTATTTAGTACTTCATGGCTATCAATAAACTTAACCAACCTTCTCCAGATTTATAAAGTGGAATAACACGAGCAATTTTGAAAGATATTGATTTTATTTACCTTAGAAACATATTGATTTTATTTGCCTTAGAAAAAGACAGTTAACATTTACAACGTTTAAAGAAATATGCACAAAAAGCATGGTAACCACATAAAAACTCCATGTGCTGAATGGTGACAACCAAAAAACTACATTTGTTACGCAAACGGTTTTTAAACAGTGTTAAGACTTTGTGGGCAATTGCTGAGGTTTGCTGCCGCGAAGCCTATGTTTTTATTTTCTTCTCGGAGCAGAACTCTGAAACTACTGCACCTACATGTCATAATTTGACTAAAATACCACAGCTCTGTGCCTTTTTTTTAGGGGGGCAAAAAAACGATTATTAAGGTGTATCTGGGTCACTCTGTAATGGGCCACTATAGAATTTAAGGCTGGTACGGGGGGGGGGGAGGTCATGGCCCCTTGCCCCACCCCTGGATCCACCAGTCCCCCCCCCCCCCGTTCTGCGCCGATTTTACAGTGCCTAAAAAGCCATTCACAGGTGTTTCTATGATGGCGCCCCCTCTATCCCCCCCCCCCGTCTGAATTTTTCTGGATCCGCCGCTGAGGCTTATAATAATTTCATTCAGTTGGGTAGTGCTGCATCACCCTATGTTTAACATTTTAGAAAGTGGGCCTGTACATACATATATATATATTGGTACCTATTCAATGAGTTACTGATTCCCTATAGGCTATGACTTAATTTAAGGCTGGTACGGGGGGGGGGGGAGGGGAGGTCAAAACTACATTTGTTATAGATCTTTTTAACTAATATCTTACTGGACGAGTGAGGTCGTCCAGTAAGATATTAGTTAAAAAGATCTATGACATGGGTGTGCTTCACAGCGGCAGCTTTGCTTCTCTGGTTATTGCAGTTCCTATGATAAGATAGATTCTCATAAATTCTCTTGATGTCTGGGGTCGTTCTGACCCATTTATCATATATGTATTCTCTACCTTTTATGGACCTAGAGTCCGCAATAAAGTTGACTTGACTTGAATTGAGGGGCCCTGATGGGTTGTTGCTTTCCAACCTCTGACTTCGAGATGTCATATAGGCCTAGGCCTAACCATGGAGTCTCTAGTGACTCTCTAGTGACTCCATGGCCTAATATATAGGCCCCCTATAGGCCTAGTGACCTTAAGAGCTAACTCTAATGAGACTAAGCCCATTGGCATAGGCCTAACCCACATTTTGGGGCTATAGCGTAATATACAATTTTAGGCTTATTCTATCTGCTGAGCCGTTGCACCACGCTTGAAATGTTAAAATTGTCTGCCTGAGAATCATCTAGTTTACATCATGAGATTTCTACAAGTCATGCTGGCCTAATGTGCAGATTTTTGCTAATTTAAAAAACCTAAAATAGGGCACCATGCGTTACATCTTATTAGACATTTAGGCCTTGCCTAGCAATAACATAACATAGGCTCAGGTGGCTACTAGGCCGACATGTATAGGCCTACACTGGCTACAGACTAGAGGCCAAAACTAGGTCAACCTCTCTGGCAAGAACGGCCGGGTGCCCGGGGTGCCCGGGGTGCCCGGGTCGTCCCGCCGGCGTGCTAATGCGCGAGTGGCCACGTCCCCGACGTAGCTCCGGTCCGCCCTTGTCGCGATAGTATGGCCTTAGCTGCCCTGGGTTCGATTTTTCGACCTAGCCTAGGTAGACATTCCAACAGCTGCCGTAGTCTTTCGTGCTTAGACGTCTAGACGTCTAGGTGTCGATTGTTGAATGCACAATTTTTAATTGGTTGGGGGAAATGACCTCGTGGAATGCATCCAAGGGCATACATGTGCATAAATAAGGGCCAGTGCGGTCCCGAATCGAATATTCTGATATCACCGACGATTGTTTCGGAAACTTCCTGTCTCTGAACCCTTTAAAATTTGCATATCCCAGTGCGCATGCGCACTCGAATAGAAGACTCCATGTTTGTTGTCTGGTCACAGTGACGTGATGAACGGTGGTCATCAATAGGGCTTAGACCTTCGGAACTTCAACTCAGGTATGCATGCCGGTTAATTCCTGGAGAAGTAACATTACTGTCAACCCCATAGTGTAGTTATTGATCGCACAGAACGCCAGGTTTCGTTACAGTTCACGATGAACGCAGCCGACAGCATTGAAGGTGTCGCTCGTGTGTTTGGTGGTCTAAACCAAACTTTTGGTTGAGAAGTCGGCGATTCACAGTCATAGACAGTGAAGTCAGAAATGCTGCGCACTGACAGCCACATAATAGTCATCGTTGTTTACGTGAACACACGCAACGAGGGTTAAGCGTTGCTATTGACCAAGATGTTTATTTGTTGGCAGGCGTGGATACGGTCCCTCAATGAATGTCACGTGACGTCGACATGCAAATATGGGGCTCATAGGGGTTAGATTTGCTTGGAAATGAAGTTTGAGCCATAGGAATCATGTAATCAAAGTAATTGGGTCAATGGATTACTGTGCAATAGCGGCCTTTTTGGATTAGGATATATTAAAAAAAAAAAAAAAAAAAAGGCAAATTAGATAAATTTCTATATATATATATATATATATATATATTATATTTCATATGAATTAAGGGATGAATAATATATACATGGTTTTATCTGTGCAGGTTTTAGGCTATAATTACATTGGAATTTGCTGCTTATTGAGATTTTTAAGAATAATTTATCTAGGCCTACTGGTTGACTTCCATGCAACCACACTGAGTGACAGCAAGGCTGAGCAGGCGAACAAGTGTGGCTTATGTTATTTGTAATTTAATTGCCATGGAGATGACAAGATATACCTTGTTGCTATTTTATGAGTAGTAGATTTCTGTTGCAGTAGTAATCATGATAGTGCACCAGCAGTCATTTTTACCAGTTAACCCCTTGCACTTCATAATATGTTCCTTGGTTTGTTTCAGACTTGTTGAAGGTTTTGACGATTTAGATTGGTAGAAATTACCGGTATTCAGACGATTATTACTGTATGTGCTGAGACATACATTACCGAAACCATGGAGACAAGAGTACTCTTGTCTCTATGCCTAAACGAAGCAGCAAGCTGATATCATAAGCTAGAATGAGAATTGTAAAAGTAATATCTTCTTCTTTTGCATATTTTGATCGGTTCTGTATATGAATTCCTTATCTTGTTTATTCAAAATGATAATTGCCAGATAAGGGATGGGGACAGTAAAACTTAATCACTCTTGTGATATTCTGTAAAAAGATATTTAAATTCTGGACAAATCATTTGGAAATATTGTGCGTTTGGTGGCTTGGCACATCATTTGCTTGCTTCAGTGCATTTTAAAGTGCGATAATGCTGAAGGTATTTTAATGACCGTTCTAGCACACAGCACACTGGAACCAGGTATTGGATGTCCAAGAAACATTTCCTGCTTAGTTCGGTGCAAAGTGTTTTTTAAAAATATCAGGTCCATGTGCTGTTCTTGGTGGATTTGGGACATTGTGGTTAGCAGTTGGGGCATTGGTTGAACAATGGGGATTGTGCATAGTTTTAGATCAATTAATAAAAGGACATTCCTGGACTGCTATATTCAATTGTTAGATGTTCATAACCTTGTAGAAGAGCACAGTTGTTGTTAGACAGCAGCTGACATTTTTGGCTTGAATTCAAAATGGCTGCCCACACCAATGATTTTCCATTGGGCATAGTGCACAACACCTACATTTTAATGGTGAAGTTGACGGAAACTGCTAGTAGCAGTTCGTTTTTTTGCGAGATTTTAAATTTACGTAAAATTTGAGCCTATTTTAAAGAAAAAATATTCAGTACTTTTGAAGATATGGCGGAATTTAAGAAAGTAGGTCACCAGGCTGCTCACTTTTGAGACGGTCCCTGTGTTGCAGCGCAAGTTTGCAGTGCAGCGCTTGAACTGTGCTTGAGCCAGAACGTCCCAACCAATCAGCGTGCGTAGCTCTGTGACGTCACAGACGATATTCTTTGTTGGTTACGTAATCTATGACACTAACGTATTTTGCACATCTAAACTGTAGAATAGTAAAGCCATGCATTGCAGCATTTAGGCCTAGAGAAATATTATCAATGAAAATTGTTACTTTTTTTTTTTTTTGTATTTGCCGAATTGATGATACATATCGGCATTTTTTTAGAAATAGCATCTGGCCAGTGCTTTCTAGGGCGGTGGTATGATGCTTGTAATAATGCGTTCAATAGGCCTAAACAGCTGCAGCTGAAAGGGTGACTCACACAGAATGCAGATGCTAGTTCCATCTAGCGGGAGAAGTGGCGAACTAATTTATAATCCAAAAATGCTCTGTTCACATGTGTAATATAAGAGAAATTTGCCATCAGTGTGCTGTTATAATGGAACATAGAAGAAAAAGGCTTCATTTTATGCAGCTTTTTATTTGGTATGGTCAAAGATGCCAGATAGCATGATGATACTTAAGAGAACATTGTCAATTAGAAATGAATTGCAATATATATAGTTTTGGGTTGGAGGCTTTTATTTATAGCAAAACTTCTATCAGAGGTTGATTGTTTTTTGGTTGACCTTTCAGAAAAAAAAAAAAAAAAAGTATGGCAGCAGTAGGGAATTTGGCTGCCAATGGCTCATTGCATACAGGTGAGAATCATTTAAGGTGATAGGATTCTGAAATATGAATGCACTAACTTAATTGCAACTACTGATTTTCTTCCAACTAACTCTCTAACAGGAGGTTTGTATGACGTGTGACACTGACAGTACCATTAAGTTTTCTACTTTTGCTTTTTATACTCACCCATCCTAACACCCTAGTTCAAATCACAATCTTGTGATTGAAATATTACTACAATACCTTACCTTTCTGATTCTTATAATTATCCTGGCGTTGTGTAATTTTTTTCAAGCTGATGATTTTCTTTTGCAGAGTTAGCCAATTCGACTCTGATAAAAACCATCAATAATGATAATTTAATTTTATTAGAAATAACTGGTCATTTAAATCTCAGTGTTACGATTTTATTATATTAGAAAGAACTGGTCACTTAGGTCTAAAGTTCTTGAAAAGTTGAGACTTCTTGCAAACTTCAACCTTTCTACAAGTTTCTAATACATTCTCATAATATAACAAGGTGGTGTATTTTCAGTTTTAGACTCAAATTGTAAATGGTGCATGGTACTGTAACAATGATGCTTGCAAAACCTGAATTCTGAACATGTATTGCCACCTATGTGAACGGGTTGTTAAAAAAAAAAACTATGAAGATAAAGACTTATATTGAAGAAGATATTCTAATAATATTTGCAGAGTCACAGAAGAAAGTCAAGAATGTGGCCAAGAAATCGACTAGCAAACCAACAAGAATGGTGAATGGAGAGAAAGTCAAAATGCCCGTGAGTGAGAGCAAAGGGAAACAGACGTCGGGCATGATGAATGGACAGATGAAGCATACTGGGAATGAGGAGAGAAAGAGGGCAGTTGAGAACAGTGACATTAACAAGGACAATGACCTTGAGTCTTCATCCAAGGTCATGAAAATCAGTGCCAAGGATGATTCGGACAAAGGTATTTCAGAATCGATGGGCAACGCAGACCGTGGCAAAGCTCAGAATGGAAAAACTGATAAAAGTGACTGTGTTAAAGAACAGGAGAAAGTTAAAGATGCAGACGCGACTGGAGATAAAGCCTCAGGAAACGGCATCACTGCAAGCAGCAGCAGCAGCGACAAGAAAGATGCAGCTGATGAGGAGAGCAAAGGTGAGTGGAGCATCAGTTGTCATCTGTTGTGCGTATAAAGAAAATAATGCAAGCGAGGATATACAAAAAAGGAAGCTGATTGACTTAATGTCTGAGAATAGTGAATATACTTTCTACTGCGAATGCACAGGTGTCTTGTGGGAACAATAAGGCAGTCTCATTTCTGTTATGCACAATTGTCATAATTAAAATATTGCTTTTTTTTTAAATGATTTATTTGGCTGTTTGACTTGCCTCTGCATAACTATTGAGTAAACGGCACAGCGTTTTTTTTATATAATTGTCCTAAATATCTCTTTTGATAGAGTGTTTAGCTCCAGGTGGTGCTTATCTTTTGTTTAATATCATAATGTGATTCTGACCAGTGACCACATTTCCTTCCAGATTTGCCAATGTTGAATGATTCGGAGGATGTAGGAAGTGTGCATGATGAAGATGAGGCCTTGTTGCTTAGTGAGGATGAGAAAAAAGATAATGGGGTTGCAGAGTCAGACAAGGATAAAATTATCACCAAAGAGTACTCTGCTAGTGAAAAAAGTGTTGAAAAGGAAAGTGCTGAAAAGAAAAGTGAAAAGGCAATTGACAAAGTGCTAAAAGTGACTGAAAAGCAAAATGAGTGTAATGCAGTGTTAACAGAGACTAAAGAAGATGAGAAAGAGGTCAAGGAAAGTAGTGACAGTGGCTCATTATCAGGAAGCACCGCGAAAGACTCATCTGTCACTAAAGATGCAGAATTAGAAACAGAGCTGCCAGAGGATAGTGGAGAGACCTCGGATCTTACCAAAAAAGACAATGTGCCCGCTGATGTCAGTGGTAAAGACAGTGATGCTGACAAGACGGATACTAAGGAAAAAAGTGCTGATTCAGAAAGTGCCTTGGATAAAGGTAATAATTCAGAACTCAGGGATAGTACTCTTAAGAAGGATGCTGGTGATAGTACCAAGACCCAAGAATCAGAGGATGATGCTCCTGCTGCTGCAGCAGCAGACAAACAAGATGATGATGGAACTGATGGATTACAATTGGATATATCTGCAGACAGTGATTGTGTAATTCATGCGGATAAAGACAATGATAAAGACAGTGGTGTTGCTAATGCAAAAGAGAATGATAAAAAAGCCAGTGGAGATATTGCGGAATTAAACAAAGCCAGGGACAGTGCGGATTTAGATCTAGAAATATTATCAGATGGGGAAGAGAAGGACAAAAATGGTGCTCCTGCTTCAAAGAGAGCAGCTTCCCCAGACCTCATTGATGACATACAGCCCCTGGCTAAAAAGGGACGCCTGACGTCATCTGACACAAATGATGACATCACAGACCAGGATGAGGTTGATCTGAGTGATGTCACGTGTGAAGAGGGTACTGTCACTCTTCCTGTTAAGGTGAGTTCATTTTACTCAGCCATTTAGAACCTAGGTGACTAGTGCTTGTGGGTGCAGAAGACCGTCATAGTAGTGACATCTGGCGGGGCTTTCAATAGGTAGATTATATGCTGTTTAGTTCTAGGATAGGTGGTTTTGCTTGGTGAAAATTGATCTTTTTGTGTGTTCTAATAATGTGTTCTTAATAAGACTTGGTTATTGTGCATTTGTGTACAGAGGGGTTCACGATAATAGTGCTATGTAATATTTACACTCATTTGAATTTCACAATTAGTGCAGAGATACTGCCAGAATAGTATTTTATTAGGATTTAATAAAAAAAAGTAAATGAAAATTTTTTATATTTTTTGTATAAACAGATAAAGAACAACGTGCTGCTCTGTTTCTGTCCAGTTTCTCCATGCTTTATAATGAATATATTTAACACTAAGAAAACATTTTGTGTGATGTCAGATACTTTTAAAAGCTGTGTAATGGCGGCCAGGAGGGTTGCTCAGGGAAAAGTCAGGGAATTTCAAAGTCAGGAAAAACTGAGATTTCATTTGGGAAATGTCAGGGAATTCTGATATAGCTAAAGACTCAAAGAGTGGCAACCATGGATAGTATAGCTGATAGTAGGGTTGTCGTCGATACGCTGTATAGCGATAAAATATTGATATCGAAACATCGAAAAAATTCAGGTTTTGATTCTTTGTTTATCATCTGTAATTGTACATTTGTGCCATGATGAGCACTTGCCTACACAGTCCCAATCCCCAAATTGCAAACTGATTGCCTTGCGAAATTGGCTTAAAATAAAAGGTAGATGGGTCACAATGACTTGGGAGATATACTCCTGTAACTAGTGGTTCCATTTCTTGGAATGCTGATAATACAAAATTTGCGATTTTGCAATATTGCAATATCGAAAGTGGGGTACTGATATCGATATCGAATGAAAAATTTATATCAATGACAACCCTAGCTGGTAGTGTTCAGGACTACCATATAACATCTAGCATTTACTGAATAAGTTAATATATTTTATCAGTTAAGATTATCCATTATTAAAATGTAAGCGTCTTGATCCATTTTTTCTCTTCGATTGATTTACAAATCGTTTGCAATTGTGAAATGTAAATGGAACTTTATTCACATACATGTAATTCTTCAGTTTGTTGGTGAAAGGATTCAAATGAAGTAAGGTTTTCTCTCTATACACAATAAGAAGTACCACTGCATGGATCTGCATATTCAGCTATTTCTGTTACAGGTGCTAGAAGCTTTCATCCAAAAAAGGATCCGGTCATATCTGGAAAGCCATACTCAATCGAGAATCATAAGAAGGGTAGAAGAATTGCAAGAGGCTGTAAATAAATGGAGGCAGGTTGCTAAAACGTTGGAAAAGAAGGTGAAGGAAGTTTCAGCCATGAGGGGAGGCCTCAGGTCCAATGTCAAGGTGAATGTCGCCCCCGCCTGGGGCCCCTTTGCTCATTTGCATAATTTATCATGGCGCCTCTAACACCGCAAAGAACCCGTCAGCTCCCCTGTTCAAATGAATTCGCAACCCATTGAATGATGTTCATTAAAACTGTAATCTTTCAATACTCGTTATTATACAACATCAATTATTATAATGCATTATCATTTGTCAGTATATTTTAAATATTCGAAAAAAAATAGTTGCTTTATGATTTATTTTTTTCACGTCTGTTGGGCCACATAGAAATCATTCCATGTATAATTTGTTAAATTTTAGTGTGGGTTATTTTGCAGGCGCCTTCTAGAAGTATGGCCGTTCAGTGTGATGTTGTGAAGGTAAGATGCTTAACTCATTTATTGCAATGGATCTCTGACGTTAGTTAGTAATAGTATCTGGTATTTATTTGGTTGCGCAGTCTTTTATGAGGGTGCTAATTGGTTTATTAGAGAGAAAAAAAATGGCAGTGATCTCATTTCAGTACTGGTGTGCAATCACTGAAGTACGATAATTCATTGATTGTGTGGTTGAATAGTGCTGTTGGCAGATCATATTGAACCATTCAATGGTTGTTATATTGTGAACTGTTCATGATGTACAGTTAGTTTCACTAAAAACAGACTGTCAAATTGAACAAAATTAGACAATTTCTTAAATGTACAATGCTACCTGCCACTAAACGGAATTGTCTGGCTATAGCTGGTTACTCAAAACCAGATCTAAAAGTATGTGGAGCACTAAATTGTGCATAGAATGAGGGTATTAAGCATTTTTTTCATTTATTTGTTGAAAAGATGCATGTCTATTGTACATACATATTTATATATTAGATACATTTACCAAAGACAAAAGCGGCCGGCTTTAGCCAGTTATAGCTACAGCCAGAAATAGGTTGCTACAGCGGTCTTGAGTCGACCATATTTTATGAAACTAACTGTAAATGGGACTGAACATGGGTGTCACATGACCTACTTAGAGAACGATTGTGGAACAATCACACATTTTTGGTGCATTGTTTTGTTTGAGATCTAGGTGCCTAGACGTTCCTGATAAAGCTCTGTGTCACTTTTTAGCATCATGTTTCCAAAAAAAAAAAAAAAAAAAAAAAAAGGGGAGGAAATGTAGAAACTTTGAACGAATACTCCAAAATGGCGACATTCGGCTCAGGGCAGCTGTTTGCGTTCTTAAGATAGTAGTGGCTAATAATAGACAATGATAAATGTCACCTGGAAATACCACGTTATATTTGAAACAAATGCTTCTTTAAATGGAGGAAAAAAAGCTATGAGGTTCTTGTGATGTTCCCTAGGTGGCGACACAGTGTTGTGCCTGGAATTCTGTGCCGCTTGTATTCAGATTGAAGCGGGGTTATGGTCGAGTGTATTGCTTTTAACTTCAACCAGAAGCGTCGATTATTTAACTAACTTGCATGTAGAGACTAATATCAATTAGCTTTATGTTTCAAGGCAAGTTATTCGGTCAGATTCTGCCTGGCTACCCGTTTCTGTTTGTGACTGACTGCAGTCTTAGCCTTGCTGACAACTTAGTGACTTGGGTTTAGAAATGAGGAGTGGCCATAAAAAATAGACATATCCGTCGTTCTTTCCATTCAGAATATTTCGGATCCGCCCCTGGACGTCGTTATTGACACGTCCGCAACTCACGGTCGGCCGCAACTTTGCTGCTAATTGGCAAACATACCATAACATATGACTGCTTGTTGTTTGATAATTTCTTGAAAGCAGTTGATATATTGTCAGGGTGAAATATGGCACTTCATTGATTTTTTGTTCTTTTGGGGAGGGGGGTGCAGAATTAGGAGGGGGAGGATGTTTTCGTGCTTCTCAGCTCATTCTTACAGAGACTACTATGAGTGGGTGGATATGACTATAGCACACTTCTATGATTTGACCAAAACAACTCCAATGCAGCAGTTGCAGTCAGTGCCAGTCACCCAAGGCAAGAGTCTAATCTTGTTTCCATGCCCAATGGAATAAATATATTGACCGTTTAAGACAGGTGGTCGTTAAATATTCTATATTTATCAAATATAGAGGGGGTGAAGTAATACAATATTCATTCCAGGCGAGTTGGAATGTAGTGATAGGTGGCCGTGTTTATTTGGCAGATTTGACCGTATTTTGTTTTGAAAAAAAAAGGAATACTGATTTTCCTAAATTTTAACACATATTTCAAATGCAAAACATGTATGTATACATACAGGGTGCGCCATAAAAACTTGCACAAGCAGCTACTGCTACCTCTTTTGTTATTACCTCAATTGACTAATCGCATGCAGCTGCAATCATACACACGAAAGTAATAATAGTCCTAAATTATGTTTATAAATATATTTTCGTTTTTCCTCAAGAATTATAGATAATATGGATCTAAATATAGCACATGCACACTTATCACACCTACGGGTGATTTTCACCTCGGCTTTTGCAATATAAGCATTAGATTATGTCACTGATCATACAGATGTGTTACAGACACCTTTCTTGACCTTTGCCGCCAAAAATAGGGCAAATAGATTCATTTTTAATAAGAAGGTAGAGCATTGACACTTTGAGGCGGAAAGTGCCATTTTGGATTTTGGTCAATTTTCTGTCTTTTCTGTCTAATTAACTGGCCAATCCTCCTGAAAATCATGTGATTATTTCGAGATTAGTTGTAAATTCAAAAAGTCCCTCTGGAATGCCATTATATTTCTCTGTTTTAATTTCATGACCTTGCTGAATCAAAACTGGAACCAACCTTCTTATCATCTAATACCTTGATATATATATGCACATATAAAAAACATTGAAGGAGGATTCTGTGCAAATATGATATTTTCTATGGATTCAGAGGTGTAGTAACTAGGAAATATCTAATTTGTAAACTTTCTGCAACTAGAGACACCATGCAAGCAGACAGAAATTTGACTTCTGTGATGTGTATCACTCAGATCAAGCCCTGCAGCATACACCCTCTCAATAATTCAGATATTGATATTGTCTAACATTATAAGATCAAAAATATCACAATGACCAATTGCTTATACCCCTAACTAAATGTGGCAAAACTTTAAAAGACTTCATAAGCATTTGAGTAACCTAGAGCTATCCCGAAAGTAGAGATGCCTTGTGCAAGTTTTTATGGCGCACCCTGTAGACACGTGTAATGGGCGTGATGGCGTCACAACATGCGTTCACTCCGGTGCCAAAAAGAGAAATTTAAATTGATGCTCTTTGATCAATGTTGAGGAGCAAAATAAAATAAGTTATTCTAATTCTTTCGTTACTGAACACACTAGCGAGGTGCATGAGCTGATCATTTAGTTCTGCGAGATGCCTTCAAATGAGGATCTGTTAGTACATAAATATGTATGCACACTATGCTTATCTTTTTCAGGGCAGGTAATAAATAAATTAACTTGTCTATGAAAAGGGAGTAAATAAAGACCCATTTATCTCAGCCACTGGGACCATGCTTACATCAGTGACTACCTTTATAACAAAAAAGAAGTCTTATGGCTTATGCAGCAAACAGGTAGCAAGATAGTATGCATGCGTGGATTTTGTGAGTTTCATATATTGGACATATTAAATGTATATAGCCAAAATATTGCGCGTATTGTCATAAAAGAAGTCATTCGAGTTATAAATTTACATAACATAAGCCTAATGATCATTAAAAGGCCAGCTCATTGGTTTCGTTATTACAAAAGGGAAAGTTTATATCAGTGTATTTACACACTATGTTGCATTCAGTTATTTTTACAGACATTTTATCAAATTATTCTACCCACTTTTAAGTTAATATCAGGCCCTGAGAACACATGATAACGCTGTCGACAGGACTTGCGCACTCCCTTGCACCACCACACATGTATTGAAGTTAAGGAAAACATCTTCTGGAAAAATAACACACTAAGCATCTATTAGTTTCTTTTTGGGCTACTTATTTTGTAAGAAAATGCATATTACCCCATTAAAAATACTCAGGACTGAAAAAGAGAATCGGTTGAATGGATATGTTTTTTTAAATACAGTTATAGGTAGGCGTATGTTTGAAAATTTGCAGTCCTGGCGGGGAGAAAAATTTGAAAAAATTTCTTTAAAAAAGACAAACAAAAAATTAACAAAAATGTTGCAATTCTGAGGCGAGTCCATGAACAGAATGTGGCGAAGAGCAATTTATGGTGATTTCCTTATTCTTGGGATGATTTATAGAATAGGCGTGAGTTAATGTAGGGAATATAGATATATCTTTTTTCCCTGGTTTCTATCTTCGGCCTCTTGGCTATTTGTCTCTCTGTTTTAGTAATATCCAAAACTTGACAGCCTATGGCAGACCAGTCTAAACAAGGTGTATTGCACATTTTATACTTACCTGTGTTTACTTTTTTTTTTTAATCTATGCCTTCAGAAAAGCTTTCCCTATTAAGAATCAAAATATATAGTTACAAAGGGTTGCAATTTTACGGAAGCTCATAAGTGCAATCAGAAAAAGAAAAAAATTGATGGCAAGTGCGTTATTTCGCAAAGAAGTGAAATTTTGCAAAATAAGTGCGTAGTTTCACAAAGACAAGTGCGTAGTTTTGCAAAGAAAGTGCGTAGTTTTGCAAAGAAAGTGCGTAGTTTTGCAAAGAAAGTGCGTAGTTTCGCAAATTCAAGTGCGTAATTTCGCACCCTTCTTGAGCAACATCCCATCCCAGTGTATTATTCTACTGGTCCGTAAACTCGGCCTAATACAGTATAACTTTAATGAAAAAACTATACATATTAATATGTGAAATACTTCAAACACAATTTTATTACAGTCGGTTCAGTTTGAGGTAAAATGGAGGAGGTGAGATGGACATAAAAGGGAGTCTGTCAAGAGCTGTGCTTGTAAACTTGTAAAACAATCTCGTAATTTTGAGGAGGTTGTAGGTACGTTGTCTATAGTTAATAGGACTGGGCTTGTCTAAACTCCAAACCGTTCAACCGGGATATTTCGATTTAAAGTCTGGGTGCGCTAAAAATGCATAAAATGAGTGTGTACGGCGCCCAGGATGTCGGTCATTTCACCTACCGACACTAGGACGCCCGCTAGCCTAGCTCCTGAAGCTTTGTTTACATTTCGGTGCCAACTTCCGGTTGTCTTTTTTTAGTAGTATTTCGGGCATTAGGCCTTTGCCATAATAAAGTCATTCTGGACTTACTATTGTGTGTTATAAGATTGTTGATAGTCTGTTAGTTGATTGCTGTGAAAGTGGTTCTTGTCCCAGTGTGCAACCTGCGAAAATGGCGGAAAATGCCGGGAAATGCCGTGAATTGGATACCCAGTTGATCCCCAGTTGATCCCATAGGCCTGGGCCTCCTTTCAGAAAGGGGGGGGGGGGCGGGGGTTATTGTACATATTAGGGCTCTGTATCGATGCATTTTTTCGATATGATACGTATCATGATACGCATATGGGCAAATGAGTGTAAAAGAGTGGAGAGAACATCCAATAGCACTTTAATATGCTAGACCAGTTAATAATAAATTAATAATTTGTGATAATAGTCAATATTCCATGTTTAGCACTTTTGTCATCTTAAACAGAAAAGTGTAAAATTGAAGTTGAGTGCTTAATGTTTCCATTGCTATGTAATCGGTGCATTTAGCAGGCTACATAGGATTTCTTTGGACATATAAATTCAAAATCACCCTGTTCACACTGATAAAGTGTAAAGCACTTAAGTAATAATACTTTCACTTAACTCGAAGACTAAAATATGCAGTGCTATGGATTATGCCTTTGATCACTATTGTAATCAGATAGTTCACATACTGACTGATTGGAGCAATATAAACCTTGTTTAATGAGCTAATTTGCAACTCACTCAGTGCTGCCATTCTTCTACTCGCTTGTACGGCGCTGACTCCGGGTTGGGCGATTGGCTGACCGGGCGTCTGCCTAAATGCGGACACTGGGCGACAAGTAAAAGTTCGAAATTTGGAACTTTGACTGCAAAATTACGCACTTTCATTGTGAATATTCACTTTTGCAGCCAAATTTCGCACTGTAATTGCAAAATCTTGCACTTTTATTGCGAAATTTCCAACAATGTAAACCTCACCAAAATTAAGAACCAGTGGGATACGCAGAAGATACTGAGGACTTAGGAGTTCAACACCCCAATGGTACTGAGGAAGTGAGGTGACCCAGTGGGATACCTCAGTGATAGTAAGGATGTGAGGATACCCAATGGGATACCCCTAAGCTACTCAGACCTAGTGGGACCTCTGTTAAAGAGTGAGGAGGCGAGGAGACCCAAGAGCTCCCAAGCTAGTGGGCCCCCTTTTACCTTGGACTAAGTCCAGGCTCTTACAGAGTGGGATACTCTTAACACAGCGAGAGAATTAGGAGACCTAGCGGGATACCTTGGTCATGATAGTGAAGACTGGAGAGGTGAGGAGACCTAGTGGGGTACCTCAGTGATAGTGATGAGGTGAGGAGACCCAACAGGATAATCCCATTGGGTCTCCTAACTTCCTCAGCATAATTTAGGTATCCTACTGGGTCACCTTATTGTCTCACTATATTTGGAGTATCCCACAAGGTCTCCTCACTTCCTCACCATCATTTAAGAATGTCCCTCGGGGTCCCCTCAGGCCCTCTCTAACTGAGGTATCCCACTGGGTCTCCTCACTTCTTCAGTACCATAAGGGTGTCCCACTGAGTCCTCCTAGGTCTTCAGTATCTTTTGGGTATCCCATTGGGGTGTCCCACTGGGTCTCCTCACTACCATCGGGGTGTCCCACTGGGTCATCCCAAGTCCTCAGTATCTTATGGGTATCCCACTGGTCTCCTCACTTCCTCAGTGCCACCTATATAACTCACTTCCTCAGTACTTTTTGGGTGTCCCACGGGGGTGTCCCGCTGGGTCATACTAGATCCTCAGTATCTCAGGGTCTCCTTACTTCCTCACTATCACTGAGGTGACCCATTGCGTCTCCTGACTTCCTTAGTGCCATTGGAGTATCGCATTGGGTGCCCCAAGGTCCATATATTCCACCTTTAAATATCTCGCTGGGTTTCCTCACCTCCTCATTCTCTACTTTTGGCTAGCTTAGGGGTGTCCCATTGAGTTTTTTCACCCCCTGAGGAGGAGACTCTTTTAAATAGGGGTCCTGTCCCACAAGCTTAATTGGGTATCCTCACTCTCTAAGAGGGGGTGCCACTAGCTTGGGGGTATCTCACTGGGTCTCCTCACATCCTCACACAAAAAGGCTTTTGTTTAAGGTAAGAAAATTTAAGTACTGTTTACTGTCTGCAGTTGGCGTACATGTATTATACATAGGTCCGAGTTTGCAGATATCTCAGAATTGAGCCACTTTCCCACAATAAGTTTCCCTGTTTTTACTTTTACTTAAAGCTCTTTATATAAAGTTACAAATGATATGAGGACTTATTACGGAAATTTATGCCTGGCAATGAGAATTTCAAGCGAGGACAAAAGCCAAGAGATATGGGCATCGTTTTGCGCACGAAGTGTACCATGAAACCATGCATGAAGTCATAATGAAACCAAATTGGGTCTGCACGTGGTTATAAATTAAGTAGGTGCGACAAAACATGATATCATGTCGAATTTGCACGTTCCTGTACTTAAAAATCAAGTAGGAAACATGTTTAGTCATCATGCACGCATGTAATTAGGGCATGCACCAAGCACAATTAGTTTTGTGGTGTTGTAGGTTTTTGTTGCAAGGGAGGAAAAAATTGCGTTGGTGTATTACGTTACGCAATGTTCAGCAGTGCAACCCACTGGCAGGGCCCCCCCCCCCCCCCTCACACACACACACACACACACACAAGAGTGAGTGGCCTGAAACGCCTTCAATGTTATCATGGAGTCTGTTCTGCTTTCTCAACCAGAAAACAAAGTTAGAGCAAAGCTTTGATATGGGAGGGGCTGTAAGAACTTCAACAGAGCTGCATAGGATGGGCTGGGAGTAGCCCATGGACTGGCTTGCGAGGCAGTCTATTCGGGCTAGCTGCGTGTGAACTGTTTTGACGATAATTGTATTCTTGAAGGTCAACGTTCAGACAACCCTTGAGTCCGGCCCAAAATGTCCTTAATAAGGAAGGGCTTATTAGCCACGTTATTAACACAGAAAGGTTTGTGACCTTAATTTGCGAGGTAAATTTTTTGCGAGTGTCCTTATATATAAGGTTGGCTTCTTTTTTTTTGCTACTTAATGCGATGGCCTTGCCGGCCAGTTTCTGACTTTGAAACCAATCTCATAGGCTTGGAAACTAAACTCCCGATGACATCATGTGAATCAAGGACTGTCATTGGCTGAAGGGATTCACATGACGTCCTCTGCACTCACACGACATCCTCTAGTATTTTGTTTCCAAGTCTATAAAGTTGGCTGTATTTCCAAATTTGTAGGTTTTTTTTAAATATATGCACGCAGATGCAATTGTACAACATGAAAAGGGGAAATTCCAAATTACGTGCAAATAAACCAAAGTTAGAGAAAAGGGAAGGGCTATTGGAATTACAAATATAGTACTGTCAACTAGTTTTAGAGATCGACAGCTTATTACTATCCTGTAGATATTTAAGTTCAATGATATTGTAATTACAGAAATATGCAGAACAGTCAGATTTACATATCTCAATAAAACTGAGTTATGTATAGTTATGTATAGTGCTATGAGGCCTTGTCACCCCTTGTGCGCAAAATTAGAAGCCAACTGTTGCCAAAGACCTGATAAAAAGTGATTCATAAATATTTTATACATTACATTATCAATAGGAAATTGTTGACATACATGCGGCAAGAGAGCACAGTATGTTTTTAAGTAAATTCCACACCATTCTAATTGCTTTTTGCCAAGCAACTTTTAAATTGCTAATAATACTATTGTGGTCGAGCATACAGGAGTTACTGCCTACATGAGTTACTGCATATATGAGTTACTGCATACAGGAGTACTGCCATATAGCTGTAGTTACTGCCTTATTTAGGCCACATCATATTATATAATATATGTATTGCATGTATTTATCGATATGGGTCATTCCACAGAAAAAGATCACTTTTGGTATTTCAAGTGCAAAAAACAAAAATAATAATATTTTCAATTTTCAAAAATCCTAAATTATGAATTGTCATACATTTCAGTGTTGTAACATGACAAAAAATATGTTCATCTTTTACCTTTGAATATGTTTAATTAGGTTGGTCATGTGACCTGTTATTTCAGCCATTACGGTAACAGGAAGGACAGTAACAGGATAGACATTTAGGGAAACTTATGCAATATCTGAAAGGAAAATGCAGACAATATCACCAAAGTTTCCATTCCATTTTTTAATAAAGGAATACTTTCAGAAATGCTTTGAAGCTATTTCCTGTGCTAAATAACTTCTTCATAAACTTGGTAACAGGAACGACATGCTTAAAAGTCACCCCATGCAAATACAAAACATTTTCTTTAAATATTGAAAAATATTATTCGAAATGTGTAAGATAAACAGACATGGTGAAGTCCCCATACCAGCACTGTTATCTCTTGGAAGTTTCATTTTGACTTAACAATTTGTTTTTTTTATGTAGCAGCATTTTAATACCATGGTAACAGGAGGGACATTGATTCTACTTAAACAAATAGATAATGTTACTGGAACTGCAAATATTTCACAATTTTCTTTACCAGTTGAACATTCAACCTCTTCTGATTATATGTATGTGAATGTTATACAAATTATTTACATGCATTGAGTAGGGTAAAGATATATTTAGAATGAGGTGTGGGAAATGCCAATTTTGCTGCCTTTTACAAGATAAGATAAGATAAATCTTTATTTACAGTCAATTTTACATGAACAATAAAATAAGCAGTGATGCTTGTCTCGGACTAATATGATAATGAGACATTATTTACAGATGAGAATGGCATATGAGAAGGTAAAAATAAGATTAAAACAGAGAACATAAAAAGCATGAATTGCATTCACAGCTCGGCTTCCAATCCCGAATAGCACTCTTAAAATCAATCAAATCAAGATTCTTAAAATCGGTTGGTAATTTATTATGTAACATGGCACCAGTATGCCTAAAATAACTGAAACCATACTTTACAGTATTAACACAGGATGAATCAAGTTAGCACCTAATAAATGATAAATTGTATCATTCTCTTGAAAGAAATTACATTCATTTGGAGGAAGAACAGTTAATTTGACTTTGTGAACATTGACTAGAATATCTCTTATTCTGCGTACATACAGTGACTCACAGTTTGCTTTTCTTTACAATTCTTTATAATCAGTGAAAATCATGGAATGCAATCTCAGAGCACGTATTAGGACTTTCTCAATTTTTCTAGTTTCAGAGACATTACAGTACACAGAGTAGTGAAAAATAGTATTACAATATTGAAAATTAAATTTGTTTCTGTGTCAAGCAGAGTACTGAGTCTCCCTAGAGCATTGTCCTGCATATTTACATTTGACAATCGGCTGTTTTATCAATGTGACAACCTAACAGTTTAACAGAATCCATGTTTTTTTTTTACAACACCATTAACATTGAAATCAATATCACAGTTACATTGAAACTTTGAGGGATTAATTTGCATGAAATTTTTTTGTAAACCAACATATAGACATGTTTGACATAATTTCAAGTGTTTGTTTGACTATGAGAGAATCTTTGTTACAGAAAGCTACAGTATTTACATCAGCGTAGTTATACACTCCACATTTGTCAATTAACATCAACACAAAAGTCATTAAAAATATGTTGAACACTGAACAGCATAGGACCCACTAAGGAACCTTGGGGCACGCCCCTTTTTAAGTAACCCCATTGGCTTTTAAACTTGCAAGTTTAACTCTGTGAGGTCAATAAGATAAGTACCTTCTAATAAAATCAACAGCACCCATTGAGAAACCATATAGCAAGACAACTTTGCAAGAACTAGGCCATGAGGCACAGCATCGAAGGCTTTAGACAGGTCCATCGTGATACACCCAATCACTTCATTTCTATCAAGTGTCAAATTCCAATCTTCAATGCAAAAAGCAAAAAAAAATATCAGTCATGACAGACCCCTGCAAAAACTTCTTGTGTGTATTTATATCTTAACATTGGTCTGCCCATCTTCATACCACATTCATAATTCATATCATTAAAACCATTTTGCATGTTATAACCACATTTGAAAGTTGAGGGATGGTTGGGGGGGGGGGGGGGGTAGGCTATGAAGGTCGAAGCACAGGCGCCCTCCAGCAGGGGCTATCATCAAAGACATAGAATAAAGACTTGGAAGCTAAACTTATTATATCTTGGCGTGTATAGCAATGAGCTGGATGGCGCCTGTGGTCGAAGGGTCTGCAGGGTGCACAGTAATTTTAATGCAGTCATCAAGCCTATCATGAGATGGACCATGAAAATTAAAAAGTAGCGTAAAAAGTAGCTGTTTATCGTATATATTACAAAATGTTTTCATTGAAAGAATTTGAAATATCTCTGTCACGGCTACCTTTAAAATACTTCACGAGTCATCAAACAAAAACCCCAAGACGAGACCTTCCCATTTTCATAGTCACCTTTTAAATAATGACATGGAAGTTTACTATTTTAGTCTCGGCTATAAATTTGTCATTGTAAATATAAACACTAATTATGAATTTGGCGTTAAATAATATAATTAGGCAAACGAAAAGTCGTCTTAATAGTCACATACTATTATATATGTGTATACATGGAACTCAAAAGGTGATGTAGTGACCATAAGATTGAGTATCATCTAAGTTACCATTCATTGGGTGCCACTGTGTATAACAGCCCTCTTCCATAACAGCCCCCTACTATAGTCATTTTTATTTATGCCTAGACGAATGGGTGGCCGTAAAAGCGAGTCAGATTGTAGCTGACGTCATAATATGGGTGATGTTAACATTCAGGGGGATGCGGTGGAGAGGACATTATAGGTGATGCGTTGCTCAGACACGTGTGCTTTTATATGGCGTGGGTGTTGTGCAGGGAAATGAATGAGAGACAAAGAACTGTGTGCCTGGTGTATACTCGTAACGTCCTGTAATATATAGTGATTATTATATGTTTTTGTAAGTGGCCTTGTTCGATAGTTTATAAATGCAAGGTTTAATAGTAAATCTACCATGCGGTATCAGGTCGAAACGTCCGAAAACCGAAACGTCCAAACCTATAAACTCCGATTCCCTAAACGTCCGATTTTTTAAGCGTACGAAAAAGGTCCGAAACGTCCGAAAATAATTTTTCTGCTGTTTTATGTACTTTTACGCAATAGTTTGTTAAAACTCTGTTAATTTATTTTACATACAAGTTGTGTCTGTAGTTTAACATGAGATTTGATGAGCAAGACTTTTTTCAGTGATTTTAATTAAAGTTAAAGCTGACCGCATGGTAAGTTGCTATAACTTTTATATAACTGGAAAAGTTGTATTTATATTGATATGATATTTATATATTTAATGTATTGAAATTTATATGTCTATAAAAGTATTTTTGTTTTTCAGCCATCAGATGTCAGAGAAGAGATGGAGAGCCAAGACATGACTTGGGAGCCTGTTCAGGTAAACAATATTTCTATTGGAATTCATTGATACTTTTACGATATATTTATAGAATGCAAGTCAGCACATTCATTGCCGGCCTCCGAAACGTCCAATTGGTGCAGTCAGCTTAAACTTTAATTAAAATCACTAAAAAACGGTCTTGCTCATCAAATCTCATGTTAAACTGCAGACAGAACTTGTACGTAAAAGAAATTAAAACTATTGTGTAAAAATACATCAAATAGCAGAAAAATTATTTTCGGACGTTTCGGACACTTTTTGTACGTTTAGGGAATCGGACGTTTAGGGAATCTTACTTTATGGGTTTGGACGTTTCGGTTTTCAGACTTTTCGACTTGATACCTATTTATATATATAATTACTATATTAAATATTTTCTTAATCGCATAACTTTTTGTTTCTTAGCAAAGTTATTCAGATGTTCTTCCTACATCACTAAATTCCTGTTTCAGATTCATGACATGCTGGATGCCACAGATTATGCTGATTACAGCATGGATGACACCCTACCCGCAGTTCAACCACCAGAGAGACAGATCCCTGAATACCAGATTATCAAGGGAGGTTCTCAGAAAGGACAGGACATGCTTGTTGAACGCGGAAGGTAAAGACAAAGTTAACATATACAGCAAATAAACATTTGACTTTAAATACAAATATATTATGCATGTTCAGTAAAACTAGATCTTATCATTTGTATTATTTGTTATTGTATTATAAAAATACTAAATAGTCTAAACATTGTCTTTACAGATTTACCTATTGCGTTAAGGAGCGCACATGTGGACGGATCTATTGGACATGCTCTATAAGAAAGTGTGGGGCGAAGCGCATAGAAAAAGACGGACAGTTCCGGCCAGGCAAGCAGAAGGACCACAACCACGCTGGGAACGATTGCATGACAAAGTATATTTACTTCAAGTTAAAATAGTTCATGTGTACATTGGCAAAATTGAATAAAATAAAATCGGACGTTTCGGACATTTTTCGGACGTTTCCGTGATCAGGCGTTTCGGTTTTTGGACGTTTCCGAACATTTTCGGACGTTACGGCCTCGGACGTTTCGGTTTCTCGGACGTTTTGAATTGCATTCTGAGCAACGGTGACATGTTCGCAGTTAACAAGTTATAAACGCAGTGTGAATGAATGGATAACATGATATAGACCTATATGTTAAGAAGAACGGCCACCTGCTTTAAACGGCCACTTCTAACGCCAACGAACTGATTTTAACGTCCACCTGTCTTTTATAAAGGGCAAAATTCATTAATTCCCTCATGTGTCCGCCTAACACAGGTTTCACTGTTTACAGCTATTGTGCGTCATTAAAGGAAAACCACACGAATCACTGATCTGTCAAACAGATCTGGGACGAATTTGGTTTTCTTTTTCCCCAAATGAATTTCAGCCATTTGGATCTTAAAATTTTTGAAATCGGATGGAAATTGACGAAGTTATTTAATATAATCATCCATGGAGTCATAAGCACGTGCTTATGACTCCATGATATAATGTACCGCGAAATGATCGCTGCTAGATTGCATGGTCATGGGATTGAATGCCAGCGTCAGCAGCGTCATGAACGTCCCCGCACAGATTTTACTGCATTAACTCAGTCAGTTTTTGTCCGATTTTCAAAATGTAAACCTTATTTTTTACAAAAAGCCATTAACTGACGTTATGTAAGGCTGTTATTAACATGTCACATGAACTGCCATCGCGCAGGCATTTTTAATAGCAACGTCCTGAGCTTCCTTATTTGTTCAATGCATGAACGTCATTCTGTGTGGTTTGAAAAAACAGATCACCAGGCCCGTATCACCCGCTATTTCAAGTGATATGGCTGCAATTGGGGAATTCAGTTGGCGATTTTGCCTTAATTCTCGGGTAGTGTTGTGCATCTAAGAGAAGAACAAATGATGTTTTAAATGTAAGAGCAAACGAGATAAAGAATCTAATGTTTCACATATAACGCAACAATTGCAACCTTATACATAGCATCCCGCATCTTTTTCATTTTCACCTTTAAAGCTCATTGAAAACACTTGCAATAAATGTCGCCGGATAGCTTATATAGGCATGGTGACTTCTCATATCAATGAAGAATATTGACTCGCTCTTGGTAGCCTATATGGTTGCTCTTCATTAAAAAAAATTTTTTTTTTTTTTTTGGTGCAATTCATTGCAATGTGAAACATTAGCAGAGCAGCGGTTTTGTGGTCACACTGTTCCTGCCTAATTGGTGTAGTATATGGCTAAGTAGGCAGTGGGGAATTCGTTCGTCATAATATTGGTGTGTTGGATCATGTGGATTGTGTGTAGCTCCACAAGGTTTTGCTTGAGATAGGTTGGCTCCAAGTTCTTAATCGAGAAGGAACAAATATTCGTTGACCGCTGTTTATTTCTTATCGTTTATTTAACTGGTGATTAGCTGCAAACAATTCTGCGATTTGATCCTTGTAAAGGTAACACTACTGACTGATTGAAATATGAAGATCGATGAATGATGTACCAGGAGTGCTGAGATGTTTGGTGTAGATGCAATACTTAAGTTGTATGGCGGTTTTGTTGTGTGTGTATGTTTGTCACTTGTGTGTTTGGCTGCAGGAGAGCACTGTGAGGTAAGCGCATGTTGCCTAAGAGCATGCAGGTATATTGGTGGTGTGAGCGCGCGTGGGAGGCGAGTAGGTGGATGACGCCCGTCCTGGTAAACTCTCTCGCCCCCCCCCCCCCATTCTGCTCCCCCCCCCCCCCCCTGCCCAGAGATAGTGGGCGGTCCTGAGCGGTCCTGAGCATGGCTGACAGCTTGAGCAGCTATTCCACATTCACAAACACACGGCAGTGTAGAGCGGAGAAGCAGCATGGTCAAGCGGTTTTCACGTTCCCATGCAACAGCAGCGTTATGACCAACTGCCTCCAGCTGATTGCAATATATGGCCATTAGTGACTACACTAGCCTGCGATATCAGAGCATCTCCAGGAGTCAGTCACCTGCATCAGCAGCGTTTCATCAGGGCACCCTTGCCTGCTCATTGCTCCCATCAGCAGCAGCACCAGCATCATCAGCACTTTCCCCATCTCTTAGATCATCATCATCAGCAGCAGCAGCTCATGCGAGGCCAGCAGGATGCACTCCCTCACTTCTCGCATCTACCCCACCTGTCTCCCCTGTTTCCTATCAGGTCCGCGCCACCCCTTGCTTTACCCCACGAGGACTTGGCACCCCTGGATCTCAGCAGAGGAAGAGGCAGCAACAACAACAACAACAATCATCTCATTGCAATCGCTTCACCTAAGGCACATGCTGCAAGCCCCAGGCACCAAAATCCTACAGTCTACAGTCCTATTCCTGGCAGTCCATTAGCCAGAAGTCCACTTCCCGATACTCCAAAGATTCTTCGGAGTCCACACCACAGCAGAAGTCCACTCCCAGACCGACTCAGTCCATACCAGAGCTGGAGTCCACATTCGGAGGGTGGAAGTCCACTTTCGCGGAGGAGTCCATGTCGAAAATCCCAACGAGACCTGCTCAGCCCTTATCCAGAAAGAGGTGTGCTGTCAGAGAGAGGGAGTCCTTCATTGCCTCGAAATACTTCAACAGAGAGACTAAGATTACCAAAGAACAACTCGACAGAAAGGCTAAGTGCATTAAACCAAAGCAGCCCTGTATCACAAGATGCCCTTCCTTCTTACCTGGAGACATGGAATCGCTTACAGGGTAGTGCTTTCTCTTGTAAGAAAAGTCCTAGTCCTCTGAGAAGTCCTCTGAGAAGTCCTCATTCTTCAATTACTCCTCTGTTGATTGAAAATGCTGCACAGAAGGCGTGTGTATCTTGTGGATTCCTTGCCAAGCCAAGTAGTCACAGGCATGGGGATGAGTCAGTTACAGCAGATCTACAGCGCAGGTCATCCAACAAAAGGTCCAGTGTGTCCAGCAACTCTAGCGGCATTGAAGAAAGCCCACCCGCTAAACAGAGAAGACCCTCAGTGCCTGGGACGAACTCCATTCTGTCCAACAGAGAAAAACCTTACAAGTCGAGTGCAGGCAGCAGTAACCCAAGGGCCACGATTACACTGACCAGGAGGACCAAGAACCACGACTCCCTGGTCAAGACGACCAATGTGATCAATCAGCCCCTGTGCCACACCTCGGTGCTCCCCGAGGGATTCTCGGCCACTAGTCTCCTGGTGCCCTCGCCTCCCCCGACCTTGGTGGTCACAGAAGTGCGCTCCCTCGTCACCAATGATTTTAAGAATAACTGCGAGTCTGATGCTGTGATTGTGTCGGACACTTCATCAAGCCCTGTCACGTCGATCTACAGACATTTGCTAACCCCTCAGCCAAAGAAAACGAGCCCGCAAATCTGGTCACCCCTTCACCTGGATCTACCTGTATCCCCCCGAACTCCGTCCAGTCCTAAAAGGAACCCTGCTGTCCATTCACCCCACCGCATATCACCTCACATGACATCCCCTCACGGAATATCACCTCACATGACATCCCCTCACGGAATATCACCTCAAATGACATGCTCAGGCAACCCTGGGTCATCGAACTCAAGGCTCCATCAGCCAACTCCTCTAGTACTACCAACTGCGCCTACCGAATGCCAGTCTACTTCTTCTAAACCTGAAGCAACAATCACCACTGACTCGACAAAATATCTCTCAGAAAATCCTGCAGACCTTCTGTTCAGCCCTGCTTTAAAGTCTCCTTTCAGTCCTGTTAGGTTCCAGTTCAGCCCTTCTGGGGCTCCATTCAGCCCTTCTGGGGCCCCATTCAGCCCAGATAACAAGACCCCACCTAGTTCTACCCGACCTCCATTCAGCCCTGGCCCTATAGGCCGCATTTCCTGCACCATACAAAGGGGATCAGAAATATTTCATTTGAGTAGTGAATCTAAACTCGACTCTCCGAAAGACACTAATGTCACTGAGGACACTAATACTACTTCTACAACTGCTGGTAGTTCTACTTCTAGTTCTACTTCTTCTACTTCTAGTTCTACTCCTTCTACTTCATCGCAAAAGGGCCCCGGGGCCCCCGACAGACTGCATATCGATGCTGCCATCAAAAATCCTTCTATTTTCAACAAGTGGTTTGAGAACCTGGAGAAATTCATGGTAATTTCCTTTCTTCTTGTACACGGTATTTCTGCTGCTCTGAGAGCTTCTAAGAAGTGTCATGTTCAATTAAGATGCTTGTCACGAATCTAACTTCGTTGTCAAAGTCCTTATTTGGTCATGTTGAAAACTTGTAATTGTTAAGCCGTTAATTCGGTGCAGTTTATCCTGGTCACTCGAGGAGTTCACCGGATCACTCTGGTTTATAATTAGAAACACTAGGACCCGATATGATATTTAAAATGGAAAACTACAACAAAAAAAAATCCTGTTTTCTAGGTCTGCCGGATACAATGAACATGGGTCGTTGGCTCAGCATATAGATCTGAGGTCAGCTAAGCCGGACAGAAAAAGTGACGAGTGAGGTTATTGATAAACGAGTACATGTGTATGTATATATGTACAATGAACCGATTGCCCGCCATCTCACTAGATTAACAATTTGTCTTCAATTAGACGCCCGGGGGGGGGGGGGGGGGGTTGGTTTGACATTTAAAATCGTGGATACTGTATGAGTCACAGTATGTTACAATGGCTGATCTTGTTGGAAAGCCATGCAGATTCTCTTTAATCAACTAGACGACTTGGTTTGTAATCAACTAGTACGGTAGGACTATTTGAGGATTACATTTGGCCCAGACGCCCACCTAGGTCTGCCCACGCAAAAATGCTAAAATACTTTGACACCACAAAAGGTCGATTTAGGCTGTGCCCAGGGCCTAATCTCCACACATATACACAAATATGCAGTCTGTGAAGCAATAGTGTAAACACTGTTTGTCCACAGCAAATATCAACCTTTTTTCCGCCTTCCATCTTGTTTGGTTGATATGTCATATCAAAATGTGGTTTATTTTAGTCGTGATCATGACTCCTCGTATTCTGATCTCCATTTTCTATTTATTGTCCCTGATTCTGGTTACACGTTACACCTTGGCGATTAAGGAGTAAAGTAGAACATGACATTTCTTTTTACAAGAAAGCTTTAAAATGAACAAGTCCAGTGCTCATAGAACCTCGACATTAGGCCACCTCGATAGTAAAGGGGGTTTCACACATAGCCGGATCAGACGCCGGAGCGTCCCGGAGTAACATTTTATTACCTCCGGGGGGTTCCGGGATCAAAGAGCTGTTAAATGTCAACAAAAAATAAATGTTTGGCGATGTGTACACGATGTCAATACGGTCTCAACAAGAAGCAACACGGAGCTAACACGACTGTCCCGTTTAGAGTGAGGAGTGAACCGGATTTTCACGGTGCCTTCGCGGATATCACCGGTCTTTACACCGTGTTCATTCGTGTGGATCCGTTGTGGCTCCTTGTACTCTCCGGCGTTAATGGCGGCGAAATATTCATGCCCGGTTGACGCCGGATGTAGCCGGAGACATGCCGGAGACATACCGGAGTCAATACGGAGATTCCCGGAGATCGGCGGAGTCTACTGGGCGTCTACACGGATCTACACGGATCTACACGGACCAACACGGATTTAACTGTTCCGGGATCTCCGGCATGAAAAATTAAACATGTTTAATTTTTTTGCCGGAGTCCCCCGGTGTTACCGGACCATGCCGGACACTGCCGGACACTCCCGGAGATCGGCGGAGTCTACTGGGCGTCTACACGGATCTACACGGATCTACACGGACCAACACGGATTTAACTGTTCCGGGATCTCCGGCATGAAAAATTAAACATGTTTAATTTTTTTGCCGGAGTCCCCCGGTGTTACCGGACCATGCCGGACACTGCCGGACACTCCCGGACATGAACAAGATGTCTATACGCCTTTCCCCGGAGTATGCGGGAGTATTACGGAGTTGACCTCCGGGACGCTCCTGCGTCTGATCCGGCTATGTGTGAAACCCCCTTAAGGCCACTTAAGGTCACCGCATCACACTACGGTGGAAAATGAATGATTGACGTATAGGTAAACAAAGGAGAACCGAATGAATTACTAGGCTAATTTCATTTCGTGTACATACTGGGATTTGGTGGGTGGGTGTGATTGTTTATCAACATGTCTGTATGGGTTACGGGTACACTTTTAGGTGACGTAACTGACGTTCGTTGTTGGCGTCACCAAATGATAGCATATTGCAGCACGCCGCAACTTGACTGTACAATCGAACTTCCTTGCATGTCTTTTATAAGTAGATAGGTAAGGCAAACGTGATGTATAGACTAAAAGAGCTTTTAGTTACGAGCTGTGAGAATCGATATTTAGATGTTGGGGAAGCTGATACGATGATAAGCCTGTAGGGCTGATCTGATTGGAGCTTTCTTAGAAAGCGCCTGTCACGTGCTAGCTTCCTGTCTCCGTGGTGTTATTTTGGGCTCTGTGTGGGTGTCTCTCTGCTCCACGTGGGCGACGATGTCATACAAATCTCTTGCAACTGCTGATGCTGATGCTGCTGATGCTGGCAGCCTGCTGCTGCTGCTGCAACTGAAACAGGTGGCCTGCTAGCATTTGTGTCTCCTGTTGCCCAGTGTTGCTGGCTGCTCTTTCTTAACTCAGCCTATCTCCAATTTCTTCTCGAACTGCATCTGCAAATTAAGCTAGCCAGAAGCAGATTGGATTGCCAGCTTATTGGCTTCTCTGGCAAGGGGGGGGGGGGGGCGGCGGACCCCAGTGGTCCGTGCAGCAGCAGTGCAGGCGACATGATGATGCCACTGTGATTCAAAGGCAGAAGTTGCTGAAGACAAGGCTATGTCTATTTCTGAGGTCTTCATTCTGTGATATAGCTACAGAGCTATAGCTCTACTCAGGTTTCAATATTTAAAAAAAGGCATCTTTACAATTCGTACATGATAATTACGTGCTTTTATTGTATGGTTCAATGACTCCCAATTAAGATGGTGCAATCCTTCAGGGCAAATTTTTGCTACTCATGAGGAAAGACAGCACTATTGGCAGTACTACACAAACAGGTGCAAGTTTGTTCGTTTAAGGAACCTTGGCTCAAATCCTGATCTGGGCACACTTTGACTTTTTTATTGTATCACCTATGGTAGGCCTATATATTACATTAGCGATGGGGGTGCAAGGGGCGTCTGTGCTGGGTCAAGTGTCAGACCCCACCCATGGTATAGATTCATGATGCAGCCTTTAAGCCCCATTGTCTCATCATTACATGTGCCTCACATTTATAAGCTGAATTGGACCAGAAACTATGATACAAGAGAGACAAGTGTATGAATAGAATTCTCCATTAGTACATGGAGAGAGGCTCTGAGAGTGCATGAAATGTGCCCTAAGGTCTTCATTTATGTGCAACAATAGAGTCTTTTCACTGAGCAGCCCTGAATTCAGCAAGACGTACGTCTTTTCTCTCCTCTCCTCTTATTACTCACTTTGCTTTTCAGACATAGTACACTGGTCCATAAATATAATTTTCTCAGGGAAAAAGCGAATCAATTGAATGATAAGATGTCAAATACATATGTAGGCCTATACATTAACATGCACTAAATATAATGCTGCTAGGATGCACTTTGCTTCAGCCAATCACAATCAATTTTTCAGCCAAAAAAATTGCAGTATTCTGTCGTAGCCACCTGGTGGAAATATAGCGAACCTTCCGTGAAAATCCACTATTAATTGAGCCTGTGGATTTACTGTGATGAGATTATAAATACAGTAGCATCCCACGTGTAATGTGAATTGTTGCAGTTCATTCTCATAATCATCTTGTACTTGAATATACACTGCCCGTGGTTGATCTCCTAATTAGCAAAGTAATTGGGACCATGAATGAATGTTATAGCTTTGTCAGCATACCATATTTTTGAGGTGACTCATTTGTCTTGTGTAGAATTTTTATGAGTGTTTCTTGTAATTGGACTTGTTTATATGTGATGTTGACAGTTTTCTTGTTGCAAGGGAAGGCCACCTGCTGCAGCTGTTGCTATACATGGAAATTCATTTGGTGTTTTTATTTGGTCTTTTCAGTTACAAGCGCTGGCTCAGCAGAACCAACAGGCCACCCAAGCCAGTCCGGCCAAGGTAACCACTGTTCCGGTCAGCACTGCCATGGTGTCCACTCCGGCCGGACTTCGTCAACTTGCTCCCAACAATATTGCCTTCATCCAGACTGCCTCAGGAGCTCTGGTAGCTGGCCAGAACCAACTTCAGGTGAGATTCTAGATTTGATAAGTTTATCTTGGCAGTAGCGTGGGCAGAAAATTATAATGCTGTTTGGGTGTGAAGAAAAAAATACTTATGTCAATATGCATAGCTATGAGAGTTATACAAGGGGACTCCCCTATATCTTGCTTCTGTATAGGACATTAGGATATATAATTGAATAATATTCATTTAAACACAAACCAGCTTCTCTATCAGACTTGATATTTTAAGTTTGGGGTCTGCCTACCAAATCTAATGAAAACATGCCATAACATACGAAGAATAAATGCATAGTTCAAATGTGTACTTAAATTCAAAATTCATCCAACTCTCTACGAATACATAAAAGGGAGGAAAAACAGATAATGGAGTTGGTGCACAAAATGACATCTCCTGCATTGTATTATTTTTTGTGTATGGATGTGCAAGACGCCTTTACAGCAAACAAGAAGATTTCTTACCTTTAAGTGGTATTTTATTTAATGTTAGAAAATGTTTGTTGCAAGGAAATATAGTACTTGGAACTGAATTTTAGGTTCAGTATTCTAAATACCATTACAAAGTAAATAGTCAAAATATTTTGACTTAATTGTTAAGGATGAAATGTTTTGAATTAATAACTAGCAGATGAGAGCTCCATTTACAAATCCAAGGTAAATTTAACGAGTACATTTCTTCCGAGCGGTTCTGTCATATCCAAACTTCAGTTCTTTTCATGCAAGTGAAACTCGGCCTTTCTATGTCCAGGTTGTCAACTCTACAGCCTCAAAGACAGTCAGGGATCTATTGGAGCAGCAACGACACAGTGTGCAAGTTCAGGTGGTGAACAATACGAATGCCTCACAAACTGTCCGATTGCCAGTCTCGCAGTCACAACAGCCTCAAGCGGTCAAAGGGTTCATCGACCTCACAGACGATGCAGGTGACGAAAAAGCTGTGAAGACCTTGCAGCCTGGAACTGTTTTAATCACCACAACTGGAGGATCATCAGTGTCTGGTAATCAGGTTGTCCTGCAGTCCTTAAATCAACAAATCAGGCCTCAGAATACTGTCTTGGTCTCAGCCGTGCCCACTAGTCAGTTGCGAGGTGGTCAGGTCATTGTACAGAGGTCTCCTGTCACTATCGCTCCTACAAATGCTGTCCGAGCAACTTTCAGCGGTCCAATCGCTCCTTTGGTTAGTATTCATTAAATCACTCTAAATCACTGGAAGCTCATGTAAATAGTCTGTTTCATTAATAAGAACTTCACAATTAAGGTTGTAGCGTTGTTAAACAAGGTTGTACAACTCCTTTTCATTCATATATATATATATATATACATACATTAACAATAATCATTTCAAGAATCTTCACATATGGTAGGCTGATGCCTATTGCATATTTGCCTTTACAGTATTATAATTATACAGTTAATAAATCATTAAATATCTATCCTAGGAAGCATTGAAAAGAATAAACAAAAATGTATGTGCAAATGTGTGGACTGTGTGGGGATTAAATTTTTGGTCTTGTGCATAAACTTAGGTTTGTACTCTTCTGTTGTGGTGATCACTTGAGCGTATGATCTTAATGATGTTTATTATTTATTTCTACAGCAGATAAAACACCCAGCACCATTGCCAGCTGCACCCATACAGAAAACCCCATCCAATGTTAAGAAACTACCTCCGCCAAAGCCCAGCCTCAAGATCTCTCGTGTTCAGCAGGGTGAGTGTTACTTTGCATGCTAGACATGTATGCTAACGAGTAAATGTGAATTTTAGTGGCACGTAACAATAGTCATGGATTCTGTCATTTATGATCACATCCGTGTAGACATTGGTATTTATATCAATTAGCATGCTTTGTATTCTGAATTTTTTTATCATTAAAAGTGCTGTATTGCTAAAAGCTTTTGTATTTGGTTTGGTAATCATAAGTTTTGGAATAACTTGGCCTTAAAATTTAAATTTTGATCTTAAGAGGTCTTAGAGTCTTAAATTTTGATTTTGAGGCTGCTTTGTATAAATTCTCATTTGTTCACACGTTTTTTGCACAGGTATTGTTCTCTCATGGAATATGAACTTGACCAATGAGTACTCAGATATTACCAACTACCAGTTATACGCATATCAGGAGCAAAGTGGCCCAGTTTTTAGTTCTCTATGGAAGAGGGTGAGATTTGAGTTTAATTTTGAATATTGTTTCTAGTGAACAAGAATATGTTAAGCTTAATAATTTAGCAAAATAAATCAACTAGATCAACGTTATTCAAAAAAATCGAGCGACATATTCATTTGTAGTAGGCACATCAATTTAGACATCACTGGGATTTAGATGAACAAGCAGTTCTGAAGCCAATTGGTTTTTTTTTCCTCCCAAAAAAAATACTAGGGGGTGGCTCAAAATATGCAGTGTATGTATTCAATAAGTATTTAATAAGTATTAACCAGCTTTTATCTTTTTGCAGGTGGGTGATGTACGCGCTCTACCTCTTCCCATGGCTTGTACACTGACCCAGTTCCAGGAAGGAAACAAATATCACTTTGCAGTCAGAGCAGTGGACACCCATGGACGTACAGGACCGTTCAGTTTACCCAACTCTATTCATCTAGTGGCGAACGCTGAGTCATGAAGTTGAACTCACAACGCACAAAACTGAATGCTTTGCAGAAGATGACCAACTTTCTATGTAGTATTACAGCAAATGCTTGCCGCTATCGTTATGAGTCACAGCGAGTATGGGGTATTATTATCTTCAGTCATTTGGTCTCTGACATTTCTGAAAGTAATATATACAGTTAATTTCAGAAACATTTCAGTGGAATTTAGTAGGAAATTACAGTTAAAAAGGGTATGACATATGCACAAATGACTTAGGTCTGGTCACTTGCAGCTTTCCTATATAGATAAGCATTCGTAACCGAGGTTTGCTGTGGGCATTCATTATTGTTTGCTCAGTTCCAGATAAATGAATGCGATGCATGTATTTTTTCATCATCATTCATCAATCATTGCTACAGACTTAATGCTGAAAGCAAGTCTGATAACATCATTGAACAATTGCTATTGTACAGATATAAGTTGTTATATTTGTTACTTTGTCATAACAAGCTAAGGAGGGTTTCATGTGAATGAAGTGAAAGCAAGTGTTATTTATGGTGTATGAGTGTCATGTATAACTGTGTGATGTGAGACTCTTGTTAAACAATCATCTAGGTAAAGTCATGTTGAACAGTCAGTGTATGCGGACTGTGTGCTATACTGTGTATAGCAAATTTCAGAGATGTTTTGAAACAAAACAATTTATGGAGTTAAGCTAAATATAAGTTGCCAAGGATAGACTGATCAATGTATTAACCTAACCCTTTAGGACTTTTTTCTTGTCACGGTATAGGTTTGACTTGTTCGAGTTTTTAAAGTTACTGAAAGTTGAATGTTTGATTTCATAGTCACGAGTGAAAGAGACAATGAGACTCTTTCTCAGTACAGACTGGAAAATTAACATTCCTGAGTACATAATTTCAAACTGTCAGATATCCACCCTGTCTGAAGAAGTTTGTAAAAGCTGTGATATCATTAATCCGTGTCCATGATAAGTTTCTATGTTTCTTGCACAGAATTGTATTATAAGGAATTGTAAACCATTTTAGGATAAAGGTAACTTTCATATTTCCTCCATTTTGAAAAAGGAAACTATAAATATGTATATACATGGTTAAATGTAATAAAATTGTTTTTTATATGATCTTCTTGTCTTTTCTGTGGGAACTCCCGAGTAAATTTAACTGACATGCTGCCAGATGAGATGATGGATACATTTTCAATCCTTTGTTGGTCAGATATGTCATGTTGGCCAAAGTGAGCCTACTTTAGGGCCACTTGTCGACTGACCCACTCTCAGGATTATGTCAGGTCAGCCAACTATTGTAAAATGTCAAGTCCGCCAATTGTTGGTCAAATGACACGTCAAGTCCACCCACTGGTTGCTAATGTTGGCCAAACTTAGAAAAGGTGTCTTGGAACCCTCAAGTAAAATTAGGAATCTAGATGCGAACTGATTGGCTTTGCTACAATATCTACTGGGGTCATATTAAGCACTTATTGACAATGCTATTAGTGCAGCAGACTGCGGTATCGGCTATGGAAGTATGGTAATAAAATCTTCTATTCCATCCAACAGAGGGCAGTTCAGGTAAGTGCTACCTACATGCCCTCTAGTGGTATGTACAGGTTTCTCTGCCATTTTCCTTGTTGAGGTGCCCAAATTAAACTATGAAAGTACAACCATACCCTGGGGATGGGAAGGCGTGATAAATAAAACAACCCAATGAATTAAAAAAATTCTTTTAGGGCCTAGTGTTCAGTGCATATCTTGCATAACCAGCAAGCAGAGTGCACTCAAGAGTGAGCACTAATTACCGTGGGCCAAGAGCCGCTGCTAACACATGCACTGTCGGTTTTATGTAATGTCTTGTACCAATGGAGCCCCATGTTTAGGGTTTGACAGCATTTGGTCAGTCCCTGGTCCTTTGCCGTATCAGCCCTATGTCTGTGGTCAACCCAATATTGACCCACTATCTATCCTAAGTCAGGTTGGCCCACCATTGCGTAAGCCCAAAGTCAGTGGCCCACTGGAGGCCAACTGTAATACTACCCAAAAGCAGCCATTGCACTGTTGGCCCCCCACTAGCCTATCTAGTTGGCCCAAAGTTGGCCAAATGTCACATTGGCCCTAAGTAAAGGTAGCTCATTATCGGCCTGTCATGCCAGGACATATTGTCAACATGTCATTAACCAAATAACACTATGGACTTAGATTCAAATCAACCCACAGCTGTCTGGTTGACCTAATGTTGGCCCAATGTCAGGCAACCCACTCGGGGCTAAATGTCATGTTGGCCATTTCTTGGGCCTTGAAAAAAATATTTCTTCATTTTTGCCATCAGATATTTGTTAAGTTCAATCATATACAGAAGGAAACCATTAATTTAGAGTGCTGACACTTCCACAGATTTTATTGTTCAAAAGCATAAAACATTATGAAATAAAACGTGCCAATCACTCAATTCCCATCAATATATTCTGAAACATTTATGTCAAATTAATAAAATGAAACATTGTCATATTAACCTTTACATCCATAATGATATTATATTTGATTAAATATTGAATAATACAGCAAAGTACTGCAATAAAATATATGAATGCATTCAGTTACCAGACATTATCACCCATTATATGTTTATAGTAAACTTTATACCATGAATTCACAAATGACAATAAAACTCTCCATGTTACCGATGTGTATACTCAGGGCGTTTATCAACCCAAGAGCATGGTATACAATTTATAAGATAGGTAAAAGAAAGGCTTACAATACACAATTGCAGATTATTATGCAATATTGCAACACAGAATATAATAGGATACAACATATTTTTTTGGGGTTAATAATTGGATTAAAATGGCATAACTTATTTGTACGTTATTGTTAGTCGTAGTGGCTAAATATTTCAGATTTTTATTTTCCGAGTGTCATGAAATCCTTGGCATCGACAATTTTCTTCTTCAAGTCATAAAAGTCAAGTAAATGTTTCCACATCTCGTCACACTGAAGCAAGTGCTTGTTTCCTGCAGACAAAATAGAACGAGTTATATCAGTCATTCCAATAAATAAAGCTAATTAACACAAAATAAACTCTGAACTGCCAACAGCTGAAATTCTTTCTTGCATGGTGGCATCCACCACAGCTTTGTTAGCCTCTGGAGGAGTTCTTCAAAATATCTTTTTTATGATTTATACAATATTGATATGTCTACGCTTATATCTTATCTGTACGTTGGTCCCCAACCATTGGGGTTGAAATGAATAAAATAAAAAATATAAATATTCTACTCTCCTAGATGATACTTCAAGTACTTACCAATTAATATAAGTCCTTTACGAGCCCTAGTTATGGCCACATTAATCTGGTGTTCATCCATAATAAAACCAAGGTTGCGTTTACGCCAGCCATTAGTGGGACGCTCTTCTATTTCGTTACTAGGAAGAGAGCGAACAGTGGAAAGCACAACGTAGTCCCATTCACTACCTGTTAAAAATACAATTCAGTAGAATTCAGTGCATCTGATCATCAATTTCCATGAAAGAGCTTTTTTCAGTCATTATAATAACCATTTCGTTCGTACTCTTATATAAATAATGTTGTTTGACAATTTTTGCTTTTAATCAGTACAACTGTCTCCTTATGTATTTAATAACTTCCATTAATTACAAAATGGCTATTTTACAATGTATTTTACAATTTTCATAGTATTACATAAGTGAGAGGCTAATTTGTCACACAGTGTCAAACACAGCAATGTTTGGATGAAGCAAACCTACCTTGGCTAGCTACCACAGTAGAAACGCAAATATCAGTCTCTCCCTTCTCCAAGAGTTGTCGTTTAACTTCAGCAGCCTGTGCACGATACTGCGTGAGGACAACGACATCTTCTGGTCGGACGTGGAATCGCCGAACAAGCAGGCGTGAAATACGGGTCTGAAAGAAGTCACCCCATGAATTTATGATGTGTTATAAATATATATATATATATATATATATATATATATATATGAACTTTATAAACAAGGCTGGAGGCTTACTACTTCAGGGACAACATGATTTGTTTTTACACATTCTAATGACTGTCGCAGTTGAGAACTCGCGTAAGTGGAGAAAACTTAATTTAAAAATCAATTTTACTATGACGACAAGGTTTTATACAAGAGGGAGTCTTTAATAGCAATTACAAACCCCACCACATTCTCATCTCCACAGCTAATGTAGCAGTAAATTAATTGCAATTTGATTGTAATAATTTTTCGAGCATGGAAGCAATCATTTGCACCGAGTCAAACTAGCCAGATGATAATCTTGATCATTAACAGAACTAACTGCACACTCACAGCTTGAATGGCCTCCTGAATATTGCTCTTGGACTGCTCGCTACCATCAGCGGTTGCCACACTCTGAGCCTCTTCTTTACCAGCAACGTGGATAAAAGCTATGGGCTGGTCACGTCCGTTCGGCCAAAACTTCAAGGCAGAGGGTTTAGTCTGTTCGTTTCTACCACACTGCAGCAAGTCCTTATAAAACTGATGAGATGGGAAATAACTAATAGCTTCGTGCTGAAAATAAAACAGAATATGCAAGAGGTTACCATCAGTCAAACATATTTTGTTATTCACTAGACACACAAAGCTCATTTAACCAGTACATGAAGGTATTGATGAAATAAATCATCCTCCAATTAACTATCTCTTCTTTAATAGTACATTGTAGATGCGTATACTGACAGAAATATTTAGCACCTCAAGCAGTAAGTAATGACACTCGTCTGTTTGTAAGTCTGTGCTATATATTGTTAAGGGTCTCGTTTTCTTATACCAATGGTTACACTACTCACAACCTTCGAGGCTACCACACAAATAACAATTCCCCAAAGATGAGCCAATAAACCATAGTAATTCCAAATATGTCTATAAACGAGCGATTATTTATTAATTAATGGCTAATGTCCAACTGCATTGAGAAGCGCAACACAAGTGCATGCTGGGAAGATGCCCTGCAACATCTCACGGAATAACGGGAGTACTGAATTGACAGAGTAAAATTCCAACTGTACAATTAAAGTAGCTTTACCTATTCATTCATAGCATATGTACAAACTGTACCTACCATACGGTATTGGGTGGTGAGCATAATGGCCTTGTCCGAGTATCTCTCAAACATGGACCTTTCTAAACCAAGGTTACGAGCAGTGTCATCCAGGACAATGGGACGCAGCTGCTGGTGATCCCCAACTAAAACAACTTGATGTGCCTTGTGCGCAACTAATGGAATAAGGCTCTCTAGTTCAGTACACATTCCACATTCATCCACTATTATCTGAAAGTAAAACCCAGGAACATCATTACACCAAGTCTGTTACAATTAAGTACATGTAGCGTTTGAATGAAACCCTCCATTGAAGCCATCAAGGTCACAGAAAAAAGCGATTGTATCTGTAACGGCACTTGTATTTAGACTGGCCTGAATTTCAATTCTAATAAACTTAGAATGGGGACTTTTTTTTCTTGCAATTTCGCTATTCCCATTTTTCCTCAAATCTTGGTTTTAATCACTCTAAATAAAATTCATATGCATTACAAGTTTTTTTCACATTAGCATGATTATGAAATCAGGCCAATAATGGTTAATAGTAACCTTGTGAAATTTTCATCAAATGCTATAACGCATTGTTTCGCCATTGGGTATATGAATGGCAATATTTTCAAGGATCCTTACCTGAGTCACATTAGACGAGTGTGTTATCTTAGATGCAGAGGCACTGCTGGCAGTGCATAGGATAATTTCAGCATTCATGATTTCCTCTGCTTCTGCTTGGCTAACTAATCTTAAGTAATCTGAAACCTGCTGCTGGGCCACTTGCTCGGGTTTCATGCGGAAAAAGTCATCATATTCCAGAATTTGGCGACTGTGCTTCTTGCCATTCATCCGGATTAAATGGTGCAAAGCAATGCCCTGGAAAGAGAACCACACAACAATGTCAAAAGAAATAAAATTTGATCCAGTGCATTGCTTTTCGAAGAAAAAACAACAACTTTGCTCTGTCTCTGAAAAACAAAAAAGTTTGTGTTTCAAGACCACAATGGAGCGACCTAACTCACATGTGGACTGAACGATGTATTGGCTTTAATTGAGGTGGTTCTTTATGACCTTCTCACCTACAAGAACAATCACATTAAAACACTCATCACTGCTGAACCATTTTTGGTAGGACAGTTTGAGCAAGTGCATGTTGGCTTTCATGTTAGCCTGACCCAACACTTCCACCTTGACTGGAGCCACATTGGAAATTTCAGCAGTTTATTCAACAGCACTTTTGATGACATTACCTTCAGGTTTGGATCCATTGTAGCATCTCCAGTTTTTCTTCTGTGAGTTGATGGATCATTTGGCAGAGGAAATTCTTGACGTTCAATACTTTCTCCATAAACTCTAACCAGGCGGGGACATTGGTGACCGAGGCGCTTGAGGTAACCTGGAAAAGTGTGAAAATGTAACTTTTGTATCTTCAGTCTTAAGATATTTTTAAGGAAATGCAAGCATTACAAAACATAGCTACCTACCAGCTACTACGTCTACAGATTTGTTAGATGGTCCACAGTACAAAATTTGGGGAGACGTCTTCTTGTTCTTTGGGTTGTTTACAGACACGGGTGGCTGCAGCCTGTTCATCAATACATAAAGGACTGCTAATCGAGCACTTGTGACACTTTTGCCAGTTCCTGGAGGACCCTGGATGAGTGTGAAGGGCTTTAGAAGAGCCGTTTGCAGTGCCCTCTGTTGTTCGTGGTTTGGAAGGTTCATGGGTGACAGATCACGTTCCAGAAGTTCACGGATTAAATTGTAATTCTCATTGGCTGAAAATTAGCATATCTCAATCATATATGCATGCAACAGAAATATTTGTGGTCTATAATATAAGTCAAGACATATAAATTGTATCAAAAGTCCAAAAGAATACCTACCTTGTGGTTCTGGATTTCTTCCCATAGCAATGTCTTGCACCAGTTGTGTCGCTTTGGACAAGTCATAAAGGCCTTTTTCCATCCTCCTGGAACAAACAAATGGACAAATTTTCACTAATGAAGGTCATGACATCAATGACCATTAAGCAAGCAGTGAGTAGGTGTGAAGGTTACCTGTAAGGCAGCGACTTAGGGATCCATTCAATGGTTGCTTTGTGATGACCAACGTTCTGCAACAGATCTTCAGGGAACGGCATTGAACTGTGATGAAGCTTGAAGTAAACGGTGATCAGCAGCTCCTTCTTGCTAGCAATCACTTTGGTGCTCAGACAATGCCCCACCCAGGTGACTGGCAAACTAGTGTCAATGTCGACCCTCAGATCAGTTGTGTCTGGTTGTTCTTTGACCTCAAGGTTCCTGTATCTAATACACAGGAAGTCATAGACTCTCTCAGTCAGTGCTGCCATTTCCCCAATTTCTTCATCTGTTCCCCAAGGTGAAGCATCTCCTCCCGTGATTCCACTGAACCTTAACTGACGACTGGAGCAGAAAGAAGTTGGGACACTGAATGAACCAGTGTAATGATCACCTTTCTTTCCTCGATGAACATGCCACTTAACATCCACGCTATGAATGAGGGCGGCTTCCTCACAAGTTGCTGCATTATGAGCTGCTTCCATTGCAAGCACAGGCAACCAAGACCTCTGGTAGCTCTCCACATCACCATAATTCTGTTTAGATGCTTGAATATTTGTAACGCCAGCAAAGCAAGCAATTGGATCAGACCGATGCTCAAGACAAATGTCCAAGCGTGGCGTAAGGTTCACTAGTTGAATACGTGGCGACAGAAATCCCCTGCACAGGTCTGCTCCAATCTGCACACGCATTACAGCACACGGCTCCAAGTTCAGGTTGAATGATGAGAAGTGATTGATCATCGTCCCGCCAGGAATTTCAGAACTGACATCATATCCAAATGCCCCATCCTTGCCAGGTTGTTGCAGCTCCTGCAAAGATCTGTGGGCCAAGACCAGTAAAGTGTTCCTGTCATCTTGTTGAATGGCCTCAATCATCTGCTGCCACATTTCCCTTGTCATCTGCATGGTAAATCTGTTTGGATTCAGAGGGACAGAGCTGGATTTATAGAACACTGACCTCTCCTTGCTATTGTCATAAATGCGCCATGAAAACTTCAGCTCCAACTTCTGAGTTGATTCTTCGTAAGCTGGTCTCTCTGCCGGATTGAAGTGACTTAATTTCATGCGTCCCTTGGATGAAGTAAGGTCGCCAACAGTTGGGAAGGACAGCTGGATATGCTGCTCGGTGATTGATTCCACGACTGGGTACAGAATAATTGAGTGCTTTTGTAGAACTGCAGATAAGTGCAGTGAATGAGTGGCTTGTTCATAGCGATTGGCCTTAATCGCTATGTCCGTCATCTGGTCACAGATTGACCTGATGTCGTTCTGGCTGTAAGGGCTAGGCTGATTGTCAATATGGGCAGCAACCATCCTATGGACCACAAGATCCATGTACCTTCGTATAGGCGAAGTGAAATGCGTGTAACCAAATAAGTTCAGGCTATGGTGGCGTCTTTCATATTCGGGGATGTCTCCAGAGCAGACGTAAGCTGACCTCTCTTGGATCTGCCAAAGTCTCACAAGAGCAACAGCTTGGTCTGGGTGACGCATTGGGTCCAATAGTATTCGTCTGATCGTATCAGGGTCACCAGATGCCACTGCATGTTTCAGCTGATCTACAACCTCCTGGCTCAGAGTGACTGGTTGATTCCCATCGTTAGGGGGCGGCACACAGATGCACACTCCTTGGCATCGACAGAGTGATCCCAGAGGTAAGAAAGGGCTCCTAAGTGCCAGACAATTACTTGCTGCATTCACGTGGTTCAATCTCCAGGAATTCATCTCAAGTTCATTTGGATTTAGCTGATTCCTCAGAGGCACAAAGCTGAACTTCTGCATAAGTAAATCAGCAACTAGATGGTTGGCATTAATCATGATCTCTTCCACCATCAGATGAGCTTCTGGGGTCTGACTGGCCTCTGGGTCAAACTGTTGATACAAGCCTAAGTTGCCCATTCGTTTGCGTCGCAGCACCTGGGCAATTCTGTGCAGCATGAAAACATTCAGCACTAGATTACCATCCCATCTTCCGGTACTCTTCAGGATGCCTTCCACATCATGGTAATTCAGTCTGTACTTGGAGCGAATCACTGATCTTCGTGTTTGCACTCTTTCAACTGATCCTTCATGGTTAACTGTTATAAACAGCGATAGCGCCAGCCTGTCTTTGTTAGGTTGTAAGCTGCATAAATCTGTAGCCAGTCTCTGAGGGATCATGTGCACTGGTTTTTCTCCCACCGGATAAAAGGTCACTCCTCGTGCCTTAGCCTCAGTGTCCAGATAACTGTCCTTCTTAATGAAGTAAGATACATCGGCAATGTGGACCCCGACCACATACTTGTCTTGGGGCTGAGGTTCAATACTCAAAGCATCATCCAAATCTTCTGATCCAGGTGGATCCACAGTGAATGTTAACTTCGATCTACAATCCACGCGATTGTCATATGCTGTCTCAGGAATCTGATAACTGGAGTGGAAATACCTGTTAATCTCATTGGTTGTCTCCTCCTTGAATTTACTTGACACATAATGCTCAATATTCAGAATTTTCATGCCATTCTCAACAGTGTTACCCGCTGGCAGAACACCCACAACAATCCCGAGAGGTGAGTAGAACTTGGCTTCCCATTTCAAGTATCGCACGATGAACAACTTGGCGTCAGGATTGGTGCAGTCAACAGGTTCATAATGATGGAATATGATTTCCTTATCTTTGGTGAAGGTGTACACGCACACGTGACCCTTCTTTGACTTCATCATCCTGTTGTGAGTTTCAAGGTTGTAAATCTTTGGGATGCCTCTGTTCAAAGGTATCATCAAGCCAGTGTTGCCTTGCTCCACACGACACACAAACATACGATACTTAGGGTTGATGCTCCTCTTTAAAATGCCAGTTACTTTCCCAACAAGTACATGCTCCTTCACTTCCTGGTCCTCTTCTCCCTCAGCTTCGTCATCCTTGTTGAATATTTCCACCACAACTTCATCATTATTGAATGCTCGACCACAGTGCAGTCGACTGCAGATCTTGATTTCACCTTTACCACCTAGCACCGAAGCATCGGTGACCTTCGCATACATCCTCTGTGAGTTCTCAATCTTGAAGATGCATCGTTTGTACTTGACAGGATCAGAACTCAAGAAATCATTCAGTTGCTTTACAGAGTATTCTGTGTACACCATCCTTTCAGAGACGTCTTCATTGTCAGACAAATCACTGTCAGAGTCAAAATCCGCATCACAATCATCAGCCCCCCGTAATCTCCTCTTCCTAGGTTCAGCATCACTTGATTTGTTGGGATCATAAGTCACCACTGCATGGCCCTCCTCCTCTTCAACTTTGATGCACTCAATCTTCAATGGAGTATCCTCCAGGTCAAGCTGAACATTTCTCTTCATCTCATTACTAGACTTCCTCCTTACCTTGACCACTTCTTTTGCAAGCTGCTTAATTATATCATCTGGTTCAACATGATAATCAAGACTCCAATCCTCAAAAAATCCACCTTTTAGGAGAGTGTCGAATGGATTTTGATCATCATCTGTCATAAGTCGCTTTAAGCCGTTGCGGTCTTTCTCTTCATCAGAATCACTGTCATATTCACCATCTGAAATTTCAACTCCTTGTTTAACACTGCGGTACAGTAGAGCCAGCTGCCTCAAGTTCTCTCCTTCAGGAGTGTTCATCAAGCTAACCACTTGAGATTTGATTGAATCCAGTGTGATGTTGTTGGGGTAAATACTCCTCAAGTTCTGACAGTGCTTCAAGAAGGTCCTCCAGATGCTCATGCATTCACCGATGCTGCAGAGCGCTACAGGATCACCCACAACTGCTACCATCGCCTGTGCTCTGGTGAATGCAGTGTTTAGCAGCTTGGGGTCAGACAAGAACCCAAAATCGCCCACTTCACCATCACAATCTGCGCTGTTGAGGACTCGACGAGGAGCTGTGTCAGCGATGTGTCTTGTCCTGACTGTGCTGATAAACAACACTTGGAACTCCTTGCCTGAAAGCGAATTGAAGAAATGTTATGAACACCTGGCTAATAATGCTCTATAATTAAACAGCAGTATTGAATTCTAAAGGGGTACAGCATACAATAATCTCTATTTCCAAACTATGACACACACCTTGGACATTCATGACTCTTTCAACTGTGACCTCGCGCAGCTCTCTTCTCCTTCTTCTGAGGGCTACACGGATTTTGCTCACCTAAAATACACAACAGCATAATTGTATTCAGTCATTAATAAATACACAAGCAATGACTTGACAGGGTATTGATAAGCCAAGCAGATTACCTACCTGATCAAAATAAGGTGTCACAATACCAATGCTATTGGCTTTTCTGGGTCCCCACTCAGATGGCCAGTTCTCATACAGTTCTTCAACACGATCCACAACTTCTTCAATCTCGGCCATGTTGTAGTAAGAAGTGCTGTCCGAGTCTTGCACTTCTCGACCTTGAGCAGCATAAAACGTCAGAGGAACAGAAGTGGTGTTTGGAATCACACTGCGGGACTTCAGGGCATCAGGACTTCCATAGAATACAGCAGAGATGAAACGCAAGATCTCCATCTTTGAGCGGTAGTTGACACTCAGCAGTACATTGAGTGGACTGGTGATGTCCAGGTGCCTTGCATAGTTCTCGTAATGACGGTACAAGCGTTCAAGTAGTGACCGATGGAATCCCTGTCGTCTTGCTTCTCTGCTGTACACGTGAGGGCTCATCTGCATGTGGTCACCCGCCAGGACGATGCAGGTCTGCTCAGAAGCAAGAGTTACTGGCATGATCAGCTCAGTCTCCAAGGCTTGTCCAGCTTCATCTAAGAAGATGTGGGTGAACTCTCCACTTAGACCCAACTGGCTAAGGACCAAAGATGTGTGCAGAGTAGTTATGACAACCTGGTGCTTCTTGATGTCTTGAGCTGTCGGAGCCTAGAATACCAGATAAATCAACAACTTAGACAAAGTCAATAGGCTAAACACACAACAACAACAAAAAATCATCATAAGGTCCTAGTTTTACAAACCACAAAAGATGTCCTGTCATGTGAGATGAGACAATAGCTCTGGATCTGAGGAGGCACTGTGTTCAATCTTCTTTCAAGGGCATACACACGAAGAATAGGAACAGGTTCCCCTGCCTTTTGTTTTCGTTGTGCATACTCATCGAAGTGCTTCAGAATGTACAGATCAGCAGCGCTGTAACAATTTCAATTTTTATTTTTACCAATAAATTTATTATTCCCTATAATCAATTTCAATAACGAGTGACTACCAAGTATCCAAATATGATGTAAAAATATTCATTGATCATTTAAACCCCAGATTTTTTCAAGTTAGGACACAGAATAAATGCTTCTACAATGAAACAAATTTTCATCATTTTCAATGGTGAGTTTACAGAATCTTTGTCTTGTTTATTTTCCCACCTGTTAGAATGTGTACAGATGAGGATGCGAACATTCATCTGTTGTTTATCTTGCTGATCCAGCAACAACAGAGCAGCTTGAGCCAATGTCTCGGTCTTTCCTGTCCCAAAAGGTCCGTACAAGATCATGGGAGGGGTGTATCCATTCCGTTGTGCAATCACATGCTTGATGACTTTGATCTGGTCTGTGTTCAGCACTGCAGAGCTGAAAGAAGTATTCCATCATTTTACTAGTTCTCATTCATTTTACAAGGAGATTTAATGCGAGTAATCTACTTATGTACAACTGAGCTAGGTGACATATCAAGAAGACACATTTTTTTACTTTTTATTAGTGCAGGTGTATAATTATTTAAACATTTAGCTGGTGGAAAAATTAATCAAAAACCAATATGCTCTGCAGTACCCTAACAAGATGTTGACAAAACTAATATTACAGATACTGATCTTTACAGAGGTAATTCAAAAGCAAATAACTACTACCACTACAGCTTTTGATTGGTAAGCTTAGAGACTAACCTGATACTGATTGTTTGTTTCTCGTTCCATTCTGGATTAATTTTGCTGACGTCTGGAAAGACCTTGTCTGTGGATTCAAGCTGACTGATGGCATAATGCATGAAACAGAACGGAAGTCGATTCATCTGGAACTGAATCTCAACTTGCAGACGACCTCCTGATGACAGCTCCAAATCAGAGCAACATCTGTGGTAAAGTGTAAAAATAATGTAAAAGCACAACTTATAGAGTATTGTATCGCACTGAACAGAACGGTTAGTGGTATAGGTCTCAAGCTTGGTCAGAGGTGCATTCAATTGAAGCAATGCTCTATAAAAGCCAAATTCAAGCTTCTATAAAACTTGGCACACTCATAAGACATAACCTTATAAATACAGCTCAGTTTTAGTGCAAGTAATATTAATAAATTATAAGCAATTAACTTCAGCTTTAGATGTATATTGGATTGAAAAGACTTGCATTGCATACAGGGTTGCAAGTAGGCTAGTCTATGGTCAACATCTAACAGAGGTCAGTGTTGCGTACGTTTCAAAAGTATATAGCTATCCTTACCTTTGTGATAGGCAAATGTAAATGTAGTCTTTCCCTCGACCATCATAGTCGAAGTTGTCCTTTTGAACAAAGATGGCTTCATAAACCTATTGAAGAAAATGGTAAAATAATTTAAAGAAATTCGATACATACAAACCAAATTTTCATGTTCACATTCATAACCCTATATTGAGCAAAGCCACAAGGGTCACAATAATCATGGGCAAAGTTAATGCTTGTATGTCTGGTGTATATCTTGGTCTAGAGTCATGTAGTATTTCAGATGACGGCATCATTATGCAATGTTAACAAAGCAATTGGCAAATGTACTAAGATGACGTCATCTACTGTCATTTATACACAAAGGTGAGCAATCTCGTATATCATGAGATTTGAGCACCTACTTGCAAACAATAATAAGTGCCAAACATATTTCAACACAAACCAATCACAAAAATTAATAGGTAATAATAGAACATACATACCTGTCTGTTCTTAGAGTCCATAGGAGCAATAAGAATGTTACGAACACTTGTGAGAATCAGTTTCCCAGCATCAGTGTCCTCACTCAATTGGTTGTTAAGCGGCACTCTGGCAAACAACTCGCCAGACCTCACGTAAATCACGGTAGTCTCATCTATGACGCTGATAAGTTCAAGCTCGGTTTTCAAGTTGTAGCTGTGAATAATGACAAATTTTCAACTTTCAGGAGCATCATACTGGTATTAAAGTACTGTGATGATGCAGATTATGGTGATTAATTCTTATCAAGAAAAGAAAAAAATAAAAGCATGCTGTTTGCATTAATCATTTAGCTTCTTCATATATTATTAGTCCCTTTGTGAGGGAGTCTCTTTAATGCTTCAGTTGGTTACAGAGGGATCATCCACATTAGCTCATGATAAAGTTGTGTTCCTACCTCGAGATGATGTGGTGACGAGTGAGCTCTTCCAGCTGCAGCATCTTTCTCATCTTGTGCACATAGTTGTGGCGGTTTAGCTCTACTCCTATTGTCTGTTGGTTGACCACAGCATCAGCTGAAGTGGGTGCCTTGTATGTCTTCAACAACTCTGTCTCAAGTTCTCCAGCAGAAATTGCCCTCATGTCAAATGATACAATCTCACGGTTTTCAGCAGTCCACCTGATAAAACAGATCAATAGATGCAATCACAGTCACTCTGAATATATGTGACATAATAAAAGTGATTGAAGCAACAAGTAATAGGCAAATAACATCAACATCAGTGAGTGAACTACAAGCTATTATTCCCTTTTTTTTTTATTTTTAATTAACTCACTTTCAAATTAATTTTTACACAAGATACCAGGACAAAATCATTCTCTTTTAAATTAGTAGATACTAACCTGTCAAAGTTGAGTTTGGCTCGTAGCTGCTTCACTTTCTCCTGCACATCCTGAACTCCAAGCTCAACATTCAGTTTTCGGATTAGGACGGGACGACCACCGAAGTCAAAGGAGACCCACTGCATGAAGGAACCGAACATACCCCCTTTGAAGAGAACACGCACCTTATAGGTGATGCCACTGCACTCGGGAGCCAGGAAGCTATCGCCTGACGCAATTTGACAGGTGTCATTCAAGTCCTCACCAAACAGAACAAAATGCAGACGGTCCTTGTTTTGCAGCAAAGCCACTCTCTCCAGCTGAAGCCCTTTCTAAAATGTCAACAGGAAATACCATTCAGTTATAGACAATACTGTGGTCCTTTAAATGTTCTTTTTTGCAGTAATTTCATTTCTCAGTTTTCTCATTCAACATAACATATTTTACAATACCTTTACTTAATGAATTTTCACAAGATAACACAATCGATTTCTAGTGTAGCTTAACTTCACTACATAGCACACAGTTATTACCTTGTGAGAAACATAGAAGTCCCAGGAGTGAGTAGCATTCTTGTCTTGCTTGTAAATCTTCAATTCTGACGAGACCTTAATTTCCACATCGGGCAACTCCTCGGTGATCTACAGAGAACAAATATAAAGTGATGAGTATTTTCCTGCATTGATCTTGAACAATTGCACTTATTTGTTGGAAAAGTGGTAGTCCTAGTTAATCCTTGCTTATACCTGTCATCAATATTCAGTGTGGCCAAAAACAAAAAGAATGGCCCCTTTTATTTATGGATAACCTATCTTAATGACTGATTTTATCCTATTTCATGCTAAAAATACGCATTGAAATATACATGAACCACAAAAATTAACATGACGATTTAATCAATAGAGGCAAAGTGATTGCTCACCACACTGAGGGCAGACTGGGCTTGGTCGTAGTCTTCCAGCAGTTCTTCCATATAAGAGTAGACTCCCTCCTGACGAGCCATTTCACGCTTCATTTGTCTCCAATCCCATCTCTCCTTCCACTCGTCCAGTTCTTCTTGGCTGTGAGCGTACTTGCACAGGTTGTACATATCTGGCAGGTGGGAGTAGCGGCAGCGTCCCTCTTGGTGTCTGAAATGCAGGACCCAATCCACATCATTACATCTGCCTCTGGCAGCTGGTCATATAAGCTAAGCTTCAGACCCAGTAGCATTGAGACATTAGACATGGTCACATGGAGTCATCTGTACATGTCTAACAATCGGTTTTGTGAGGGAATTAATCTCATTTGGTATATAAAGGACCTGGCACAGATCTAAATCAGTGTTTTCAATGAAGGAAATGATTACTACTGACCTAGGACAGAGCTCATACTGATTGGCAGAAATTCCCCATGGTGGTTGGCGATAGTTCCACTGATGCTCTTTGTCCGAGTTTACATTGAACATGTGTTTATCTGAGGCACAATGCTCAACCCACTGTTTCTCACTGTTGCAACTAACACTGCAGTAGTGGCAATAGTGAGCATTCTGAAATAATAATTGCACATCTTAAGAAACACAGTAAAGTTACATACATCCTAACAGGCATATAATTTCGGGATTTTGTCAATTTTTCATTTACAGCTATTTACCAGTTTATATATATTTCTTTTTGCTTTAATGGTCAAATTAAAGACCTAAACCTAAATAATACACATGTATGGCAAACAGTCATGTGAATCCAAGACTCTCACTGGCTGAGGGATTGCCTCAGCCAATAGTATTAACGGATTCGTCTCAAGCTCAGTTTGAAAGACTTACGAAATCTGCTGTAACTGGGGTCTAGACCTGTCAGAATTTCAATATAGACATTGTGCCAACACCACATGTAGTACATCAACTTTATTATGGTTTTACGAGGCAGTACCTGCACAAGGTCAAGTGGAAGTGAGGTGGCCTGAGGTCGTAGCTGAGCAGGCTGCTGAGCCCAGGCAGCAGTCACAACCGATTGCCCTTCAGAAATCTTTCTGGCCGGACTGGCTACTTTTGCAGGCCCTGCAGGTTTCTGCTCCAAGAGGTCTTCAAGTTTCTTCACTGAAATGGAAGAACCCATTATACCCTCAATTTGATATTCAAGTTTGTAATTATGAATCAAGTAACACATCTTTTATTTACATTTGCAAGATAAATGACTCATACAAGAAATGAGCCAGTCTTTCAAACACCCATTAAACATTTACAACTGATTTCTCATAAGAAACGGCCAAATAATGCATTGCTAAACCCTACAAACAGAACATAGACAATAATAAGACACAGACTGTGATACAAATAGTCATGATGTGTGTACTGCATCATATTAAGTTAGAAAAGAAATGTATTGAACATAAAAGAAATATTGATTTTCACCTTGGTTTTTCACCATCCATTTCCAGATCTCAATTTCCTCCTCACTGTGTGCAAACTGGCAAGTTCCAGCAGAATAATCACAGTTACGCTTCTCTCGAATGTGTTTACATATTATGAAGTTCAACTGGCTAGGAATCTTCTTGGGCAACTGACGGATGATCTTGTTATGAGGCACCAACATGTAAGCGATGTTCAAGCCCCAAATGTGGCTCCTTTTCTTGGCATTGCATCTGTCTTTAGTGCCATCTTGCTCACTGCGAACCTGCAAAGAGAGTCACAAAATAAGGACTTAAAAGTGTTTCAAAATGAAGGTAAGTGCGACTTTTTAGATCCCTAGAATTCTTTAAATGCTGATAATGTACTGACAAACACACTCCGATCTATCTATTGAAGCAAAGTTAACATAAAAGCAGGTCGACCTGATCTAATAACTGTAAACACAGAGTTTCAACTTAAAATAAATGCTAACATTCCACCACCGGGAGTCACTAATATATAATATCTTAAGTATCTACTGATAAAACTTACCCCATTTTTCCAGCACATGGAGCAGACAGCAATGATCTTGAAAGGACATCGCTCAGGCACAGCAGAGGCAAGTGGATCAGCAGCAGTAGCAGGTTGACGGACTGGACTCCCTTCAGCAGGAGATTGCGAGTGCTGGGCCCTGGCATTCTGGACTGGCAATGGATTGGCCATTTGCTGCAGTTGTGTATACTCTTGCACAATTGTGTCTCGGGACCACTCCGTGTCTCGCTCCAATACCCAGACATCGCGCTCCACCAGACTGTGCGCAAACTTGCATTCACAAGACACACGTTTGGCGCAATACCTCTGACGGTGACACAGAAGATAAAATGCTGTCTTGTGGGTAAATGGCCTATTCGCAATTAGCTCTATGTTGCCAGTGTAACTGACATGCACAAGCACTCTGCTCTCAACCCAAGGGTGAGGCGTTTTGCTGTTACTGCACACAAGATTATTTTCGCTTCTTTGGAAGCTGATGAGATGACCAAAGAAACAAACGCCACAAAGGAATCGAAAATGGCCTTTGTGTTTGTGGAAGACTTCCTCAACAGTCAAACCCTGTAGGAAAATTATAATATCTATCTTATCACACATGAAGACATCACTTACAAAGTCATCATAAAATTTCTACCAAAAGACAACTGGCTATTAATACAAAGATGCTACTATAGCCTTTCACAGTCTCTTCATTTGACAAAATTGACTGCATTAATTCTGCACTTACCTGGGATGCCGTTTTATTCTGAATCATGAACTCTTGGATGTTGAACACTCCATCTTTTTCCAGTGTCCACAAGATCTGTTCCGGGAGGTTGTGGGCAAAGCTGCAATTATCTATGCCAACAGGACAGGGCATTGGACGTACTCTATCACAGAAGTACCGACATTCAAGATAATTTCCAGGGAACATTCGATGGTTCTTGCGCTCTCTCACCTGCACCCAATACAAGGAGCTCTTCTCCTGTATTGCCAACATCTCTTCTGAGCATGTGTGAGAAATATTTTGGACAATGTACAATCCAAAAAATTCAGCAGGCTTTAAGCACATGTGGCAGACTAGTTTAAAGTTGAACTTATCCTTTAAAGGAAATGGGATGGTTTGAACAGACATCTCTTGAAGCTGTAAAGGCGGTTGCTGCTGTTGCTGCTGCTGAAATCGAGGTGGCCTTTGACCATTTCCAACATTACTATACATCGGCATTTGCTGGTTCTGATTTGGCACTCTAGGTGGAGGAACTGGCTCGGCGTTAGCCAGACGTTGCGATGCTGCAAGAGACCAAAGTTGTCTTTATTTAAATCTGTATCACTTTGAAAAAACCAAGAAAGACACTGGGGTTTAAAGCAATGATTAATCTGGTCTGCACAAGTCCAAAATTAGATTTATATCAATTCAAATATCAAATAGAAAGCCCAAAATTTTCCAAATTTTCTTGCCATACCAACACTAAGCATTAATGTCTAATCCAAAAATAGATCTTCATTCTTTGTCCTCAGACTAATGATTCCAACTTAAAAGTAATTTTACCAAAAACTATCAATATATTTCACTTACCAGCAGCATGCACCTGATTACGCTGGTCAGTAATGAATGAGATCAAATCGATGTGTCCCTCCCGCTCTGCACTCCAGGCGTCTATTTCTGCTATGGAGTGAGTGAAGGAGCAGAATTCCTCAGAAACTCGGCACGGTCGATCGGACAAGAAGTGCTGGCACATGCGGTACTTGCCAGGGAAACTCTGAAAGCAAATTGTACCTCAAAATAACCCAATTATAATTTCAGAAATTGTGTCTTTGAGTACTTTGAAGGATATCAAAATATCAAATAGCCATTAAAGAATATCCTAAGCAATATCTTTACATTTTCATGTAAAAGAATATTATCTACACAATAAAATTAACATTTAGGCACAGCAAATAAAACTCACTCTGTTAGGTCTAGGACGGATCTTAAGCCACAAACCGCCGTTATCATGGACTAGACGAACTAGCAAAATGTCCATGGCACATGGATGTGACAGCACGGGATAATGACGATAACCTAAAATGCCTTCTCCTAGCTTTACATAACATTTGCTACATGCTAACTTAAATTCGTATGGATCCAAGGGTGGTTTCATTCTTCTGGACATTTGCTGAAAATAAAGAACAACAATAGACAATATGACGACACAATCCCCCTCGGGCTGTTCCATTTCAAGTTCTTTGGACAAGGAAATTCTTGATATATATAGAATATATACCTGCGGGGGTGGGGCAGTAGTTTTAGGGGCAGGAGCTCTCAACTCTGTTGGCTGATTATTGAACTGTTGTGGTTTAACTCTTGGCGAGCTCTGAAGGGAACTACTCGAAGAACCTGACAAGAAACAAACAAAAATAAACAATCCATGAAAAAACAGTTGAATTATTTATAGCGAAATAATTTCCAACTAAATAATATGTCATATATATATGTCACTTCACAGAATGCAGGAGAATAACATCAACATCTTCACTATTATCACAAATTCCCAATCAAGAAGTTCATTGTGAAGGTACAGGTATATTAGTGCATTTTAATGTTGAACAAACAGAAGAATGATATGCAATTCATCTTGTACTTACTTAGCACAGGTGGTATGTCTTTCTCAAGGCTACTTGGAAGTGTAAAATCATCTAGCCCCATACCAAAACCGTCATTATTCGCAGAAGCCTAAAGGCAAACATTTGTAATAAATTACAAGACAACAACAATAACACAATTACAATTGCTTCTGTTTTGTTGAACATTACATTGTTGATACACACCATAGATCTAATAATCCCCACTATTTGCCCTAGTATAGGGTTAGGCTCACAGATGTCAAAGACTGCAAGATGTGTATAATTTAAAAGCTCTTCAAAAATTGCTTTAACTAATTACCCCTTTCTTTTTCTTAGTAGAAAAGCCATTGACTTTTGGTCGATCCAGGGATGGGGGCAGTTGGGGTATATTGATAACTGTCGCCTCCTCTGAACTCTGTTCTTCATTTTCCTCACTACCATCATCATCTTCGTCTTCATCAATGCTACTTTCACTTTCACTTCTCTCCAAGTATGCAAATCGGTTAGAACTGTTGGCCCTGATGGTCTTCTTGCCTGAACAAGAAAAGTTGACACATGAACTGACAAGTAAATAAGCTCCAGACTTGTTTTGAATATGAGGCACATTCTAAATAACATGCCTTTCTTTTTCTTCTTCTTCTTTTCCTTATTTCTGTCTTGTGCAGCCTGAAAGCAAATTCAAGAAATATTTACTATTTCTGCAAGAAACAGGAAGATATATGGTTTTGACCCTAGGCCAGCATTTTTTTTTTTTCGTTTTATGGACCCGCCGACATCTTAAACTGAAAATTGAAATAAAATCTCATTTGGCATGTTTTTTCATTATTATTTTTTCATTTATTTCTGCCGCCACAAAAACTGGCATATGAGTGCTTTATCTGTCACTTTCATAATTATTGTGCACCCTAGATTACAATAGAGGCATGCAGAACTTAGCAATTTTGACCTTCCAATTGCAATTGAGGTTCTCCAAGAAGGCTGTGATTTCACACCTCAATATCAAAAGATATCAACTTGACAAATCTTAATTGCAATTGTAACTAGCAAGTGTCATTTGGTTTGACTTGCAATTGTCAGTCATCAACTTAAATATTGTTGGCTGTACTGCATTCTAAGATTTAATTTGCTCAGACAGGTATTGGTTTCAATTATTATGATAGTTGCATATTATAAAATGTCATTGAAATGATATTCTACAACTGTAGATCATTCAGTATTGAATAGTACAATGTATGGAATTTTAATTTTGGGGTAAGTCAAAATCTCTTTGCTTCTGTGATTTGTCATTCTTATTGTATGATAATATTTTATATTTTATTCTGAATCCCGACATTGCCTGGAGGATAAAAATGTCTGTTAAACGAAAAATAAAACAGTCTGGCCTTATAAGTGTAGCAGTATTACATGGTTCCAGAGCAGTTTATTATTTTGTAAATAACTTGGCTAAACAAGATGTGAATTTTTAACCACAAATTTCCTACCCGAGTTACTCCAACGTTCGTTCCCTCCAGCCAGCTTTCATCAACCTCAGCAGGTTGCGAACGCCCATTCTGCTGCCCATTTGTTGGTGCAGGTTGGGCAGCAGCCGAGGCTACAGCTGTGGTTTTGACCATTGGCGGTGGTGCTTGGACTTTACTAGTTGCAGGCGGTTTAGGTTGAGAGGGGAGAGGAACAACAACTTGTTGTGGTTGTGACAAGACAGAGTGGGTCTTAGCTGCTGTCGCAAAATTGCGTTGCTCCTCCATAACAGGCTTGGGAAGGTGACTTGATATTTCTCTAATAATTTCAGAAAATTCCTTGTTCTGCAATACACAAAAAATATTGTATATTACACATCAAATGCAGAAGACAAATCCACAAGCAACCTATTCGAAATCTTTAAATCATGAGTAATTCAAAAGGTATTTCATAAAGTGATCATCATTCATTCATCAATTTAAAAGATAGGAGCCCTGAAAGTTTACTCCCAGTCTTTTAAACTAGTTTCTTATGAGCATATTACACACTCAAATACATTACATTGCATGTGAAATTGTGACATGAGTCAACTAATTCATAGGTTGTAACATTGCGATCTTCATAATTAATTATCTGCGTATATGTTGGGGTAAAAGGTTCCATGTAACCTGTTGTGAGGGCTAATAGACATTTTGAATCATGCAGCTTTTTATAATGTTGTACTTCAGAATTCCAGATTGTACCTCTTGAGCTTTATTCTTGCTAGAAGCCTTGGCCTGTCCTTCTTCAGCAGCTGCCAGTGCTGCAACCCATACTTTTTTAGCTTTCAGGGCTGTTGCCTTCCTGAAGTAGGCTTTAATATTATCCTTGTTCAGGGATATAGCTGCAAGAGAACACAAGAATATCTCTATAATACCACAATTATCCTGGCCAAGTCAACTTTGCTAATTAGAAATTATAACCACTGTAACAAACACCAAACATTTGCAACACCTAGTACACAATAATGCACACAACAACTGCAGAAGTAAACCACACATTCAGGGGATTCCCATGATTTTCTATTGTCAGCATACAACCATGCAGAATAACTAACAACACTGCATGCCAAGTTATTACGCAAGTGAAATTTTTAGACATATTTAAAAACTATGTCTTTGCGAATGAAGATATTTGGTGTGGATGAATCATTTGGGAGGTTGAGCAAACTAATGACAGCAATTCAGACCAGGAACACCATTTTATGCTTAAAGCACAAATAAATGAATAATTGGGAGTGCCAAGTTACTATGCATATTGTTATATATAATTGACACAATTTGACAGTCAAGATTAACATAATCACTCATTTGGAGGCTAAAATGATGGTCCAGGTCAAATGAAGCATGTTTCTTATGAAATAACTAATTTTAAGGTTAAGGTGCATGGGGTAATATGAAAATATATGGCTATTATGTCATATTAGTTAGATGATTAACTGAATCATGAGACTAATGAAGAGGGAATGAAAGTCCCAGTCGTAGCCTGGACTTCAAACACATCCTGCAAGGCACTCATTGTAGGAAATACTTTTATTTCATTATTTCACATATTTACTATTTACGTTTTACTAATGAGTCCAAAAGTATACTTATACATCACACACTAATATATAAGCTCTATGATGCGAGTGCAAAGCAATTTAATGCAAAAATTATCTTAAAAATCAACAGATTCGCATGTTGATATTTATCAACTTATCATGATGAACTTGAAATTTTAAGTGCACATTTTTTCTCTTCTTATTCATGAAATATGATCTGTGGCAGACTGTGGGTCATGTTCCAAAATGTATGTGGTACATACATTAAACAATAATGAATCACACAATGAGCCTGTTCCAAAATGTAATCAATACACAATGAGTCACATAATGAGCCTGTTGTATCACTCTCTGTTTATTTTAGCTATGTAATAATAAGGCCACACCCTAATCATGCTAATGCTTCATGATGCCTAAAAAGGGCTCTCCAATTCATAGAAGTGCAAAGATACATCATTCTTGCACAGACTCTTGACTCCACTTGCACGGTCTTTGCTCTGACACAGATGCAAAGACCTGTTCACCTGTAGCAGCATACCTGCTCCTAGTGATATCTTGGTTATCAATGCTGTTTCAGACTAACTTACATCATAATGGTTACCATGGCAACTATAAATATTAGAGCACCACTAGCATACGAGATATTTTTATTTATATGGGAAGATTAAGAATTCAAAAGATACACCTACCATATTCCGTGTCTCTAACAGCATCATCATGATAATCCTAAAAAAACAAGAATCTTTCTTAATCATCTTGAAAGACAAATATGTGAAATAAATATTCATGCCTCAGTTATATTACAGTATTCCAGCAAGGATTAGATTCGGGCACGGGGCACAAAAATATTAGGGCATCCATATTGACGTAAATATACCGAAAAGCAAAAAAAAAAAAGGTCACTTAAATTTTGACATGGGGCTGACCAAGTCGGGCATGGCACGGCGCCACGCTCAAATGGCCCAGCTGGAACACTGATATTATAACTGAGGCATGAACATTTAGTTATAAGAGATTTCATTCATTCATATGCAAATTACATTTATTAACTTGAGAATAATACTTCAACTTTTTTGCAGTGACTCTAATCAGCCTATTCTGAATAGCTCATAGCCAGAAGCACATAAAGAAATAAACAATGTTGAATTATAAAGAAAGAATAGTGCAGCCCATCAAGGCATGTTCTTGCAATTCATAATAGCTTATGCTGATTGACGAGTATATATCATGTTAAATACTTTTTTACCATGGGTGAGATCTTTCATACTATTTTCAGTTAACAAGTAGCTCATGAAGAGAGTATAAGGTGTGTACTCGCATCATCATGGCTTCACAGATCATAATAGGCCTGGAGAGTTCTCGTGACCTTTTTACACGGAAATGCTTGTACAATACATGACGTCACCATCACACAATACTAGATGACGTCATCAATAATAAGGCGGTGGTGGCGTCATGTATTGTACTGGTATTTCCGGGTAAACGAAACTGGCCAGCCCTATGACAGGCATACTCACCAACTTAAGACAGCAAGCTGCACGATTAGAAAATATGGTGGACAGTAGTTCCCTTTCCACCTGACAATATAACTCGGTTTCCATATTACGAGCAAGAGTGAGGGCGTAAGTATAATATTCTCCGGCCACAACATAAGCCTTCTCCCGAAACAGACTGTTTCCCTCCTCCTTCAGGTCGGCAACTAAAGTTTTAAGTACATTCTGTAGAAAAAGGCAATTGCTTATTAGAGAAGAAAAAAATACAAGATTATCACCTAAACAGTGCTTAGTTTTTGTAGGCTGCCAGGCTCTTACAATTAACTCTTTTACACATTACTGCACTAAAATATCCTTAGTCTTGAAAATTAATTCTTTGAATAGTAATATATTTCATGAGCAACAGAATTATAAATGAAATTAAAAGTATAATATACATACTATAGAGTGGGTGGGCAAAATACCATTCCTGCAAATGAAGTTGAAATTCATACATTTTAATGCTAACACACACAGAGAATTTGGCATAGATTAAACCTAACAATTCAGGAAAAGTATTAAGTACCTTAGAGCATGTAAAGCTGGAAGTATTTGGTCTAAACGAGCTTGGCGAAGAGGGTCCTCTGGGACATCCAGGCCTCCGCCAAATGGTCCACCAGGACCCCTCACCCCCCATATAGGGGGCCCTCCAAATGATGGATTCATTCGTCAGCCCTGAAAAGAAATTAAGCACTAAAACTTAATACACAAACTTCTACCTATCTACTGCAGCCATCTTTCCCGTTGGGAAATGTGTTAAAAATAATAATGGTGAACAGAATAATATACAAAAAAATGAATTGAGTTCTTAAACCTATGGCCTACATTTAGAGTAGTTGGAAAGTGAGGTGTTCATAGCCTGCAAAAAGATGCCAGACCATCAATGGTACAAATTACTAAAGCTAGTCCTTAATATATAGTATACTAGTATACAACCAACAAAAACTCATTTCAACATTATCTAGAAGCCTCACACTTCAAAAAACTTTTGAACTTTCCTAACCAGAATTTCAGCTTGTAAAACCATATTTTTAATCATTAGCAGGTGCGTTCCCATCCGTTAAGCGCTAATTCGCCACTGATTAGCATGATATAAGACATGATTAGCATGATATAAGACATGATACGCCTGATATTAGACATGATACGCCTGATATTAGACATGTATATGATGCAGCATGAATCCGATTCCTATTTCTGGATCATTCATGCCTATCGATTGTTTCCCAGAAAGCATGACTGAATGAGTACACCAAAAAATATCCAGAAGGGAACAATCGTTTTGGAATTACCCAAGCACAAAACGTGATAAATTACCAAAAATAATGCCTAGGCTTTAGATTTATGTTCTTCCTTTTTTTTTATAAAATTTAATCACATTATACGATGTAGGGAGTTATACGATGTAGGCATATCTCCTTATTTTTCCTAGCACTTATATTCTATAGTAGTTCATTATGGTAGCAACAGCATTATATTACTTTTGACATGTATAACTATCAGCTGATGTTGTTGTCATCTTTTCTTCCGGACATTCAAGTAATTATATCATAATATCCCCTCTAATATAAGACCTCTATTAAGAAAATAACCCTCTATCATGGCAATAAATACTTTTTACAGTCGTCAAATATTAGACTACTGCTGAGACACTTTGTACCAATATTCCACAAAAGAAGACAGACACAATGCAATAAGTATTTTACATAAATAGCATTCACAGTTGCTACCAGCTAAACCAAGTAAACATAACTGTCGTAACTATTCACACTCTAATTAATATACTGGAAATGCCACAGCATTCATAAACGGTCAACAATATACGAGAGCTGCTGTCAACAAACCGATCAATTATGTGCATCAAATATTCAAGTAACAGACCAAAAAACTGTGAAATGCACCAATGCTGTCTGTCAGACAGATAGTATTCCATACGAATGCATGCTGTGTGTGTGCAAATCAATGACAATTATAACAATTTCCTTATTTAAAATATACATGGAAAAAAAAATTAACTTATCAAGTCAATAAATTCAAATTCAGAAAGAATTAAACCAATGTCGACAGGATGCCACACATACTGCTACAATGAAATAATTAAATGCTGTAAATTCAAAACACTTCTATTAAAACTGGAAAAATGGATGTTGAAAATTGAGAAATTGTTCCACTTATCCAGCGACCTTAAGCTGTTAAGTTCCTGGACCTATCAGATTCCTACCCATGTGAAGTTTGTAAACCTTGAGAAATTGCAGTGATGGAAAGTAATTGACTATTCAACATTTCTTTCATTCTTAACATACAACATACCTAAATTAAGACTCTTAATGTCTGCAAAGTATTCTGCAGAAATAGATATCCAATGCTTCAGGTGAGTCAAATCACTTCAATATGAGAAATCCACTATCAACATTGCAAAGAGAAACCATGGCAAACCTTGCATTTAATTTAAGAATTACACAGCAAACAGAAAGCAGTCACTTCTGTCACTTACAACAACCTGGTGAATGTCTTCAAATACCGAGTGAATTGCTATACTGCAAACCTTGCTCTTTATATAACCAACAACAACCACAGATTTCTGGGAAATGAATTATAACATTATGGCACAACCAAATAAACATAGGCCGCACCGCAAAAAACCCTCAGCGAATCCCACAAAGTGCACAGGCATCATTAAAATCATTTAGTCTCTGTCCGACAGGCAGGAGGGCGGGCGTAACACTTTGTAAAGTGCAGCCCCTGGCAACCACTTATTATATGTCAGTTAGAGTTATATGACAGTGCATTGATTGTATGCTCCTCATTACACTTGCCCTAGGCAAAGGATATATGTCAGTTAGAGTTATATGACAGGTGCATTGATTGTATGCTCCTCATTACACTTGCCCTAGGCAAAGGATATATGTCAGTTAGAGTTATATGACAGGTGCATTGATTGTGTGCACTCTGCATTACACTTGCCTTAAGCAAGGTTGTACAGGCAGGTCAGATTGTGTCATGCTCTGCATTACACTTGCCTTAAGCAAATACCTGTCAGATTGAATGGATGTATTAGGTACAAGTTATTATATGTACACATCATTACACTTGCCCTCTGCTCATGTGTGACTCTATGCAGTAGTAGTGTGTGCTCATCACTACATTTTTAGCTGGTCACTGCTCTACTCACATGTGCCAGCAGTTGCTTGTTAATTATGCTTAGTCTTGGCTAGTTTAGCCTGCTGCAAGGAATGTTGATTATTAATACTGATTATATTGTTAGCAATGATTATATTATTAACATTGAATTTATTATCAACATGATTATATTATTAACATTGAATTTATTATCAACATTGATTATATTGTTAACATTGATTATATTATTAATTGATTGACTGTATTATCAATCAATTGTCAATTGATGACACCTTGATTATGTTATTAATTGATTGACTGTATTATCAATCAATTGTCAATTGATGACAAGTATCATTCCTTTTGCTTCATATTGATTTAATGTCAGTGTTATGTGAATGCATTGCCCTGTTAAGATGCCTCACTGTTAAGTCCTGAATTGTGGGAGGAGCTTGCTAATTTTCCCTCCAAAACTTTCCCTCCAAAACTGCTGACCAAGCCAAAGTTGACACTCAGTACAATAGCCCATTGTGACTTGAGCTATAAATAGCCTCAGCACAATGCAGAGCACTGCAGGGGGTCCACTTTTGCTCCATTGTCTCAGTTTCACTAATCCCTGCCAGAATTGGCAGAAAGATGCTGGTAGCAGCCCTGTTTGGGGGAGGTATCACCCCATGGAATGTAGAGTTTACTGTGTTGTGATTGGTTGATAATTCCCTCTCAGCCCTGCTGGGGGGAAAACTTCATGAATTGTACTTTAATACATATACCCTGTGCACATTAAAAAGATCAGTTTCATCTTGCCAGCTGAGGAAGCAAAACTACTCTTGTGTTATTACTTGTACACTTTGGACTCTGCATATATTGTGCTTACTGCACCTTAGACTCTGCCCACTTTGGAACTGGAAGAACTTGACTTGCTTCAAGCTGAGATGAGACTCAGTTGAAAGTCTGCATATTCAAGTCACTCTGACTTTATGCTGTTTACTTGGAGATGAGCAGCTTGGACTTGGAAATGTCATTATATTGGAGTCTTTAATGACATGGACTTTTACAACTTGCTTTCCAGTACAGAACTCAAATACCAATGCACTTACCCTAACGAAATTCATACAGCAATAATCTATATGGCCTAGCGGTGCCTTTTGATAATCGCATTGACATGTGTCAGCAGTGTTTTACAAAATTTGGATTTGGTCTCCGAAGCAGAACTCCGACACCGAGTGTTCGAAATAAACGGTATCCAGTTGTCCAAGACAACCATTTTCGGTTAAGGATGACTGATTATATAACAAAGTAGTCTGCAGGATGACCAATTAATTTACTGATTGCTTTAGTTGTGTGTGCATATTACGCAATTAGAGTCCAAGATGTCCTAATTGTTTAACTCTTGAACTTCTCCATTTGTTAATAGGCCGCAGGAGCGGCCCCGTAGGGGCCGCCCGTAGGGCTTTTATGACTAGAGATTGGCCAAAAACAAAATCTACTGTCATGCTATTCTCAGATGACCGGATCGAACTATGTTGTCCTAATTAATCTGCGCGGCCATGATGCGCACAAAATAATAATGACCTACTTACACAAAAATCATTCTTTACTTAGGATTTTCCTGACAAACTTGAAGAAACTCACGTTAGAACTCGGTTAATGACCATTTCTAGGTGATTCCAAGACTGGACAAGCAGTAGAACTATGGTTTTGAATGTTTCATGGGACATGATGGGAGCCATGTCCATTGCCATGAGGCTTGTCAACTAAATGAACGTTCGACCAATCAGAGTAGAGCTTATTTCTTTGCAAGGCCATTTTGCAAGGCAACGAGCTCTAACAGACTCTGTGATTGGCTGTGGCACTTAGGCCTTAGAAATTAATGCATAAGGCCTCATTGTTCATCAGTAAGACTACGCAAGCAACGAGCAGAAGGGAATGAAATAAAGCTTAATTGCAGAAGGAAATATGAACTAACAGTAATGCAAACAACACCAACCTGCAGTCCATTGATAAGATATCAATAAGGAAAGAGGAGGCCGTTATTTTCGGGAAAAGCCCTAAAATAGTACCAGGCTATAAATAGATGTGGGCGTGGCCTAATGCAAGCACGTACTTTTGTTTACAAATGAATCTGTGTGTTGACAACTCGGTTTTGACAGCTTGCTGATAACCCGATTTTGATAGCTGATTAGTCAAATAGGTGCAGTTCGATTTCTCCTGTGTCAGAAAATGTTACCAACAGAAACAGCTTAATCTAGTGGATAACCATAATGATAACATCAATGACTTCAATACAACATTCAACACCAGTTGAATAAATCACTTCAGTGAAATTGACCGCGACAGTGATGCTAATGAAACATCATGGGTTTTAAACATACAACAGAATATCAATGATGAATATGTTTTTTCTGGATTTTGTTTAGACACTGAAATTTAATGTCACTAATTTTCATGCTATTTCCAATAAATGGCATGTGGTATGACAGTCGCTAACCATGTAGACCAAAATTGCTACTTAGGTATTTTCTGAAAACTGTTTGGTACAATAAATTTAAATACGTCTGAATTTCAGTCTTATACACTTTTCTGGTGTGACATGACAGTCGGTATCCAAACTAGTACCACAAATTAATTAATCAACCTTGCAAACATTATTTATTTATGTGGACTATATAACTATAACATTCACTTAAAGATAATATATGATAAACCTGAATATATTATCTTTAATATAAATATATTGTCTTTAGGTATATTTAATATCTATCTATATAAATACACAATTCATTGCATCAACAATGCAATTTAATTTAATTTTGTTATATAGAACAACCCTTAAGTCAGGGGCAGATCCAAAATTGTTTGCAGTGTTCCCTCTAATTTCTTATGCACAGTGATGTATTAGGCCAAGAAGGGGAGGGGGGCTAAGAACCCCCTAGTTCAGTTACTGGACTAAGAACCCCCCTTAAACCGCCCCCCCCCCCATACCTTTGAATCTGCTACAGCTCTTAAAAAAAAGGGTATAAAAATGTATGCCATGGTACATGTACATGACACAGGATTATCCATGCGGCCCCTCATGCACATTGCATTATCATATTAGCATTCAGACAAGTGTGAATATATTAATAATATATTCGTGCACAAGCTATAGACCGTTTTGGCTATCTGCACTGCGGAATGCAAATGCATTGGCTTTAGACATTTTCAGCTTTTCAAATGCTATTGGCACTGCTGATGGTAAAACACCCTTCAAAGTGGTGACGGCCATCATTTGACGAGGAGATATCAGGAGACCGTAGTCACAGCTACCACCAGCCCGTCGTGAGTCTCTCATTGGGGTCCAGTCTTCTTGTCGAATGCAGCCCCCGCCACTGCTGCAGTGGGACCAGTAAGTCTAACTTGGCCCAATGTTGGCCCAAAGTCAGTTCGGCCCACATTTGATCAACAGCAGGTCAGCCCACTGTCACATAGGCCTACCGATGACCTGTCAACTCAAAGTCGGTCCAGCATTGGCCTAATGTTGGCCTTAAGTCAGTTTGGCTCACTTTTGCCCAACAATAGCTTGACGCAACATCAGATAGACCAACCAGGGATCGAAATTTAAGAGGCCCGAGTGCCACATCATATTAGGGGGACTCCTGTATTTGGAGACGGACTCCTAACATATTTTTTTTTGTTACGAGTCTGTTCGTTTAAATCGAATTTCGTCCCCTGCCCACCATAGGGAAAATGACATCAAAGTCCTGTCTGCTCATTCTCCAATTCGCCAAATGTTGGCCTACTGTTGACCCAATGTTGCACCCCTACACTGTCGGCCAAATGTGGTCTGGATGATTCAAAGTTATCATCTGTTTCCAAACATTATTTGAACAGAATCTGTCCTTTTGTTTTGGCAATTCAGTGTTTCGCTGATGATGCCCCCGTACTCTCGCACAGTGGGCGTGGCCAATGTGGAATTCGGGTTCAATACACCATTTTGTTTACATTGTGTGGTGCGACATTACCAGACTTCTCACCCGAGGTTTTCTGGCATTTTAAAAGGAGACAAAGTGAGATTTAAACATTAGAAACAGGCAAAGAATGTCAATGAACATTTCTGTACTACAATAAACTTGTTTTTAACTGTACTGGAAATCCACCACGACAGCAGATTTTCTCACCTCTGACACACACAATTATATTCCCTGCAAGGCTACATGTCTATGATTTGTTACATAAGTTGTAACACACTGGAAAAATATCTAAGTAGTGTCGATCTGCCTTTTTCTTTTTAATCACATACCGCGGCGAATTTCAGTAGGCAGTCAAAAAAAGGGAAATCTGCCGCCGAAATTGTGCACAAGCGTAGAGCAACAGGAGAGCAGTGCATTTCGGGAAACGTTAAAAGAGCAAATATCATGTTAAAAGTCTTCAACAAAATTGATTAGCCCAGCAGCATTGATTGTATATACAGATCCAGGATCCGGAATATGTTGCATGTAACATTAAGGGCAGGGTTGGCAAGTTTACAGCACTTTGGTTTTTACTGGGTGGTATTTACCGGTGGTGGTGGTGGTGGATTAGGGCTTTACGTCCTGTATTTCTGCACCTAATGGGCTAATTAGGACAGGCAGGGACCATGACAATGAGACGAAGGATGAAACAGCCATCCAACTTAGGCTTGACTGGGAAATTAACCCAGGACCCAGTGGTTGGAAGCCAAGCGCGCTACCACTGAGCTAGGCCCCCACCCCGTGGTATTTACCGGTAAATTCTGCCGTGCCGCAAAAGGCACCAAAAATGTCTTAAACGCTATATTCAGCTAAGTTACCCAATTCAAATGTCATATACTGCCATGAAATGCTTATTTACGCATTATTGGTGGTCTATCCAGGATATGAGCCTTTGACCATATTTGCTTGCTCTGTTAACTGAGTGTTGAGCCACTGGTACAGTCACACACCAATTAATTACATTATTTGGTATGCATGAATTACAGAAGTTAATTTCAGATATATAAATATATATTTATATATATATATAACTAAACAATGGTGCATGAGTTTAAGGCTCTTCAAATTGTTCAGTTTCGAAGCAAAGTTCTGTAGACATGAATCTAGTTTTTCATGACCTCTAGACAAAAAAATTATCCATGTTAGCTTAAAATCCTTGTTAGCTATTCAAATGTGTAAACATTATTAATGTATATAGAATTTTATTGACCGCAGAGCATCAAAAAGATACGTGTCATAAAAAAAAAATACAAGGATAAAAAATAAAAATATACATATATATAATGATAAAGTAAAATAAAAGAACAATCTACATGAACATAATTTAGTTACATATTAAAAACATCTATATGATAATTATGTACAACTATAAGCATATGAATAAAACAAAGCACTATCAGGGCAATTAGCAGGAATTAATGCACCATAGAAGATTAATACTGAGTACAAATAAGCAGCAGCAGTGGGTATTTACATATGTACAGATTGTATATCCAGTTATATTGTCTATTTTAGGAACTATATATAACAATAATAATAGTAAAAAAATTACACAAGCATACCAATATATTTACAAATCCTTCTTTGAAGCAACAATAAATGAAATAAACAAGCATATCAACAACCAAATATATTTACAAACAAACAATCAAGCATGCACCAGGCAACCACAAATCAAACCATGTGAGTCTGCATGTCCAGTGCCTATAGCTACCCATGACCATGTGATGAACTTTATGTATGAAAATGTACTTTAAACGATATTATCAGTTTTTAGGACTATGTTTAAGAATTTACCTAACGCATAAATCATTTCTGAGTTTTTTTATTAATCATTATTTTTAAAAGTTGTTCTTTGGGGTGAAAGATAGTGAAGTCTTCAATATGTTTATAAGCTGCTTGGTAGAGATCCATTCTAGCCGTTTCCCAATTTCTACAAATTATCAAACAATGAAACTCATCTTCAGTGTCATTGTGTCGCATCATTTACAAATGTGCTCTTCAGCTACTACATAAGGTCTCTTGTGTCTACCTAATTCTATATGGAGATTATGAGAACTCAGTCTAAATCTGGCTATACTACGATAGAGATACTTAGGTAGGTTGTAATTTAAATAAGATTCTAGACACAGTTCCTTCTTAAAGAGTTTATAAGTTCTAAGCTTAGGATTTTTAACATTGTCATTAATATCCGATAACATCTTGCTTTGTGCCTGTTCATACAACTTAGTGATAATCATTAATGTTTAAGCTATCTGTAACCTGATGTATCCTAGTTAGCCAGCATGGATGATTGTTGCGATAAAGGATACTTGAACGTCATAGCATTTGCGTAATAATAAGGGGCAATTTTCAGATTTTAACCTATCCCAGTAACATCTGTATATCAATGGGAATCTGCCAAATATATACGTTGTCATATACAGGGTGCCATATACAGGGTGCGGCCTAAAAACTTTCACCAGCAGCCACTGCTACCTCTTTTGTTATATTTCTTGTTTCCACAAGATTGATGGATAATATGGCTCTAAATATAGCCCATACACACTTATTACACCTTCGGGTTTTTCACCTCAGGCTTTGCAATACAAGCATTAGATTATGTCACTGATCATACAGATGTGTTACAGACACCTGTCTTGACCTTTGCCTTTATAAATACAGGGTGCGGCATAAAAATTTGCATCAGCAGCTACTGCTACCTCTTTTGTTATTACCTCAATTGACTGTAATCGCATGCAGCTGCAATCATACACACAAAAGTAATAATTGTCCTAAATTATGTTTATAAATATATTTTCGTTTTCCTCAAGAATTATAGATAATACGGATCTAAATATAGCACTTGCACACTTATCACACCTTCGGGTGATTTTTACCTCGGCTTTTGCAATATAAGCAGTAGATTATGTCACTGATCATACAGATGTGTTACAGACACCTTTCTTGACCTTTGCCGCCAAAAATAGGGCAAATAGATTAATTATTAATAAGAAGGTAGAGCATTGACACTTTTGAGGCGGAAAGTGCCATTTTGGATTTTGGTCAATTTTCTTTCTTTCCTGTCTAATTAACTGGCCAATCCTCCTGAAAATCATGTGATTATTTCGAGATTAGTAGTAAATTCAAAAAGTCCCTCTGGAATGCCATTATATTTCTGTTTTAATTTCATGACCTTGCTGAATCAAAACTGGAACCAACCTTCTTATCATCTAATACCTTGATATATATATGCACATATAAAAAACATTGAAGGAGGATTCTGTGCAAATATTATATTTTCTATGGATTCAGAGGTGTAGTAACTAGGAAATATCTAATTTGTAAACTTTCTGCAACAAGAGACACCATGCAAGCAGACAGAAATTTGACTTTTGTGATGTGTATCACTCAGAACAAGCCCTGCAGCATACACCCTCTCAATAATTCAGATACTGATATTGTCTAACAGTACAAGATCAAAAATATCACAATATCACAATAAATGTGGCAAAATTTTAAAAGACTTCATAAGCATTTGAGTAACCTAGAGCTATCCCGAAAGTAGAGATGCCTTGTGCAAGTTTTTAGGCCCCTGTAGGGTAAATACATTCAAGTTTAATAAGAAGGGAGAGCATTGACACCATTGAGGAGAAGAGTGTCATTGCGGGTTCAGGTCAATTTTCGGTCTTTTCTATTGCCATAATTTCCAGATTAGTTGGAGATTCAAATAGTCCTTCTGAAATGCCATTATATAAATGTTTTAATCTTATGACATTGCCGGATCAGAACTTGAACCAACTTCCTTACCATCTAATACCATAATATATATTATATGCATGTATAAAATACACTGTTGTAGGATTCTGTGCAAATGTTATATTTTCCTTGGCTTCAGAGGTGTAGTAGCTAAGAAATCTCTTATTTGTTAACTTTTCTACAACTAGAGACACCATACAAGCAGACAGAAATCTGACTTCTGTGATATATGTCACTCAGGACAAGCCCTGCAGCATGAAACCTCTAAATAATTCAGATAAAGATCTTGTCGGACATTATAAGATCAAAAATATCACAATGACCAATTGCTTAAATACCCCTGACTAAATTTGGCACAACTTTAAAATACCTCATAAGCATTTGAGTAAACTAGGGCTATCCTGAAAGATAAGATGCCTGGTGCAAGTTTTTTGGCTGCACCTTGTATATTACATACTTTACTGTAAATGTAGCCTTAGGCATGATACCCTTTAAAAATCAATTGTAAACTCTTGCTGTATTTATTCAGCTGGCAACAATAAGCGACCTCTAACGAACCCCTCCACGTACAACATTTAACAAATAGTTTGCTAGTAAATGTGAGCAAGGAGGGTTTTTAACCTATGCTAAAAATGTACTACTTAACAGCAATCATATAACATATATGTTCACTCACAACAGTTAAAGTGTCATTTGATAATTTGTGCAATTAGTACACATTTAATTTTGATAACAATTTTGAAAATACCCTATATATCTGAGCTGACTTGTGCGAAAGTCCATCAAATAGGCTGATTACAGGTAAACAACAGTAAAAGGCGGTATTTACCAGTTTACGGCAGTATAAGGCGGTTTCAGGCAATTTTGGGCAGAATTCTGAGATGCCGTGCCTAAAGTAGGTTTACGGCTGCCTTTTTGCCAACCCTGAATTTAAGGGTGTACATATCTCATGTCTCACAATGTAACCATTGTGTATTTGTTTTGTAGTACTGAACCCCATCCAAGTGTCAATAAAATGTATGCTGTACACAGCACAGCTATTCTATTTCCCTATTACGATTCATGGGAAAATAGCTCTCCGTCTACAATTCAACTAATTGATTAATTAATGCCAGTGACGTTTACAGATATATGGCAACTTTAGCTTTCAAAAAGAATCAGATGAAAACAGATGAATTTATTCAATAAAGCATAGAAGTAAGACAGCCCGTTATGATTGCCTGCACTCGCTGAATGCATTATTTCTAGCCGTGATGCTGCTTTTGTCTAGTTTAGGCCCGCCCACTTTCTGGCAAACGACCAATTCCAGTGCAGCAGCTGTTGTACATGAGGATTTTTACAACAGCGTACATTGTGCTGGTGAGTGGTACAAATCTTCATATCCCACAATTGGCCACATGCAACCATGTCCCTATATTTTCAAGAATTAATGTTATGTTACGAAGTCTTCCACAAATAATTAATTTGAGTCTAAATCAGTCCAACAAGTGACGTCCGTGTCTTAAGATGAAACCAACAGAATACACACGTGGATTTGCTTTTGATTTTGAGACCATCATGGTCCATGTAGGGAGACAAGGCCAGGCCAAATTCTTGAAAGAATATTTGTTCCTGATACGCACAATCCTCGACTTACAGTTCTGAAGTGAGTTCTGTTCTCCAATGAAAGGTCAAAGAACTCACTGAACACCTTACTTAACTACAGCTGTACCAGTGTCTCACCTTGTTTATCATGGTTATCGATAAAACCCCGAGCGGCCGGCCTCCTCACCACTCACCCTTTCGTTGTGAACAAATGGCGAAGTCGCGTTTCAGTGCAGGAGCGGTCTTTCACTTCAACAGGTGAAGAAAAAAGTTATATCGGAACAAAATACAGAAACCAACACCATATATCATCAACATTATTTAATATTGTTAAAAAGTACACAACATAGTGCCTTATTTGTGTGTTGTTATGATTTAATTGACTTATTTTCCAGTAATGGAAAAATAATTTCAACGCACCGCTCCCTCCGTAAAGAAATCAACAAGCTGTCAGCTGACTGTCACGTGGTTGGTCGCTGTCACGTGCTTCCATATCAACAACTGACAGCTGACTGAGGCTGGCAGACCTGCATTCAAGTGCATTGTCACTGCTTTATTCAACGAATACACATTCAGCGGGACCTTGAGAAGATGAAAGAGTTGATTTTCTGTGTGCTGTTATGCTGTGGAACAGCAATGACTGGTAATTACTGTTCAGATATTTGTCCAAATTTACTGCGTACAAGGAATTTAAAAAAATGCCTTCTCAATTTCATAGAGTTACAAAGTAAATGTCCACTTGTTTTAGCATAGATACATAGAAATGTACAAAAAAGTCAAATCTCAACTTTTTCCTATGTACAAATTAACTTCAAGTTTCCTTTGCGATAATTTATGCCATTTTGTCATCATTAATGACATATATATATACATGTAGCCATTCTAGAAATTGCAAAGGATAATACAGCTTAAAAAGTTATTTATCGTGGCTTTATCTCGAAAGTTTGGAATTAAAAAATTAAGTTGGCGAACAACTCTGTCCATTTTGTTCTTCTCCATGCCATTTGTAGAAAATAGGACCAACAATTCAAACAACTAATTTTATTTTGAATCTTACTATAATTTGAATTTATTTCACTATTTTGCAGATAACGTTCTGCAGGGTACAGTGTACATGAAAAGTGGTTTGGCCCGATTTGTGGCAGGAAAGCTTGACAAGTCAGGTGCAGCTTATGCCGTATTTAATGACACACTGTTTACAAATGGCTGGGGTGTACTTGACATAAAAGCTGGTTATGGAAACAAATTGAAAAATACAGATGCCATGTATGCTGCAGGCTTCATTGAGGGTGTTCTAACTGCTAGGTAAGCTTTCACATTTGCTAATGTAGTTTGATATCCTAAAGAAGTGCATTAATTTACATTTCCATGCATATGCATGATATGCTCACATTGTAAATATGTATTAACCCAATAAATAAGCATATATATATATATATATTAACCCGATAAATTTTTTTATGAACACAATGATTTTAGTCAATTCATTAAAGTGATGCGAAGTCTCACATCTAGGTTAAAGTGAGAGTTTCTTTAAATTTACCCCTGAATGATAGTGAAGGATGTCTATTGTCAGAAACCACTTTGCTATGTGTCCATCCATTTGTTAATAATAAGTATTTCAGTCTTAAAATCGGCCGTGGTGATTTTGGTGTACACCATAATAATTTGAAACTTGGCTGGACTCTCGCAGCTGTGGTCAGTGACAAACTAGCCATGTGCCAAATCTTGTGCAGCAGCAAAAGCCAATCACACAGCAGTGACTCCACCATGATGCCCAAATCTTGCCTAACGGATTTTACCAGTGCTTTGCTGTTGTGTACTGTCAATAATATGACTTAAATGTTTCAAAAAAGTACATAACAGGTAAGCTTAGTGGTAGATCTATGTAGCTATTCCTTCAGTTAAGGGCTGGATATTTCTTGGAAAGTCTTAAGACATCGTATCACTTTAAAGTATATTTCTTTAAAGTATATTTCTCTCTCATATCAAGGTAAAATATATATATATTTTTAAAGTATAGTTCTGTCTTATATCAAGGTAAAATAACTGTTGAATGAAGATATTTCAAAATTAATATTTACAATGTATTTCATCTTCCTAAAGCAAGCCTGCCATCATCGCGTAGCTATGCTATGCGGCCTTGCTAGATTTCACGGCAATGCCGTGGTTTGTGCCTGTGTGGCCCTCTAGCTGTAAATAGATGCGTGAGAAAGTAGGTCAGCCAATGCAAGCGACGCACTAGCGCTTCAAAATGCTCAACCGTTACTGCAGGCCACGTTGCTGCGCTAAATATAGATATATTTTGTGAACACTGGCGCTGATTTGGTGCTCCACAGATCATTGCGACCAATCAAACAAGTTATTCATAAATCAGGTATAATTAAGCCCATTTCTCGCAAGACCACACGGAGCCGGAGGAGGTCTTGCATTGGGAAGATGAATGTATTTATAAAGGTTAATACAAAATGTATTTGTGTTTCTTCTACAGGCAAATATGGGATCATTATGTCAATATGTACAACTTTTTCTTGGCGGGGAACAAAGAGTTAGAAGGCAAAATCAGAAAATATTTTGTGCAGCAGGAAAAATGGATGAAAAACATGACAGATCATTTTGGTACATCAGACCCATTTTGGAGACATGTCAGCTACATAAATGCTCAATTGAATGGGTTATATGATGGTTACAAGACTGTTGCTCCATCACAATGGGTAAGTCTGAAGCCAAGGACTGTTCAAATTAAATGTTTCCTGTAAGGTCTGGCTAGGAGTGGGGAGAATTTTTCTTGTTTTTAATTGGGTGGGGTATTAATCAAGATTACAATTTGTCAAATATATGTGGATGATCATGGATGATTAAATTGTGTTTCAGGCAAGGGATAAGTTTGTGGTGCAGATGCTTAATGCTGTTGGAGACCTGATTGATCTCAGGCAAAGTTTAGATCCAGGGCAAAGGAAAGATTTCACTAAAATGTCTCCTGAACAAGTGCGGACTTACATCTCACAATCTGGACATTGTTCAGCCCTTGTTAAGGTCAGTGCTTCTGGGATTCTATGGAGTTTAATTCAGATGGTCACTATTGTCAGACATTAGTTTATTTTACCTAGATAAAAATGTAGATGCTATTGTGCTTTTGCAGCTAACTGGAGCCTTCGAAGATTTGTATATGGCACACTCAAGCTGGTTCAGCTACACAGCAACTCTGCGCATCTACAAACATTATGACTTTAATTTGAATGATACAGCAACTGCAGCTAAATCATTGTCCTTCTCAAGTTATCCGGGTACAGTATTTGTTTTTTTAATTATTTTCTCCCCAAGTAGCATTTAAAAAAAAAAAAATTATGGTGAATTAACATCAATGAATTTATTGAAACTGACTTAATATTTGATTTCTTGCAGGATTTCTAGAGTCTCTGGATGACTTCTACCTGCTGAGTAGCCAGATGGTGCTTTTACAGACCACAAATAATATTTTCAATGGCTCACTGTATGACCTGGTGACCCCTGAATCACTCTTAGCTTGGCAGAGAGTGAGAATTGCCAGCCACATGGCCAACAGTGGTAAGGAGTGGGCGGTTATCTTGGGAAGACATAACTCAGGTACGTTGGACCAATAATGGACATACATCTGATCAAAAAATATCAAAGATATTAGTATTCATTTCGTAAATCATAATGTATGTAAATTGAATTAGATCTTAGCACTGTATGAATAAATTGGGAGACAGAAATGTTGTGTTACATAAGGATATAAATGAAAAGTTAAAAAATTTAATGAAACTGATAAGTGTAAAATTCTGTCAAAAAAGCTTTTTGAATTGTTAATTACCTTTTTCAGGAACATATAATAATCAATACATGGTAATAGATCTGAAGAAGATTCATCTCAGGGAAACAGTAGAAGATGATGCCTTGTGGATTGTAGAGCAAATTCCAGGTCTAGTTGTGGCTGGTGATCAAACACCTATCCTACGTACAGGTCGGTCTGCTGTCAACTTACATATATGGGACTGAGTCGCACTGAGACTACATGCACCATGTAGTAGGCATGTACTGATGTGCTATTCACTTAAACTTTCAGGCTATTGGCCCTCATACAATGTACCATTCTTTGAGGAAATATACAACAAGAGTGGATACCCAGACTTCGTTTCACATCATGGATTGGGTTACTCATATCAACTTGCACCAAGAGCAAAAATTTTTAGAAGAGACCAAGATGATGTGTTTACTCTGGAAGATATGAAGTACATCATGCGTTACAATGGTAGGTTATTGTCAATATCAAATTACTCCAATTTTTCAATATGATACTTAGAAAAGTGCCTTTCAGATATTATTATTTCTACTTAAAATGATTGAAATTGTTTTTTTATACTTTTTTTTTTTTTTCTCAGACTACAAGAAGGACAATTATTCAGATCATGATCCGTGCAATACCATCTGTTGCCGTGGTGACCTGCGAAGTGAAGAACCATCTCCATCTGGTTGTTATGATTCTAAGGTAAAACTGGCACACTACAAATTTATATTACCAGATCATTTTGAAAATGTATTGAATGAATTTGTGTGCAGTGACAATTAAGTTACCATCAATGTTCAATGTTGTTTCAGGTAACCACATACAAGATGGCTCTACAGCGTCAAGCTGTGGCGATCAACGGTCCAACCCTTGGTGACAACCTGAAGGCTTTTTCATGGAGTGGTCCATTTGCTAATTACTCTCATCAAGGTCTCCCAAAGGCTTATAACTTCCCATGGATTTACATGTCACCATCATTGTAGACAACTTGTATGTTGTTGCTTGGACATGCTTATTTAATATAATCTATATATATATAGGTTAATTATATTTTGAAAAGAGTTGTCATGATGTTGCTACATCAGGTGTAGCGAAATTTTACCCAAAAATAGTGTGTTATGAACAAGTGATGCCTATAGTTCTATATCTAGTAAGTGTTTATTGCACTTAAATTGTAAGTGGCAAATCTCGATGTCGTGGCAAATTTCAATGTCGCCGAGTGTACCAAGCTGCCATGCTCCTGCACCCACGAGCACTTAAATTTATTCTGAGATTTAAATTTTATGTTGTAGATTTCAAATATATTTTTATAGTAATTTATGTGTCAAGATAATGTGATCAATAACTTTATTATTGTAAAGTTGAATAAGAAATTTATTCAAGAAGTGTTTTAATTAGTTCTATTAATTAATGTGTTCATGTATGCTTTTGCCATTATAATAATTAGTTGCTGCAGATTAAATCCTGTGATATATTTTTTCTCAATAAAACGGAACCACAACAGGTATACTTTGCTGCTATTATTAACAACTTTATCTCATGTGCAATATTATATATATATATATAAATATAAATATATATATATATATATATATATATATATATACATTTACAGTGAAGTATTTACATCAATAATCACAGATACATAAGAATACTTCCTTTGTCAATAAGCTCAATCTTGGCATACAAACATATATTTATGTTTCATTGTCATCTGACAGTTTCACAAGGCACAGACACATATGGACAGAATTAATACACAGTAAGAACCATATTTATGTCACATTTTTATAATGACTGTCACTTGGGTGCCTGATTAAAGTTTCAGTGACAGTTAAATTTACAGTAAATAACTTTTCTACTTCTTCCTTGAACTGGCTATTTTCTAGATTCTTGCAAATACTCAATTTTGTAATATGCTCAGGTCTCGGAACAATGATAGCAACTCCATAATAAAGTGCGGAAAAAGTGCAGTATAGCGGACCCAGATTTATGACCATATTTAACGAGCCTCATTGCAAGGCCTATTGACGTCAAAAATGCTTGAAATCAATCTAAGACGTCACAAACTAATGTAGTTATGACGACGATTTTCATTTTCACGGTTAAGACAGAGTTAATTTTGCTTTTTTTTGGGGGCTGCCGCTCCAAACCCCCGTTATTCTACACCTAATTTTGTTTTGATTGTGCTAGAACTTCAAACTTGAAATATTTGATAAAATTTTATTTTTAATGCACGCTAAATATGGGCATAAATTTGGGTCCGCTATACTGCACAAAACCCTAAAATCCTACCATAGCAACACTATCCAACTCGGGTTATGTGCATAAAATGCAAACTTGCAAATCTTGCGACATTTCTTGACAATTACTCAGAACTACACACACACACACATACATCCCATTGATTTAAGGGTCAATTGGTCCCTCATTCTCAGTGCCACCACTGTTCATCTCAGTGTATTTTACCTTGGCGATGTACCTAGTCTAGTCGCAGAAATTTAATCTGACTACTCAACATGACATCGAACAGACTAGAACAACATCTCATACCTAATGAACATAAAATTAATTATAATCCATTATCATGCTTCAAACCAGGGTGGAGGCTCGTTCTCAATAACTAAACTAAGAATAACATACTAAGTCAATGGTCTTCAAAATAATAGCAAAAATTATGAAACATTGTACCCTTTGATAGTTATCACATATATAGCAAAACTACAGAAAAGTAGAACAATATAACAGTCCAACATCTTTATGACAAGCATTTCCAGCTTCACAACCTGTAAGCCTAACCTTCCTGAACTCTTTAATAGGTTGCACGCAACATGTAAAAAAATTTATGGTCTAAATCTGACATATCATTCATACAAAAATACTCTGCAGTCATGTACTTTAAAACCTAACTTGAGCTAGGATAACACTTTATTTTCTTACTGTTGATTAGGGCTGTTCCATTTAAAAAAGGGGAAAAATACAATTTTCTGCCCCCCCCCCCCCCCCCATTGATTAGGGCTGTTCCATTTAAAAAAGGGGAACAAGACAATTTCCAGATTTCCAGGTCCCCCCAAAACTTTCTAATAAACACCCCCTCCCCCTCCCTTTTTCAAAAATGGAACAGCCCTCACTCAAATTAAAACCTGAGTCTATTTATTTCAATGTAGTATTCTAAGAAAACAAAGCTAATCACTCAGCAGTAAATATAAAGGCTATAAATACTTGCATTTCATAACAACTTCACCCCTTTAAATCTTTCATATCTATAAAATCAGTCACTGATTGTATTATAATCCTGCTAAAATGAGCTGACTCCACCCCATCGTCTGATTTGCTCATATGATAACCAAAATGTCATGGACCAAGGAGCCTGAAAGAAAGCAAAAGTAAAATAAAAAGGATGGCACACAAACAGTAGTTCTGTTGTATCCGATCAATGGAACACCATCTATTAAACTCCTACGCCAGTGGCCAGGTGATGTGCAAATTACTGATTAATGAATGGTGCGTTTCAAGTTACAACCTAACATTACCCTAGTGGGACTTGGGAATGTTTGGTTAGTCAAGGCCAAATTACGTAGTTAAATTTCTGGCAGTACAGATATCAGTTTTGTTTATTGTATCGAGACTTGATAACACAGTGCTAAGTAACAAGAAATGTTAAGTTGTAGGTTTTAAGTACAATTCTGTTTATTGCTACAAATGCAACTCACCATTCGAATCCAACATGGCATGAAACCTTTGTAAAGTGCCCAGAAACCTTCCATCTTTACAGTCTTAATTAGGCAGTCCATGGAAGTGCTATACAAGCTTCCCCTAAAGAAGAAAAAAAGGTCACAAATCACTTAATGTGCAGCCTTATATCGCGCCTCTAATTAACGCAAACCTCCCTTATTCGAGGTACCCACATGTCCCTGAAATGACCAGACATAGATTATATAATATTATGCAGGCCTAATAGACACTATTGGCGTCCACGCACGCTTGCACACACTGTCATGCCATTGTCTTCTGAACATCTTTTCATGTAGCTGAATGGCTTCTAGTCGATTCGTCACTGCACGATTCGTTCCGACGAAAACGGGTCCGTTCGTTACCCGAAATAAGTCCGTTCGTCACCCGAAACAAGTCCATTCGTCACCCGTTTTTTGTTTTTTCAAATACATTATATAGAGTACTTACAATCGCGCAAGAATAAATATATCTAACGCCAATTTATTTATGTTGTAATTGCTATTTATAAAGCGGTTTCGCCCAAATACAATCGTACATATTACGCCTCAGGGTAATTAAAGAAACGGCTTCTACATTTTAATTGCTATTTAAATATAGTTCGAATTTCAGAAACGGCATATGCTTGCTAATTGATATTAAATTAATGATATCAAATTGATTAATTGATATTAAATTAATGATATTAAATTGATATTAAACTGATGTTCCCTTTTATGTAAAATTCTTTAACATTTAGTGAAGATATATTATTTTCTCTTTAGTTTTACAATGCTTTAATTATATATATTGCCAATTAGTAATTTAGTAATTACCTAAGACAATAAGATATTTGTATTATTCTAATAATATCTATCTATTCTAAATCTTTTTTTTTAAGATACTACAAAGTACTTATTAATTCTTGGTGTATAACAAATGATGCATAATAATTGCAATAAATTGTACAGAACAAAAAAGACTTGTCATACTTTTCTTTCTCTGGATTTTTATTAAATATTCTTTCATTATTGTTTTTATTTGTTTTGCATTCATGTCATATGCATTATTTTTTGTTGTAAAAATTTATAAAGTTGTGGAAAACCAAACAGTTGTTCTTTATCAGACCCTCAACTAGCAAATGAAGATAATTGCAATTTAATGAAGTTTTCTGGCAAAGACCTGATTGGTTGGTGCACCAAATGCTTGGTGCCAATTGGTCAATTAAAGTACACTTGGCTGCAGAACAAAATTTTTGAACACTGGGAAATTTTTATTGGGGGGACCATTTTATGGTGTAATTTCACTTGTGCGCTTCTTATAGTAACACAATAATAATCACACAACATCCTGCATTTAACTACATTCATTACCGCAGTGCCAAATTGAAAAATTTCGGGTGACGAACAGACTACTTTCTAGTGACGAACGGACCCGTTTTCCGTGGGACGAAACGCGCAGTGACGAATCGACCTTTGTTTCAATACAGTTTTAATTGCAATTCACACATCACTGAATATTGTGAACTAAAATTAGGTTGAACTGCCAAGTGTCAGCTGTGAAGTGCAATTAAGAAATTATCACAAAAGAATTGCCCTTTTTTGCTATCTTCTGCACAATAATTAATTGTTGCTGAATAAATTTGTGTACCATCAAAAGCATTTTCCAGTATTTCCAGTAAGTTTTAATTTCAGTAAATATAAAAATCCTATAAAATTCATGTGCATTGTGGAGTATGCACATATTCAGATTACATCCTTTAAGACACAACATGACCCCTCATAACAATTACGTAACAGGCCAGGTAGGCAAAATTGCTATAGTTACGGTTGAGCGATCACATCAATACCTCCGCCAAGGGGCTTGGCAGGTCTACCGCGTTAATAAGAGAACCTCTGTTATATCGCGGCTGTGATATTATGTCTCCCAAGGAGCGCGATATACGGAGGTTAGACTGTACATAGAATATCCACAAATGTTTCAAAACCTTATTGTCCGTGCAGATGCTCTTTTCTTTCAGTTTAATGTCATTTTATTCCGTTATTTTCACACCAAATATGAAGTTACAAAATGTTACAAGAAAGTTTTAACTATTGTGACCTACCTGCCATTTTTAATTGGTTGATTCATCACTCTTGTTTTTATAACATCGGCAGGTGTTCCCATGGTAGCAGCAACCAAGCCAGAACAAGCACTAAAACATAATTAATTTTTGAGCATACATGAAATACATGTTCAAAAGCTGAAAACTTATATATATATTTCACCATAAAATTATAACGGCAAAACTTACCTGGCAGATGCATGGGTCAGCATATTATCCTCCATTTGTGTGTGATTCAAAATAAAATGTTTGGCTGTATCATAAGTAGTTAGATCTGTAATAAGAAGAATTTGTTTTTTTTAAAGCAGAATTATCATTTATGAAAAATCCTTTGCAATTGGTAAGCAAAAAAAATTTAATTATGTACCTCCTAAATTTACTAATGCAGCTCTTTGTACATTTGGCACAACACCCTTCCACAGTCCTCGAAAACCAGACACCTGAACAATCTTCTTAAAAGCATGAGCTGTGTTCTTCACTCTAGGAAGAAAGAAAGAAAACCATGTTCCAGTGAGTCTTACCAGGGACCTGATAATGATATAAGGTCAGCTTTGATCCAAACTGGTTAAAAACTGAAAATAGCCTCATCACAAGGATCTAGGGCACATGATTTAGGACCGTTTATTGCAGAAAAAAAAGAGGTAATATTGATGTGCTATATGTAGTCATTATCAACTTAATTTACCGAGGGGCATGTCCTTCTAAGCGCCGCCTTCCTTCCGTCTGCATCTGAACTTTAATAAGATCCATTGGACTGGCAAGAAATTGTGCGAACCCACCAGCGAAAAGTCCTCCAAGTATGGCCTTCCTGCAAGAAATATTCAATAGACAGTAAAGTGACGAGTGTCATTTAAATATTATTTTAATGTGCATAAAAAAAGAACTAGAAATTAAACCACCTCATCCTTCATTAAATGTATTTATAACCAACAAACCAATAATGATAATCACATCAGTTGTAAATAACACGTTCCACAACAAGAGTGATCACGACTTACCAAACAGAAAAAGTTCCATCAGATCGCTTGAGCAATATGTTCTCCCGAATCCATTCATAGAACGCCATCCGGCAACCCGTATACACTGAAGTGAATCAGATCAGAAATAAATATAAGCTATTCTTTTTTTAAATTCACAAATAAGCATGACACTCCTGGATGCTCACCTATATGCCTGTAAATTGCAGGTGTGACACCTTGCCAAAGTTTTCGGAGCCCTTCTTCTTTCACTTAAAAAATATGTCAACACTGATTTTAGGTCTGGAGCCTCCACTGATTTATGCAGTTTCAAATTATAAGCATGAAATGTTATGATAAGGAATATCTCATTAATACACTCTTACCTATACCCAAGGCAGTTTGGAGCATGCCTCGATATGGAGTGACAATAGCAGCATTGTTGGCCCTCTTGGCTGCCCATTCTCCTTGAATTTGAAGACGAGTCTTTGTCAAGTCCAAAGGATATGTAACTGAAGTAAATAAAAATATTAAGATGGACTATGAAGTTACATACTTCATTTCAAGTAATAATTAAAATGTAAGGGTTTGGCTACACAAAGTTTGATGGGACAATTGTAATCAGTGACATAAACATTTCATATAAGACCCCTTCATCATGAATGCATGTGCGATCAACTTGTATAATCGCCCTTTCTAACGAGTACTACTAGCAGCGAAATAGCAATTAAAGTTCCAGGTGTCACATTAGGGCATCTGAGCCGCATCTCTCAATAATCAGTTGCTCATAAGGCTTCCAGCCAGCTAACTGCAACAGAACTGTTAAAATTGAATGCATAACAGTTAACAATTAAAACCGTTAAGAGTTAGAGTTGCCTGTTAACTGGCTTACCTTTGCAAAAAAAAAAAAAAAAAGCTTATAGGCTTCAAATGAAGCGATTAAATGCTGTATCTCATATACAAGCTCCAACAATGAAGAGTCAAAAACAGAAAATGAATTATCTTATAATGATGTACATTTTCACAACATCAAAGAGTCGCTCGCTTGACCCCTTTAGCTCGGTTTGTGGAGAATTGCAACTCCCGCCATCTATAATATGAGCTTGGCCAATGAATAGTCTTGCAGATGTGGTCCTCTGGATAATATCAGCGTTTAAGCCAATCAGACGCAATGACGACAACGCAATGATGACAACGCAATGACACCAGTTTCCAAATATGTTAGTAACGGGCCAAGTAGGTGTAGCCCTAGCCCCGGTGTGTGGCTGCTACGGCAGCTTTGATATGTCACAGCCAAAGGTTCTGGCATATTTCCAATTGTTGAATAATTCAGCAATAAAGCTATTAAAATCACTGCTTGCCTCAACGAATGAGTTATCATTGCACACAACCATTAAAAGCTCCGGTAAAAGATTTGAAGTGAGCAAGTTGATAGCTGTTGATCATTGCTGCCATTTTCGTCACATGATGTAAATAAACAGTCAGTAATTTCAAAACTTAATAACGGAACAAAACTTGAGAAAATGTTTCTTTAATACTAAGCAAACACTAATTGTTCACTTTAGTTCATTTAATACATAAAACAATTAAACGTAAATGGAAGTTAAAATTAATACACTCAGTGATTTGGCTTGGGGGAATATGGAAAATGAACCCAGTCAAACAAACTAAACCGGGGCAAACCGCATCACACTGGTCTATCCAAACAAATGCACCGAAACTGAATTGAGAAGATGTGACATGAGATAAAATCAGAACAAAAATTCATATGAATATCATCCTATTTTCAGTATCCCCAGTTCGCCAGAGCATCAGAGAAACAACAAACGCAGAATTGTATCGCAGGTTCATTTTTGTGTGATCCCCTGTACATTTATGCAATGATTAATTTTAAAACTATAATATTGTTAAATACACAATGATATGCCACACACTGAAATATCAACTCGAGGCACTTAACATTTAATCCAGATTAAGCAACCACATTTCCAAGTTGTCAATTCTAAACTTGTCTGGCATTGAGACTCAACTCTACAACATTAGGTTATCACACAAGAAACATTCCATCAACCAACAGGCACATCAATACAAGGGCACATTTGAATATGACTTTTATACTTTTACATCTTTTAAGTTGTAATGAAATGTTTGATTGAATGCTCTTTAAAATGCAACCCACACATAAAAAACAGACATACCATTGACAATGCTACACAACTATAATCAGGAATACCTTAAGACTTCAATAGGACCAAACATTTTTTAATTTAGGACATTATGAATTTATGACCATGTATCAGTTTTTGGTGATTTAACTTCTGACACAACTATGGGAATTAGGCGAGCCTGAGCCAAAATTTAGCTTTTGATCAGATTATATAAATGACAGTTGCCATGAAATTTGTGGCATGCTGTATATCCACGAGACGGATTGACATTTGTAAACATCCTTTGGGCAAAGTTTGGCTTTGCCTTTGACCCACTAGAGCATGGAGATGTAAACAAATGTGGGTTTGACAGAAGCTGATCAGCGATGGGCCCGATGTTTGATCACAATTCAATTACTCATTACATACCAGTTTCTGCGATAGATGCTGCGGCAGACGAGAGCATATATTTTGTTGCTACCCCATCTGGCCCCGACAAGGTCTTTTTCATTTTGACCGCCCGTCCTTTCCCCTCGCATTGCATTTTGGGAATGGCATCAACGCGTCGCATACTTCTCTTCAACCTGGAAATAATTATTATTACATTATATGTCATCTTCATTGATTCTCAAAACAAAACTAACGTTACTAAGCAAACCAATAATAAAACAAAACTACGTTTTTATAAAATTCTAAAATCTCGCGATACTTCAAGCAACACGGGATTTGACCCCCTCAGTCCTCCATCTTTATCGGTAACTGCGGGGCAGGATTTGGTCTGTGAGCTTGTTTGTGGAACATGATTGATTGCCAGGTAGTAAGATTTTAGATCTAGTACTTTAAAAGAAGGTAAAGAATGACATGTCATGAATCTATGTAGTGTTTTGTACGAATGGGCTGTCTAAAGACAGAGAGATCACATCGCGAAATTGGGACCCGACCAGGAAGGATTCGCAATGCAAAATTTCTGTTCGAGGAAATGTTTCGGTTTGTGAAGTGTGGATGGTTGTAAAGTTGTGATTACCTACTCAGTGTGAGATGTTGTGATATTCTTCTTAGTCTTAAATAACCAAAAATAGATGTTTTGATTATCTTACTTCAAGGGGGTCTAGAATGAAATGGCCAAGCAGTCAGCCCCGATAAACAATGTTTTGTCTTTTATAAATTTCAGTGCTTCTAGTAATACTATGTACCGATTGTTTCAAATATACTGATGCCTCCCGAGGCGTGGAATTGTACACTTGTCAAAATATATTTAATTGGTATAACTATAAGGGCTGATAAACTTATAGTATATCTGAAAATAAATAAAACCATGCCCATGTGACGTATGGTACAAATTATGTACTCATAACATTAACATGCACATCCTGCTTTACATTTGCCTTACTGTAATTATTTATTGCAACACTGACTAAATTGGTGAGGTTCCTACAAGTATCGATATGGCATAACGAAACCATTTTATTGCAGACCCCATATATTTTTGTTCACCTGCTTAGGGAGAAAAATTGTAGTTAGATCTTGACATTTAAAGGTTAAGAAAACCCGCTGTCAGTACCTGCAGTATTTGTATAGCAATACACTTAAGTGGAGTAGCTGTGCTTCATTTGGTATGAGCCAAAAGACCTAGTGATGATATCTAGGGTTACATGCATTGTTTAAGATGTTAATTTGTAGGCCTGTTTGTATGAGTGTTTAGGAGAGCTGTTTTATTAGGGTTGGAGCTTGGTTGTTGTATCAGTATATGGTGTCATGCAAATTTGCATGATTGTGCGATTTTGTTGATTTGTACAAATTTACGCGCAAATTATCAGCAAAGGCAATACAAGAAAATACCTTAAACTGTCCTGGGACTGGCAATTTTGCGCTGCCAGTCACGAAATTGGACAGGATTACTCTGGAAAAGTGGCTATGTAATTCTACCAGTCTGTTTTGAGATTCCCCATGCTGTTATTGAGCATTTCCATCTCAAAGTTTACCATAGGCGGGCAATGGTGGACGTCTGACGTCGTTCTATGGTTGTGCTCGCGAAAGTGTCTCAACAAGGCTTTTCGCAAGCACAACTATAGCTTTTCTCGCAAATTTGCGAGAATCTAACAAATTTGGCAGATTGCGCAAATTTGTGTGAATCCAGTTGGAATCGCACATAATTGCGCGATCTTGCAAATTTGCTTAACACCATCTACTGTGTATGGCTATATCTAACAGTTGCGGTTTCTTGCCTCGTATGTGGAAGTTTGCCGAGAGGCGAAGCAGTACATGAAATTTAGTTGACATTGAGATTCTCTATAGAACCCCTGATTATGGTGATCAAACAAGGAATACATTTTTAATTTGATTTTTTAATTGTTTAACTGATTGTCTCTGTCTGGGTAAGAATAGAAAGATTAGGAAGTTCCTTTTTGCCAACACAGACAATCTGTGCATTGAAAATATCATCAACGTTCGTACTTACGTAACTCAACATTCTAACCGTTTTCTTGCAGGTGTAGTGAAAAATGGAGGCAGAAGCAAAACACGAGTTTGTAGCAACAGCTGATGATGAACTCAGCTTTCCAAAAGGAGCTATTCTTAAGGTAAAAATCAGCTATGCATCAATGTTATCACTGTATCACATTGTTTTTGCCATCATAAGTGTTGGCTTAAATAGATGCTTGCATTTATTTTTTCAGGTTCTTAGTGTTGAAGAAGATCAAAATTGGTTTAAAGCTGAGCTAGATGGAAAAGAAGGCTATATACCTGGCAATTACATAGAAATGAAAGCTCATCCGTAAGTATAAATGGAATGGTTTTGTGGTTATGATGTTTATTTGGTGTTTTAATTGCTATTTCCCATTCTCAGGCAGTCTTGTTAAAGCTTGCGAAAGTGTAATCAGATCACTCTAGATGATCTTTTGTTACTAAGCGCTAGGGCTCGAAAAATATATATGAAAAGTTTGATTCTCGATTATTGATTTGTAACCTCGATAACTTCGCGCGCTATATTATTGCCCGTTTTGCTGTTATGTGCTGCCACCTGGATTAAACTGAAAGTACTAATGATTCATACAAGAATTGATAGATTTTGTATTAAAAAAAAAAGACCTATTTCATTTACGTAGCACAGCATTAAAACTTCGTGTGGGTTTAATCAAATAATCGATTAATAATCGGTTGCCGGAAGCCCCGATAAATCGATTACAAAAAATTGAACCGATTCCTAGCTCTACTAAGCTATAAGTTGTTTGGTCTAAAAATTCTATGATCGATTGTATTTTCATCAAGTCAATTTTCGTCGCCTTTGCATGCACGGCCGCCAACGTGCACTGTTGAATGCACTTTTGCTAGTAAGATGGAACCCTGACATGTACATGATGTATTCAAAACAGAATAGCAATTGACAGAATGGTTCAGTTCTTTACCCCTTTTGTTCTGGTTATACTCAACGAATCGATTGCAATTGTTGAAGCTTGTTGAGGTTGACACTCGAGAAGCAATTAAACCTTCACACCTTTCCATACAGTTAATTGCAATCACACTGAAAGATATGAAGAACAGAATACTTATTAAAACAATATCTAGTGAATCGGTTAATTTAGCTATCAATCCATCTGCAAAGCTATACTTGCGAAGTTTTAGAAAATGTTAAAAAAGGTTTTCTATATTTTCAAATTATAACACATCATGGTCATAAAAAAATTAAATGTTTCGTATAAATACTGAGATATTATCGGATATATAAATTGAGAAATTTGGGAGTGTATTTACGTATAGTCACTTGTACGGCCCATTTCAATAACAATGCCTCAGTATGAATTGCTCCGGAACCGACTAATAATCATTGATCGTTTGATTTTGATCGTGATCGTTTTGTACAAAAATGGAACCGATTGACAGCACTACACTGTATGGAAATTTATATTGTAGATAATTGCTGATTGTTGTTTTTGCAGGTGGTATGTCAAAATAACTAGAGCTGATGCTGAAACTTTGCTATTAGAAAAGAATGAATCGTCACAGTATGTCCAAGGGGATGGTGCTTTCCTTGTTAGGCCATCGGAAAGTTCGCCCGGAGACTTCTCATTATCTGTTAAGTAAGAATACGTTTTGTTTTACTTGCATAACTTGAATGATTGCATACTTAATGGCACGTAGCGTAGCTATGGCCATTCCTTAGATTGGTAATGACATACAATTCAGTCTACACATAAGTAAATACAATGAAAAAGATATGTACAAAAATTTAAACACACACATGCATATATATACAAATGACAATCCAAACACTTGGAAACAGCTTTTTCAATGTGCCATCAACCATATATAAAATTATATCTTTGAAAATATCTATCATTCAAAAAAGATTATACAGACTTGTCATTTCGCCAGTGGGCAGTAAACAAATTCCATTAAAGCAGTGTACTTTTTGGCCCAGCTTGTCTGGTACAAGTTGGCCAAAATCTTTTGTAAAATAGTGTCAAATTTGCGCTTTGCTTCTCCGAAGAAAAAGACGGCAAGATTGATAGAAATGGCTGAAGTTTGATGAACGCCTTTGTGCATGATTGGTCGTGTGGAATATGGGTTATCTTACAGGTCTTCACTTCAACTGAACATTAAAAGTGATCATTTGATTACAAAATCTCCATCCGGGGAACATGCATTTGCCAAGTGCTGTGACACACCTAACCATCTTTCAAGGTCAAGCGTTGTAGCAGTTGAAATCAGGAAAAACTGTATGCACTATTTCTATGCTAAATTGAGCTTAATTGGACTTTCCAGGAAGGGGCGAGCATCAGCTCAACTGTGACGCAATATTAAAGCAGTTTTATACTGGTGATCATCACTGAGACGGTGGTTTACCTGCAACTATAAGAGCAGCACAACTGTTGTGTCTCAGTCTTATGATGAAGCATACTTTTGATTAAGATATCCTCCTGTTTCTTATAATCCCAATTTGTTTGTGTTTGTACACGTTCCTCCTCTAGTTAGACGAGCATAAACTCAATTTGGCTTTCTTCTGTACAAGCGCAACGTCTCTATCGTAGACGCTAAAGATGTTGCACTTGTATAGCATGGTTAAATCAATGAATTTTGCTTGACAGTACTACTATGCAAAGTGGTATATGCCAGTCTTTGATTTGATTTCAGATTTGGTGATCAAGTACAGCACTTTAAAGTATTACGAGATGGAGCAGGCAAATACTTTCTTTGGGTGGTTAAATTTGACTCTCTAAATCAGCTGGTCCAGTATCATCGCACGTCTTCTGTTAGCCGCTCACAAACCATATTTTTGAAGGATATGAGACGGGTATGTTTTCTGTTTCAAGAGGATTAAGACTTAATAAATTGTCTGTGGTGATAATAAATTTAATGGATAGTAGATATGAGTTGGTATACTTGGTCATGGTGAAATGATTACTGTCTGTTCAAATAAGTTTTTGAGTCACCGTCTCAATAATTCTATAACGGATGGTTCAAGATGTTTTGCAGGTCATGTGAAATTAATTACTTGGTTTTCAGGCCCACCCACACTCATTTTAAGTTGCCGCATTGCTCCCTTTTAAAAACAAAACAAAATCCCGCCACTTCTCTAAATTTGCGCTAGCTGGCAGCAATTGGCGACGACACCATCTGGTGGATATTGCAACCAACGTCAGTACCCCTAGTTGCAGAAAATGTGTAGATCTGTATGTCTGTCTTATTTGTATGGATTTGACCTAGACATGGTTTATACATTTTAAAAAGAGTATACAAATTTGTGATGTGTGACAATCGTGATATGGTTGAGCGTGTTTACTCCAATGCATACTTCAATAAATAATATAAATATAATTAAAAAGCCTCCCATATCACTTCTGGAGTGAATAAAATAATAATACAAAACCTCCCTCCCTAATCAATTTCCAGCAAAAGTGGCCTGAGAACCAACTAATTAATTTTACATGGCCTTAAAAGTATTTTTAAAACCGATATGTTGCTTAAGAGGTGCAAACAATGGACATGATTGATTTGCACCATCACATTTTTAAGGTGAGGGATATTGAGTAACTGATATTTATTTATGTTTTTGCAGCAAAGAGTGGTGGCAAAGTTCGACTTCATGACCCAGGAACCTGAGGAGCTATCACTGCAAAGGAATGACGTCATCACTGTGATAGATAAATCTGATCCAAACTGGTGGACGGGAGAGATTGTTAGAAATGGTAGGACACTTAGAGGAATGTTTCCACGCACGTACGTGGCGCCTTACAACTAGCATACACACGATTATAATGGACTTGAAGTGAAGAGGCGATCATTTGGTAGCAAGGAAATCTGGCTTGCAGGACTAGGTTCTGCGGGCAGGACTGGTGTGCTTGAATGTGCTGCCACAAAACTGGATGAGCTAACTGATTTTTGCTGTACAAGTCTTGACATTTGTTTTTGACGTAATCAATGGGTAACACTGGGAGGGTTGGTGGGACATCATGAGATGTTGGTAAATGGGGTTTGTTGGGCGGGTGGGGTTATATAAGTAAGGGGAATTACACCTTATTGTAATTCATGAAATGTCAGTTCATAATATGCCTGCATTCCGCTGTTCGAACAGTCTCAGAACAGCTGCTTTATAATATCACAATAGGTGTAAATAATGCAAAACCTTGTAATGTCTCAAGAGTCAACTTATATCTACTGTCAACGGCTATTCATATGTGCAAAACACGGTAATGGTGGTTGAGACTTCAAAGGAACTCTTTGGGATTATCGTTCATTTGCAATTGCTGGCAGCAGTAACTGTCCGCTGAGTAACATGATTGTATCATTTGATTCCAACCTGATTCGGTGGAAGCAGGACACTTTTATTCTCAACTTTCGTTTATTGTTTTCGTTTTTTCTTTATTTTTTGTCTGTGCATGTAAACATGATTACACGAGGTCACACAGTCTGCCCTATGTATTGATGTGTAAAGTTATTTGAATAATAAAGCAAACATCTATAAAAATAGGCAGGCATCATTACAGTATATATATGGAAATATATATTATATGTATATGTAAAGAATTGAGCATGTTTTTATTGTCATGTCACATAATATTAGGTAGAAAGGATTTGTCGTGGAATGAGTGGCTTATCATGGCTGCTAAACTTGTGCTTCGGAATACGTCAGTGCTAAATAAACTAATTGTAAAGTAAACCATGCTGGGTAAGATTGGATAAATACTGGAACTCCTTCCCCTTCCTTGTACTGTGTCTGACGACTATGGAGCTTTCTTTTCTTGGATGTTAATCATTTCACAAGTGTCTCAACATGTGAAAATAGTTTCCTATTGCTTAAAGCCTCAGTTTCATTAACAAAGGTTCATTGATTGTATTCTCAAAAGATATCAACCAGTTATTCAGATTAACTTTAGTCTTGCAGAGAGGAAGTCATTAACCTAGTCAAAAAATTATAATTCCTTGCGAATTTCCCCCGCTCAAGCTGACTTGCTAGTAAACAGTGAATGGATGTTTGAATAAATAGCTTTGGAAGATATTTGCGGAATGAAAAAATAAGGGGTAGCCCCTGCCAAAATTCATTGATTATTTGGTGTGCATCACTGAGCCGTTTATCTATTCTTTAGTTATTCACTTCTTTTCTTTTTTGAATCAATTAGTTGAAAAGCAAAGTTGCCAGTCCGTTTTGAGACAGGAAAACACTTCATTGGGCTTCCATGATTCATTTCTTTATGGGAAGTAGGTATATGCTTGCCAGCAATGAATGCTTCATCAAAAAGTAATTTCAACATTCAGTTGAGAAAGATAATTGTTTGCAGACAAGAGAAGTGGGATACATGGAATATTGTCTAGAAAAATCTTAATTCTTGATTTGTATAGGGTCATCAGAATTTAACATTCACAAAAATTATGTGGTTGCAATGTTGCCCATCTGTTGTTCATTCAAAGTGCATATATCCATTTATTTATGTATAAACTCCCATACAAGCAGTAATAATTATATTTTAAATAATAATGTCAGTTTCAAAGGTCAATGAAAATTTTTTTTTGTCTGTTATTATGCTTGTGTTGTCTACTTCAGCTCCCCAAACTGAGTAATATGGCTTCAGTGATTGCCAATTATCATTATATCCAAGAAATAAGTATTCCAGGGTAATCAGTGTCTTTGTTGGCACAAGATGCGTAACTTATAATATTCTCCTAATATATTTGTGAAACATCACAGAGAAAAATAATTACTACGACGTCTGTGTAAATCAAATGGCAGGTTTAATTCACTAAAAAAAAAAAAAAACACTATTAATCACAGAAAGCATTAGTGCACACCAAATGTGGATTGTCAGTATTTAAAAGAAATCGTATATTGATTTTGTTTTCTATGATTCTTTGAAGCGCATCCAACCCCTCATTACAGGATGGCGTTTGCCTCAATATTGTTCAAATAATGTTGGAAGTGCCACAATCAATGTTATGCATGGTAAAACTTGACAAAGACAATTAGCCTGCTGTCCTACAAAATATAAAATAAATATTTAGATAACTTATTTGGCATTCTGTAAATTGCTGTAGTTTCTGGTTTGAAGGTTGGGGTTGTCCATGTGACATAAAATGGTAGTCTTATTCCATTTAGATCATTTAAACAAGGGAAACATTGTACCTAGTACATACTTGGCATCATTAAGCCAGAAGATATTTAAGCAAAGTGTTTATGCATGAACTATTTCAGGTGTGTTGATGTTTACTTTAAAAGGTAAAGTTATTATTGTGTAACAGTTGTTAGCTTTTGGTTGTAATATATGTCCGTGTTACTTGATTAGTAGTTTTATTTTACCTTCCTGTTTTATTTGATTAGGGCTGTTCCATTTTTAAAAAAAAGGGGGGGGGGGTGGACCTGAAAGTTTTCAGACTTCCCGATATCTGTTTTTTGACAGATCCCCCACCTCCGCTTCTACATTAAGATATTATTTTTTTAGAAAATACTGTTCAACCATCCCCTCCTCCTTTTTTTTTTATTTCACCCCCCCCCCCCCCTCCCTGCTTTTCAAATATTTACTTGTCCCCCCTCCCCCCCCCCCTCTAAATGGAACATCCCTTAATGTGCATTCACATCAAACACCAGTTTGTATCAGAGGATGATACAGTCACTTATTTCATTTTGGAACAATAGATGAATAACAGGATATTGAAGTGTACATGGCCTGACCTGGTTTGTAGTGACAAATATGGCTCTGCTTGTAACCTTGTTATCGTTTGCTGTTATTGTTATGTTATGTGTTCTGAACGGATTTTACTTCCTCATTTATTTCTTGCCTCGTCATTGTCATGCTCACATACATGATTTTTTGAAGAAAAAAAGATGCATATTGGTTTATGTTCTTTTCTTTTTTCTTTTTTTTTTTAAATACTGGGAAAAAAATATTGATGACTTTTGATGCCATTGCTGATGTGTACAAAAACTTCTCCCAGATCTGGATTGGATTAGTTCTGGTAGTCTGGTAGAGCCAAGCACCGTAGATCACTGACCGATATTGTAATATCTCTCAAATGCAGAACAATGCTTTGCTTTTAATGCTTTCATGAAATGGTTTTGCTACTAACATACCAGTATAAATGAACTCCAGTATAAATATAATGAAAATGTCTTACTCGTTTATTTGAAATAAATATTATAACAAAATAGACAAGTGTTTTGGCCTTTGTATTATTAAGAGGTTCTAACTTACTGCAGCTTTATGTATATAACCTGAGTATTTTTTTTATTTTTATTAAATACAATATAACACCAGGTAAAATTTTTAACTGCTTCATAAGAGCTGGTAATCTTAAACTTAGGGTGGGGTATGCAATATATAACTTTTAATTTTATATAAACAAGAACATGGTTTGACCATACTGATTATTTTGAGACCATTAGTTACATACAAATGAGTTAAAAAAACTTGCATACCTGTAGTGATTTAATTTTACAATACTGTCGAAAAGTACAACATGTAGTTAATTTAATAGTGTGAGTACTGCCCAGTGTCGTCACCTTGTGAGCAGTGGGAAATGTTGATACGGCATTGCTATTATTTGTCAACACGACTCGCACCTTTTTCGTGTTTAGTCAGTAACTTCCGTCAGCAAGAAACACGTTGAATGCAACAACATTTTGATTGTTTATGTAATTGTAAGTATTTAGCTGTCGTCGTCAGAATGTGTTTTATGAAGATCGCTACCATTCACTGCGTCGGCTTTCTTTTCAATCATTTAGGTCGGGGTCCATGCGTTGTGTGTACTATATTTTTGTTGATATGTGTGTACTATATATATGTTATTGTTATGTAACAGATGTACATACAATAGTTTAATTGTTTCAGTGAGTCAGTGACCATCATGGCATGTTTGAAAACATTCATTGTGATCCTTAACTAACCCATTGCAACGTACCTTGTTTTCTAAAGATGCCTCTGATGTCTTAATTTGTTATACTATATAAGTTATAGGGTCCTTCCTGTTGACCAGCTTCTAGGAATTTAAACTGGCAGGTTCTCATCCCTTTTGCTATATAAGTACATCCATAGCATATATTCAAGACTTGACTTTTATTATCATAATATATACTAATTAGGCAGCCTATATGATCCGTACATCCTCTATAATATATACAAGGCTTTGATTGAGAAATATTGTGTTTAGGAAGTTCACAACAGATCAATTATTACATAAGTAAGCTTCAATGGTTCATTGTGCAAATATATATTTATATAATTTTATTTCCATTAGATTTGGTGTAGCCTTCAGAATGTCCCAGGACACCCCAAAACTTGAAGGCTTTGAGTTCTGGCGAAAGACGCTTTGCGGATCGCAGAAGGTGGTGGCTCCTATGGTGGACCAGAGTGAACTGGCCTGGAGGCTGCTCTGTCGTAGACACGGGGCCCAGCTTTGCTATACCCCTATGTACCACGCATCTGTGTTTGTCAGGGATGAAAGATACCGCAAAGATGCCTTAGCATCATGCCCTGAAGATAGACCTCTTGTTGTGCAGGTAATCCCGTTGACAAATATTTCACTATTTAATAGTTCTAATTAATTTTCACATGTATGTGTAACATCACAAGTATCACAGTTATCTGGAAGCTTCTGGATTAAAAACCTGCTGTATGTTCCATTGTCATTTAAATATATTCCTGTCTGACGTTTCCCAAAAAATATGCCACGTAGGCCATTGTAAAATCTATATCAATGTTGGGCCAATTTTGATGTTTTCTGGGCTATAAATATGTCTTGTAATGTTTATGGTTTGTTTCAGTTCTGTGCTAATGACCCAGATACTTTCCTGAAAGCTGCGAAATATGCTGAGGATCACTGTGATGCGATTGACCTGAATCTAGGCTGTCCTCAGTCCATTGCCAAACGTGGGCATTATGGGGCCTTTTTGCAGGATGAGTGGGACTTGCTCTTCAAGATGGGTATTTCATATATTTCTTATTCACTATGTCTTGTTAATGTCGTATATGCAATGTTTAACGGCATTCTGACTGAGAGCTGAATGTGGGCAGTCCATGTTGCATTTTTGGTTAAAAAAAAGAATTTAAAGAAAAACTTCTTTATCATGTTATCACATAGCAGATTTTGTCATTCACATTCTTAATTTCAGTAAGCTATTGCCACAAAGAACTGAAAGTTCCCATAACCTGCAAAATCAGAGTGTTTGAAGATGTTGAGAAAACTGTTGAGTATGCTCAGATGTTGGAGAGAGCTGGCTGTCAGGTTGGTTGTGAAATTTATAAGTAACTGATATTTTTAGCTCATTTTTGTGTGAAAAAGTTACCAAAATTTTTGCTCTTAGGCTCAGAAGTTTTTTTCTCTACTTCAGTTACTTACTGTTCATGGGAGACTTCGAGAACAGAAAGGTCCTGAAACAGGACTGGCCACTTGGAAACACATAAAAGCTGTCAGGTATTGTTTCCTTTCATGACATTCAAAAAACATAAATTGATATTGATATATATACCTTTGATATTGAACGAAATTTTGCGTGATCTGTACATGTGTGTGGCCACTTAGCAGTGTCATGTATCATATATGGTTTTTTTTTTTACATAAACGGGAAAAATTCAATAAATAATATTTTCTCAAATTTCAGAGAAGCTTTGAAAATACCTGTGTTTGCTAATGGGAATATCCAGTATCTTGATGACATTCACCGTTGTATGAAGGAAACTGGCGTCCAAGGAGTTATGTCTGCAGGTATTAGATGCTTCCAAGCAATTCCATGTAAAACAACATACATACACAGTTTGTGTACATTTCTAGGTCTGCCTGTAGATAAGTGGAGCCTATATGAGAATTTTCACACCAATAAAGCTTGTAATTAAGATACCAATGCATACAATACCATCTAAATAGTGGTTGCCACATGGTGTCCTTGAAAATTCAAATAAGGGTATATTGTTTAAGTCTTGTGTTTGGAAACTTCACTTATGAATACATTCAAATGGTCATCAGTTTGACCAGCTATTTTATAAATAAACCTGTTAAAACATAAAAAACCTGATTGTACTTGACAGGCCAAAATATTTTTAAATAAAAAAAGGTAAAAATGTATACCAGCTGCATAATTTTAATGCACCTTAGCTAAGGAACATGACAATTTTGTTTCCTGCTGATGCCTATACCTAGTGAAATACTCATTCAATATCTACTGATGTTTGCTTTCAGAGGGGATTCTTCACAACCCCATGCTATTCGAAGGTAGCCAACCTCTTGTTTGGGACGCAGCTAACGAGTACCTAGATATTGTAGAAGAATATCCTTGTCCATTGAATTACATCCGAGCTCACCTATTTAAGATGTTTCACCATCCGTAAGTTATTACTATGAAAGTCAATGTATTTACGAGCCAGTTTTTTTCCCCCCGTCTCTCACTTTGTTTACAGTGAACTTTAAACTATTTACCTTTCTTCACAAACTGATAAGTAATATGTATAGTACAATTTCCTAGTTTTGTTTTCTATGAATTGAACATCTTATCTTATAAACTGAAGCTATTTGACATATACCTTGGAGTTTGTCAACTGCAAACAGCTTGTAATTTGCTATTAGTTCAGTTGCAAGCCAATTAGACAATGGTGTTATATAGGTGTTTGGCACTCTGACTATAAAGTTACTTGTATTTAAACTTTAAAAAGTTGTCAGCCTATAAAGCCTTCCCATATATTTACATCTACTGTAATATTAAATATGTATGACCGCAATGCATGATGCAATTTTTTTTTTCTTAGACTCCAAGTACATCTGGACCTTCGAGATGAGTTAGGAAAAGCAAGAAACGTAGCTGAATGCAGGAAAGTGGTGAATAAGATAAAGAATAAAAGTATGGTAAGTTATCTAAAATTCTCATTATTTTTATAGGAATGAATCATAAAGATGACATTTCACCCCTCTTAAAATATTATGAGTGTAGTTTCAATATTCATTGATGTTTCTGACTTGTTTTTTAGGCTGATAAAGAAGAATACGAGAAGAACCCAGGCAGCTTCAATGGCAACCTCCCTTTTCCTTATTGGATATGCCAACCCTATGTTCGACCCAAGTATGTCATCTATGCACAGATATTTTGAGATATAAAGTGCTACCTGATTTAGTATACAATTAATAGAATCATTTCACATATTTCATTCCCAGGCCCGCAGAAACTGAAGAGGAAGTTCAAGAAAGACGAGAAAAAAGAGATGCCTCAAAGCGCCCGCTAAATGAAATGGCAAATTACGAAGAAGAAATGTCTAAGAATAAAATCAAGAAGCTGCAAAGAAATCCCAACAAAAAATTTTCTACTAAAGACAAGGTTGTCTATACCAAGTGCCTAAAATGTGGCAATCCAAAGGTACTTATTCAACATATTGATTGAGTTATTGCTTTATTGACTGATTGATTGTTGATGAAAACTTCTTGCCTGAATTTTATTGAACGAATCCTTGTCTGTCCATTGCAGGGTAACACATGTGAATATGATCTTTGTAAAGGCTGCTGTAAAAGGAAATCCAGGGAAGAAATGACAAGTTGTGCTGGTAGGTATCTACTGGATTACCAGATTGAAAGAACAGTATTCATATAATAGGATAGTTTGTGCATTTATAAATGAAGGAGTTGTAAAGAAACTGCAGAATAAACAGAATACACAGATTTCGAATCTAGTCTTCTATATGTAGCAATTAATCAATATATTATAAAGTGACTGTTATCGTAATACAGATATTTGGTCTTTTCAGGGCACAGACTACGACCATGGATTAAATGTGACAAACAGCAGACAGCGGATCAAACATCCAATGACCATTCAGGCGCAAGTGGAGACTTGGGAGAATATTCTAAGAATGCCAAAGGAATGACAAATGGAGAACAACTCAATTTAAATGAAACCTGCAAGCACAACAATGGAATAGACAATAATGGCAGCACAGATTGTGAAAATGTCTCATGACACCTTACTTCATTGATATTTCACAAATCACCGAGAATGGCTTGTACAGTTCTGCCACCAGGTTCCATATATCGTTCTATGCTTCAGACTTTTATTTTTATTATATTAAATGTGATCAACCCTCAGATCAGCAATGATAAATACAGACATTCATATGATTTTAAAATTCATCAAGCATGTCATCATAATAAATTTTATCAACTTGAGAAAACAGTGTCTTTATTGACTCCATGAGACAGCAAACTATAGTTAAGTAAAGAGTTCCTTTTTATTTGACAGTCACAAAAATGTTTTGTTAATACACCATCGTATATTAGCTTATATTCAGTGTGTTGGAATTCATGCTGCAAACATTTATGTAATTAGCGGTCTTTCCTTGAAGTGTTTTTGTTTTGGGTGTTTTTTCATTTTTTTTTTCATGCTGTTTTGCAATAAACAGAATACTAGAATACTGGCAAGTACAGAATACTGATAAATATATGGTAGTGTGACATAATGATAAACCTTAAGTAACAAGTGTTTTTGTTGAACTGCATGGTGAGCTGTTATTGTTACACCTCTGAAGTCACTGAAGATCTAATTGTCACATTTGGATAACGTCTCTAGTTTTCCAAAACTCCAGGATGTTCTCAGATAAGGCTTTAGTGGCAATTCTTCGAGCTTCTTTAGGACTGAATCCCACTAGAGCAGTTCCTATTGTCCGTATGCCTCTTTTCTCTGCCAGGTATCGAATTCTGTCCTCTATAATATGACCAGAGACATGATAATACGATCCAAAAGACTGAATAAGGGAATCTCTTGCATCTTTGCTAAGTTCAGTCTCATTGGTGTCTATTGCCTCCACATTACAAGCGATCTCAATGTTGCCCTTGTGATGAAACGCCATTGACTGAACTCCTGGCAATCCCCCAGGAGTTGTAGCTCTTATTAAAGCAGCTGCTTCTTTGCCAAATTTTAAATCTTGTGTTTCAACTGTAACGTTACAGTTCATGGCGTATGGGATGGCACCAATGCCTAGAAAAGAAAAAGAAGTATTATTGCATCAATAACAGGTTATATACGAAAAAAAAAATACAAAAAACAGCAGTGTCTCTCCTTTAAAAATTAGATTTCATGCTATTGTTATTCATGTGATGAAATAGTATTTCTTGTATTATTCACAACATTGAATTTAAAATCCACCACCCCCCGAAATATATTTATAAATTTCTGAAGAGAATGTACTGCAATTGTCACATGTATGTATTTTCCATAACTGGTGTTTCCCCCACAGAATGTGTTTTTCCCCCCTTTATATTTGATTCCCCCTTGTGTACAAATTTATTCAATATGTACACCACCCATATTTGTACAATTCTTTATTATTAATGTATAAATAAAAGTATTTATCTTTATACCTGTTAGACCATATCTTTTTGAAGGAGAGCATCCTATGTCATAAACAGAATTCTGATCACTTCTTTTAGCACCCTTGTACCATTCCACTTCTTTCCGTCGCGTCACTAATCCACGTATCTTGGGGACATCCGCATGTCCGAAGAAAAACATGGATGTTCCAGGAACTGTGAATGTAATCTTTTCTGCAATTCCTGGAAAATGGATATCAGGTTTAGCTTGAATGATATTTCAATTATTGATTTCTCGTTAATTGTTAATCACCTCATTATTTAATTGTTAAATCACAATTGCAAATGATCGTGTGAAAGTTGTCATCAAATAGATAGTTTCCAATTTAGAAAAATAATTAGGGGGATTCCACCAGTGTATGGTGTAATTGGGTAGGTCATTTATGACTGCTGATACATGAACAAGACTTATGTCACTCCTACACAATTCACTAGGGTGTGCCATGATCTTTGTGATGGCACAGTGAAATCAAAGATTGTAAAAGCAAATTTATACGATCTGTGATCGGACACAATAATTATTGAGCGAAGTAATTATGATAGTTTAGATTTGTTACATTATTAAAGCGTACATAAGATAAAACATTTTTGACTGATGTTAATCTGATCGAAGGACATTTTCCAAACCATAGCAAGGAGCTTGTAAACTAGATCAATGATAGGAATAGCAAGCAGGATGATGTGTCATTTGTGTGCCTTCTAGTTGCTGAGACAATGGTCCACATGCTTGACCGGCAACAGGTAAATGAAATACACTTGAAATTCAATAGAAAGGCCAACTGACTGGTCCTATTAGCTAAGTAGCTTAATTAGCAAGGTAATTTATTCTGGCAAATATATAAATTGGTACAAAATTGTGCGACTTAAATTGAGAGGATTAGTTAGGCAGCCACAGGCATGAGGTGTGCAGGCTAACTAAATGCCATATATAAATAATATTAATTAATTAATACAAGCCTTATATGGATGTGCTGTACATAATTTCTAATGTATACTTCTGTATATATATATATATATATAAGACCCAGCATTCATACTTGTGACATGGGCAATTCCATTTAAGGGTTATTTATTTCTATAGCTGGGTAACACGAGCCATCCAGGATATGCTTGTAATTCACGGCCACACGATATTGTGGTTTGATGACATGCTGATTGGCGCTGGGTGGTACATTAATTTATCCCACAGTGACCTCAGTGCTACATATATAAACTAACAGTTCTGCAACACTCTACATACCTCTGGCTATCTGACCACATTCTGGCAATGAGAGTTCGCTTGACAGGGGATGGATTGGCACAAGGTCCACTGAGCCCAGTCGAGGATGACCACCGGAGTGCTGACCAAGGTCAGTAAGGTCAAATGCTGTGACACATGCTGACACCACGCTCTCACCTGTCAACCAAACAGTTCTTGGTAAATACACTGTACATATTATGTTATTGTGTGGTAACATAATGTAGGCACAAGATACAAAAGCATGCACCTTACTAAAAACTTTAAAAAGCTTAATACATTTGATGGTTGACGTTGATGATAATGATGATCCAAGTAATATAAATATGTACTTGTTGTACTGTATCATTACTTTATATATAGGCTGTATCTATATCTTTTTGTTAATACTCAGTTAAAACTAAACACAAATACGGATCCCCTCCCAGGCTGTTGCCAATACAGGTACTCTGGCCTCCTTTTAAGTTTCTTGACTTCTCTTCATGAGCTTCATCCCAATTGGATGTTGACAGCATGAGACGTTAAATTGGAGGTGCCTTGTACTCGATGTCTATGCTGAGGCAAGTAAAAGACCCCACTCATGCGGTAAATGTGTAAAATTTGTTTATGTCTTGATTTTCATTGTTATTATTTGTTTAAATCAATGAAATTGTATAGTTGGGTAAATATTTAAATTTTATTTTGTTTAATTTTTGTTTAACTTTGGTAAAGGCAAATACGCCAAACAGGGTGTCAACCTACCATGCAATTTGATTTGCTGTGTAATGTACAGAGATTTTGTTATAGAAAATGGTCAATAAATTTGAATGGTGTGGACTGCCAAGCCTTATTATCTCATCATTACATCTGCCTCTGGCAGATGGTCATACAAGCTGACTAAGCTTCAGACCCAGTAGCGTTGAGACATGGAAATATTGAAACAGTGAATGTATGGCTGTTTTTATAAACGGTCAGGGAATCTTAGAATGTTATAATTATGGGATGTCAGTGGGAAAGGCCCATCTAGATTTGTGTCTGCAGTCGATGTAAGCATGGAGTCACCTGAGACTGGTGACTTCATGGTGTGAGAGAGTGAATGGGAAGAAATAGCTGGTAAAAAAGTGTGTTAAGTTAAATGATTAACATAATCTTTATTCAAACTGATCCAGATTTTGTTTAAAAACTGAAATTCATCGTGTTATCGATAAAGATGCTGTCGCAGTTCCCTGGGTGCACTGATTTACTGTTATTTTCAAACTTTGCTGCTAGCTAGGATATTTTCCCTATGTATAGATAAAGAAGATACCACTTTTATTAACACTATTAATGATGTCAATGTCTCTGACGCAAGGGTGGGTTTGTTTACGACAAAGAATATTACCAAGAAGTGTCACTCCCTATTCCCTAGAGAATTAACACTGATTAATGATGTCAATGTCTGTCAATGTGGTCTGAAGTTAAGCCGGCTTATATGACCTGCTGCCATAATGAAGATTATAAGGCTAGGAGTCCACACCATGTTATCCCATGGGTGGGGTCTTTTACTTCAAGACACGTAGTACAAGACACCAATTTAACATCTTACATCTGAGGCTCATGAAAAGTGCCCGGGCTGCAATCTTGAGTGTTTTTTTTTGTGTTTTTTTTTAAGAAGATTTTTGATCTACTGTTTATTTATTTTTTCTCATTAGTTAAGCTTTATTTGGTAAGCTAAGCTAATAAGCTAATTTAATATAAACACCTATATAATCAGCAGACCCAGCAATTGTGATTACAGATCTGTTGTAATCATAATCAGAGAAAATGTTAAGCACTGCAACTTCAGCATGATCTGAAAAACATAATGTGGGAATTTATTCAGTAAACAGTACAATGGTGCAAATTAACTAGGTCACTATGACTCTATTCAAAGAACTGGAAAAATATATAGACTTGTATACACAAACTTAATTAGTGCCACCTTTGTTGAACTTCAGAGCTGAGTCAGCAATTTTCTCCACAACATTCCTATTCCTGGCCTCAGATACGTTGAGCAAACATGCACATAGTCTTTGTAGTTTTGACATGACCTTTTGATGGGCCCTCGATCAAAGTACAATGTGACAGCTGATGTGTTGTTCTCTCTCAAGGTGGCGCAAGGGTGGGTTTGTTTACAACAAAGAATATTACCAAGAAGTGCCACTCCCTATTCTATTCCCTATACTTCACCTCCAAACTACAACGCCCCTAGTGGATAATACAATTTATTATATAGAAACATGCTGACAAGTACGTAATTTAGTCAATTTCACATTTACAGTTTATTAAAATATAATTTTCAGATAATCTTAGTGTCGTGATTAGCAAATGGAGCAATATAATTACAATTTAAAACGTCAACACAGTTTGAGCTCTGTGATTTAACATTGAAGATCTTAACACAATCTGCCAGTATGATGTCATTCAATATGTAAATGTTCTCTGTTCGTGACGTCATCAGCTCAGTTACCAATAATAATTATAATGCGCCTCCTTCCCCCAGCAAGCCTAGCCCGTCCTAATTACGAGAGTGCGTGATCTAGGTAATCTGTGTTTACAAAGCGTTGCGCGCTGGCCACGCCCACAAACGACGTCACAGCACGTGCATTGGTGTGCGTTTTTATTTCTGCTGTTGACAACTTGTTACAACTAGCTTTTGCATTTTAGCATGATTTAATTAATTCAATTGACGTGAAAAAAAAGTTCTCAGTTCAATGTGTACAATTACATGACGTGAAATTACATGACGTGCAGTTCTAACTAGTTAGAGAACTTGAGCCTGAGGTCCAGGAAGCTCTGCAGATGATCATGATGCAAAAGCAGCTTCCTGGATCCGGCTGCAGTTCCTAGCTTATATAGCTTATACAATAACAGCCTATATATATATTACAGGGTATTCATCTATCCTGCTACTAAAATTCTGACTTTTATTTACATGGATATGACTCTCCTCATTGTACATGTGATACACTTGGAGTGATTATGATTGATTCATTAATTTGACTACATTTCACTGAAATTTCACTGTAATGAATTGTATGCAACACAGGATGCTAGATATTCAGTGACATCTTGTGCTGCAACATTTCTTTGAAGGTTTAGCAGGAACTTGTGCATGCATTGTTTGCGGAAAGGAGGATTATAATATGCTAGCTGTATGCATATATGTGTACACATGTGTGCACGTGAAGCCTAGAGTTTTATGACAATGTTTATGACTCCCTACATTTGATATACACAAAATCACAAGTATGGTTTCTCGCCAAAGGAAGGAAGGTGTAGTGTCATACCCAAACCGGATGGAAGGAAATCGTTACATAACTCAAGTGGATTGTATCGCAGTGGAGAAAAGACTTCAACCCAACAAGCACTATGTATGTATCGGCAGTTTCCATGAGAAATTGCTTAGATTTTTCTAGGACCTGTGTGTATATATATATTTATAGTATTTAATTGGTCATGTAATGATATTTTGTTTAATTAACAATATTTGTGTATTGAATAGGTATATGTACTCTTGGTTAGCTGGTCAAACAACATGAAGTATCCTGTCTATAGGAAATACCCTGAATTTTTTGACCTTAAGGTAAGGCATATTATATAGGCCTAATTTATATTTAGTTTTTCATAAATATTGTCTCATTAAACTATTGCCTCCATTTTGCAAGGTGTATGTACATTTTTTGTTTTTCCCTTTCAGTCTCAACTTAAAGAAGAGTTCCCAGACAAAGAGGAAATGTTACCAGAACTTTCAGGTGAGTAGATAGATAGATAGATAGATAGATGTTGCTGTAAACATTAAGAATAATGATGCTTTATTAAGCTGATTACATAAGCTCTGCAGTTAATTCTAGTGATTGAGAAATTCTCTTGGCTAATAATCATATATATGATAATAGCTGCAAATGGATCTTGGTGCAGTTGTGGATATCCCACTAGGAAGTACCTGCTTAAGGGAAAGCTCTGTCACTTTAACTGTCATGCCAATATTCCCTGAGGCTGTCATAAAACATAGTGTGACTCTGGCTGTGATTGGTGATATGCGCATTTGCAAAGTGACTATGGTTTATATGCTCTGTTTAGGAAAGACAGTTTGCAATCACGCACAATTATTAATGCAAGTTTTTAATGCATGTTGTAAAAAGTTTTAGGTTCTTATTGAGTGGGAAAAATGTCACTGGAAAATGCAATGACCATGAAAAATAGATAATATTAAATTTGGGCAAACAGACCTACCGCTTAAAATGTTATATATATGGCTACATTCTCATGGTAAGGAAATTAACAATGTTGGAAAAATAATTGGACGAGCAGTATCATTTGGCTCAGCAAACTATGCATGACTCTTGCTTGGTTAACCAACTCTGACCAGGTGAGGATAGATATTTTGATGAATGTGTAGAAATTTCTTGTATGAGGAAATGAATCGTGCAATGCTTATCAAAACATGTTCTAGTATTTGATGCCTTTTTCTAAATGAAACCAATGAACTGAAGGTAATTAAACAATTTGATTATTCAATTTCATGATACATACCAGCAGAATCTAACTGTCCGTTTGGGCAGGTTACAATTACCTTTATAGTGAGTTAGGTGGCCTTCAGTTTTGGTGTTTCTGTCCTGTCGAGAGATGGAGCTACGACCACACAGGTCTCGCAATTGTTCAATGACGTCATCAACAAAAGGTCAATCAGTGCATTTGATGACGTTACAGTTGGATGACGTCATTAAACAATAGCCAGACCGGTGTGGTCGTAGCTCCATCTCTCGACAGGAAAGAACGCCATTGTTAGTGAATAATGAATATAATATATTATCACGGTTTACATTTTGTGTTGGTAATTTTGAGGTAGCTTACATCAAGTCAGCATAATGTGAGATTCTTTAGAGGCTACCACAAACTACAAAAATATTCATGCATGGTAGGGTTCAGTTTAGGGGTCAGTGGAAATACATATAACCTAGTTTTGTTGTTTGTTTGCATGGCCTTGGGCATCAAATGTCATGAACTGAATATTCATGCATCGCATGGAAATTATAAGCAGGGACTGAATGGACACATTAAAATAGCACTGGGGATTATTATACAAACTGCTAGGTATGTAGATGTAAACAATGAAAGGTATTTCTCTGTGACAATTATATAAATATAACTAAGGCACTTTTTTTGGCTCAATTGTAATGATTCCGATTCTATTTTTGTGGGTTATCCAAATTTCGATCAGATTATTTTTAGCAATATAACGTATTAGTGTATATATATTGTATATATAGTATAATTGTACTAGGTGCTCAAAGATACTTATATTTATTAGTTCATTACCTGGTGCTGTATATAGTTATTTATGTTTTTACTATAGCGTTTTAGAAAAATTTCATGACTTTATTTTATTATATTTTCTTTATTTTATATGTATATATATTATTATTTTCTTCTCTTCCTTTACTTTATTTTTATTTTTTATGACACATGTATCTGCACTGATATTGCGTTGTCAATAAAATAATATATATATATATTACATAATGCTTTGGTACATATATTGGAAACAGATGCATGCACGATTTTCAACTGGAATCACAATGCATTAATATAGCTAATAAACCATATAATGTACGTGATATGTCATGATCTGCTAGTCTATGGAAGTATATTGTAATTTCATCCTGTTTACTTCAATTGATACTTCAAATAGGTCAGATTACATATTGTTCATGCCTGGTTCGAATGGGACTTGGAATAATAGTCTTATTCTTGTTGATCAAAAGCTTCTGCTTATGTTATTTGTTCTTACATACGACTCTAAATATAATATATCTTATCTTATCTTATATCGCCAGAAAAGCATATGTAATTTCCACCATACAATTTATTGCATAATCCACATAGAAATTTAACCCTGTAAGAACAAATATAATTATATTTATGGTCCTAATCACTTAATTATAACCTTAATCGTCTGAAGTAAGAATTATAGTATTAGATGGAAAACTGTTATACATAGACAACATTGTCTGTAAAAATTAAGACTGCCCCCAAATCTGTCCTATACACAATAAGTTATCAATAACCTAACTTGACGAAGTTTTACATGAAGTAAAGCCTCTAGAACTATAATATAGGATGATTGTTGATCAACTTTTAATTTCAGATCCAAATGTAGTTAATGTATCAATCACCTGAGAAGAACTCATTTAGTTGACATGATGTTTTATACATAATGAATATGTTAAAAATATTTTATTTTGAAAAAAGGGTGGCAGTAGGATAAGTATTCATGTATTGCTTAATGCGATCCTGGTACCAAATCACATCTTATTTTAGCCCAAGTATTTAGTGATTGGGCATAAGGTTTACCTCTCTCTGGGACAGCGAAGAATTGTGAAACAGAATTGCTAAATATTAGATAAGCAAACACAAATGTTCAGTCCAGTTATTTATTCTGATATTATTGAATTCTGGTGCAGTCTGTGAAAGTAAATACATTGGTGGATATATCACATTATTGCTTTTTGTTTTTCATTAAAAAAAGTTTGTTTTCAGCTGCCAAACATTTTGACAGGCACTGGCTTTTTAACTTCCGGGATTCTAACAACGAAAAGAAGAAAAGAAATATTGAGGAATTTTGCCAGGTGAGTTAGAAATAAGGAAGTGAGGCTCTAAAAAGATTGTACAGATTGTGGGGAAGTTTATGAAATAGTTTACTTACATTTAGTTCCTCCTATCCATGTGGGGACATTGGGCAAGAAGGGTCCTCCATTGTCATTTATCATGGGCAAACAAAAGTTCTGAGAAACAAACATTCTTTGTGTTTACTTGCAGAAAATAGTGCACCTGCCGATTGAAATCTCCCAAAGCGTCACAGTGCTGTCCTTTTTTGAGACATGGCATTCAGATTTTGCACAATTGCCACAGACAAGGTAAAAAGTTTACAATAACAGAGCAGGTTTAAATGAAGAGATGACAAGTTTGAAGTCTTTGCCTAATATTTGAATTTTAAAGATGACCTTTAAAAGCATTGCGTTGGTAACTTGATCACAGCAATTATTGGTCCTATTTACATCATTGTAATATCATGCCGTGTTATTAAGTTCTTATTGTGTCATTGAATACACCCAACAATAATTGTGTTATTCTCTTTTCTTCTACAGTAATTTTCAGGACAGAATAGCGAGTTGCAAATTGACTCCAACCAACAGAGATAGCCAAAGCAATTCAGACAGTTCTGGTACGTTTGTCTTGTATCTCATCTGGACTACTTTTAAGTGAAACAGATATCGCTGATGTTGTTATATAATGAGACTGATCAGTCGCTAAATAAGTGACCGAACTGAGTTATAATAACTATTGCTCATTCCTTTGGAAAAATTGGTTAAACAAAATGATAAACCTGAAAACTATTTAATGAAGATGTAAAAACGAATGTATTTTGTTAGATTCTCCCATTTCTTTCATAAAATGAAATATGTATTCACATTTTTACCTGATTTGCTTCATAGTTTTATGGTGGTTATATTGGTTTTTTTTCCTTTTCTAAAAACGCTTGCTTAAGCTGTAATTTCTCTCAATTAAAACAAGGTGCTTATGTGTACTTATTCTGATAGATCTGTAAGTCCATGTTTGAGCTTTATTTGTGGTTGATGCTGGTCAGGTTGATCTGTATGTTCTGCTGTCATTATTGCAGCTTATACGGACATAGATGACATTGCCGAGCTCAGGCAAAACAGGAATTTGTCTTTAGAAGGGATCTACTCTCATGCCACAAATCTTGAGTCAGCAAAAGGTATGCCAGCAAACTTTTTCTATAAACAGGTTTACTGTTATGTGACAGTAATTCTTCAATAGTCAATGCATGCAGCAACCGATGAAACTTATATAGATAATGGAACATACTAGAAGAACTAAAAAAAAGTCATTTCATTGTCAGGATTATTATGTGTGCATAATTCAGACCTCTTTAATGTTGGAGGATTTTTCAGTTTATGAAAGTCAATATACCGTGTTAACTTGTAATGCGTCAGGAGTTGGTTCCCCTCTCATGTTTTGGATTATAGATATGACCCCTCACTACCATATCATACACAGAAGTTTTAGTCTTATATTAAATTTTTTTAATGCCTATATCATATTTTATTCTCAATTTCATCATATTTTACTATTGTGCATGTATAATTCTTTTACCTACGTATTCAAATATTAGTTGTATCGTCCTATCATATTTTATATATTGTACCTCCATTTCAACAGTCAAGTTGCGATTTAAATAAATTACTTACTTACTTCCTTTATTATCTTTAATCCCACAGAATGTGTGTCTAGTTAATTGATATCTCATTATGTTGTGGTGCAGGGTTCCAAAAACCACAAGAAGAACATCCCACTGAAACTGAAAGCAACAATTTGTACCGAGTGAATTGTGATCACAAAAGTACACGCCCTGGGGATATCAATCTGGTGAAAGGCGCAATATTAGAAGTGCAAGAAAAATCTCTATCCGGTATGTTAATATTTTATCAACATGTTTGACTAATTTTATGAAAAGCACTGGGGAATGAGGGCTAGTGGCAGTTGTTGACTTCAAGGTGCAAGAGAGAGACATTGGATCGATATAAGTTATCGTAATTCTATAAATTATTTGTACGAAATGTAATTTTGTAATTTTTGGGACTTTTTGGCTTGTGACTTATGGGGAACGTAAAGAACATGAATGGTGCCAGTTAAGTTTTTGAAATGCTTCCTTTATTTTTAAGAAAAAAAAAACTTGATCTATAGTCAGATGTTTGGTGAGTCTATAATTGTGAAAAACTAAAAGCACCAGCTGGCCATGGAGTCAAGCAGATATATAATAAGTTACATTATTGGTCAGTGTTGCATGCGGTCTTGATTGTATGATTTGCATGTTGCAGGTTGGTGGTTTGTGACTGGGGAGAAGGGAGAGGTGCAAGGTTGGGCTCCTGGGGCGTTCCTAGAACCTCTGGTGGGGATGGAGAGTGATGCAACTAAGTGTCCTATGGAGGAGGAAGGTAGCGATGTTACTGCCTTGTACAATGTAGACTCAGACTCATTTATTTGAGATTGGTACAGCAGAACAGATAGAATTAAACATTAGTCAGGTCACATATAGGATTATAAGAGATTGATTCTTTCTATTGTGGGTGATCTTTCTAAGGCTGTAAGCTGCTATCGAGAGGCCACCCGTGTTTAAATGATCAGCCATCTGAGGCACAAGTAATGATGAGGCGATGAGATGTGGCCACACAAATTGTAGGACTTCTAAGTGATTGCAATACTTGCTGCAACCTGAGTAAACATTGAGTTGAAAGAGAATCTTTGCATGTCTGACATGTCTGTCAAAATCATCATCCCCATTGTATGTCTGCTGCAGAAGGCGATTACCAGGCAGTGGCCGACTACAAAGCAAGTAACACTGATGAAGTATCTTACAAAGCTGGGGATACTGTTGAAGTTCTGAAAACTAGTCTGGATGGTTGGTGGAAAGTCAAGTATGTATTACTTTGAAATACATCAGTAAAGCATGTTTGCCGTATAGGCAGAGGAGGTTGTCGCAATTCCGACATGCTATCAAAACAATTCCATGCTGCTTGCAGGATTCATATGTATACGAAAATGTGGTTTATAAAAATTCAGGTGTAATGGGAAAATTGGCTTCAGTCCAGCTCTAAATTTGGAGAAAATAAGTGGCCAAAAGAAATTCAGTTCTGGTCTTTTCAACAAAAGGTCAAGAAGAAGAAAAGGACTGCCTCCCAGAAAGTTAGTATTTAGGTTGTTATTGAAGAAATGATATTGGTTTTATTATTTCAATGTACAGGAAATCTATGCTTCATGATGTTAAAATTATGTTGGTATTTTAGCAGTGATAATAATTTATAAGGTACCTTTGGTGAAAAGTTTAAATTGTACCAAAAGTATCGCATAATTTACAAGCTAATGCATTAGAATTGGCAAAGAATGAGTTAAGAACTTTCTCAAACTTATATGGTTAATAATTTGTGCAATTCAAGCATCAGTTCATGAAATTAATCATAAAAGATAATAGATCTCAATGAATCACTGATAAATGCAGTTTTGTATTTATATATAGTGATTTTCTAGTACCACTGATAATTTTAATGCTGTTTACTAGTAACCATTTAAGGTCATTTACCTTTTTTGTTTGATTTTAAGAAATTCTGATGGTGGCCAGGAGGGAACACAAGTGTTGCAATTGCCCCCCGTTTATGCTGAAGTCGCAAAATCAAAGCCAAAGCCAAAGTCACCACCACCTCTTCCCAAAGATGCTAACAACAATGGTGGTACTAGTAAACCCGCTGGGATAACTTACACAGAAGTCACATTCGACCACACTGAATCGACCAAGTGAGTATCGTTTACATAATGATAAGGAAAAGATCCTAATTTCCATTATTTAAAAAAAATTTGTTCCAGATATTTAATAGTGCATGTGAAATTGGGATTGCATTTTTTAATAAGATTTTGCTTTCTCTATTGATTTGTGATACTAGTATGTTATTTTATATACATGATGAAATAAGATCAGATTTGCATGATTAAAAAGTTATGGTCAAAATGATTGATTGGAAAGTAGGTGACAACCCGTTAAATTGCAATAGCAAAATATTCAAGAAGTAATATATGCAACACTAGTTCTCAAGTAATTTAGTCTGGCATAAAAACATCCTTTTGCTTTATGGCATATTAATTTTGTGTTGCAGTCTTCTCATTTTGGTAATTAACCACTGGTTATTATGGTTTGTTTGACACACTATTGTATCAACAACATTTGTTGAAATATTTTAAATACACATATATTTGTCAATCTGATTTAATTTATGCAGCCGCCCTATCATCATTGTGAAGAAAGATGAGAGAGTGACGTATTCAGATATTGTTGTACCGACAACAAAGCAACAATGCCTGTCTCCATCTCCCGTCTCCTCAACCTCATCGTCTCCTTGCGGTCCTTTGTCTCCCTTGGCCCAGAGACTGTCGCCTGTTCCACCTCAGATATTGACCCCCCCACGCTCACCCACAAGATCTCGCACTCCTGAAGTTAGTGTCTTAGACCTTTTGCTAATTAAATTGCAATAAGAATACTAGTTATTATGTGTTTACTTTAAAAAACATAAAAAACCATTGCTTATCCACTCAGAAATGAAAATATATATATTGTTTAAATTACTGACAATGTTTCTATGTAAAGCCAAATACTCCCATTGGGTGTCAGGCTGCCCTTTTTTAATCATTAATATATATTAATGATGCATTTTATATCATGTGATTTTGTAAAAAAACTGGCCATAAAGGCAATTTGATTTAAATCAAATAGCTTCAGGAAAGCTCCAATTCTCATTAGTACTGAAATTATTTTGAAAAGATCATTTGTTTTGCTTTACAGCCAGTCAGAAAAGCATATGAAAATTTCCCATTGCCGAATAAAATCAACACTTATGGAAATTTAGATATGCCTGTTTCTGAAGTGGTAAGTATTTCAGCAATTTAAAAAATGTTGTAATTAAATATTTTCCTGTTGTCTAAAAATTATAAATATTTATATATGTTATTTATTCATATTTCAGATCCGCAATAAAACTCAAGAACCTGAAAAGCCTTGTAAGACAATTTGCGGTTTTCTAAAAAGAAAAACAACTGTTATATATATGTATGTATTAAAGTGAAAATTGTCAATTAATGTCCTTCAAAACCAATGATTTCACTTTGCAGGTTTACCAGAAAGTCTACCGAAGTTGAGATTGACTAAATCAATGCATGTGAGTGTGAACTTATTTAAAGATTGAATGATAAATTTAAATTATAGTATTCTTAATGCAAAATCTAATGAAATTTATTTGGCTTTTCAGTCCTGCAGTTCACAAGAAGATGACTCCTACAGTGGCAGCAGTCCTTCAGAGGCCAGCATTTTATCTGCGCGAATGAAATTGTCTGGCCAGCCTTGGTTTTTTGGTATGATGAGCCGAATGGAAGCAGAAAAACTTCTTATGAATGGAAAACAGAAAGATTTCCTGATCAGAGAAAGTACAAACCGGGTAAGTGAATTTTGTGGCCAAGTATCTGCTTTTTTCTACATTAAGATATAAAGAATATACTGGTTTACTACCACACACAGTGCCTAAGCATAACCACAAAACACCAGTGAATTTGCAAGTGCATTGTTTTGGTTCCTTTGCAGGTTGGAAACTTCACTTTATCTGTTCAGTTCAACGGGAGAGCTCGCCATTTTCCTATAAAACTGACAAGAGATGACAAGTACTTCATTGGCAAGCACAACTTCAAGGACATGGGACGTGTCGTTCAGTATTACCAAGCCCATGCCTTGTTTTTTCATGATGATGGGAAACCTGCATCTTTGGGAACACCACTAGATGTAAAGCATTAGCTATTTCAGGCACCTGACCATATATGGCATGCAAACACTGTAATTGTGATTGACTGATTGATGCGTTTCAGTGACTGGATTTTATTTACAGAGCGAGTATTATGTTTCCATTGTAAGGATATATTGATAACTTATTATTAGTGATGCAGACCCGACCGCATGGGTCCGGTCCGGTACGCGGTCCGACCCTGGACCACATCGGTACCGGACCAGCAACAAAATACCGGTACTGGGTGCCTGGACCGCGGTCCGGACCGCTGGAAAAGTTTTTTTTTTTAAATAAAAAACTTTTGCTAAACCTTTGTTTTTATCATAATTTTAAAAAATGTCGATGGATCGCTTCTGGACCGGTCCAGTAATAATACCGGACCACCTGACCCTAGACCGGAACAGTACCGGACCACTTTAAGGAATATCGGACTACCCCACAAAAGGCGGTCCGGTCTGCATCACTACTTATTATGTATCATTATTTTCATGTTTTCTATATTTTAAACCGACAGTTCTTATGAACAAATATGCATTATATATAATTGGCCATAGATCCGGTACTTGTCATGGTAAATACTTGAAAATGTAAGCATTGATGTTTTAGATCTCAGCAAGGCCTTTGACTGTCGTGATTGTTTATTTATGTTGATCTGTGGCATAGACACTATACAGTAAACCCATCTATAAATACTCAGTCTTAATGTAACATAGCAATCATTTTGGAACCAATCTGATTTCCCTGTACTGTCAGCAAAGAAAAGAAACCAACACATTGTTATAACATGAATTGCACTTACTAGTACTGTTGCCAGCAAGTAAAATGGCATCAATGGCTGGGGAAAACCATGCATTAAATACCTCTTACTAATAGCAATATTTATCTGCCTCTAACTAAAGAATTGGTACATTCACTTAATGTATGACTCAACTTTTTTATATATTTAAAGCATGTTATGAAAATGATAATAAATGTAAATGAAACGTGAATTCACCTAGAACACTCTTTACAGCACTAAATAAGTTACATTTACTAATGCGTTACTCCTCAACTATTATGATGACTGGTAATGGTATCAGTACACATAAACCTTCTATAATTTATGACCTTCGGTGTAATATGCAATTTTAGGGTCATTGAAAAATAATGTAATGCCCTCCACCCTCAGAGCTGTTCCATTTAAAGCTCCACTGTCTGTCAAAATTACTATTTTCTAAAACTTCATCAAATGATTGAAAATCACCTTATTTGATCAAGGCACAAAAAATAAATGATACCTTGAAAGAAATCAAAAACAAAACATTGGAAATACAATACACCCATTGTTGAGTATTGTGACGTCATCACTTGGTTTTTGTTTACAAATTGGATTTTTGATGGCATGTTTATTTTATAGAGAGATAGTGAACCCAGCAAGGCTCTGTCATATTGAGTGACAATCCAGCTTTAAAAAAAAGATTGTGTAGGGTGGTTATGGACAGGAATATTTTCAAACTAATAGCTGCACCCCATAGAAAGAAATTTAATAAGGATGCTCAACAAATTTCTTAGAAGTTTCCCTCCTCTCTTTGGTGCTATCTTTACTTTGACCCTTTTTGTCCATGAAGCTTTCTGTGCATATATATGTGTGTGTATGTTAAATTGACTCTTGGACTGTTCTTCACATACTCATTTCATAATAGAAAATGCACAAACACAAAGATATTAGTAATATATATATTTATTCAAAGTGCAAACCTCATACAAATGTGCAGCAAAGGCCTTGCACCTCTAGTCCCACACATGTATTAATTTGTTGTCATGGTAACTACGTTAAGTTTAATACATTGTATTAACAATAACACTACAATTGTAATTTAATAAATCAACAATTAACAGTGAATTAATATTTTGGTGTTCATTTTGTTCCTTACTGCAATATATAACATAAAACATCCACTATCCTTCAAAATATTAAAGTGTAGATATTTGCATCAATTGAACAGAGTTGTAACAGGAAAATTGCACAACTGCAAGACAGAAAAATATTATAATATCACAATCAAACAGCTACCATTAGGAATGCATGTGTAGCAAAAACGTACAGTATAAATTGATCCAAATGTTTCTTCGTTGCCTCAATATTACCAGGATAATTATGGTACAGCAAGTTTATAATGTCCTTGTATAAATGTTAAAAACTGGGAGATCAAGTACAATCCACTACCATTTAACAATCAACAAAGAATTAAGAGGGGAGAGATGCTCCTGAAGCATCAAGAATTCACATATAATACCCAAAAACTGGAAGAATATCTGAAAATATAGCTATTTTTACTAAAAACAATTACAACATATTATATTACATTTGGCGACTGCAACTTGATAATGTGAAGATGCTGATCAGGTTTTGATTAGAAATAATAAACTTCTGTACAAATGGCCATTGTTTAATGGCCAGCTTAAAAAATGCAAACTGATGATATTTGGTGTGAAATTCATATACAAGTGATTTATCAACATTTCACCAGAATTTAAAAAATGTAAAGACTGCTATTCGAACTCTGTGACGGGTTGACAGCCTCCACTTCACCATAAACAATCTTTTAATAACTTCCAATGCCTGCTCTATAAGATTTACCAATATATAGTTGACAAACTTTGTGGTTTACTCTTAGGGCTGTTTCATTGAAAAGTGTGGTTGGGGGGTGGACAGGAAAATGTTCAGACCCTCCTCCCCCACCCCGCCTTTTGCTTTTTGACAGATCACAGTATACTCTCTGGTGGGCACATTGATAATGCCTTGAAATGGCAAAATAAAAATGTTAAATCAGTTCAGAATATAAATCTAGGCTGGTGGGATGATATTGAACCAGGTGATTGAAGAAAAATTTAACTCCAGCTGAGAATGATAGAAGAATCAATACGAGATATTTATGCAGTAGATTCTACTAGAAACAGACATAGCACATCAAAGATGGCATATTTTCGTTTCTTCATTCCTATCTCTACCTTTCTCTACTTTTTTTATGAATAACTTTCAATATAATGCCTTTGTATATATATATATATATATATTATATATGACACACAAAACCTTAGGCAAGAAATTGGCCCTCCTGTCACAAGTAGGTTTAGTTTGGCAAACATGAAATAAAATACATGTAATCCTAGTAAAAACCTATACATATATCAATATTAATATGGAAAAAAATAAATACAGGAAATATTGTTAAGGAATAATTCATTGGAATGACAGCACTTACGAATGTTTATTGTACAGCACTTACGAATGTTTATTGTAGATACAAATATGGAATGTCCCTGATTTTGGCTATTGATGTCCAACACTTTGCAAGTACATCGATATACAAAATAAAATAAGTCATGGTTGGTTAGCACTAATTAAAAATTAGTTTTACATCATGCAACAGTTTACCTCTAAGCTAAATGAGAGCCAGCAGTTCCACGGATACTGTATAATTAACTGGTTTAAAAAATATGCTGCAGTATAATATATTACATCTTTTGATGAGTTATTCCTTGTAAAATCTTCCTATGACAGCAAAATTTTCCTCAACTTTTCTTGATCTTCTGGGCCAAAACCAATACTGGTCATGTACCCAGACACAGAGCCGTAACTGCAAGGGACAAAACAGTAAACATGCTTACTCCAATCAAAAAGAACTTGACATATCTTTGCAGTTAAAAGAATTAAATTAGTCTTGCAAAAACATGAAAATGATTCTTTCAGTATCACCTGCAAGATTAACATTTAAAGCATTCTATATTGGTGCCACGCCCTTGCAATGCCTTTAACCACTAGGCCACGGCACTCACATATGGCCACTCTACTTGTAATCATTTGTCATAAATGCATATTTTGGAGAAAAAAAAGCTTTTATAACACAGTTTCAATTGTTTTGACGTCAAGCAAGAAGTGTAGTACAAGACACTATCCTGTAGTACGCAATGCAATTATTTGTCAAAATGTGGCATAAATTTCTATTCAACTTACTTGTTGTCGAGGTAATTCAATGCTCCCAGCATGTGCTCAGTCCTTGCAAGTGTGAAGTTTTCACTCATATGGAACTGTCCTACAATTTCTGCATGAACCCGGTCTTTGATTGGTTCCAGCTCGGTCTGAAATGAAGTTGAAGTTTGAAGTTTTTTATTTTTTCTTGGTACAAAAAAACATACAAATACACATGTATAAATAGAACATACAATTACATATAAATAATCAGGTACCAAGAAGGGCTGCAACATGATTGATAAACTCTTAATCTTATTATTTATGAGCACTCAATCTAACGTTTGAACGACTATACCACTCGCAATATATGTATATATTCTTCAGCAGAAGTATACTCAAGAGTTAACCTGTATGTTTCCCCTAGAAAAATTACTCTAGTAAGTCTAGTTTCATTATAATAACAACTGTACTGCTTACCTCAGACAAAGCATAATCAGTAGCAATATAACTGTGGTTTTTGCCTAGACATGACAAAACCATTGCAGTAACGAGGCCGGTTCGATCCTTCCCATGTGCACAATTCACCATAGCAGGCAAATTTTCCTCATCAGCCAGGATCTTCAATGCTAAGAATTAAAGTACAAATGTAACCAAAGGTAAATTAAATTAATATTACAAAACTAGCTGTACTATTTTTTAAATAGGTATTTTATTCACTACTTCCGACGAAAAATATAAATTTGCAGGGACATAGCCAGACCTGAAAAAATATAAGAGGCAAGCTCAGCCAAATCTGACATTTATAAATAGATTTAATTCATTCCAGAAAATTCCTCATAAAAAAATGATCAAACTTGTCAGCAAGGAACCTGAAGGAGGATTTGCCCCTTCTGCTTCCGCCTGGCTACGACACTGATTTGATTCAACAGATAATAAAGCCATATATGATATATATATTTATATACCTGCACAAATACTAGCTTGGCTATAGGTGAGAATATCAATATATTGATTTGTCAGTCCTGTTCTGTTGAGCACGTTCCTGGCAAATACACGGACGAAATACCTGTAGCCAGTGTTGAGCAACAGGTCAACGATCAAGTGCAACATTGAATACAGACGGATATACCAAGGTGCCCTTGAGAACACTGCCCAGATGTAATTAATCTTAAAGAAGTCCAATAAAATATGTTTGTTCGGAGTGCTTGAATTTGCAATTTGATCAGCAGGCTTTCCCAATTTAATGCGCTTTAACCTTACAGTGTCCTCTGGCTTGTACTTGAGACGGAAAGGGATCTTCACTTTGTAAACAGGGTAAACACTATCCAACAATTTGGACCCATTGGCCTTTTTATATTCCTTTGATGATCTAAAATCAATGATGCATCTAATTCCCAGTGATCTGAATTTCTCCACTTCTGCTGCTGTAAGGAAGTCAGGCCTTGATGATCGAAAGAGGTTGAGTTTCTTGATGCCTTCTCCTTGCCCTTCTTCCTGCAGTGGGTCTATGATGCGAAAGTTGGGCATGGAAGGGAACGATAAACTCTTCTGGGACATTTTTGAAGTTGATGTCAACGCCATAAGTTCACAACACCAGCATGATCCGGATCAAAAGCAATGTAGAGGCGTCCGACTGGACCACAGCATGTCAACCCTGCAAGGAGATCACAGTAAAGTTGAAGGTCCCAATTCATGAACTGTCTATTTAGAATATGCTACGAAACAAAGTCCAAGATGCACTGTGAGTGTGATATAATTACCTGAACAAAATGAAATACTGCAGACGAATCGACGTTTCTGAAGTATTTTCACAGAGGGCAACACTTGTACCATGTTGCTCGCAGCGCCCCAATCTAGCGTCGTCTGGAGGCGCCAAAACCTGCAGCGCATGTATGGAGACCTGTCCCTCATAGTATGGACCTGGGGCAGCATATATCTCTCATATCAGAATTACAAACTTAGATTGTTAACTTAGAGATCTGACACTATTGAAGAAAATTGGAGTAGAGTCATTCCACTGCAACGGTGCTCCTTTTGCTATAAAGTCAGCAAAAATGGCATGTCCCACACCTCATATTATATATAGATATATATCTATTTCTTCACTCTTCTCAATTAGTGTAAGTTAAAAATTTATAATTGTCATATAGATATTATCAGAAGAGGTTGAATTTTCAACTGGTGAAGAAAATGGTAAAATATTTGTTCCAGTAACATTGCCCACTTGTTAAAATTTTTCCACAGATTCAATGTCCTTCCTGTTACCATTCCTCTTGAGGAAGCAATTTATCACAGGGAAAAACATCAAAGCAATTCTGAAAGTATTCCTTTATTACAAAATGGAATGCAGACTTGGGTGAAATTGCAACACTGAAATTTATGAAAATTCATAAGTTTGACATATTTTTGCTAAAAGCGCACCGTTTCTGTGGAATGACCAAGATAACTCACTTAAACTCAATGTTGTGGATTTTTTTTTGTTTGAACACAATTTTTTAATGAGTTACCCAACCTTGTCAGCAACTTCCATCCAGCATTCATGAGCTTTTCTGGAGGGGTGCCTGATTTAAAATGTACGTCTTAGCATGGCTCCATGGTCATAATTCCGTGATTCTGGGCAACATCTATGTTAATGTCTATGATCTATGTCATGCCCCTTTGGCATATTGTGCAGAGTGTATGCATCAAATAATCCAATTTTGTTTGTTTTGTCTGCAAATAATTGAAAATTACTCAAAATGTTGATATTTTTAAAATATAGATTATATAATAGTGATATATGATATTGGTCTCGGGGAGATATCGAAATAGGCCTAATAAGTAACTGGAGAACTTTAGAATTGCAAGCAATTCTGAAAGGTTATAACTCCCCACACCCACATCTAATTAATGAATGAACGAAGGGACTACCGAAGAAATTATGGACTTCTTTTTGTTAAATTTTCATTTTTCAGGGGGAGGGCACTTTTTAATCACAGAGGACAAAGGCCATGACATTGTGCTTGTCTGAGTCTTAAGTCAATGATAAATATGCTTATAACTCATCTGATTTGAAGTCATCTGTCAGTAATGGTGTTTTGTGACACAATTTGTCATCTTAATGGTTTTCAAACACTGAGTATTTGTTCTATTATGGTTTATTTTAAACTATACTTTCTATTTTTAATTTTTGTGTTATAATTGGACATTTTATCTTAGGGCCAATTTCCAAAATAGCTTTTAAAAAAATCGTGGATAAGAAAACATTGTGTGGACACTGAAGTAGTTATAATCTAGGCAGTAGCGGATTTAGGGGGGTTAATCCCTCCAACGGCCTTTGGGGTTTTAAATTTTAAGTGGTCCCTGCGCGGCCAATTTTTGTGTCAAACCCTGTGAAACTTTTTCTGGATCCGCCCCTGCTAGGCCTATACACATTATTTATAGCAAAAGAGAAAGGGCAGATCTATACTACACAACTAGAGGCCATTATAATATATATCATATATAGGTGCCTGATAATTTAATTACGGGCACCTGCTTACCACATTTCCAATAAATCAAAGCTATCAGTCTGATGCTCAGATGAGTGTGGTAGAGTTTTCGGTAGCAATTAAGATGATGTCATTACAATGAAGAGATGGGAGAACTGACCAATGGGAGGCGGCGCTGATCGTAATGGCATTGCCGTGCTGCGTTTCATGTCAACTTGTCAACATTCACTCCCCGCTGCAGGAACATAGCAAGCGCTTTCACTGGGCCCTTGTCTCTTGCTCACACGAAATGTGATTGCTTTTTTGCGAGACAGCACCGTGCACGATTGGAATTACGTATTGAGGAGGGAATAGTGCCCAGACTTTGTTCTGGGAGGCGACGAATGAGCCGTCATTTGGATCCCTGCCTTGCAGTGTAGAGGGTCTGCCAGCCATTGTTGGAAGAGCTCAACGTTGTGAGTCGAGACGGTCGTCAAAATGGCGGACTTAGAAGCAGTATTGGCGGATGTTAGCTACCTCATGGCCATGGAGAAGAGTAAATCTACTCCAGCGGCCAGGGCTAGCAAGAAAATAATCCTGCCCGACCCCAGGTATGTACTTGCAAACTCCCCAGGCCGTGGATCGTCTGAAAACAGCCCAATTGTGGCTGACAGTTACAACATCTCATTATAATAAGTGCAGTAGGAAAGCAATACACCTATGAAAAATCCCTGCATTTGTCGCCGTAAATCATGACACCATGCTGTTGTTTCTTTTCAGTGTACGTAGTGTGATGCATAAACATTTAGAGAAAATGGGAGAAGTTACGTTTGACAAAATCTTCAACCAAAAATTAGGTGGGTATATATACGAGTGTGTAGGCGGTGGTCACGGATCTGCCCAGTGTCACTGGATTATTGTCACCACAGGCTGCACAGCACCATGTACTGTCACACAGCTATGCTATTGTGAAATTACTGCTTGCTGCCAATACACTTGTCATTTCTCGATTCAATCTCATATCATAATTTTATGCATCTTGCTCCTTCCCATGCCACTGCCCTATCTAGACCTATGCCCTATCGAACTGCAGTGCTGCAGCTGTCATCTCATATTTTTTTATATTTTTGAAAAATTTATCACAATTTTTATTTATGTTGGGAGTTAAATTAATTTATTGGGAATTTATGATTGTCCTAGTCAACGTTTTAGGCAGTGATAATGATATCAGTGGAACATACACTCCGGATCAGCGAAACTCGCCAATCATCGAAATTTGCCACCTTGAAAAATTTGCATCTGACATTGCTATTTCTAAATTGTTGTGGCATTAAAATATTGTAATAATGTGAACATTTAGTTACAAAAAAAATCCATTCTGGTTATAAACTGTAAAATATTGCACATTTTGCAATACACAAGGTGGCGAATTTGGCTGATTGTGTGATTCCATGTATTATTTTTTATTGAGATTTCCAATTATTCAAGCTTGTTTAGATTTATTAGGTAGGTTACTGAAGTCATACATGTAAATGTTTGTTAAGGTTGATGATTTTATTTGAATGTGTAGATAAATGGGGAGTTTTGTTTCAGTAATTGCTCGGTCTACTTATCTGAAAACTAGAATTTAGGCTTAATGACTGTAATTTAGAATTGGGTTAACCTGCAGGGCAAGGGAGAAAAAAATTTGACCCTATAAACGTGATAATAGGTTCCCATTTAATGCTGATATCTGCTGTGAATTATAGCATTGAACTGTCATAACAAGGCCACATTTACCATGGTTATGTTGTGTGGGTTGTAACTCTCATTCATATATCCGTGATTGTGTCAATAATGATGTCACTAAATAGCAGGGTTTGTGAGATTGTTTCAAGCAAGAAGGCCATTGGTTCGGTTTTATATTAGGATACATTATTTGCCCATATCTGATCAATATCATATTTAATGACATTAGCATATGATTTGCAATCGCCAATAAGTATGAATCCCAAAAATAGACAAGGTAATCGATTGATTAATCTTTAGTTCATTGAGGTTTCAAAAGGATTCATGCATAGTATATTAATCAGCTATAAGTAGGCAGTTCTATATTAGATTAGAGACATAACAATTCATGGGTTTTGATCATCGAGGAGCCCAGCTGGACTATCAATAAATGCATTATTTCTGTGTGTAGGCTGTAGAATGGATATATGTATAGTTTATAGTTAGCAGGTCAAATTTAGATAGATTCTAAAACTGCTGTCAAATATTTAGAGCATTTGCATTGTATATTACCTCAGAGACAAATGCACACAGTTTCATAATTACTTCAATGATAGATTTTCTGAATTACTGGTTTTACTTTATTAATGTGTAGTATGCACTTGTTTATTTTCTTAAAAATGAGGTTATCTTGTGATTTTGATCTAGGATTTTTCAATTCTTATTTTTAGTGTGTGATTGAGTGGTCTGTCCGCTAATATTTTGGTTAAAAACAACTAAAGCTTTTACTGGAGATCTGTTAAGGGGGACTGTCCTGATTGAGTCAGAACCTGAAGTATGCTGATGTGTCAGTTAGGACTCCTTCAAGGGTTAGCACTAAATTATCTCCTTATGGTGTGCTACTTTTTTCTGTTTTGAGGATTGATACTGTTCCTTCTTGAATGACAGTTTAGTCCTGACAGTTACAGTTTTATTTATTGCGCTCAATGTTTCTTGAGACTATAAGTAAAATCTTATGGAGCACTTGCCCCCTGGGCAGATTTGTCTATTTATGCAATTGGTCTTTTGTTTAAGGGGTAAAGGGGTTTTGTTATCTAGGGCATGACTTTGAGTGTTAAAACCTTTCGAGTAGTCTTGTCTGTCTTAATACAGTCTCACTGCCTCAGCCTATTTTTATGCATGCCAGAATTAAGAGCAAATGAAAACTGAACATGAGTGAATTCATAGCAATATGGGCTTTTTAATTGGTGAAATACTTTGAATAGTCTTTAATAACTTTAATGTATGAGGTTATCAGGTCAGTATATTTCTATCTACTGTGTGTGTTAAGTCTATCAGTATGACCTACTGATATATATAATAGACTTCAGAGTTGTTAACCGAGCTAATAAGCTCAGTGGCTGATGTATGTATCAGATAAAGGAAATGTTTATTGGCTAGGAAGTTTGCCAGACATTTATCTCTCTTGTATGGCATAGGTTGCTTGATTTATAATGCATTATCTTTGGCCAGGGATGCATATGTGGAAAATTGCAGTGATTGATGTTTTGGTTTCCTCTGAAGCTGTTTAGTTGGGTTGACAAGTGGGGCTACATGCTGACTTAGCGTAAAAAAAAAAAAAAATAAGACCACAGTAATGCTACACATGTTAATATAGCAGGGTTGGACTTTAACCCTGGTTGAATACATTTTAATAGTGGGTTAAACCTGGTGAAAACCCTCCTGCAAGCTAACTGCATGGAATTCCAAATTATATGTACTAGAAATACACAAAACAGTGAATATAAGGAGAAATAGAAGATTTGCTTTCTTAAACTTACTTTTAATTAAAATCACTGAGCTTTACTATAAGCAAACTGATTGCATGTTCTTGAAGGGTAACCTCTCAATCATTGTGCCTAGGGGGAAAATTAATTCCTCAATAAAATATATACAATATTGTCGTTAAATATGACAGTCTTCCCGAAGTACGCTGGACCGCCGGACCTGACCGGCAAAATTTCATTCGGTCCGGCAAAAGACAACCTATTTTACAATGATATTTCATAAAGATGGGCTCATTTTGACATTCGGTCCGGCAAAGGGCATTTGAATTTCGGGAAGACTGATATGAATAAAAAACGTTTATCTGTTGAGTTAGTGGTGCCACCCAAATATTAAGCAGTATAATAAGTCTATTTTCGGGGGCTGCGATTGAGGCCTGTGTTGATTTCAGAGTTTATTGAAAAAAGGTTATTTATTGAACTAGGAGCCAGTGCTTTGAGACACTGTAGCTGAGCCAAGGCAAAACAGCAGCAAATCCGGATAGCAATATTTATCCCACAGATAAATAATTCACTGCAATATCCATACACACCGATTCAGTTGGGAAATACTGCAACACCATTTGTTGATGTGTGTCACAGTTCCCACCACACTTTTTATGCTATCATAGTATGCATGCCATAATACGTTTTTTTATGCATTGTCTCTGAATGGTAATAATATCTAGTTAGCATGATTAGTGTACAGTGGTGTGTATTGAATTAGCTCAGAGGATTATGGTGTTGAATGCAAGGTGATTGAATTGATAAAAGGATGACAATATAAATTGTGAACGTATTATTTTCTGCTACAACTCTACGAATGAATTGTTGTTGTTATTTACAAATATGTTGTAGGATGAAAGTGCTTCCATTTCCTCTTAATTTTGTACTTGTTCTGTCATTTTGCCCTGTAAATTTTCATCATTGGTGGCTAATTTGTCTCCATACAAAGGGCTTTTAGGCTGTGACCTGTTTTTGGAGTAACGCAAGGTTCTGTTGTGTGCCCTGTGTCGATCTTGTTTAAATTGACTGTTGTTTTTTTTCACATGTCTCTGCTGAGGACTACTCTGTTGGTTGTTTTGTCTGAGTGCCTGGAAAAGTTAAAATAATTTAACACTGGTGTTTAAACATTGTTGAAAAAAAACAAAAAAAAACATTGCATTTCATTATTTGATTCAATCTGATTGTGTTCATTATAATGGTAGTGCAATGTAATAGTGCTCACATGTAGGAAGAAAATAGGGAAACAGATCATGAGTATAAAAGTCAGAAATAAACTGCAAAAAGTTAGTTTCTTTGAACCTCTTTCACACCTGCCTCATCATTTAAGCTTCATATTTGTAGTTTTTAGTGCTCATTCACTATGTTGTAATATTATTATGTTTTCGCTCGCGTTAACAATGCTGAAGTAATATTCTGGCCAGAAACTGCTAATGGCATGAAGTAACAATGATCAATTATGGAGAAATGCCCATTAATGAGAGCCTACCTGATAATGAATCATTTTGAACAATGAATGCTACCCATCCAGGGGTAATGACTTTATTAATGAGCTGTCTAATAATAGACAGCACATGTGAAACTTAAATCACTCCCCTGTCATTTATATCCAGGCGATGTTATTGGCTATATGTAATATCAAAGGCCGCCTTCATATGTCAAAATCGATTAATGATATTGTGTGTTATATTGGATAATGGATATGTGATGTAATTTTGATATTTTATTTGCAGGCTATCTCCTCTTTAAAGATTTTTGTGAGAACTGTTGCGATGAATCAGTGCCACAGCTCAAATTTTACGAAGAGGTAAGTTTAATTATTTTAAATGAGATGATGTGTATCATTGAAATTACAAGAAAGTTGTATGTCAGTTGTCAGTAGTGCCAGAATGTTTGACACATGTATGACTTCACTATAGCCTCAGGAGGTGTTAATAGATGGTCGGTAGTTCTATTTCAGGAAAATTTTGGTAACTGTGGATGGTGTTAACTGCGCTGTTTTATTACGACACAGCTTAGCATAGTAATCTAGAGTAAGCTTTTGTTATGTCTTGTAAAGTAAGTGTAGTAATACTGGTGACTGAAGGTGATTCATGCTGAAAATTTCAATTTTCTTGTGAAGCTGGGCAGCTCAGGCCATGCCATGGATGGCTCACTCATTTTGATCGATGGAGAAATAGGTGCTGAGAGAGATATAATTGTTTTGTTGGATCTGAAGAATATTGCTGATTTGTCATCTGAATCATAGGTGGTCATAGAATTTGAAATGTCGGTGTGATTTGTCAGCAACTTTTTTTTCACTATTCGTCATTTCTTACCAGTGCTTGCGAAGGTATCATAAAACCTGTCAGGTTAACCTGACAGGTTTTATGATATATTTATATTCAGGTTGTAATTGTAAGTTACATTTTTTTTTTTTATATGCACAAGAAATTTTGCGGGAGTGTCATAAGTGATATTATGGCTCTTTTTGCTGTAAAAGTCAGCAAAAATGGCATGTCTCATACCTTATTTTAAATATCTCTTCACCCTACTCAATTAATGTAAGTTAAAAATAATTTATAATTTTCACATAGATATGATCAGAAGAACTTGAATTTTCAACTGGTGAAGAAATTGTTAAATATTTCAGTGAAATTATCCATTTGTTTCAGTTTGTCCACAAAATCAATGTCCCTCCTGTTACCATGGTATTAAAATGTTGCTAGATGAAAAACTAAATTGTTAGGGTTGTGCACTTTTCAAGAGATAAAAGCACTGATATGGAGGACTTCAGGATGCCTGCTTAATTTACACATTTCGAATAATATTTTTCAATTGTTAAAGAAAAGAGTTTGCATTGGCAGGGGGTGACTTTTATGCGCATTATTCCTGTTACCAAGTTTATGAAGAAGCTATTTATAACAGAAAATAGCTTCAAAGCCATTCTGAAGGTATTCCAACTGATGATATTACCTGCAGTTCCCGTTCAGATATTGCATAAAGTTTCCCTAAATGTCAGTCCTGTTACAGTCCTTCCTGGTGCCATAATGGCTGACATAACAGGTCACATGACCAACCAATTGAAATATAAAAGATGAAAAATGTTTTGTTTTTAAGTTACAAAAATTAAATGTATGAAAATTAATAATTTTTATGGATTTTTGAAAGATTGAAACTTTCATTTTTTTTGCACTACGTGCCCTTTTGTGCGTAATACCACAGACTAGTCTGTGGTAATACCCACTTGAGGTAGAAACTTGGGAGAAAAAGCCGAAAGAAGGATAGGTCTCTTTGGTCTTGCTGTTCTTTACCATGGTGTGAGAAGCACTTACATAGACCACCCACTGGTACAGGTATATAGTGATTGCCTAGAAATCGGCAAAAAAGTGTTAAAAGCAAATCTTTATAATTTTTTGCTGTTAACTGCAAGACCAATTCTTGATGTGTTATTTGCTTAGGCAATTTACGTCTGAATTTGAGGTGTGTTCAAAACCGCAAATGTCTTTGGTATAGAATAAATAAACATAGAACACTGAAAGATTGATCATGGAGTCTCTAGGGACTCCATGGGGTGATACCCTAGGTCAAGAAATGATTGAGAATTATCTAAATTGTCATAACACGCTTAAGTGCTGTTAAGAAATAGCTGAGAAATTAACTGAAATTGTCTTATTTGGTCTATTTCTGTCGAAATGATACAACTATTATTGAAGGTTTTCTCATTTAATTGAAGCCCATTACATGACGTTTTAGAGATCTGTGACGTAGGAATAATAGTAAACAATGAGCAGGGGAAGCGGAAATCTCCAGTGGTGGAGGTAGTGGTTGCTGCTGCTGCTGCTAACCTTGTGATGTCATCGAGGTTAGCCAGCTGGGAAATACAAGTCTCACCAGAGGGAAGAAAAGTACACCGTTCCTAATCAATCAAGCCCTTCACATAATACTAGAGCAGGCAAAATACATTTGAATTATCTCCTATGAGCTTGTTGTTCATCTTAGGCCCTGAGGCAAATCTTTGCAAGAAAAAATAAGGACTCTATTCAGTTAAGCTGTTCAGTCTCATTGCAGTTTGTATAACGCAGAATTTGTTGATTAATGGCTGTAAGGATTAGGTATTATTTGCTATTTCTAGCCACATTAATAGCTGGCTTTTGGTGAGTTTAATACCTAGTATTGAACACAAATTGAACTTTGATTGAATGTTAATCATAATATGTGAAAAGTAGGAGTATTTTTCAGGAGGAAGATCTATTTTATTTACTAGCCATTGCGAGTCTGTTCCAAATAGTTTCTCATGAAGTATGATATGTTGCTTCAGTGTGCAAAAATATTTCCACACGTAGTTTGGATCTGTGTGCATATACCATTGCATTATGTTTTATTTGGTTACTTTTTCTTCAAAATTGAATGAGTTGATATCGTATTAGTGCTAAAAACATGGCTGGTGTTACAAACTTGCAATGCATGTGCTGGCGAATCTGTTGCTCGAGAAAGTTGAGCTGGTGCCAACAAAATAGTTCTGCTAGGTCAGAGCATCGGAAGTGAGCAAGTTCATTTTGTAGAATGGACCGTTCAGAACAAATCCTGGCAGCTTTTATTGCTATTTTGATGTTTATGTACTTCTTTTTTTACCTGTGTGTAGGACTTTTTTTTTTAATGATTGCAATAACAATTTGCTCAAACATGGAGCTTTTTTTTCCTGGCTAACTTTCCACTTCAGATTCCTAAAAAAAACAAAGCGACAGTCCAATTTCTTGCTCTCAGATTTCTGTTTATAGAGCTGTAAAATGCCACCATTGACTTTTATGAGGTCCTGAGTTCGAAACTTGATCTGTGTTGCTGCACATTAAGACATCAAGCTGAACGCTGCTGAATGCCTGTCTTCTCTCAACAAATGCAGTGTTTTAATTGAATTTCAGATTAAGTCGAACAGCTGTCAAGATTTCCATTAAAACATTTTAAGTGTATTGTTAAAGCCTTTACTAAACAGGATTTTAAATGATGTTTGCAGGGAGTTAACTGGGTGTGCTGAATTGAAATATCCTGTCTTCCGCTGTCTAAGTTTCATTACATCCTGTCAATTTTCATTTGTCACTAGACGGCCACTCTACCGGAAGTGTATAGACTTGTTTGAGGCCACTTCGAAACTAAGGCCACCCTTTTAAGGCTACAATAAATGGCCGAGGGTGTTAATGTTAACCTCTTTGATTGGACCACCTCCTCATTAAGTGATAAGATTATAATGTGATATAATGTGGTATTATTGAATGCTTCAGAGTCTTTTCTCCCTAGCATTAATTATTTCTCCAATATTATAGTCTTTCCTTCTCTATTGGGCATTTGAAGGATAATGAGGAATAGATTCACTTAATTTTGTAGTCAATATAAGTCAATACGGCGGCCAATGTACTTGGGAGTGCTGAATTGAAATATCCTGTCTTCCGCTGTCTAAGTTGCTGTTGGATGCTGAGACAATTGGAGCTCTTCATTGTTCGCCCTTAAATTGATTTTCAGTTAATAGGCATGGACTTTTCCTTTCCTTTGTGTCATTGTTTCCCAAGAGACCATGTCAGCAAATAGTATGGTTCAATTTAGTTGGTGACTATGCTGAGGCAAGTGAAGGACTACACCAGAGGGGTGAACATGTAGCCTGAACACATGCATTACCTATTTTATCAGTCAGCCCCAAAAAGTGCTTATGAGGCATTAAACACAAATCACACTCTCACACTCACTTTTTATCAGTTCATCATGATGTCTGCCTCAGACAGTTGGTCGTGGGAGGTGAGGTGACCTAAAGACGACAGCTGAAATTGTAATGTTACACAAGAGTGATGAATTAATGTTATCAAATTTCAGTAACGTGATACCATTAGTTTACATTTACATCTCGGGTTGTCAGACATGTCTTGGCCTGATGTGATTTCATGAGTTGATGATGATCTGCCTCTGCATCATGTTCACATCATGTTCATATCTTAGCCGAAGGAGCCATGACAGTTGGAGCAAGTTGATTGGACTGGAATTGTCATCTTGCCAGAATGAGGGAGATGGTTAAAGCGAAGTGCAAACATGATATTACCGGACGTGTTTCCTGTTGTGGTCTACTTATAACATGTATAAATGGCAACAGCATACTTGCAATTACTGGGGACACCTTAATTGGCATACTCGGCTCGTACATTGCCAGCAGTTTGGTGATTGTGTGTGTGTGTTTTTTTTCCTGGACTGTACCTGCTGTATCAATGTTTATGAATGCATTGAAGACTGGGTATGGTGTTCTCGTCAGTTAGGTATGAGAATTGAGGTTAGTCTGTTTAATGTGATAACATTATTTAACTGTAATTCATTCGATATTGTTGCTTTTGTTGCTCTCAGCAGCAGTAAGCGCTATAGAACGTCTCCCAGAGGGCACTTTTAATAATAAATATTAAAGAAATCAAGGCCACTTAATATGGTTATGCATTTGCTGTAATGAAGACCCGCCTATATGGCCACCTTGTTATTGATTCCACTCTTTTTCAGAGAAGTTCTGGGGTCTGTGTTTAGTCTATTACAAGCTAGGCAAACTGTGAAGCTGGCTGATGGAGACTGCAGCAGAAAGTAATGGATGGGCGAATCTACAGTGTGCTTCTAGGAACCATGTAAGAGTCTAGAGTGGCTCTCATTTCTGTTTACTGGCTTCGTGTAGTATTGATTGGGCAAATGCAATGCTAAACTCCCCCTCCAAGCTGCTCTCTATTGATAGGAGAGACTAGGGAGAGAGGCAGCTCAACAAAATGCCATGTTGTCCCAGCTGTGACATGGCAACACTGCTAGAGATAAGCTCTCCCTTTTCAGCACAAACCTTGTCTCCTGAAATAGGTTAATGCCTCTCCTTTAGCCCACGCCCTGAATTGAATCTAGTATTGACACGAAAATTCGACGTCCAATGAATGAGAATCTGGATATCGTGGTGGTCCCTACAGTATTGGAGACAAAGTCAATTCTGTTGTCATCTGGTAGACATCTACCCAAACGTTCTTGTTGCAACCAATGACAATCTAATACGGATGTAACGAAATGTTTGTTGTTATACAACTTGAGAAGAAAACAAATCTCTTACTTTCAAAATGGTTTGATTTTTGTAAGATGTGGCTGAACTGGATGCGGCTGATGATTAGTATTTGTACAAAAGACGGAAAGAATAATAATATATATTTTAAGGCAAATATACGTATTTACAGGCATACTTCGGTAATATTTGAGTTTGATAAAAAGTGGATTTAACATATCTTGATTATTATTTGTTCTTATGTGATGTCTTTTCAGCTTTTCTTTTAAATTATGAATACATCAATCCCATTTAAGAATAAACGCGTCAGTGATTTAATGCCAGGAAAAATCACTTACAAAATTCTGATGGCTTCATTTTTTCATCAATAGAGAATAAATCTCTGAAGATAGACAGTATCGTTAATTCATAAATTAGTACAAAATCAAGGCTTATGCTAATGATGGCCAGTGAGGCAGTTAACAGTAGCTGCAGTTGGTGAGTTTATGGAGCCACCATGGTGAGATGCAGGCTGACCACTGACCAGCACTGACCACTCCCTGCTGACCTCATGCATAATTCATGGCTGGTGTCGGTGTTGTATTTTGGGCTCTCCTGAGGAATTCATTATGACCCTTAGGGACAAAAGGGACAAAGGTGCAGGGTCTGGGGATTGTGGTGTCCAGGTGTCCGGTGGATTTAAAGGTGGTCACCAGTTCCAGTCTGGTTTAGGTTTGTTATCTCTCACTTTACTGCACTTAAATGACCTTATATGGGATTATGAATCTGATCTCGTCAGTCATGCTGTACTTCTGTATAAAGTAAGGTTTCATGGTAGTGTGGCTAGGGCTGTACACCGATTCTCGATATACCGTTTGTACCGGTACAAGGATAACGATACGGGTATTGATAACCGTTATGTAATAATAACGATGCAATTAAACGGTATGCAGATCAGCGATTTTGAGCAAATAGGGCACCTGCTACCCAGATATTCCAGTGTTTTTGAAGAAAAATATCAGCCACTTTAATTGTAATGACATTAAACAACCGTCTGGATTATTCCATAAATATTTGTTCTTACATTTCATAGTGGATGTCAGTATTGTAGGCTTGTTTCATTGATATAGCTTAACGATACGTATCATGATACGTATGGTATCGGTTTTACTGTATCGTGATACATATCGTATCGTTATAAAGATAAAGGTGTACAGCCCTAAGTGTGGCCTTATGGGCAAGGCTCATCGCAGCTCCGATGAAGGCCTTAGGTTCTAATCACTGTTGCCTGCTGAACGTTTTGCGGTTCACTCATCAAATTATTCGTTTGTATTTGCCCCTTTTCCACATCTAGTATTTTATCTCATCACTACATCTGTCAAAGAAAATTACAAAAGAAGTTGCTAAATACCAAAGTACATAAGTACTACTTCAACGGGCATGTTGATGTTGATTAATGATTATCTTGAAAATGATTCGCAGTAAGAAAATGATGTATTGGTCAACAACAACAACAGAGTATCCCTGACTAGGTTTTGTTTTGTTTCTTTTTTTTAATGACATTTTGATTTATAAATTTTTTTGTCATATAACTTGGTGAGTAATTGCTGAATTATGTAGGATAATGCAGTTAAGTAACAAGTTGCTACTGTTTGAAACATTCAAGGTGAGCCATTCAGCTGTGGTTTGCCTCCCTCATCAGGGGTCCTGTGCTTGATCCAATGTAACATTGTTGTCAGTACCATGAAGCCTTGTCTCCCTAAACAGTGTCGTACAGCAGAACAAGTATAAATTAACTCCTGAGGACGTCATAGGTATCCAGGCCGCCTATTGGCTAAGGTAACCTTTCAGCCAATGTGTTGATATGGTTTAGTTTTCACGTCAATACAATCTGCTGTAAGGCAATGATCATGTTGTTTTATCTCGGTTTGCCATAACTTGTTCAGTCATTGTAAATATTTAGGGACATGATGTATATTGTGATATGATGGAATATACACTTTCCACGTGTCTCCCCATGTTGTTTTGTATTTACACGGAAGGCTTGTCTCATGGGCAATGCACTTAGAACTTCCTTCAGTTAGAAGGCCTCCTCCCTATTTGGGCCACTAAATTTTGGCCCGAAATGTACATCTATCAATGATGATAACTAATATCATAAGTCATGTTAGTAAGACCTCGCTTTAAACGTTGTTGTTGTCAACAGCCAAATTATTGTATAAACATGAAACATGATATTGACATGTTTGTGAAGACGAACTTTTTGAAGACGAACTTTTTTGCCTGGAATGATTGGTTAACGAAGTGTTAGTGTGCTCTTGTCTGGAATGCGTTGTACAAATATAATCTCCTCTATCTTCTATTATACTGCTATGATTGCACAGGGACGAGGAGATTTTGAGGCAGAGATATTGCTTAACAATTTGGGGAGCAATCTGACACGGTAATGAGTGTGATCATGGAGTCATAAGCTCCATGGTGTGATGGACAGACGGCGGATCCAGGGAGACCCACTGCCTCCTATCTCTTTGTGCCATATGGAGAGCACTGCCAGACGGAGCTGCTCAGTTCCATCTAATTCTTGAGGCTGTTTGTGATTGTACTTTAGTCAGAGAACCCTTTTTTGTCTCCAGGGTGTTCCATGGTATTGAGGGTTAGGACCCTTGGGCTTACAACTAATACAAGAATGAATTAATCAAGTCACACAGTTGTCTTGCATTCAGACCACCTTGCTATTGGGTTTGCTTCTCAGAAAATATCAACCCCTATCTTGCCCTTTCAGGCAACTTTTCTAACAGGCTAGATGCCATGGAATGTCTCGGTAGAGAAATGCAATCGTTTCGCGTGTCATTAATAAACATATATTCAATAATCAATAATTATGGTGACAGTGTTTGGTCGGATTGGATGCAATATTCATCTGTGCTCTGCTATTATATGCATGCAATTAGTGCTGGTTACGCTGCAGTCACGATTTGTCAATGTCAGTAACAGATTCAGAATGTATGGCATTGTATGCACATAAAAAAAAATCCCTCATATTTTCCCATCCGTGTATGCATCCATTACAGCCAATGGCGTTAGACACTGGGTGTTTCCCAAACCATTAGTAAATATCTGTTTCTATGATTCTGTGGCAGTTGTACACAAGATCAAAGAGACTGGCATCTCCATGGTGATGGTGGCTGTGTGTCGCAGATCATGTGATCTTCTATTGAGTTAGGGGATACCGGATGTGATATAAAGCGGAAGTGAGGGGTGCCCTGATTCCATCAAGATATTCTTTTTGGTACTGCCTAGCAAATAATGAGGTGAACAGAATTATATCGATTCTCATATGACAATATGTGTGGTAGATGTACTAATCCCAAGATACTGGTCAATCCCAAGGTCAGTATTCTGCATTCACAGCACTTGTTGTGTAACTATGCAGAATCAAGGAAAGGAGGGAATCGAAGGATGCATTTGCAGTGTCTTCTGATCAGTCAAATAGAGGGGAGCAGTAACTAAAATAGAGCCAGGTGTCAAAAGGAATAATGAATCCGTTGATAGAAATATTTATTTATGCAAATAGTTCACTCTTTGGAAGTGGCCTATATGCCGCCCTGTTTACACGAAGCAAGGCAATTATGATGTAATTGATCTCGGAAAGTGTTCGGGACTATAGAAGTGTGTTCAGTAACCTGTGGTTTTCCTTTACTGGGGAGAATGCAAATATTCTTCATGGGTTGCTTTGTTTTTGCAAAGTAAATTTCATATGTGCTGAATTTATTAATTTTGACCCCTGACGGATTACCTAGAATGAGCATTTAGTGTGTAGATTCAGATTGAGAAGAGAAGTCGTATGTTTCAAGATGGTCTGGTGGCTCCATGGTCTAGCTGTGCATAGCTGATTATGTGACATTGCAGCAGTGTGCTATGTGGCCTGGTTAATAGCATCTGACCTGCTGCATCAGCATTATCAGCAGCAGCAGCCTGGCCGCATCATCTCATCTCTTATCATAATTTGCTAACCTGCCTCACACTGTCACCTCTGTATAGCTGGCGCTGGTTGATTTGATTAATAGGGATTTTTTGGGTGTTTCGTACATGTGTTGTAGCCAGTATCATGGCACTTGATGCTTGTCATTTGGAACTGTGATGATGCGGTCCCTCCCATTATGCTATCAATGACATATAATCATGCTGGGCTCTCTGATCTTTCTTTTCATACTAAGCATGATGGTACAAATGATGACGAACGTTTGCACAGAAATTGTCAAAATTAGTGTTTAATATTCAAAATTTGTAGTCGGAGTGACGCCACACTGACCTTGAGATTGTGAGATCTTTTGGCATTATGTAATTTACAGTATATAGAATGGGCACTATATAAGGGTATAGGTCTTTTAGGTGAGGACCTCTCCATTTAGACTAGCAAATGTAGGAAATATGACAGTTAATAGTGCTCAAATTAAAGAGAAGTGTCAGGACTCCACCAATTTGACACTGACTTTTTTTACACGGTTTCATCCCGTATTGTCCAAATGTGAATTTGTGCTGTTTGAATGACGATTAGGGTCGAAGTCATCATAACTACATTTAGATTTTATGTTACAAGTGCATTCAAAATGTGTTTACAACGCTGCCGAGTTCCTGTTTGTTGGGATAAACTGGAGCGGTTAGCAAGCAGGAACTGTTGAAAATGCGGCACAGGGAGTCCAATGGATGCTATATGTGTATATAGTTGGGGCCAAAGGTTACGTATAGGTCTACATACTAGAGCGTGATGTTGTAAATGAAGTTTTAATAAAATCATCTATGTAAAAAAAGAGCTGCACAAACAAAGGAATGTGGTTGGAATTGTTATAAATTTTATTGGCAATTATTTATTCAAGGAAGAAGGAGGGGAAATCTGCAAATGTATTCCAATGATATTTGCACTGACAGTTAAGCTGTTCCTTTTAAAACGTTTCCAGCATCAGATACGTCATAGCATGTATACGTTATATACGTTAAACAGTGCTGTGATTACGAACCTTGCATACCATTTTGGCGTTTTGAGTTAAAAGGTTTTTATTTGTGGTAAATATAACACTCCAATGAATGGCTATTTAGTACACTGCAAATAAGGTCATACCGAACTGAAACAGGATTTTAGATCCTGTTCTATAATATGCTATGCTTTGTGTTGGATAACTCGTTTACTATAGACCTACATGAAGAGTCTCATATTCATATCTTCTATTTCACAATTATATATCAATGTTCCCATCAGATATAAATCATATGCTTAGCACCTCCTCTTCCAGGCTTGGCTTGACTAGGGAGCACAAATTAACACCTACTAATTATTTGTAAGCGTCTAGTAAGTGCTCAGCATAACATTTGGTAAACCTCGTTCTTCACATGACCAGGTGCACTGCATGGCCTCCTGAAGCAGATGCTGTGTTGGGGAAGAGCCAGGGAGATGCTTCGAGGCAGATGCTTTCTTACAAGTGTTAGTTCATGTAAATAAATAGTCAAGGTCTTGTGAGTTAAAAGCACTTGATGTTGAAATCCCATTAGTAGAATGAATAACTTCTGACGATTCTGACGGAATGGAGGTTATAATATTGTTAATTGTCTCATCATGACGTCTGCCGGCATGCATGGCAACTGATCATTTGAGCTGTCATGACTGGAATACAGTGATAACACAGATGTAATGTAGTAGACCGAAACATTGCTGTCATTTGCAAGCACGCCGATATGCAGTTTGTCGGACTAGTAAAGTAGTAGTACTCTAGTGTAAATCATGTTTTTTAGATTTCTCTATTTATTGAATATTCTTTTTTTTCTTCTTAGCAAGGTGTACATTGCTAATAGCGAACTGGCAGACTTGTATGGCCACCTTCATATAGGTATATTGCAGCATATTGTGAGACTATAAGCAGTTGGGTTAAATATTATTAATAATCAGTTTATTGCACTTATACATATTGTCGCCCAAGGCAATTGATAAGACGAGTGACCGTTTATTGGAAGGTAAAATATACAATGAGTCATTGTATGTTATATGGAAGTAGCCGTTTGCAGCGGATGACCGTTGTCCACTGTTAGGCAGGCAGGTTTTACTGTATGCAAATTGGGTTGTGATTTTCATTTACTTGTCCTTTTTTTTCCATCGGATTCATTTTGTCTTTCACGATTTACTGTGGCCCAAACACCATTACTGCCCCATCAGCATATTGCTGATGAGATAAGCCTAGAAATGGCTTTGTTTCTAGTGGCACAAATATGTGACTGAAAAAGCCATACAACCACATTCTGCAAGTCTTCATGGCTGCCAATAACAGTGCTATTTACAAACACTACACAAGAAAATGGGACATATTTTTATTTACGACCATTTTGCATTGCACCTTATATCTTTATTACGCTGTGCTTGATTATATCTTTTTGTGGACTAATTCTTGTTCTGCATGTGGTTGCTGGACAATAAACTATGATAAGGTCTATATTGCCGTTTTACCATGGGTGCTGGAGAAATTTATGATAATAAAGAAAAATGGATGGAAAGCGTCGAGTATGATCATCACAATATCTCGTCATAATCCTGCTCATGATAATATCCAGGGGACAATGGCTCTTTGTAAATTTGATGCAGGATGCCAGAATCAGAAACCATTGTGTTGTAAATGGATACAATGGTCTGGTGAGGTATTCAACTTCTAACTAGAGGTAGCAGGTTCGAACCCCCACCATAACGTGGCATATGCTGGAGTTGGGTAGATCTACCTGAATGAAACCACTGCTTCACTCTACTTATTATTGGTAAGGGGTGGGGGGCCTAGCTCAGTGGCTCGCACTGGGCTTCCAACCACTGGGTCTTGGGTTTGATTCCCGGCCGAGCCTAAGTTGGATGGCTGTTTCATCTTTCTTAATTAGCCCATCAGGTGCAGAAATACCGGATGTAAAGCCCTAATCCACCCATTTTAGGATTGGTTTATGATTATTTAGCTGTATGATTGCGTAGGTGTGTTTTTTAAAGATATATATAATAAAATAGATGCTTTGCTTTGGAGAACCAAGTCTGCTTACTCAAATGCTAACCTAACAGATTAGTAAATACTTAAGCAGATGCAGAGAACAGCTGAGTCTGCTATTTTCATGGTTTCAAATTTAATCGCTGTAGTAGACAGCGCAGGGATTGCTGTTGTAATATAGGTTATAGCCGTGTAGATTACAGGTTGTTAATTTGACCTTTTCCTAGTTGGATGCAATCCAGGGACTCTAAATGAAGTAGAACCTTCACCTACGACCACCTGATACCAGACCTTCCAGATAAATAGCAAAATGTGTTCTTGATATCTCAGATACTTTAAACAATTAATTATGTGAAGTTAACTCCACAATGCCTCCAAGAAATGAAGTTAAGTTTGTTCAGTACAGTTGCCATTAAAAATAGTCTTAACTGTGAGGCTGAGTGCATTGCAAATAAAACATTGCCCAAAACATTGCCTGTGTTAGACCTCAACTTAAGCTGGTCTTCCAAATACAATGTCAAATCAAAGAGGAAATTGTGGACGGCACATCGCATTGTGGACGGCACATCCCATCCTAGAATTTTTCCGGACCCAAAAAATCTCTCGCTCTCCACCGAGATGTCAAAACTTCGAGGAAACTTAGTCAAGCATTTGTTGTGCTGAGTCAAGTCTCGGATATTAAAATCTCCAGTTTATCCATGCAAAGTCAAATGTAGTGAACATGTTGCACTGTTGATGGGGTAGTACATGTAGTAGAAACATGATATAACATGATATAAGCAATCGTTTGCAAGTAATTACCATACATGCGGTGGACATGAATTACATGACTCGTAATGCAATAACATTGTCAGATTAATTAGATCCCCAATGAAGGCCCCACTGGGCACAGTTGTGTATTGTGCAGCGTCTGGTGCTCATCAAGTCAGCTGCTGGTTTTGGCCTGATAAAGTGCTCGTGGAATAACACGCCATCTCTGCATTATCCTAGGACTGTTGGATTTATAACAATGTCAGCTCAGTTTTAATGGTTTTCTCTTGTGTTGCAGTGATTTGCCAATTGCGTTATACTTACGCCATACCACCGAAGATGTAAGCAAAGTATCAATTAAGCAATGACTGCAGTTCACTATTTGTCTTATTTTATGTTCTGAGATCTCATGCATTGAATTCAATGCAGAGGCCGATGATACAACATGGGTATCTGCAGTTCATGTTGATGTGATCCCGATTTGTAATTATCAAATGGGTTGTATTACTGTAAAATTCGTGTTGTGTTTGTAGTTCCTCTTATGAGAAATAGAAGACAACTTGATTGAGTTGATTATCCAGTGGTTAAAGTGCTGTTGAGCATTTTTTCTTGGGATCCTGGGTTCGATTCCCAGCAGCCGGGCATCCGTTTGAAACTAAACCTGTGTGTTGGAAACTTTTGCATGAGACTGAAAGGGAGGTGGCTTGTACATTGTTTTAGGCTGTCAAAAGTGGAGTAAGTAAAATTCCCAATGGTTAACCGGTGTCGTGTATCATGTTTAGGCCTCCCATAAAACCTTGTCTTTGCATCATTACATCGGTCGAACACGAACACCGTGCCATGTGCACAGTCTGACCAGTACTGTGGAGGCAATACAACCCCATGGAATGCACTGATGCACTGCTGTATCCCAGCGCTGCCGCCAACTCCGACGAAGAGGCATGCAATAGCACCAGCTAGTGGTGGCAACCATTGTATTACAACAAGTTGCAAGTCCTCTTCTATCCAATAGATAAGATACCATGAGACTACGAAATAGCTGAGCTGGGAGAATGGTTGGTGGTGGTCCTTGTGGGAGCAGGTAAAAACGTAGATAAGCTGTTGTGAAGAATCTTGGGATAAGGAACCAACAAACAATAGGATGGATAGAGCAGCTACTGGAGAACTGTTCAGGGCATAGTAGCTAGCATCGATCAAGGATGTGATAAAAGGTTTGCTGATTGCTCTCCAACTGTCTTGTGCCTCTCCAAGTGGCTCCTTAGCTCCCCTGCTCTCTGGCTCTCCTTGGCCCTCTTCGGCTCTCTCTGGTCAGACCACATGCTCTGGTCCCAGGGTAGGTGTCCACAATCTGCACCAGCATTTGTTGTGCTCTGATATGAGCACCTGCAAACCCATGCAATCTGCTCCAATACAATATTGTGGCCTGCTCTCACAACTATGTACTATATGGTCATTGATTTTTTTTTAGGTGCTGTTTACTGACTAATCGGCTAATAGGCTGCTATTAAAATTTAATTCACGAAAGCCAGGTTGCACATGGGTTGCATGCCATGACACACTGGGGCCTTTAGAATGTAAATATTTAATTCTCACTCGCTAACTTATTTCAGTGGTTTGGTTCTAAATTTTACCTATATGTAACAATTCAGTGTTCGAAATAAGGGGTTCCGGTTGTCCGGTTGTCCGGGACAACCAAATTGTCAACTGGACAACCATGTTTAACCACGGGGTTTCCGTCGGACAACTGACAGTTGTTTTTTGTTTGTTTTGTTTTCTGACAACTGAAATTCTGAGCGGACAACCACTCCAGAACACCTCATTTCGAACACTGAACATTCTGATTATGTTGGCTTGGTATGGTTGGTCATTCTGGCAATGCTACAGGTTACTGCCATTTCACTAACCGTATACACAGAGCTTTCATTTCTAAATTTCACTAGAATCCAGCTTGGTAAGTCAGCAATACAGCTGTTGTGATTGGTGGAGATCTCTTAAGTACGTCAGGTGGGTCAATTTGCATATGTGCCTGTGTAATCTAATCATCCAACTCTTCTGTATTATGCTGCAGAGCAAGAACTAGTTAGTGAAATGGCAGTAAAGTAAAAAGTACCAAACGTCACGTTTTTGCCTTGCAAGCTCATTGTCACCACCAGGTCCATTATGCCACGTATTCGTTGTTACATACACGCCATGTATACAGTAGAGTAACAAGGTGAGGCTTCAGTTGGCATGAGCAGTGCACGGATTTATCATTAAACATTTGGCATTTCCATTAGCAGAGCTCCGCAGCACCTGTAAGGTGTCAACAAATTCCAGTAACAACATTTCACGTATAGTGTTTTATTAGAGTTGCCTTGAGCGGCAGATTGCAGTGATATCATTGTGAAGATATACCTCTGCCCATTTGATTAGGCCATCCTTGCTTTCTGGCGAAGTAGTTTGTAAACCCTAAAATTGCCTTATCCATAACGTTATCTGTATTGATAATTCAAGTACCCCCTTTAAGACTACTTCGACAGTAAAGCCAGTAAAATGCTCCTCACAGCTGCTCTTAATGGCAAGGTTTCACTATTGAAGGTAGGCGAATTGACTGCAACCAATTTAGGAGCCAAGGCATTATTTATGATGAGCAAATGAAATTATAAAAAATTAGTTGAAACTTAAAGTGAGGGGCTAATGTACCTGCTTCTGATGCTGCTTGAGTGGACTGAGAGCATCAGTGCAGTCTGCTCTTGTTTCAGCACCCAGCATCATTGTCTGCTAATGTCTAGGCAACTGTAAAGGCATCATTGATGCTCATTTGGAAACGGCGACTGTTGCTCTTTGGCTATTTTGGGCTGGCTTCCTCTCTGAGTAGTATTTCAGGGGATATATATTTCATGTCACCATGGCATGGTTCGGATGGTTCTGCATAAAGCTTTGTATGCTGAGTTCCTGTAGGATAGGATAGGGATAGGATAGGATAGGATAGGATAGGATAGGAATGGATGGATGGTTCTTCATAAAGCTTTGTATGCCGAGTTCCTGTAGGATAGGATAGGGATAAGATAGGATAGGATAGGAATGGATGGATGGTTCTTCATAAAGCTTTGTATGCCGAGTTCCTGTAGGATAGGATAGGGATAAGATAGGATAGGATAGGAATGGATGGATGGTTCTTCATAAAGCTTTGTATGCCGAGTTCCTGTAGGATAGGATAGGGATAAGATAGGATAGGATAGGATAGGATAGGAATGGATGGATGGTTCTTCATAAAGCTTTGTATGCCGAGTTCCTGTTAGATATGATAGGATAGGATAGGATAACAATAGTGAGTGGTGATGACTGAGCAAAATGGGCCTGTAAGGCAGTTGAAGAATTCTTAAATATGACTGTAATTTAACCTGACTTAGAAGTTGTCTGTAACTGTCTATTTGCAAACTATGACAGCCATTTCATCGTTGTTCATTGCCGTGATTTATCTAGGAAATATTTGTCTTCAAAAATTTCAGTGTAGTGGTTGATCTAAAAAATAAAATACATATTTAAAAAAAAAAAGGCAGTGGTAGAGCTGAATTTTTAAATCTGACTTGACGATTGCTGCTATAATAGGTTCTGCGTTGTGAACGTGGTCGACTACATAGCCATTTGAGACTTATTTTGCGAGTCCTAAGTGTGTTTGGCCGTTCGTTATCTGATGTACTTAGAGAAAGAAACCCAGTAAACCAATGAATCCAGAAACTGGCTGGTGAGAGTGTCGTTGAGTATTGCCGACTAGGCAATGTGTGTAATACCATGGATGATAATACTGTGTATGCACTGGTGGAAATCGAGCAGATAGCAGCTGGATGGGAGCAGACTGTGGGCGTGATGCCTGATGCTAGTGCCATGACATTCTAGCATCAGCAGCTTCAGCAGCTTCAGCAGCCGCAGCAGCAGCAGCAGTCTGGTGATGCTTGGCAGATGGCTGCAGAGATAGCAAGCAAAGTGGTTGCAGAGGCTGATTTACATTCAGATTGAGAAGAGAAGCTGAGGATGGATGTCACTGCCTCCGACTCTTTGCATACCAAACACTGTTCATATTTTTCAGCAATATTATCATGCTACTGCTCCTACTCCCACTTGACAGGATGTCAGGATGTGCTCCTATCCACAGGAGACCCATGATTGTTGTCACTACTTATTGCTCATGAATATTACTTTTTTTTGGAGAAGGAGATACTCTCTCTATATTAGCTGAGACTCCTTCCCACAGAGTACAATATTTGAAAACTATTGAATCCGTTCAATCCAAATGTTGTGAAAGTGCAGTTAGGACAATCTCAAGACACCGCTAGTACACGAAACTCTCTTTTAAGAACACCTTGGTCATTGATAGATGACGTCATCAAACAATTTACCTATCAGCGATCTACTCATCATCCATGAAATTGCAGATGATGCTGAAATTTGATTGTCTTAATGGAGGGTGGCCATACTATACTAGCCCACTGGCCTTACTAGCGATTTTGTCGTTAAAGGTGATATTTTGTAATATTTCCGGCATTAATCTCATGAAACATGCAAAGCCACTGCAATCTCATCATGGCAACAACAATTATGGCATATTTGATTTGCAGAGACCTGCCGGGTGCATCTCATGATTGTAGGATGGTAGCTGTTACAAATTGCATGAAGATCCCGTGAGACATATATCATGAATGTTGCCATCCATTAATTCTAGCCTAACTGAATCATTAACAATTCTCTTTAGTGTAGGTGCTCCCTTCAGGTACCTTCCCATTTGGTCAACCTCAACAATACATCCATGCTTAATCCAAATTAAAGCCACCTCACTAATAAGGCTCCCTCTCAGGTAGAGCCATATACTGTATAACGTAACATCTTCGTTCGTGATTTTCGGCCAATCTGTATACCTTTGGTATTCGCCATTATTATTAAGTTCACTAATAGAACGGCTCAACCAACTCGTTTTGACCTTAATAAACCTGTTCAAGTAGGCATTAAACATTGCCCTATATTCTTAGAAGTGTCATGGCAGGCTTGCTAGGGTATTTTGCAGTTGGCTGGTCTTTTTCATCTCTTCCATGTGGCATTTAGAAAAAGCAGAAGATGAGGTTGCAGAGGATACTTGTCTGATGCTGCAACATCACCTCAGCTGCCAGGGTGATGCTGCTATCCTCTGTTGCTATGCGATCTGCCGCTAATGGCTGCTCTCCCGCTTTCTTTACTCTCCTAAATGCTCTGGAGTCAGTTGCAGCTCAAAACTGAAAACAAAGATAGTAGAGGACTTAAAACCGCTCCTTGTGAATTCATATGGGATACGCAATACATTTTGTTGTTGTTGCAATTGTGTTTTCGTGTCTTCGTGTTTTCGAGTCAGACCATGGGAATATTCTATATGACATTTTGTAACATGTAAATTTAATTTCACGTGATATTTACAGGATGTTACATCCTACATTTCAAGGGGGATATTTTCCCGATGAGCCTTGTGAGTCTGTGTTTTGTACTTCACCCTCACCCTAAGAGCCACCTGGGGAGTTCTATGTGGATGTTAGATTGTTATGTCAGGCACACATTTAATTTGCACAAGTATATTCTGTTGAGTAAATTAAATGTTATTGTCATGAAGTATTGAAGTAATGATTTGGGTATTTGAAACAAAGACATTACAGCTGTCTGTCAGACCGTCTCATTGGCTTGTGATAGGGACGCCATTGCAATTGCATTAGGACAAAAGTCTCTACTAACTCGATTTGGGTGACCGAGAAAAGGGAGACCATCTTTGATTGAATTGTGCAAACAAGGTCCTGTTTGACAACTGGTCAAGGAAATAACACTGTGGTCAGCGATATCTGCATGGGCCATCAGGTTTCGAGTGGGTCTGTGGACACTACCTGGGGGAGACGCTTCCTGGTCTAACGGTCAAGGCTCTTTTCAGCTCATCGTGAGTTCAATGCTGTTTATTTGCTATGTCTCAGTAACTAGTGTGTTATTATTTATTATTATCACTTTGCAAGACAGTTACCAGGTGAATAGCTAAATTTTGAGGGTATCAAAGTTGGCAGCAGGCCAATATTGAATAACTGCCTGCACGCTGGCCTAGCTGATGACGTCACCAGGTGGCTCACTACGTTACAGAGCTCAGAAAGTGATAATAATAATAATAACACTATTGTCATTCGTGCACTATGCTGTTTGAGTGGCCCTTGCTTGATGTCCAGCAGCCCTTGGGCTTGCCTAGCAGCCCTCGCTCGGCTCGTACTACTTTGCTAGCCCTTGGGCTGCTGGACATCAACTCGGGCCACTCAAACAGCATAGCGCCCTCTGAAATAGTGTTATTGTTATAGCATGTTCTAGGCAAGTAAAAGATCCCACCCATGAGGCATGAGGTAAAGCATGTTAGCATTGAGCAGTTGAGTCGTGGATTCAATTGAGTTACAAGGTTACCATATATCCTTGGTGAATAGGCCTTCCTAAATCTTTCAGATGAAGGTAATGTCTTGTGCTGCTGTTAATTTCTGTCTAAAGCAGTTTGCTGGTGCCCAGCTTATTATGGCTTTCTGAGGAGGAAATCATTAATAATTATGTAGGCTGTTAATTTTCTCATTTGATGATAAGTACTACCATTTTTTACTTGTGAATGTCCATTACATTACGCTGTAGGACAAAAACAAATTGAGTTTGAGATTCCAAAATCTTTCCCTTCATGATAACCAAGACATCTTAAATTTCTGGATGTCGTGTATAAATTATAGTAAATTTCACGATATACTTCAGGTAAATCTCATAAAAGCGTTGCCCAAGATAAGAAGCTTAATGTTTGATAATTAATTATTATGGAATATCGTTAAATAAGAAGGCAGTTTACTAATCATTCAAATGCACCATAGCCATGCATATATGTCATTTCCTTTTGACGTTGATGTAGGCCTATTGTTGTATAAATCGCATGTCAATAAAGTTTTACTCAACAAGCTCAAATGCAGTTTGGTGCAGTAGCAAGAAGATAATATACTATGAGCTCAAGTCTTTGCTTTGCTAATGGAGTCTTTTCACTGAAGAACCCTGAATTCAGCAGGACATAAGTCTTTCCTCTCCTGTTATTACTAATTTTGCTTTTCAGACACTGTAGGTAATAACTAACTGATTCTACAAATCAACTAAATGATGAAGTGTCAAATACACATTAAAATGCACTAAAAATACTGCTGCTAGGATGCACTTTGCTTCAGCCAATCACAGTCAAGGGCGGGAACATTTTCAGCCAATAGAATTGCAGTATTATCTTTTAGCCGCCTACAGAAATACAGAAAACCTTCCGTGAAAATCCACTATATGACCACATCACTGATAAGGTACATTTGAAATAAGGAAATTTTCTGCCAGATCTGTGAGATGTTGAAATGTAGTAGAAGCCACCGGAAGTGTTGCAGATATGAGTTGACTGTATGATGACCTTATGTTTTAGATAACCTTATGTTTTAGATAATGGATCGATAGAAAAGGCTGGAGCAGTGATTGCTGTGAAGGCCACCCTTTGAGATTAATTGGCATTCGTGGCTCAATAAGGTTCCAGTGCATTCCCATTGAGGAGTCCTTGCTTATCAGGCCGAACCAAGGCTCTGCATTTCCTCTTCATTATCCCAATTAATAGCACCCGACTCAGCACCGTCATGAATATGTGGCATTGTGCTCTTGGCTGGGAATAGATGCTTGTATCGAGTTGTATGAGGGGGTGGAGCGACATGCCATCACACTCAAGGACGGTGTGTCAGGAGATGGGCAAGTGGCATGCGAAATTGTAAGACATGAGTTTTGAGCGAGCAGCCAATGCTGTTGTTGTGATGGGGCATGTCACATGTGTGTGTTGGCTGTATTGCAGGGTTGCTGGTTTGGGGCTTGTGGAGGCCTGTGAATGTGTAGCGACGAGACAAGTCCATTAGTGCATGGGGGATGAACAAACGAGCCCATACACAACATTGGTTTGATTGACTCCAGCTATATTGCTGTGTATCATTACACTGGCTGCTGAATAGACTTCATAATGCATTGCCTCCCAATTGCATTGCCTCCCACATTTGTGTCCATTTGCATGCGGCACTGGTCACCTGGGCAACTCAAGGAATACCCAATGCATCTGGCCAGGCTTATCAGGTCGAACCAAGGCTCTGAATTTCCTCTTCATTATCCCAATTAATAGCACTTCATGCAAGCGTAATGTTGTACAGTATCGTGTTCAAGGATGTCCCAATGGTTCCAAGCCACTAAATATTAAAATTAATATAGATATGAACACTGGTTTTGTTTAACGTTGTCCAGTCAGCTCCTGGGCGTTGCATATATTTGTCCAGGATATTCGCCACACTTTAAAGACACGCTTTCACCCTTGATTTTCGCTTAACCGGAAAAACATCAATTTGTTGATGAAAGAAAGCCTCTTCCTCAAATGTTAACATCGCTTTATTGCCAACATTAAACGAGATAAGAGCTGCTAAGAAATAAAATATGACATTCAAAAGGAAGAGAATCTTGAGGTTACTGTCAGAAGGAAAGGGTCCTCCAATGAAGCAAATGTCGAACAGTTGCAGAGCAGTAGTAATCTACCAGGGGCTATATAAAAACAATGCCATCTGAAAGAAGGATGTATACAAAAGAAAAAGGTCAAGGCACTGTGTTTGTGAATTACCTCTGTTGCTTCCAATTACTTCGTGACAAAGTGCATGTTTGGTCAATCTCAATTTAGATATTCACTGCACTGGACGTAGGCAACTATTGGACTGGACATTACCTGCTATTACCATTAGACCAAGGCCAGTGGTGCAGATGGCCAAGTTTGGGGGAGTGGAACTGAATTTATGGATGGTTGTGTGGCTGCAAATGAAGCCATAGAACTTGCAGCGCAAGTTGCACTGATATTGAACAGTTGCTGAGTAGCGGCTGAATTCATTCCTCTGCTTTTGAGGTGTGTGAAATGATAGAGCCATGCCAATTCCCTTGGCTCTGGACCCAGGTGCATTTCTGATGCATTGAACTACAAAGAGAGCATTTCATCCGATCCATTTGTTTCTCAAATGATCCGCACTCCTTTTATGTAATGGGATAATTGATGCCACTAGAGATCAACTTTATTCCTTTGATCTCGAATTATGGGTGGCATAAGTTACATAACCAAGATGGGTCAATTGTTGTCGAAACAATGAGTTTCGTAAACGCTCTGCCAACTTAAGTTGATGGCTGAAAGTTATCATAATCACTTGCTACGGTGATTCAATCCATTAAAAGTAATGTTAGATTTAGAGTCACAACTAAATATCCAAACTCATGGTGGATAATATATATATTTTTTTAAAGTAGATTTTATAAGGCCTTATCTGACTAGTGGTCTTACTAGCGTTGTGGCCTCATCTGCGGGTTGGCTTTCAAGTGAGGTTTTTCTGCACTTATTTTTGCTTAGTTTTGCAACATCTTAAGAGCAGCAGCTGTATTTAATACCTGCAGTGTACATCCACATATGAGGAGATGCGGATGAAGGACACTTGTCTCAGCAGCTCTTCCTCTTCTTTGATGCTTGTAAGTCATTTGAATGAGCCTGTTTGCCCTAGTGGCCCCTGCCGGTGAGAACAGATGGGTTGCTACATGCTTGATCACATGCTTACATGTCTCCAGCCAAACATGTAAGGCGACTATCTACATCATGAGCAGAGCGGAGGGAGGCTTGAATCAGATGTTTTATTGTTGTTACGTCGTTATGATGCAAAGAGGAAAGGTGACCTCTGCCTCTGGCTGCTTTTGAAGATGCCTTGCTATCATTGCGGGGCTTTGATGCTGAGATGCTATGTTGCGCCTCAAGCATCCCCTCCAGCTGCATCAGCAGCAGCTCAACAGCAGCAGCAGCACTGGAAGCAAGCTTAAGTTACTCAACGTCTAATAAAACTCATTTTCTTGCTGCCCAAGGACCTCGCTCCAAAATGCAAGAGGCCTTTAGCAGAATTTAAGCTGCATCTGATATACTACCCTGCACACCGCTGTGTCAGTAATACATTGTTGTGAAATTAGTCCGCCTCAGTTGATTTTATAGAAATGGATGTTTTATATACAGTTCTTAAAAGCAGGGACAACCATTGAACAGAACGACTACATGGTAAAAACCTGTTGCAGTTATGTTACCGCTTGTCATTTTTATTGATTATAGCATTATATTATTTTTGTTTGTTGTGCAATTTAAATGCAATAATCCAATGCGTTTGCTGTTTTTTCTTTCTTTTTCTTTTTTTAAATTAGCAGTCAAGAGTCGTTCATACCTTGCTGATTTGATTAATTGTACCAAGCAATGGGATGGCACTAATGGCACGAATATACATCTCGTGCTTCAGTGCTTCCTTGACAACTGTTGATTTTGAAAATGATTATCATGTGGGCCAGAGTCTGAAAGAGACTAATGGATCATCTGTAACATGGCGTCCTCAAAGTGTGCCACTTCAGAATGGTTCGGTTATCCACGACTTCAAGTGGATCTTTATTTGGCCGTAATTAAATTATGATTTTATTTTATGTAAAGGACTCTTTAGTTAATCGTGACAATTTTGTTGCTAAGTTTTATGATGTGTATCAAACGTTCTTTACGGATTAACCAATTTTAAATGAACAAATCTAAGTAGGGATACTTGTACAGTCGATGTGATCGTCAATCACTGCGTCTGTTAAGTGTAGCTTAGCAGTCAACAAAATAGTTCTTTAGATATTGTCAAATATGATGGAATGGTATTAAATGGAAATCACTGGTGTGTATTACTGAGTGTCTGTTGTATACATGTAAAAGACCCCACCCTTGGGTTAATGTCATGCGGTTTTGAACTCCCAACCTTCAATTGTCAATGCTTTGAATTGTGTATATAAATTTGCAGCTGATTAATAAGGTTGTTTTTGTTTATTAAAGCTGGATTATCACTCAATATGACTATGGCCAAAATCTATTGCATTCACTTCATTGTCTTCTTAATAATGTTTACTTACCATCCAGAACCTTGCTGAGTTCACTATCTCTCTATAAAATATTTAAACTTCACCTAGTATTTAATTTTTCATGCCATTAAAAATCCAATATGTAAACAAACTAAGTAATGACGTCACAATACTCAACAATGGGTGATGATGCCATTTCCATTGTATTCCAAATGTATTGATTTCTTTCAATGTATCATTTATTTTTTTGTAATTAATGCCTGATAGATAAGTTAGCTTACACATATTTAGTGTGCCTTGATCAGATAACGTGATTTTCAATCATTTGATGAAGTTTTAGAAAATAGTAATTTTTGACAGACAGTGGAGCTTTAAACGTTTGATGTTTATTTAACACCTCATATTAATGATAGGTATTTGTAGCATGAATTTGTAGGATATCTCCTTTAATGTAAATGTGGAAAGTGCATCATCATGACACAGGTGTACTGTAGCGGTCTCCATATACGTGAGTTGTTTATCGCCACAAAGGAACTTTGCATCGTGGCATATCATAGCAACGAATGCATGCGCTCGGTTAAAACAGTTTTGGTGCTGTAATTGTGATGATAATGTTTTGCGTTATTCATTGGTATAGCAGTAAATCACTAGGACAATAATTGATGCGGAACACAGCAATTTGAAGTTTTGTGATGATAGATCTTGTCGTTTTCCCAAACCTGTGATTTTGGACATGCCATGTGGCAAGCTTTGGCTGTTGTACAGATAAAAATTGCCAGATGAAGGCGATGCCCTTTGCTTTTTGTTACCTGTCTTCTTGCTTGACAATGGGATCTATTTATAGTTCGGATAATTCCAGGCATTGTGGCGTCATTCTTGGAACGTTACATCTGATTGTAGGGAGGCTGATTACAATGGTCATTGACGCTCATTTGTACGATATGAAATTTTTGACACTGGGCCTAAGTTCTTTTTATGAGCTGAAACTGTTGCCAATGAGTTTTGCTTTGATGATTTTCGTGGAATTGAGGCGTTAGTGCATCGAATGGTGTCATTTCTTTTTGGAAATGTATCTTGGCAGACTTCAATTACATGTAATTATTCTGCCAGTTGGGCTCATTGCATGCTTGCTAGGAATAACAACAATGGTAACGAAAATAATGAGTTAAATGCAGCACTTACTTAATGTGTCAACAAAGGGTCACTAAAAATAGAAAGCATTGTTGACCAGAACTCGTAAAACATCCTAAGTGGTTATATGATACATTTTAGTTATGTTTTTGTGTAAGGTAAACAATTCCTCTTCCATGAAAACGATGTCCATTTGTATGAAAATTGTGTATTTGAAACGATTTACAACATTATTGAGCCAACTTTAATTTTATTTTAAATAGCTATTATAGCTGCTATAATCTTCCTCTGTAGTCGAGAGGATCGTGTGCTTGCCCTATTGCATAAATTCTACAACTATTACGATGAAGATTAGAATGATTGAAATTTGCAGCAGTTTCAGTCGATGAATCTTGTCAATAGTGCGGCATAGCACATCACTTACCCTGCTATTATAGTGCCTAGCAGAAAAGTGGTTACACTGGCAAACAATGCAAACTTTTCAATCTTTCAAAGTACTTCTGCCACGTCACATTGGTTGTTATCATTGAATATCACCAGACAACCTTGACTGTTTATAAAACGCAGTAATCAACATTTTAGGAAAACTCCTCTGTTTAGTGTTGATCAAAACTCAAGACTGGTTGAGCAAATTGAATAGCAATGATCTATCGTCACATGAGCACTTTTATTTAGTTATTTCCAGTGCTTGTCCAACTCACAGTAAACCACTAATATGCTAGGCAGCACTCCCAATGTTTTATAATTTTAGCTTAAAATTGACAAGTGTATTCTGTTGTATTCAAAGATGCTGAGCTTGTTGTGAACGCACAGTGCGAGATGGCTTTATGCTAGTGCACAGTTGATGTAGTACTACATACCACCCAATGTTATGTTATGGAGATAGTGGCCTGATTCTGGCATGTTTATGCTGGCTGGTTATTGTTGTTAGGTGATAGGGAATGTTGGTGTAGCTATGCATCTCATGTAATGCAGTATGGTGGTGGAATGACCTTTTTTTCTGCTTTCTGGTTTAAATCAGAGTAAACTACAAAGGTGTTGGCGGTTGCACAGGTATGCCAAGAGCATAATTATCTTGCTACAAGATTGTTGCACTAATGGCGTTCTGTCCTGTCGAGAGATGGAGCTACGACCACACCGGTCTTGCTATTGTTCAATGACGTCATCAACAAAAGGTCAATCAGTGCATTTGATGACGTTATAGTTGGATGACGTCATTAAACAATAGCAAGACCGGTGTGGTCGTAGCTCCATCTCTCGACAGGACAGAACGCCATTCTACGGGGTTGGGTTTCTGATGTGTAACTTCTTGAGAATTAAGCACAACTAATGTTGTTCATGCAGGCGAAAAATGTTATGATGATATTTAAAGGAAATCAAATACATTGTTTATTAGTTCATTGTACATGACAATGAATAATGCAAGACACATTTTATAACGTTACATTTTATTGAGCGTATTTCTCTATAAGATTACAAATCATATGGTGTGCCGTATTAAATTGCTACAAAAAACATTCCATTCACCTACATAAAATACATTACATCATGTTTGGCTACCCAATCTAGGTTATCTCAATGAACTCTGTGATTGACAAATAGTTGTGGTAAGATCCCTTTGATCTTGAGCAGGCAACTTCCTCCATTCATCTAAGAAGGAGCGATTTATCAAGCACCTTTTCTGAAGTTCTAGTTCTACCATTTCTCCCTGTTTAAGGCTCCCTGATGCTTTCCATTGATTGCCCACCCAGATATGTGATTAGTGTAAATATTTACATGGACCCTTTTTGTAGAAATGTTTCATTTGTTGTATTTACAGTCATGACATAATCGGAATGCCAATTAGTTTTGTTCTTGCAATTATGCAATATTTGACAGACTTCATTTGAAATGGAATTTATAGTGCTTCCTTGATTCCTTTCCCAGAATCCCATACGCCATAATCATTCTTACTCGTGTACATTACAGAGCTGATATTCAGCTTAAGTGGGGTGTTTCTCCTTGGAATCAATTCAAAACCATCTTCAGAACTGGCCGGAGCCCTTACCACTAAACCACAGTGACTTTGGGCCTGGTCAATGACCTTGGGCTTCTTTGACCTTGAAATTAAATTGGTCTAGTGAGCAAATATGCATCCATGAGCACCGTCTTCAATTAATTAGCTAGCGAGTAAAGTACAAGGTCTGTGGGAAACTTCATTAAATCTCTCCCGTAATGAATGAGCTGATGAGTGCAGATGAGTACAGTCTACTTGTCTCCCTTGATACGGGCATTACCTTCTAATTGGTCTCCCGCCAATTAGACCTTCGACCTCAGTTTTCCTTTTGTGTCTGACCTCATAATCGATCTTTTCTGATTTATCAATGTGGGCGAGGGCCACGAGGACATTTCCTTGCATTTGCTCAAATTTATGCAGGTAAATATTAGATATTAAAAAATGAACGAATTATTTTATTTTAACAGGCATTGTAAAATGAGTTCCATTTCATGAAGGTTTCAGATTTTTCATGACCAATTTATACGTTAAACATAAATGGTGAAATTACTTGTGTTATATATTATTATTACTACTGTCAATATTAGTATTACTACTGTCAGTGTACAACAATTAATCTAATCTACATCGTATTTGCTCAACTGTTCGAATGTCAGCAGAGAGCCTCTTGAGGCTGGTTCGCTTGTTTTCCTGCTCCCCTGTCACAGTGTTGGGCCTGGCTCACCAATAATCTATATTGACATCGAATGGATTCGATCCGACTTTGAAGCTTTTTTTGCTGGTCTTTTGGAGTAGTACACGTCAGTCTTGATCAGCCAGCCTGCCTCGGACAGTTTGATGCGGATCCAATGCTTTGCTATGGACAGAGAAGCTCCTGCTCTTGCTATTGCTGCTGCTGCTGCTGCTGCTGCTGATGTACTTGTCCATCACTTAGCTCTGGCTGTTTTGCAGATCTATAGATTTTGTCTGTAGCTCATATGATGCCAGTCCTTGTTGGGTTTGCTTCAACTGAACCAAATACAGTCAGACCTTCTCACAACACTCTTACACGCCCAGATAAAGTGTAATAAAGTAGCTCAGCAGAGCCTTGCTATTAAGACCACTATTTTTTTGTGCACTACTTGCTGGTCTTAATTGACAGGTGGTATTGATAATAATAATTGTACTGGTTTGTTTAATACAGAGCTTTTAACATTTGTTGGTGCAAATTTTGGCTGTAGAAGCAAACAACCTAATAAGTAATTTGTTCAAAAAGCTAAGTTCTACTTGGTATAAAATGGCATAAAATTTACATACAAGTAAATGACTAGAAAGGTGTCCCCGTGTGTCTCTCTAGCACATGGGCCTGATACGAGGGTCCAATTTGGGCAGGTCACATTAGGCGTTGGTCAGGGTGAGTGATTAGCTTCTATTCCTGTGCTATGCCATTGCTTTGGTCATTGCCTTGGTCATTGCTGTGGTCATCTGGGCCTGCATAGCTGTCGTATAGTTGGGGGAGGCCCTCAAGTGACCCAATGTGCTGGACCACAAGGCCTTGCAGGAGTGACCAGTGGTCATTTTGCTGGTGGAAAGAGGCGTAAGACTGGTCAGTGTGGAGTGCTCCATGAATATTCCACGAGCCAGTCCTGTTCATGGCATAATTTAAAGGGCAATGTTTTTGTTGCTGCTCAGGTGGTGTTCTGGCTGGCCTGTTAAGGTTGAATATGGAGCCAGTTAGCTTGTGCTGAACCTTTATAGTATAGGATGGGGCATAGGAACTGCCCATAGAATACACATGACTTGTGGTAGTTGCATAAGCCCCTAATGTACAGCAGCTACAGCCACTGCTTCTAATCTTCTTACTTTCTGGCCGAGTTACTGCCCCAAGCTGATTACATAGCTTTTGTGTGTCTTGCGTCACACTAGACCATGTGTCCTCTAACAGCTATTGCCTTACTGCCAACCTAGAGTAGTATATTTTAATCGACTTGTTTCCATAGCTTTCGTCGTTTCCTTTAACTTACTATTATGAAATTGGTAGAATGACGTGTGTGGATATTATCGCCTATAGACTAGTTTCTCAGAATTTCGCCATAACCGAAGCGTAACTCTCCAATCGTGAAAACACTGCCATTGTAGTGACGTCATCAGGTACATAGAATCAAAGCTTGATTTAGATCATCTGCAGCTGTGATAAAAATAATCAGACTCTGTCAATCTAGTGCAGTGCTGCTTAACAAATAAACAGTTTAATGGTCTCAGCAGGCCATGGAACTTAGTGAAAGTTCATTAAGTTAAATAAGTGACCTCATTAGCTTATTGCTAAATTGTAACGTCATGAGTACGAACATGTGCTAACCTGGTTGACCTTTTTGGCTACATGTGTTGGAAAGGGGAGGGGGGGGGGGTAGTCGTTCTGGGACCAGTTGAAGTGTTGGCCTATAAGAAAGTAACTGAGTTTACTAACATCCTAGTTCACAGGATTTTCAGTGTTTATTGATTGCATTGTGATTTGTGTTAATATCCACCACATTGAACCGGCCATGTTCCTCTAATAAGAATTTATGATTTTCTTGGATAAGACTCTTATAATGTAATATCTTAAAATTTTTTGCGCTTTCTCTGCCATATTTTTTGTTTCCGATATTGATGATAATTAACTAGAATTACCATCTATAAGTTATAAATAATTGAATAGGGTCGATCCATTGCTTATACTGATCTATTGAGAATTAGTGTTTTATATTTGGTCTGTGTGTGTACCTTCTTATCTTTATTAGAAACAGCTAGGGTGAGCAGATATGCTACCTCTACAAATCTATGACCTGAGACTACCATAATCATAACAATACGATGAGAGGAAATATCCTGGGGTCTGGTTTCTTTCTCTGAAAAT